>OY728127.1:815341153-816591153 GCA_963277665.1 Viscum album
TCCTTTGCTTTAGAAGCTATAAATGTTCGACTGGGCCTTTCCACTGATGGTTTCTATCCGTTTGGATCTTATGGTAGTCAATATTCATGTTGGCCTGTTTTTTTAACTCCGTACAATTTACCTCCATGGATGTTGATGAAGGAGCCATATATCTTTTTAAATTTACTAATTCCAGGACATCCGAAGAAAAATATTGATGTTTATTTGAAACCATTGATTGATGAATTAAATTTATTGTGGAGTACTGGTGTCAGTACATATGATGTTGCAACAAAACAGAATTTCATACTGAGAGCAGCACTGATGTGGACAATAAGTGACTTCCCGGCTTATGGGATGTTATCTGGCTAGAGTACACATGGTCAAAAATCATGTCCTTACTGTATGGGAGAGAACAAAGAATTTATGCTCATTCATGGAAAGAAACCTTGTTATTTTGACTGTCATCACAGATTTCTTCCAGCTGATCATCCTTTTCGCAGAAACAGATCTCATTTCAGAAAAGGAACAGTTGAAAGGGAAGGACCTCCAAAAATGCTATCAAGTTCGGAGTTAAAATCAGTTGTATTTTCATTACCTCCCATCACTTTTGGTCCCACAATAAACCAACAGAAAATTTCTGGTTTTGGGAAAGAACACAATTGGATTAAACGTAGCATATTTTGGGAATTTCTATATTGGTCTGATTTGTTGGTCCGACACATGTTAGATGTCATGCATATTGAGAAGAACTATTTTGATAATTTGTTTCATACAGTTTTGGATATGCTAGGAAAGAGCAAAGACAATGTAAATGCACGTTTAGATCTTGCCCAAATTTGCAGGCGTCCAGAATTGGAATTGTTTGATAATGTCAGAACAGAAAGGTTACTGAAACCAAAAGCAGCTTATACACTGTCTAAAGAAAATCATTTATTATTTTGTCAGTGGATTGCAGATTTGAGATTTCTAGATGGTTGTGCTTCCAATTTGGGTAGATGTGTAAAGAATGGTCATATTACTGGATTAAAAAGTCATGATTGTCATGTTATAATGGAAAGACTGCTACCCATTGGATTAAGAGGTCTTTTGAATTCTGTGATTTTGGATTCCATAAAAGACATGTCTCATTTTTTTCGGGAAATTTGTGTGGCTACAGCAGATTATGATGCTCTAGGAAAACTTGAAAATGATGTTGTTGTAATTATTTGTAAACTGGAAAAAATATTTCCGCCTTCTTTCTTCGACTCAATGGAACATTTGATGTTACATTTGACATATGAAGCCAAATGTGGAGGTCCGGTACAGTTTCGATGTATGTACCCATATGAAAGATGCATGCAAAAATTGAAAAGAAAAGTACGTAACAAAGAATCTGTTGAAGGATCTATTGCAGAAGCTTATTTGCAAGAGGAAATATCTTTTTTCTGCTACCATTATTTTGAATCTGAGTATCCTTCAAAACACAACTGAATGGGACGGAACGAGAGAAATATTGATGAAATCAATAATCAATTATCTGTTTTCAACCAGTCAGAGCTTGGTTTTGGTGCAGTTGATGAACGCTGGCTTTCAGATGATGAACATCATAGAGCTCATACGTATGTTCTGCTCAACTGTGAAGAGATGACATCAGTTGTACTGTAAGTGTTTATATCACTTATTCTATCATTTATGTTACAGTAAATAACTTTGGATTTTATAGGTTGTATAATAATCCTATCAAGAAACAAATTCCACAAATTACAGCAGCTGCTCTCGAAGAACATCGACTGAAAAATTTCTCTCAGTGGTTTCAAAAACTGGTAACATAAATTCTTTATCTTTTAGCAACTCACTCAATGTATAGTTTACTATATTGATAATTATTTCACAAATTTTCAGGTGTCTCGACATGCTGATAAAATTGACAAACGGATGTGTGTATTGAGTAACCCACCTTCCAAACTTGTTAAAACTTATAATTCATATGTGGTGAATGGATTTTGATTACACACACATGCATATGGGGAATCGAAAAAAACAATGAACAGTGGAGTTAGCTTGAGAGGATCTCATCATCGAGAAAATGAAGTTGACTTTTATGGAATACTTGATGAAATCATTGAACTCTGTTATCTTGGACAACATTACATAACCATGTTCAAATGTTGGTGGTTGGACACAGAGAGAGACGTGTGTGTTCATCCGACTCATGGAATCATCGATATTAAATGTAAAAGTGTTCTCGCAGTAAATGAACCATTCTTATTGGCTCAACAGGCATATCATGTTTATTACGCAAAGTACTATGCTACATCAAGAGACTTGATAGATTGGTGGAGTGTAATAAAAATCAAAATTCGAGAAAATCAGTTTAGTCAAAGTGAATGTGCTTTCACTGATGTGCAAAGAATTGAAGTTTTTCAAGAGAGTACTCAAAATCAATATTTTTTACAAAGAGACATGAGTATCGATGACGACACCCCACATTTAAGAGTCGGTGATGACGATGATGTTAATGTTGTCACATATAAATTTGAAATGGTAAGAGATGAAGCAACTGTAACTCGAATGGATATCGATGATGTTGAGGAGGAATATGAAGATGACATTGACATATATGAAGATGATGATGAAGATGAACACTGATAGAATTCCATGGTATTTATATACAATCATAATATGTATATATGTATATATAATAGTAATTATCAATTATTTTCTAACAACATTAACATTTTCTGTTTCATATGGACGACGCCACATTTCGTGAGTTGGCGGATGCTGACCTGACTTTCGATGCGGATGAGTTGATGACAGATGACCCTCAGCCTGCAGGCGCTCCAGGGAGTACGTGGAGGGGGCGCGGTCTTGCACGATTGATGATTCCTGACCCCGTCCCCGAGCGACGTCCACGTCTTGGGTTTGATCCACGCACACGGAGGTGTGATAACCTGTGTGATAACCTGTGGATTTGACTAAGATTTCATTAATCTATTCACATAATAAATGTTTATTATTTTTACAGTTTTCCGCATATAGCAGTCGGACAGGGCAGCGCTATTTTGCGCAACTATTTCTCTCAACCGTGGACCGCATGGGAGCAGATTCCCATTGATGTGCAGCAGGCCATGTTCGGTCATTGGTTGGTACGTACGTAAATAAATAATTTTTATTTTGAAAATTATTTCATTTCTAACTTGATATTTTGATTTATTTGTAGGGTTTATGGTATCCGATCGAGGATACCATGCGTGACGCCATCCACGAGGAATGGGAGGTGGCCATGCGTGATCGCCTTCGTCAGTTTTTGCACAATTTAAGAAAAGATGCGATGAAGAAAGCAGGAGTGTCAGATTTTGACGAGTCATGTAGAGCACACCGACCAGAGTACATTTCATCCCATGTATGGGATGGATTATGTGCGCACTGGTTGAGTGGTGCCTTTTAGAGGAGATCATCGGTGGGGAGGTAGAATCGGGGGAGACAGGAGGTGACTCATCAAGCTGGGAGTCGTTCTTTCAGTACTCATAGACAGCATCTGGTACGTACATTATTTATAAATATTTTATATGACTATAAATATTAACAGTTTATTTTTTATTCTTATAGGCTGTCGAGCACCCCGATATTATGGAGTACGACGTATATTGGAGGATGTATAGTGATCCTTCTACTGGGGAGCTCAGAGGTGATCGTCAGCATCACATCGTGGTTAGTATTATTTGTTTTCATGTTTAAAAATTAACTGTATATAATATATTCACAATTTTATTTTTAAATTGCAACTACATGAGTCATATGAGGCCGCAGCGTCACAGGCCCGGCCTGAGAGTCAGGCCGAGTCATCAGATCAGACCACTGGCCATCAGTTTGATGAGGCGGCATGGATGCAGGACACCCAGTATGCCTTCGAGAAGGGTCGGGTAGTTGGTATCAGCTCTCGACTGACTCCCGGAGATTATTATGGCAGTGCTGCGATGTCGACGTCCAGCTCGAGAGGAGCTCGTGCATCTTCTTCTGCTACACAGTATGAGGATCAGTTGCGATCTCAGACTGCACAGATAGAGAGTCTCTGACAGGAGCAGGAGCAGATGCGTTAGCAGCATGAGGAGGAGCGTCGATGCCAGTAGCAGCTGTACGAGGAGCAGACGAGTCGGTGGCAGCAGCAGCATCAGGAGCAGATGGAGTACATGCGCCGACTCACTCATGCGTTAGGGATGGAGTTTCCTCCACCACCATCTGCAGATCCCCCCCTCCCCCCCCCTCCTTCAGATTAGAGTTTGTATTTATGTTATAAAATTTGTGAAATCAAAATATGATTTTTTTTCTATTCGTAGTTTCTGTCTCATTATAAAATATTTATTAATATTCTATTATTTTTTATTTTAGAATTATAATCTTATTATTATTATATTAATTATAATAATTTATTATTTTTATTTGTGAATTATAATTCTATAATTATATTAATTAAAATCATTTATTAATATTTTATTATTTTTTATTTTTGAAATATAATTGGAATATTATTATATTATTTAAAATAATTTATTAACAATTTATTTATTTTTATTATATTTATAGTATTTGCGACGGGATACTATTCCCGTTGCAAATAGTATTATTATTTTTTTATTTTTTTAAAAATAGTTTTTGCGACGGGCCTCGTCGCAAATAGTTTTTTACAAATATATGGAGTACTAGTTGCGACGGGGATTCTCCCCGTCATGGAAAAAGGCTTTAGCGACGGGCCCATCGCAAAATATTGTTATTGCGACACCGTTTTCAGCAACGGGTCATTTGCGACGGTCCCCCGTCGCAAAAAGCCATTTGCGACGGGATCCCGTCGCAAATACCTGTTTTTCTAGTAGTGAGGGTATCTATCACTGAAACTTGTGATGTTTTTTTATCCCGTGCTTCTCATCTTCTAGTACTACGAGTATTGTGTGCTACTCCATGGGTGTTGGTATAGATAGTACACCACCGGGTGGTGCGGTCTCTGGTAAAAACCCCCATACCCATATTTTCACCGCGAAGATCATCCTCGTGATCACGCAGTGGAATCTTGGCTGGTTGTCTACGTGGAGTCACCTTAAAACAAAACATGATGTACCATGATCAATAGAGCACACCCAGTGAGCTAAATCAAAAAGTAAATGAAAAAGTCAACTCATTACTATAAGATTCGTGTACCATCATTTCTTACTTTCTACTAATTTTTTCATGTACTGAGTCGAAAATCAGAATTTAGGGTCTTGGTGTATAGATACGGTGGCCACCACACCAACACTGGATTACCTAGCCTGAAAGCTAAACACAAAACACATAACACTCTTTCCACAGACCAAACTCATAGACCCTTGGTTCATAAAGTTTAATTGACCTCCCCGGATACCACTTTGTCCCAACCCATCCCTCAGGAACCTTGTTGTGAATACCCCAAGCCCTCCTTCCGTAAGCCAGGGGCTGGCGACTAGCACTAAGTAGGAATATCCTAAAAAAGGTAAGCCATTTCCTTTAAACCTGTACAGGCACACAAATCTCAAACTATGGAATGTAAACAAAAAGTAAACCACAACTATCTATGAGACAACTACTGAGAGTATAGTACAAAAAAAAGTACAAAGGGGTCAGAATAGAAGCCCAAAACACAAAGGAAAGTACATACGCCACTTTCTAATTTCTTAAGAACCTACCTAAAGGGAAGTTGAAGGGTAGTTTCATGTAGCTGTAGATGAATGCATGTTCTTCATGTCTCACTGAGCACCACCTAGTCCCATACCACCATAGTCTTCATCGAAGCGTTGATCACCTACATGAGATACGAAACGTGTAGGTGAACCCCATGTAGGGGTGAGTAAAGCAATACACATTAGTTACCCCAATCCAAAAATTAAATACCACAAAGAAATACCACATACCAAGACCACAAAGTTAGACCACAAAGAAAAGACAGATCACACCAGTAATAACTCAAATTATTGAACGTATGATTTTCAATCGTAAAATAGAATCATTTTGTACTACTGAGGGACTCATCTTTGATGAGTCACTATGATTCGCTTAGCTATTGGACCACTGAGTTACGCTCCGCTACTGGACCACTGAGGTCTGATGGGTTACTGGACCACTAAGGTACGTTGTGATACTAGACTGTTGTGGTCCTCTTGGCTATTGGAACACTGACGTCTGATCCTCTATAATACCATTCTAGTCCTACAGGCTACTGGACCACTAAGTTATTCTTGTCTACTGAATCACTAAGGTCTACTTGGATATTGTACCATAAAGGTATTCTCGGCTAATGGACCACAGAGGTCCCCTCGGCTACTACACCAATAAGGTCCGCTCATCTGCTAGACCATGGAGGTCCACTCAGCTACTGGAACACTAAGGTGTTCTCGGCTACTCGACCATTGAGGTATGCTCTAATATTGGGCCATTAAGTTCCCTCTCATCATATCCTTCATGCCACAAATAGTCTTAGGATTCCTTATCTACAGTGCACTAGATTCTGGGAGAATCTACACCTCAAGGAATCAATTGTATCTCTAATTCCATGAAAACTAAATTAGAGTATACCCAAAGGACGGTCTGGTCGCAAGGTTCCCAACACCATAGACGGTGATTCAATCAGACACCCGGTCTGAAAGATATAGGCGTTTTAGTAAACTGGGGTTAGTTCAGTCAAGGCCCAGTCTGACTTTTTTGGACCGACCAAACCAACCTAGCATGGGGGTTCCGTATGACCAGACTCGGTTGGGCCGACCAGACCCAACCCAGTTGGGTGTTGCTAACCTGATCTGGCCTGGCCAACCAGCCCGTCCTATTGGGCCTGGATGGACCCGACCCGGTTCGGCCTTGGGTCCAACCGGCTGAGTTTCCCAACGACCCTTTCCTCATTCTTCGGACCATCCCGAATTTTTCAAACTGGTATATTTCCATCAAATCCATAGTGTGTATTGTGTGCCATCACACGCCCCAGCCCACCTCCCGGGCTGCTCAAACTGATGCAACACCCAACTGGTACAGGCCCCCCTACACCACCGTGGCCCCTGCTGAACATGGCCTCCACCGATGGGGTGCACATCCTCTTACCCATGGCTGCCACTGTGGACCTCCTTTTCATGTCCTTTCATCATCATCTTCACCCACTTGTTCACGACTCTCCCTCTGCCACTATTGGCTCCCATGATGGTGGCCATTCACCCGACGCCGCCATCTCCCATGTCCTCCTTCCAAAGTTGATCCACCATTGTAGAGCTTATTCGAAGGTGGTTTCATCACATCACTAAGAATGGATAAAAGGATTGAGTAGAATAACATGAAAAGAACAGAAAAAGGTTGGTCCAAGACTATTTTTTTTGTCGGTGTGGTTCATACTTGTTTGGTGGTTTAACCAAGGAACGTCAACCTGTGAATCCATCTTCTCATAATTCCCCGCATGAAAATTTCATTTTCATGTAGATAAGAATGATATGTAGGTAAATTTGTTAGTGTATTTACTTAAATTCTTCATTTAGGAAGAATATTTAGGGAAGGTAATCACTTAGAAAAATAAACCCCTTCCTCTAGTAAGATCGCTTGTAGGCATGGATTGAAGTCGTGTCTCCACGTCGATCCTTTTTCTACCAATGTTGATCGATTCATTGCCCCTTTATTGAACCCTAACCATCAATCCATCATCACCGATGAGAGAGCCCCATACCCCTTTGGGGAACTCTAGAGTTCCAAAGGAATTTTCCAACCTTATGAATTCTAACACTGGACCTTGTACCCAATTAATGGAGGAAATGTGTTAATGTGTTTCAAAATTACTATTTCACTTTGAAATAGCATCCCCATGATCTTTCATTTATGGCAGAATAATGGGATTTTTTTTCACTACATCACATCATCGCAATGCTGCGAAACATTAAAAGGAAATAAAATAAAATTCTTGTAGTTTATTTTATTCTCCTTTAGAATGTCCCGAAATTTACATTTACCCTTTCCCTAAACTAAACGAGGATAAGTCCAGTATAAGGAGAACATCTCATTGTTCCCTCAATGTTGGCCTCATATTTTTAATCATAATTACCATTTATGATTTATGGAGATTTAAAAAAATATAATAAATATTATTTAAATTATTTTATTTACAGTTACGTCCCAAAAACCAACTTTCATAGTCCGCCCACACCAGCCAATGTTAGGCTCTACCTGTGAAAATACTTCCCTCAAGAGATCAATGATGGTCTCGTATATTCAATCTGATTTACTTTTCATGAGTTATAAGGATTTCAAATTAATATTACTTTATTTAATTATTTTATTTACGGTCAACAACTAATTTCCACTATTGCCCCACTCCAGAAAACGTTATGCTCTGAATAAGGAATGAATGCCCTCCAGAGCTCAATGGTGGTCTCTAATTTTCAATCCAAGTCACCCTTCATGAGTTATAAGGATTTTAAAAACTAAATAATTTAATTTAATTGCTTTATTTACTACTATGACATTTTCGGGTTTTGTCACTGCAGAGTTGTGCCGAATAACTTAAGTTGTGCCTTGGGTAAACCTACTTCTTTGAATGCAATGGTGCCCTCAGATTTATGATCTGGGATCCTGTTTAATAGTTATTCCACTTTTATAGGAATACAGATCACACATGCTATTTAAAATAGATCATCTTTCGACGGACCATTTCGGGCACACCGGGCCTCATTATCACATGTCGTCTCAGCGTCTTGTCTTGAAATAATCCAATATAATTAAAAATTCATGGAATTATGGAAAATTACATGTAATTGTATTTATTTTGGTTGTTATTGAGTGATTTTCAGTCTCAATACATGAGGTTTATGGGCCATCATGGGTCGGGATGAGTAATTTACCAAGTCGAGTCATTATGCTATAACTAAATGGGTTCAGTTTCTAGTGATAGGTGTATGGGAACTGATTCTTCAGAAATGGATATCAATTATAATGGTAATCATGAAATATAAGATGCATTTTTTTCAAATACATATCTTGACTTGTGATGTTTATGGAAGGGAAAGAAGTGAACCAGTAAATTAACAACAAAATGACATGAACCTTATACTTGGTAACTTATCGATACCTAGCCATATACGCGTCTAGTTTTGGGAAGTATGCCTTTGGTAGTGAGTTTTCATAAATTCAATTTTTGTTAGTGATGTTATATTATGCTTCTATGCTTTTCCTAAGGTGTGTTCTTGGCATATGTAGACCAATACTGCCACGAAATCCTCATGTAGTTCACCAGGAAGGTGGTGACAATCATGATCTAGATGTTGTAGGCCCTGGGCCACTAGTCTTACTTCCAATTTTGCCACTTGAGACATGGACTATTGTACCTGATTGGGGCATTGATTCCCAAGTTCATTATAGTTTCCTATGTCTGATAAGGTCCATTCATGGTGCTCCATGACATGCACCCAAGATGGGTGATCTGACTCATGAGTTCTAGCAGCAACATCCTCCTACCTCTTCCAGGGAAGGAGGTCTGTAGGCTGATGAGCCTTGGATAGAAGCCACCCTATCTATCTTTGATCATCTGAAGACACCTCTAGAGCGTAGGGTGAAGCTTTCCTCATACATTCTCCAGTATTTATCCAAATTATGGTTTGATGTGATTACACATGATAGTCTCTATCAGGGTATGTTATGGGTAGATTTATAGACATCCTTTTATAATCAGTTCTTTCCTTAGATGCTATGATCTGACAGAGCCCTAGAGTTCATGCATCTCAAGTAGGGTTCAATTTCATTCATGGAATATTCACCACCTTTCACAAAGTTGCAGCGCATTGCGCCATGTCTAGTTGGTGATGAGCTTTCGCGTGATAGATGTTTCGATGATGGGATCTAGTATTCCATATATATGCAGGTTAATGTCTATCACCATACTAATTTTTTGGAAATCTTCATTCAGGCTCTTATCATATAGTGTAACCTGAGGGATCACAATAGTACCAAGCATAGAGGATCAATGTTGCGTCAGGCTAGTAGTTCTTCCTATGGTTGGAAATGTTCCCACAAGGTTTCTTGTTAGGGAAGTGGAAACCAGAGTACCCATTTCAATATCTCTTTTGAGTGTCATCAGTTTGAATGATGGGGGCATTCAATGCCTCTTTGTGATATAGAACCAATGGAGTGTCGAGCATGTGGTTGTATGGGGCATCTTCATCATTTCTAAAGTAATTTTCCACAATATTTGAGTGGAATGGGATCTACACAAGATCTACCTTGTGGAGAATGTTTACTAATGTTGCGACATGCAGGGAGTTGGAATTTCACTGGTAGGTCTGGTCGAGGAGGAGTTCTTGGTCATGGTAGCTAGACCCATGATTACCAGTTGCACCAGCAGACCGGTTTAGATCATGGTAGAAAATCTATTTTATTGTATCATGGATCAGGTTAGCTGCATGCACCACATACCATACCTGACGATCTGCTACAGGACCTTCGATGGTAATATGTACTATTCTAGTAGCTTCTACTATAGTATCTTCTTTATTTGAAATAGGTGCTTCAAACACTTTCATCTCTGTATCTATCATGGAGTGTCTTAGACTAGAGATACAATATTACTATGGTTTAAGGAACCCAGATAGGCTGTTAGGGGTATGAACAGAAAGAATACACCAATGTAAGGGATTCCCCCTTGAGGTAGGTAGTTACCCTTTCTTATGTAACATCATTGTTCTCTAGATGACGGGATTTGATGTCATTCTCTGGATGGACTAGTTGGTTCATTGTCAAGATTTTCTATAATGGTATCACTATATATAATCTTTTACATCACCAAAGGGAATCTGTTATCTACGTAAGGGTGAGTGGGATATCTTGGTTGGTAGAGTTGGACCAGAGCATCATGGGATAGGTGGGGTGACCGCCCAAATTGAAAATATCTTCATGTAGGATCAGGTTTTACATCATGCTAATTACCCTATAGTAGTGGATTGTTTTAGGGATGTATTTCTAGAATATTTTTTCTTAATTACCTCTGGGGACAGAGGTAGAGTTTATAATCGAGAATGATCAAGGTGCAGATCCAATTTCCATTCCTCTTTACAGGATGGCACCTACAGAGCTTGATGATATGAAGTTGAAGCTACAGGTTTTAGATTCAAAAGTTTTTTCATTTCCCAGTACATCCTCTTGGTGATTTCTTGTGCTTTTCTCCAAGAAGGAAGATAGAATGATATGTCTACGCATGGATTATAGAAGTTTGAACCAGCTTACGGTCAAGAACCAGTATCCACTACCTTCCATAGATGATCTCTTCAACCATATCTGGGGAGAAAAGTTATTCTATAAGATCATTCTAAGATTGGGTTATCATCACGTGCAAGTCAGACCATCTGATACATCCTATACAGCTCTCTGTAGTAGGTATTGTTAGTTTGAGTACATTGTTATGATGTTTGGTCTTACAAAGGTGCCATATATTTTCATGGCTTTGATGAATAGGTTTTTCCACCACTATTTGGAAACTTTTATCTTCGTCTTTTTTTATGAAATCTTGGTGTATTCTCTCACTCGTAGAGGCCATTCCAAACATCTCAAGATCATTATAATTACACTAGAAAGCATAATATTTATGACACGCTTGATATGTTTAACTTCTGGATTGACAAAGTCCACTTATTTGGTCATATTATCTCAGAATCATGACTATCTATTGATCCCTAAAAGGATAGTTCTGTAGTTTCTAGGGAGTATCCTAAGAAAATGTTTGATATTTGGAGATTCTTAGGGTTGTCAAGATATTACAGGAATTTCATACAAGATTTTACATCTCTTTATTCACCTATTATTGGTCTTGTAAAGGAGGGTATCAAGTTCAAATGGTCAAAATCATGTTAGAAATCCTTTCAGGATCTGAAAGGAGGCTTGTATCGACACCTATTCTAATTCTTCTCTAGCCAAGTATTGGTTATACCCTCTTCTGTTATGAATCAAACATTGTCCTAAGAGTAGTGTTTATGTAGGAATAAAAGTTGTTGTGTATGGATCTTTGTAGTTTATGCCTCATGAGTGGAATTACCAATTGCATGACCATGATCTAGAAGCATTTGTCCTTGCATTACGTTCTTGGTGAAATTATGTGTTGGGTGAGTGCTCTCTGGTGTATATGGACCACAAGAGCCACAAATATATCTTTTATTAGTATGACATGAACATCAAACATTGGATATGGTTCTAATACCTAAAATAATTTGATCTTTATCTTGCCTATATGTCTGGAAAGGGAAATGTAGTTGCATATGCACTAAGTCGGAAAAAAATAAAGCACATGCCTATGGGAATATAGTGATGAATGGATTTTAATGGACCTCTTTTATAAGCTATATATAGATATTCATGACATTAAGAAGTATTTTTACCTCTTAGCCTTGAAAGTTACCTATTCAATCCTTGAGAAGGTTAAGAGTATAACGTTTTCAGATCCTGGAGGCTTGGTTCTCTATTAGAGTATGTCAAGATATAACCCTCCTCCGAATTGGACTATGGATAGATACGACTTCCTGCATCTATGTGGACGTATATGGGTTCCTACATATATGAGATAGGAGTGGTTGAAGGAGTCCCATGATTCTTAGTGGGTTGTTCATCCTTCCATCTCGATGATGAATCGAGATATGTGATGCCAATATTGGTGTCCTGGGATGAAAAGTCAGATAACATGCTTTTTCACTAGTTGTTCCACCTATCAGCAAGTAAAGGTGGAGCACTAGAGTCCTATAATTGTGTTACATCCACTTCCATTACTGAAATTGAAATGAGAAGATGTTTCTATGGATTTCATAGTTGGATTACCAAGGTCACTAAAGGGTAGAGATGCTATCTGGGTAGTCATTTACCGACTAACAAAATCATCCCACATTATTCCTATTTGGGATACTTCTTGTGTTGATGTTTTCGGAAGAATTTATGACCGTGAGATCGTACGACCACATGGGGTTCCACATATTATCATTTTGGATAGGGATTCTTGTTTCATGTCACAATTCTGGCAGGCATTGTAGAAGGCTATGGGAACACAGGTGCTTCTAAGCATAGGTTTTTACCCTCAGACCGATGGAAATTCAAAATGGAAAATATAGAGTCTAGTGGATATGCTCCAAGATTATGTCCTTGATTTTAGCGGTTCATGGGATAATCATATCCCTCTTGAAAAGTTCCCCTATAATAATAGCTTCTAGGAGACAATTCAGATGGATCATTTTTAGGTCTTATATGGTAGGTCTTGTCATTCACCCTTGTGCAGGAAAGAGGCAAGTGAGGTAGCCCTACTAGGTCCTCATCTCATTAATGAGACTTCAGAGAAACTTCAGCTAATTAGAAAGCATATAACTACTACTCAGTCTAGACAGAAATCATATGCTGATCCCAGTCGATGATCAATTGAGTTTGAGGTCAGGGATCTTGTTTTTCTTCTAGTAACACCCGGGCTAGAAAATAGATGGTTAAGAAAGTAGGTAAAGTTATCACCTCATTTCATTGGGACATTTTAAATTCTAGAGAGTGTCAGGATGGTATCATGTCAGTTTCAACTTCCTCAATAGTAGTGTTCCATGCGTGATGTCTTTTTTGTCTCACAACTTCGCCAATATCATGTCGAACCATCTCATACTTTTGATCTTGAGGAATTTGAGTTAGATGTGGATTGTACATTTCATGAGTTTTCAGTATGCATCATTTATTAGAGCATGAAGGATCTCTGAGGCCAGTCTATCCCTCTAGTGTAAGTTTAATTGAAGCATGGACGAGTAAAAGATGAGAATTTTGGGAGGGAAACCGACATATAGGTCCAATGGATAGAGTTTTTCTAAGGAAATTCTTCTCCAAATTTGGAAGGTGTAAATGGAGATGATTTATTTTAAGGGGGGAGATTGTAAGAACTAGTTTGTTCAAATAGGTATGGATCCTTTTAATTTTGGTTGAAATCAATAATTTGGGCCGAAAATGGATTTCTAAGGGGATAGAAATGGTCTCTAGGGTGTTTGGGGTAAGTTCAGATCTTGGGACCCATGTTTTTTGGGGGAAACATTTTTGGCTCATGGTTTCTAGTAAATAGTGTATTAATTTCACACAGTTTGGAAAACCATTCATATTCTATTTTCTCGGAAAAATCCACCTCGCACAGTTAGCACATGCCCATGAGGCCAAACCGTGTGGGAGACACTTTTTTCAAGGTACCCATGCATGGTTTGTACACATTTTTCAAACCATGGAGACAAACTGTGTAGAGGTTAAATTTTCGGTAAAATTATAGTTTTCACCTTAATGATCTAATTATGATCCCTCCTTCCCAAATTCAAGTTTATACAGGATTCACCTATTTCACTAACAATATGGGGTGTTTTGAAGATCTAACCTTGGGATAAATATATATCCTTCATCGAGAAACTGAAAAAGCTTCTGTTCATCATGTTGGATGCACAACCATAAGTACTTGAGTCCTCTTGATCCATTCTATTTCTCTGTTTCTCTCTATTGAGATATCGGGTTATGATCATTTTTCTCTTTTTCTTAGATCTACTCCAATATGATCCAAATTAGGGGCCAATATCAGAGGAGAAGAGTCATACAACCCTAAGGATAGTGGTTTATAACTCATCCATATATTTTTTAATTTTGTATTTGTTGTGTGGTGCCCACCAATTCCATTAGATGTCATTTATAAAACATATATTCCTTGTTTATAATCATTATAACCATATGGTTATCCTCTTTCAAAATATGTGACTATTTATTGGTGGTTATCACCACAACCCCATCCCTTCTATGTCGATAATTATTCCATAATTCTTTTTGAGAGTCTGACACGTTTTTGGAACCGTTAAAGGGTGACTTGTCCTGATTTATATTGTGAATTGCATTATTGAAAGTACCATGTAGGAATACCACTTAAACCACAAAAGTAAAGTGCCTCAAGTTGATAATTACATGTTAATGATTAACTAGTTTCATAACCATATCACCCCTTACAACATTAAAGGAATGAAGAATAATAAACCTTAAATTATGGAATATTCTGTGGATGGATTAAATGACTGGTTTCAGGCTACATGGCCTTGTAATAGTAATGAAAGGAATGGGTTTAACCAAATAACTTAAGAAAAAGGTTTAATGATACTTGGCCTTATCAAAATAATGAAAGGAAAGTCCTGAACATAATGATATATTACATGAATTCCTAATCAAATAATAATTTACTGACTCAAGATCGCCTTGGTTTCTGATCAGGGAATTCCATGAGCACTCGAAACCCCACTCTGATTCAAGGATACGGCTTTCTTTGGTTGAGAACCACCTAGGTCTCGATCCTTATATATTCTTGGGTTCCTGATATGACACCATAGAACCCCTCCATATTATTATAGGATTCCTTGGATACACTCCTTGTATCCAGCATTGATAAGTAAGTTCCATGGTTATATCCCATAATGCCCTGTCTTTACTTATCCCCATCTTACATTAGACGATCAGCTTTGATTTTTTAGGCACCTTATTGTGGAATTACTTGGACATGCTCATTTGATTACACTCAAACCCTTAACCATGACGTAATTACAACTCATTTGGTGACCCTTGAGGTCTATGTTTCCTTGGTTATTTCCTTGGAACAATAACTATCAACACATTAGAAGAATATGTTAGTCTTGGACATGCCTCACATGACCTACAAATATTAACCACCAATTGATTGATTAATGAATTATTTATATGCTTAGACACCAGTTGAGGGTTGTAATAGGTAATTGGGTATTTAGTTACATTTTATTGCATTACTTTATAAATTCATGCCTACACACTATTACATTTCCATTATGCAGGATGGATGTTATAGGCATCGATGGTGGTGGCCCATTGAGATTTATCTCACACCCTTTTTGGACATCGTTTGGTAGCCATTGTAGATTACATGGTTGCAGGTGTTGAAAAAGAGAAGCATACGGATTTGAACACTTGATTACTTGTTGTTTAGTATGGATCTTGATAGTAGGCGACAGAGTTGGAACTCAAGATTATTAGTATAGTCTTTGTTTTCCTTTATAATTTTCAAACATTTTATGCATGATGGATTGTATCCATGTTTTCTAGTTTTCTAGTACATGACATATCATCATCAGTTGTTGAATGTTATTCCAGCTATTTCGGTTATTATTATTATTTTATCAATTTTCTGATATGCATTCTTTTTACTTATATTTTGTCTTCTATTTACATATGTTCACCTTCACCCGCTGTGCTACACATTACTAATTAGGGCATAGTTTCCCTACTAACACAGCCTAAGTCCTCTCTAATAGTCTCTAGCCTCTGGAATTTGGGGAGATGCAACTGAGGCCATGTGGCCCACCAAACATGGGAAAACCTAAACTGTAATCCGGGTCTGGGATGTCACATATACTATAGTAGATAGTAAATATTTAATTTACACATAATTTTAGAATTCCCTCGAAAATTAAAAGGTAATATAACCAAATTAAATGGAATATAGTTATGTAATACCTCACCACATGGTAACTTTTCAATCAAATCCAAATAGAAGAAAAAATTCAAATTCAAAATCAAAATACCATGAATATATAATAATTCATGATATAATATATCAAATTTTTTAGTAGATAAACCAAAAAAATTATGTAAGTGGTGAATATAATATTGATTTCATAGATGTAAAAATTGAGATTAAAATATCTTACCTTGTATTTCCTTTTGGTTGAATATCCATTAACATATTTACAATGGTTTTAAATATGTAAATGACTTATAAAATATAAATAATAATATTTTTTATATCATATATTTTTTATTATAATATATTATTAGCCGTTTATTGAAAATAATTTATTAGTTTCACAATTTTAGGTGTCAATTTCCTAGTTTTTCAAGTATGTTTTGACTTGTTACCAATGTTATTCTTATGTTGACCCTGATTTGATCATTTATAGGATGTGAAACACAATTTAATTTTCATATATATTCATTATATATTTATTTTTAGTAATTTATAAAAAAAAATTGATAGTAAATGAAATGCATTTCTCATGGAGACAGTTGGACATATGAACGCAAGAACTCTTCATTCATTTCATTCAAGGGTTAAAAGAATGAAAAGTAAATGATATATGTGTATAATAAAATTTCATTTTCATATTTTTGTCATATATTTCACATATTTCTATTAAAACCATCCATTAATAATTCTTTTTATACCACAGACGAATCACAAAGCTTTGAGTAGGTGGAAGTCCACATGTCCACAAATGATATTATTATATTTAAAAAAATTGTAAATAATAAATTTATCTATTATATAATAATTAAAAAGTAATAATTAAATTTTAAAAAAATATATATATCATATATAAATAGTGTTTCATCATAATTCCCACCATGATATGTGTTAAAGGAGGAACGAAAGACATCGTTTCGTGGGGTCGTAGTTCGTCGTACACAAATCTGTATGTTCATTACACATTTTATGGTACTGTGTGTATTTGTAGTTTTAACAATTATCAAAACAATATATTAGTATTTTTATGCCAATTATTTTATTATACAATAATTATATTAAAAAATTGAAGGTTTTGAGAAGTATCTGAATTAGAAGTGAGCATTGGAATGTCAAACCTTTTATTCGGCTAACTACTTTTAGTTTATTTCATTGAAGTATCTAATTGACCCAAAATTTTAGAAGGAGTTTATGATATCACAAAACTATTTGGAGTAGTAAAAACATGGAAGATATTTTTTAGGTGACCTGAGGGACTTCTGGAGGAACATATTTGTGCTACCTCAATGAAATACATCATTAAATGTCAGGGATTTCCACACTGGTAGAAAATAAAAGGGCTTCTTACCCACACTACATGTGGTTTATAATAACCCTTTGGTCATGAAGACTCATCAGAATAATTACACATCCACTTCCCTTTCAAGGAAATTTCACTCCCACTGAGATAGAATGAAACTCCTAAAAACCATGATTTTCCATCCAAATCAATTTTGACCATCAGCACTCTATCCATTACATCAACAAAATAGGGTATCTTCTGTAATAAAACATAAAAAAATATCCTATCAATGTCCCAACTCAAACCATTGATTCCTTAAATTTTTATTTGAAACAATCATAGGTGAAAACAACACAACCTCAGAAAAACGGTTCATATGGTCTATCAAGGTACTGCCATCCTGCTCATGTTTCAAAAAATCTTTAGCCATGGTCACCACAATAAAATATGAATATAAATTATCAGTGAAAATAACTTGAATGTTTTTTCACTCTATTTCCCTTATTTATTTTTCATGACCATTGTGTTCCATCATCTCTTTCTTAGACGTTCATGGATGAAGGTGTCACACTTAATATTGATTTTTTCAGGTGTCTCCAAGAAGCCATATAAATTTTCCAAACCAATCAACCATTAATAATACACATGAGAATAATTTTATCCTTTTAACGTTGCTAGAATATTATAATAGATTTCCTATGAATTATTCTAGAGATTATCCCTTTGAGGATTCACTATTGGAGCCAGAATGGTAGTTGGTGCACATTCATCCACCAGATCATGGAAATTATGCTCAATCACCTCAACCAAATTTGGTTCCACCAAAATATTCTCTCACTAAGGTTTTTCAACATCTTCATCTTGGATATTATTTTCACATATTCTCAGAGTCATGAACCTATATAACATTTTTAAACAATAATTAAGATATCATATTAACACTCAACCAGAGAAATGATGGAAATTAATCCTAAGAAATAAAAAAAGAAAGATTTGGATTTCACTTATCCAAATCAAAATTATGTAAAATACTAGAAATAATCTTCTAGACCTATTTACCAAACAACCCATGGTGACCTGAGGTTCATTGTTGTGACAATTATCTATGAAATAAGTCATAACTACCTCTTAACCTTTGACCAAAATAAACATTGAATAAAAATTCCATGATAAGAATCTCAGAATAGAACTTTGATACCACTTTTCCATGAACCATCTTGCATACCCTAGTAATCCAATAACCGATCTAGTCCTAAAATGGACCGAAGTGTGTTTTGGATCCTCATGGGTTTTCGATTAGCACATGGAATCATAAAAATTGGAAGTGGGTTTGATTCCTCCACAAGAATTATAGAAGTAATGAAAATAAATTAAATATTCATACAAGAAAAAACTCTACAAGGGGAATTTTACTAGAAGTCAAATAGGTCTAACAACCCAAAGTACTAACAAATAATACCAGAAAGTAAGAAAAACATCCCATGTACAAATGGTAAAAACTCACCATGTCTATAGATCAATAGCTTGATCCACCTCGAAGTGGTGCTTGAACTCTACTCGAGCTTGGAAGGAGATAATCTACAATCACACCAAATTATAGGTACGATGTGATGTAAAATCCTAGTAGGGTTTCACCAAGTATTCACTAAAAGATTTCAGTATTTAATTAAACAAATAAAGAGCTTCCAGTTTTAATTAACCATGTTTGGAATTATAAAATCATATTTTTAAAAAATCATGCACTACATTTATAAATAATGAATAACTTTAATCAAATGGTTTAAATAATTTTTTTATAAAAAATTGTTTATATAAATCATAATACATTTATAATATTTTTCAAACATTCACATAAATTTATATCTCATACTTTAATAGGAGATAAACGCAGTCATAATCCATGAGGTATAATGTTTTCAGGTTATGGGATCCTCAAACACTAATATAATGACAATGTAAATGTGTAAACACGTCCTGTGAAACTAGTAAAAGAAGACTCATCAACATATTACTGAGGAATAAAATCTTCCAAATATTTTATGTAAGAGTTTTAAAGAATCAATATGATGCAAAGTCATTCCCATACTAATATTTTTCTCCCGAAGATCTTTGTAACTACCTAGGATTTCATGTACTCTAGTAAAACTTTATGATGGGAATTTTGTTTTAAGTTTACTTAAAATAATATTAAATTTCATTCTCTCATTTAAAAAATTCCAACTATCCATTTAAAAAACGAAAATGGGTTTTTAATCAAAACATTCATTTTTCCATTATAAAACCCAAAGGTTTCTATCCAAACCATTTAAGTCCATTTTTTCCAAAATAATAATTTGAAATAAATTCAGAATTCTATTTTATAATTCAATTTGAACTATAAAATCCAACAATTTAATTTGAATAGTTTCCTTCAATTTCAGACTATGAATTCATCAATTTAAATCTCCACAAGTTCCCATCAATTTCACAATCACTCCCCAATACAATTGAATTTTTTGTCTCCTCATTTTCATGCAAATATCTAATTTCCAAAACCCCCAATTCAATTAAATTGGGGATTTTAAAAATCAATTTGTGAAACCTTATTTATAATAGAAATTTAATTTAAATAATGAAAATTAATATAAATAAATAAATTTAGGGTTTATAAAAATTCAGAATCCCAATAGAACCACCTACTTTAGATCCCTATATCAGGAAAATCCACACCATAATTGGGATTTTCTTATGAATAAATATGAAAAAAGACTCCAAGAATCAAACTTATATCTGATATCTGAAACAGGGGGTATTAGATCCTCTAATAAATTATAAGATCTAACAGTTCATAGGTAGGATATAGGAGAGAGGAGTATGGAGAGGTGAGTAAGAGAAAACTAACTAGGAGAAGATCGAACACCATTCTCCTAGCTCTGATATACTTCTTGGAGGGTTTCGAGGTTCCAAAAGTGAGCATGTGAGCTCCTAGGGGAGAAGAAATTGATTTGGGGTTGTATAGGAATATTGGGTACCTAAAAGAGGGGTTTTGAGATTCTAAAACATAAATTTGGATTTAAAAAACCTTGTCCCATTTTTTTCTATGTAGGTCCATATGATTAGACAAAACCATCCTCCCTATCCATGTACACTATTTTTTCCAAGGTGCACAGCTTTCCAAACGGTGCACAAACATTGAAAAATCCCACTTCCTTAGTTTGTACGGTTTCCTCTTGCAGGGTGCATAGTTTGGTAAAACCCCAAGAAAACTATAAACCCACCCAAAAACATCCATAATTTTCAAAAATTCACCATAAAATAATGGAAAAAATCCAACCAACTACTAATTAAAAGAGGGATTTATTTATACATAAAAAATGTAATAAGATGTTACAATATGACATTGGATAAAAAAATTAATTGTCTTAGGGGAATGAAAACATAAAATATTAGAACATTCAATGGGAATCATCATTATAACCCATAAAATTTTATTAGTATTAATCATTTTATTATCCATATATCATTTAAATTATCCTATATTGTTTATTTTGGAAAATTTTGGACACTAGAAAGGGTAATGTCGTATGATTAATAAGGGGTGGTGTACAACATAATATATCATAAAATAAATAATAATTAATTAATATTACCATAATAGATATGTAAATAATTACATATGACTGATAACATGTAAATAATATATTTATGGATGACATAATAATGTAAAAAAATAATAAAGTAGATAATAATAAATAATATCAAACTTGTGAAATGCATAATGATGGGTATTATAATCATACCATCAAGTACTTGGATACAAAATCTTATATAAATGATAAATAATTCACTAAATACCCAAGAATGTTTTTTTATGATACTTATCAATGTATTAATGGGATATATAATTTGAGGCCCTAGCCTTCACATAATATTTCCAATGTATTCATTAGATTAAATGAATAAATGGATATATAATAAAATTTTAATTTTCACTAATGAACCTATTATATATATATTTATATAATCAGTTTATATCAAAATTGATGTATTGGGAATACGAATAATTAAGATTTCCCTAGTCAAAAAAATTGAAATATATTTTAAGAAAAGACACTTAAATCATTATAAACAAATATAAGGTGTTTAAACCATATTGAGTAACTGGTATATATTAATATTTATAACATAATGACCATAAAAATATTGGAAGGCATATATAATATGTCAATGAGATAAAAACCATTGACATGTTACAAAAAGATAAGTTATTATTGTAAAATAGAGAGAGATAAAGAACATAATTACAAGGGTTGGGTAAAACCTTTCATCCAGAAAAAGGAAATGAGACAAGTATACCAAAAAATATAGGAAATATGGTAATTTTTTCATTTAATAATTTTACTATAATCCATATAAATGAATTTAACAATAAATAATTGATTCGTGAAAAGAAACAGTATTTATAAGAGAAACCCTTGAACAAATAATGACTTTAGAAAAGGGGATAATAAAAGATATTAAGTCATATATAATTTATGATAATTCAAAAAGATCATAATATCTTGTAATTATAAATATGTAATAATATGATGACTATTTTTAAATATTTTTTTAAAATGATTTAAATTGAAAAAGGAGGAGAATCGAGAAACCATAAATCAACTTAATCACATCATGGAAAAATTGAATAGTTATTCGGACTCATTAATATCTAAATCTCCATAAGTCAAAATAATGATAATATTTCAGAATTATAAATATGTAGTAATATTAAGAATAATTTTAATATATATCAGAGAAAAAGGACTGTAATAGAAAATGAAGGTGGAGAATTAACAGCCCTTTCCATGAGTCTTGATAAGATTGGAAAAAACATATGAAATTGATTAATTAAATTTTTTAAATAAATAATTTATTTTATTATGAATAATAATTTCATATATTATAACTCATTTATTAACATATATCACTCATTAAACATACTACTTTTCCCATGTTGGATGTTTAAGATTGCTTAGTCCAAAATTCTGATACTGTGTCCTTATAATATTAACGGTAGGTGGTATTTTTTAAATGGATACAAAAATAAATATATGTGTACTAATTTTGATTTAATTTTTTTCTACGATCATAACTAGTTTGAAATATCCATAATAGTTCCATCATTATTTTGACATCCTCTTACCCACTTTTATGCAATTCTGTTCTCTTTGCTTGTTCCCTCTTTAATTGGTTGCGTTTGTAGACTCCTGATGATAGAGATCCCTCATTGGGGAAATGAATTAAATGTCAAGGATGGGTGTTTGAATTAATTAAAATAATCCATGTATAAATGTGTCAATAGTGGTGTGTAAAGACTCAGAATTTCGATGTAAATTTTTTTTAATTAAATGGGAATTTTACGAGTCCTCAAAAATATACGGCGCATGATTCCAAGGTCTGGTGTGCCTGGAATCAATTTCTGATGTTTCTTTCATATACATTTAGTAAATGTATGAGTGGGTTTTTATAACATTTGAAATGGTGCTCAGAATTGAAAAATGAGGGCACCGTTGAACTCACAGCACTGGTATTCGCTTAAGGAGACTTTCACCTCGATGGAAGTGGGTCAAGAATGAAAGTTAGTTTTTGGGGTTTTCATGGAAAATAATAAAATAAAATGATCTTCACTTTATTTTATTTTCAGCTTCCAAGTGGATATTTCATGTGGTTTCCACCATAACTAAACCTCCACATTGATGTTGGAAGTGGGGACCACCACACCTTAACCTCCCATGAGAGGTTATAGTGGTGGGGACCAACCGGGTTTTTAAACCCCCTAGAAACCTCCTAATAATTTGGAGAAACCTCTCAAGTTCCTATAAAATGTGGGGGGAGCCTCTTGGTATCATCAAAATAATTATAGCCAATTCACCTCTTAAATTGCGCAAGAATAATTTAATTAGCTGGCTCCTTTTAAATTTAAATAACTGCGTCGTTGAAATTTAGGAAGGTTCCTAATAAATGAACCATCATAAATTACAACAATCATTACCTACCTCCCTCACTCTCCTATATATAGGAATCTTGGGAGGAGGTTTCTGGATGGCTTCACCAAGAGACGAAGTGCTCGTAAAGTGATGTGACACCCCACACTTGGAGGACTACGCTTCCTCCATGAAGAACGCATTCTTCCAACGAAGAACACCGATGAGGAGTGACTTCAACTTCCTTCCTCAGAACCTACTCTGATGTTGGACTTCTTCAACTATGAAGATCCGGTGCACAAACCGAAGATTGAGGAAAACACCGACGACACCGGCGTCCGTATTTTCCCAATGATTTGTCTTCTTCCCCGTGCCAACATCGACAAACATCGAACAAAGGTAGGGGTTTATTTTCATGTTAATGATTTACATGATTTTATTTTCCGGGTTGGAAAAGAATTGTTGCAGAGGCAGTATAATTTGAAGATCATCATTCTCTTTTCTTGATGGACTGATTTATATCATCCTAAACACAGAGGGTGCAGGCCAAACAAACATGGACCGACTCCCTCCATCGATCTCTTTGTGATGTTCTTAGGCATGGTGATGAAACGACAAGGTGACCGAGATGACAAGAAATGACAGTGCTACCCGCGGACTCCGCAACCCATGCCTCCCTCAAGACGTTTCGGCCGAACCGGTTCCCGGCCGCCGCCGGCCTCCCGTGTGCCTGTTGGCCTCCCAACCGCACGCCATCTCCCGCCTGCCGCC
The DNA here is from genome assembly GCA_963277665.1 of Viscum album. Classification (NCBI taxonomy): domain Eukaryota; kingdom Viridiplantae; phylum Streptophyta; class Magnoliopsida; order Santalales; family Viscaceae; genus Viscum; species Viscum album. The sequence continues at coordinate 815,365,653 of OY728127.1, forward strand.
GGCATCCCGTGCGCATGCCGACCTCCCAACCGCACGGGCCGAGATGCCTTAGCTATGTCCCTCATGGTGTTGGTCAAACCAGCCTCGGCCAACCGGGCTGAGCCGCCGAGCTGCGCCCCATGCGCACCAGGCCGAACCAGCCATTTGTGCCCCTCGTGGCACCTCCCGGTCGATCCGCCCTTACATCGTCGTGCGGCCGGTCCACACCCTCTCGATCAGTCTGCGCCCTCACGCTAATCGTGATCATTGCGGCCGGCTGGGATGCATCCAGTGAGCTAGGTCGACCCAGACTGGGTCGGCCCAAACTGGGTCAGGCCGAGTCGGACAGGATCCGGGCCCACTTCGACCCATTTACACTCCTTCGGCCATATCTTTGGCACCGGACGTCCGTTTGACGAACCATCATCGGCGCTGGAAATATTGCAGTGTGACGGTCCCTTAGAGTATACCCCACTATAGTTTGGGGTATAACTAAGATATGGCTAGGTTGGAACATGCACGAATCCAACCGGGCTCCCGAGACTAAAAGGCTAATAACTCTCAGACTAGGCGTCTGATTGATGCGTCATCTGTTGCTTTGAGACTCCTATGACGAGGCGGACCTTCGGGATATTTCTTCATGGGTCTTCATATAAGTTGATGTATCGACACATGGATTGATAAGTGGACCCTCTTGGAATCAAACGTGCTTGTGTGGAAACCTTGTGGTTGACTACTCTCTGACTACTGTTCCTGGATCATGTGTGGGTTCGGAAGCTCTGACTACTATTCCTCGATCCTGTGTGGGTTTGATAGCTTTAACTACTATTATTGGATCCTCTATGGGTTCAATAGCTCTGAAAACTGTTCTTGGATCATGTGTGGGTTCGACAACTCTGACTACTATTCCTGGATCCTATGTGGGTTCGAGTGCTCTGACTACTATTCTAGAATCTTGTGTGGGTTCGACAGCTCTGTCTACTTTTCCTGGATCCTGTGTGGGTTTGAAAGCTCTAACTACTGTTCCTGGATCGTGTGTGGGTTCGACAGCTCTGAATACTCTTCTTGGATCCTGTGTGGGTTTGAAAGCTCTGACTACTATTCATGGATCATGTGTGGGTTCGACAGCTCTAATTTATAAACCGTGATCCTATGTGGGTTCGATAGGATATATGATATAGTGGCTACATCTAATCATCTCTAACTCTCTACAAAAGTTGTATACCTATGTGAGCTAATTCGGAAACTTTTGAGTAACCACATGATAAAGATGGTTTACTTGATAACTTAGGTATATGTATGGGAGTATACGTAAGTGGGGTTAATTGTAGATTTCATACCTTTTGGTTTATCCTTGTTTTATTTTGTGAGACCTTGAGGGTCTTGGTCTCCCTACTAAGTATCGTTATACTCCCCCTACACAGGATTTTCCCACCCCTCATTCTATTGGATGCAGAAGATGGACAACGCCAACTGAGGCTGAGAGCACCAGGACCGGATGTTACCCGGAGGTGGATCATACGGCGTGATGGTACACGGGGGTGGGGGGGGATGGATGGACCTGGATTGTTGAGAAATAAATATGTACCAACCCTTCAGGTAAGAACCATGGAGGACGACTGAGCAACTGTTTTTCTTTTATTCAGTTGACATTCCATTTCCTAGTACTTTATAGTGGGGATTGTATTTCCAGCCCCCTTTTTACTTTCAACACATTTTGTTATACAGTTTTACTTAGTGTTTTACTTCCATCTTGTACTCTGTTGTGTGTGTTTTCTGGTTATAAAGGCAATGCCTTCCTAGTTTTAGGGATTTATTCCTTTGGTGCTAGTCTCCAGCCACTGGCATATGGAAGCCGAGCTTGGGGTAGTCACGGCCCGAGACCTAGGGGAAGGGTCATGGAAAATTGGTATCAGAGGAGTTGGTTCTACCGCAGAACTTAGGAATATGATATTTTCTGTGATTCAATAGTGTTAAGGGTACTAATTGTGGTTTTCAATTCAGGGAGTCCAGTGTTGGTGTGGCGGCCGACATATCCATACTCCAGGACCCTGACTTCTGATTTCCGAATCAGTGCACAAAAAAATGATTGAGTGTGTGTTTTCAAGAGTTTTCTTTATGATATCTTGTGTCATCTCACCAGGTATAACTTATTAACCATGGAGCACTTGTTTCTTTTCAGGATGCCTTCATGCAGACATCTAGTTGGGGTTACGAGGGTTGTACACACAGATAGACCACCGAGTGAAAAGACCTCGATGCAGGGCCCTTTTTCAGCAGAGGCACCAGCTGTACCATTCCCCATTGGGCCCCCAATGCCACCAGTCGTAGCAGCCAAGAGTGCATGCTACTTGAGCATGTTGCATGAATTCTGGTGCCAGAGGCTTCCCAGGTTCAGGGGAGAGGCGGACGCACAGGCAGCTGAGGATTGGATGGAGGCTATTGTGAGAGTCTTCATACTAGTAGGGACACCAGCTGAACTTATGGTGATCCTTTCCATGAGTCTCCTTCAGGCATCAGCAGGCATATGGTAGAGCCTGATGCTCCAGTTGCATGACAAGGTGACTCTACAATGGGCAGACTTCGAGATCCTATTTCAGGTGGAGTTTGTCCCAGCCATCCTTCGTGCAGTGTGGATACAGGATCTACTTCACCTGCAGTAGGGAAGCATGATGGTGGCACAGTACTCAGCGAGGTTCACCGACCTCTTGTGTTACTCCATAGATATGGTACGAGAACCATTCTTCCGGGGTCGAAACATCGAGCAGGGGATCAGGAAAAAGATCAAGGCTTTGATGATCACCCTCAGCATTCCAACGCAGGAACAGGTTTTTGAGCGAGCCCTCTTAGTGGAGAGTTTCCTTGCTAAGCAGTCACCAGCAGCGAGACCCACCACTAGACATCATGTAGCAGAGTCTTCTAAAGCTGATAGTAGACAGATGTCACAGAGATCCAAGTGGACCAGGATATTCGGTGGATGACCTCAGGACACAGATTCGATTGTGTGAGGCACATGAGAAAGAGCTATTCAAACGAGGAATAGGCAGTGTTTCACATGCGGCAGGTAGGGTCACATGGATCGTGACTCTCTGACCCTCCGTTCATATGATCAGAGGACGGTTGAAGGACTTCCTAAGTAGAGACGGAGATTTGATCGAGGCCTTCCTCAGATAGCAGGTGGACGTGGAAGAGGATCGGGCCATGAATCTAGCAGTGGATGATGTTACGAGGTGTTACCACCACCACCACCAGTAGGTCCACCCCGACCATAGGGATTCAGTGTAAAGGAAAGAGCTCAACTCCAGGAAGATGAGGCTTACGATCATGGAGTTCTGGAGATGATTCGAGGTATGGTCTCTTTCTACTCCACCTTAGCTGCAGTTCTTATATACATAGGTGTTAGTCACTCTTTCATTTCCACTGCCCTTATTCGGAGCTTGGAGATTCTGATAGAGCCGTTGGCTCAATCATTACGACTAGAGACTCCTACAAGAGTATAATTGGAAATTACGCATCGGTGACGGCAGTGTAAGCTTACTCTAGGAGGCGAGAGCTTCGATTGGGATCTTCTCATAGCGGTGTCAAGGCCTTATGACATCATCTTGTGTATGAACTAGTTATCTACTGCCCATGCGCAGATTGACTGTATTAGGCGCAAATTGTGGTGTGTCCACACAGATGGGACCATGTTTACCTTCACCGTTGAGAAGGGACCCATTGCAGCATAGGACGGACTTACTTGGAGGAGGGTGCAGCCGATCACTCATCAGTTGGCTTTCCTTTCCCTCGGAGAAGTAGATGTGGGGAGTCCGATCTATCCTGTAGTGGTGGACCAGTTCGTGGAAGTTTTCCCTGATGATGTCCCAGGTCTACCTACTTATAGAGAGGTGGAATTTTACATTAACTTTTACCCCATGACGACATTGATATCTACAACAGCATATCAGATGGCTCCCGCGAAGCTTTGCGAGCTATAGGTATAGCTCCAGGACTTGCAGGGGAAGGGATACATCTGACCTAGTGTTACTCCCTGGGCAGACCCGATCCTATTCTCCATGAATGTGGATGGGATATTGAGTCTTTGTGTCTACTACTATCACCTAGACTAGGTGATCGTGAAGAAAAAGTACCCACTCATGAGGATTGACGACCTCTCTTATCATCTGAAGGGATCACGGTGGTTATCGAAGATAGACCTCAGATCATGCTATCACCATCTTAGAGCTCGAGATGAGGATGTACAGAAGACGGCCTTTCGATGTCGGTACGACCACTAAGTGTTCTTGGCTATGCCATTAGGAATAACCAATGCTCCAGAAGTGTTCATGGGACTCCTGAACATGATCTTTCAGCCATACCCAGATCACTTTGTTGTATTATACATCGACAACATTCTGATGTGCTCAACTACTGAGTAGGAGCATGCCTACCATTTGTAGGTAGTACTGGACACACTCTGAGAGAACATGATTTATAGTAAGCTCTTGAAGTGCCAATTCTGGATCTGAGAGGTTCAATTTATGGTACATGTCATCTCGGAACCTGGATTTGCAGTGGATCCAGTGAAGATTGAGGCGGTACTTACTTGGGAGCCATCGAGGAGTGTGACGGAGGTACGAAGTTTCCTGGGTTTGTCTGGATACTAACGGAGATTTGTAGAATACGTTTTCTAGAGTTGCATCACCACTATCAGCCTTGATGAAGAAGGGGTAACCCTTTGTGTGTTTTGAGAGATGCCAGTAGAGCCTTCATGAGCTGAGGCAGGGGATAACTGGTGCCCCCATTTTGAGGATTCTAGAGTAAGGGGTTGGGTATGTAGTCCACTGCAACGCATCAAGGACCGGACTCTGATGTTTTTTTATTTAAGAGAGAGAATTGATCGCTTATGGTTCACAATAACTGAAACAGTATGAGGAAAACTATGCTACCCTTGACCTGGAGTTAGCAGCAGTGGTCTTCCCCTTGAAGATGTGGTGGAACTATCTGATGGGTGACTGTTTTACCGTGTACTCTGATCACAAGAGTCTCATGTATATCTTCTCTCATAAGGATCTGAACTTGAGACAATGACGTTGACTTGAGTTCCTCCAGGACTATGACATTGAGATAGTCTATACTCATAGGAAGGGGAACGCTATTGCAGATGCACTCAGTAGGAGATCCGGTATACTGCTACTAGGTGAGGCGACAGAGCAGCTGGATACTTTATAGATATCCTTTGTGGATAGAGATGGAGCAGCCTTTCTTCAGTCTCTTACAGTCACTCCCCCACTTCTTCAGTGAGTCGGGGAGGCATAGTGTGGGGATGCTGCCTGCGAGACACGACGTGCTCAGATATCCATAGGGTAGGCATCTGATGGATTTTTTGAAGGTGGGGAGCTTGTCATCCTCTTCAGAGGATGTACTATGGTGCCAGTTCCACTTCAGGAGGAAGTGTTCGGGGAGTTCCACACATCCCCTCTAGAGGTACATCCAAGAGTGCCGAAGATGTACCAGGACCTCTGACAATAGAACTGGTGGTCGGGAATGAAGAAAGAAGTTGCATAGTTTTTTTCTTGGTGCCTCACTTGTCAGCAAGTGAAGGCAGAGCATCAGGTACCTACATGCTTGGTTCTGCCTTTAGAGGACCTAGAGTGGAAGTGGAATGGGATATCCATGTACTTTGTGAAAGTACTTCCACGTACATCTAGGGGTCACAACTCGATTTGGGTGATCGTTGACTGACTCACCAAGTCAGCCCACTTCCTACCAATCAGAGAGCAGGGTTCAGAAGCAAGATTGGGAAGCCTCTATGTTCAAGAGATTGTGTGGCTACACGGAGTACCTTCTTCTATTGTCTCTGATTGTGACACACGATTTACTTCCCAGCTATGGAAGAGGTTGCAGGAGGCTTTTAGGATGCAGCTTCGGTTGAGCACCGCCTTCCATCCTCAAACGGATGTCCAAACTGAGCGGACTGTTCAGAACCTCAAGGACATGTTGGGTGCTTGTGTCCTCGACTTCGATCGCAGCTGGGAGTATCACTTACCTTTGGTGGAGTTTTCATACAACAACATCTATCAGTCCACCATTGGGATGGAACATTTTGAGGCATTGTACGGGTGACCATACAGATCACCTTTGTGTTGTAATGACCCAGGGGAGTCAGCACTTGTCGGACCAGAGATGGTATGGGCTACCACAGAGAAGGTGCAGATCATCCAGAAGTGGATGAAGATTGCATGGAGTAGGGAGAAGTCATATGATGATAGGAGACAGAGACCTCTGGAGTTCGAGGATGGAGACCACGTCTTTCTACGGGTCTCACCCTGATGAGGTTTACAGAGATTTGGCAGAGGTCGCAAGTTATCTCTAAGATTCATCGGACCTTTTCAGGTCCTCAGCAGAGTTGGTAAGGTGGCTGACCGCTTAGATATTCCACCTCAGTTTCACTGGGTGCACGACGTCTTCCTTGTATCCCATCAGAGGAGATACGTGCATGACCCTTCTCGCATCATTGACCATGGAGATCTAGATATTGACGATGGGGCGACTTTTATGAAGGTCACAATGGAAATTGGGGATTGACAGGAGCAGGTCCTTCGTGAATGGTCGATACCTCTGGTGCACGTTCATTGGCAGCACAGGAACCTCTAAGTGAGAACATAGGAGCAGGAGGCTCTGATACGTGCTCAGTACCCCCACTTGTTCCTTTAGTTGTGAGTTGTGGCTTATGGGGATGCAGATCCCTGAGGCGGGGAGAATTTAATGAATCGTAATTTCAATGTAATTTTTTTCATTAAACGGGAATTTTACGAGTCCACAAAAATCTATGGTGCATGATTTCGAGGTCTGGTGTGCCCGGAAAAAATTTCTAAAGTTTTGTTCGGGTACATTCAGTAAACGTACGAGCGAGTTTTTATAACTTTTGAATCGGTGCTCAGAATTGAAATCTGAGGGCACCGTTGAACTTGCATCGCTGGTATTCCCTTATGGAGACTTTCACCTCGACGACAGTGGGTCGAGAATGAAAGTTAGTTTTTGGGTTTTTCGTGGAAATTAATAAAATACAATGATCTTCACTTTATTTTATTTTCAGCTTCCATATGGATATTTCAGGCGGGGTCCATCAGAACTAAACCTCCACATGGAAGATGGATGTGGGGACCACCACACCTTAACCTCCCATGAGTGGTTATGGTGGTGGGGACCACCCAAACCATAACCTCCCATAAGAGGATATGGTGGTGGGGACCACCCTAGTTTTTAAACCCCCATGAAACCTCCCATTAATTTGGAGAAACCTCTCAAGTCCCTATTAAATGTGGGGGAGCCTTTTGGTATCCTCCCAATAATTATAGCCAACGCACCTCTTAAATTGTGCTAGCATAATTTAATTTTCTTACTCCTTTTATATTTATATAACCACATCATTGGAATTTAGGAAGATTCCTAATGAATAAACTGTCATAAATTCCAATTATTGTTACCTACCTCCCTCCCTCTCCAATATATAGGATGCTTGGGAGGAGGTTTTGGGATGGCCTCACCAAGCGACGAAGTGCTGGTAAAGTGATGTGATTCCCAACAGTTGGAGGATTACACTTCCTCCATGAATAATGCATTCTTCAAACAAAGAACACCAGTGAGGAGCAACTTCGACTTCCTTCCTCGGAACCTACTCCGATGTAGGACATCTTAGACTATGATGAGCTGGCACAAAAACCAACAATCGAGGAAAATTCCAACAACACCGATGTCCGTCTTTTCCCAACGATCTGTCTTCTTCCCCATGCCAATGTTGACAAACATAGAACAAAGGTAGGGAGATTATTTGCATGTTAATGATTTCATTGATTTTCATTTGCGGATTGGAAAAGAATCATTGTGGATACTGTAGAATTTTAAGTTCATCGTTCTCTTTTCTTGATGGACCGATTTCTATCATCCTAAATGCGGAGGGTGCGGGCCAAAATCACATGGCCCGACTCCCTCCGTCGATCTCGTTGTGATGTTCTTCGGCCTGGAGACGAAACGATGAGGTGACAATGGTGACAGGAAATGATGGAGCTACCTGTGGACTCTGTAACCCGCCCCGCCCTCATAGCATTTTAGCCGAACAGGCTCCCAGCCGTCGCTTGCCACCCGTGCACCCGCCAGTCTACCGGCCTCCCGCCGGCTTCCCGCCTTCCGACCGTCGCCAGCCTCCCGTGCGCCCGCCAGCCCCCCAGCAACCGGCCGGCCTCTCGGCTCCCGGCCGCCAGCAAGCCGCCCACTGGCCCCCTAGCCACCCGTTGGACTCCCGGGTCGACCCGCCCGAGCCATGCCCCTCCCAGTGTTGGTCGAAATAGCCTCGGCCATCTAGGCCAAGCCGCTAAGTCGTGCCCCATGCACACCTGACCGAGCTGGCCTTCTGTGCCCCTCGCGGCACCTCTGTCCTGATCCGCCCTTACACCGAAGTGCGGCCGGTATGCGCCCTCTTAACCGGTATGCTCCCTCATGATACTCACGGCCATCACACTCCGTGGTCCGGGCCAGACCTAACAGGTCAGGCCGGGTCGACCCAGACTAGGTTAGTCTGGGTCGGTCCGACTGGGTCAGACCGTAACCGGGCCCACTTGGACCCATTTACGCTCCTTCAGCCATATCATGGGCACCAGACGTCTGTTTGACGAACCGTCAGTGGATCTAGAAATCATGGAGTGTGAATGTCCCTAATAGTATACCCCACTGGAGTTTGGGGTATAGTGGAGATACAGTCAGGTTGGATTGTGCACGAATCCAACCAGGCCCCCTGGAATAAAAGGCTAATAACTCTCAGACCGCGCGTCCGTTTGACATTCCATATGTTTTTTTGAGACTCATATGATGAGGAGGACCTTCGGGATATTTCTTCATGGGACTTTGTGTAAGTTTTTGTGTCAACACTTGGCTTGAGGAGTGGACCCTTCCAGAATCAAGCATGCTTGTGCGGTAACCCTCTGGCTGGATGCTCTCTGACTACTATTTCAGGATCCTGTGTGGGTTCGACAACTCTGACTATTATTCCTGGATCCTATGCGGGTTTGGCAGCTCTGACTACTATTCCTAGATCTTGTGTCGGTTCGATAGCTCTAACTACTATTCCTGGATCATGTGTGGGTTCGATAGCTCTGACTACTATTGATGGATACTGTGTGGGTTCGATAGCTCTGACTGATGTTCCTGGATCCTGTGTGGGTTCGATAGCTCTGACTACCGTTCCTGGATCTGATGTGGGTTCAACAGCTTTGACAAGTGTTCCTGGATCCTCTAAGGCTTCGATAGCTCTTACTACTGTTCCTAGATCCTATGTGGGTTTGACAGCTCTGACTACTATTCCTAGATCTTGTGTGGGTTCGATAGCTCTGACTACTGTTCCTAGATCTTGTGTGGGTTTGATAGCTTTGACTACTATTCCTGGATCCTGTGTGGGTTCAACAGCTCTAAGAACTATTCCTGGATCCAGTGTGGGTTCGACAGCTCTGACTACTGTTCCCGGATCCTTTGTGGGTTCAACATATTTGACTATTGTTCCTAGATCTGGTGTTGGATCGACAGCTCTGATTTATATACCAGGATCCTACGTGGGTTTGACAGAATAGATTATTTAGTGGCTACATCTAATCATCTCTAACTCTCTACAAAATTGGTATACCTGTGTGAGCTGAGTCAGTTACTTTTGATTTTACCTCATGATTGAGATGGTTTGCTTGATAACTTAGGTATATGTATGGGCATATACCTAAGTGTGCTTAACTGTTGATTTCATACCTTATGGTTTATCCTTGTTGGATTTTGTGAGACTTTGAGGGTCTTGGGGTCCCCAATAAGTATCGTTATACTCACCCTTGTACGGGCTATTCATGCTCCTCGTTGTGTTGGATGCAGACGATGGACAGCGCTGACTAAGGCTGAGAGCACCAAGACCGGACGGTACCCGGAGGTGGATCATACGGTGTGATGGTACACGGAGGGGAAGGACAAACCTAAAGTGCTGAGGAGGCGATCTGTATGTACCATTCAGGTAGGAACCATGGAGGACGACCCAATGGAATTTTTTCTTTTCTTATGTTGTACTTTCCATTTCCTCGTACTTTATAGTTGGGTTTGTATTTCCGGCCCCCTTTTTACTTTTAGCACACTTTTTTATACAGTTTTACTTAGTGTTTTACTTCCACCTTTTACTCTGTTGTGTGTGTTTTCAGTTTATAAAGGAAATTCCTTCCCAGTTTTAGGGATTTATGCCTTTGGTTCTAGTCACCAGCCCCTGGCCTATGGAATTCTAGCTTGGGGTAGTCACGGCATGGGCCCCAGGTGGTGGGTCGTGACATATTGTGGGGTTCTCCATAGGTTTAGAGAATAACTGAATTTTTTATGTTGTTTTTAGTTGTACATCTGATGATTACATAATGTGTAATGGTGTTACACGATGGGTACTTGGTATCCAAAAAAATTAAGGATATTTTTAAATAATGTAAAAGGGTTACACATTTTATAATCGTTACAATATTTCAATTTCTAAAATATCGGTTTTGATTAAAAATGTTAAGATTTTTTTTATGTACTTAGTCATTGTGGATTACACAACATGTAACTATTTTATAGGACATATAAATGCCTAAGAATGATGTTCTAGGGTTATTTTTCATCGATATTCCATTTCATTATCCAATATCTCTTTTTTCTATCATCCCAAAAGGCTTATCCATTAATTTTGGGAGAATCAGTTCACTATGGATTGATATGTTTGGCATTAGATGAACACAGTAGTTGGGTTCCACGTCTCTAGGTGAGTGGACCTTTCTTCTTCTTCGTTCCATTGATCATGGTAGCACTGTGGAATTTCATGATCATAATTTTTTATCATTAATTGTGTTACCTTTTCATTATCTTCAAGATTCATGGTGAAATCCTATTCTGAGGGTTCTTTCCTTTATTGGTTGTGGTGTTGTGGTAATTCGTTCATGAGTTATGGGGTTTCCCCTTCTTCACCAACAATTCTCTTGAATTAGATAATTTATATGATGTGTATATTGGTTCATAGGCCTCTATTATCATTTTTTCATTCTCTTATTTGTATATTTGTTGTGGGCATGTGTGACCCTGAGTTTTGAGGTTTTTGGTTCTGTCTCTAGCCTATATTGGTGAACCATATTTCTCTTAATCTGTTAATAAATTTATTTATTAAAAAATTGGAATTATTTTATTTGGTTGTTTAAATGGATTTTTGAAAATGGTTACATTTTCAATAATTTTTAATAAATAGAAAAAATATATATTTTAAAAATATTCATATGATTTATGAAATGAATCTCATAGGAAGTCTTAGGTAAGTAGGTGGAAGGTTTATCATAGGGTCATCATCCATGATACCATCAGGGGATTTTATAATGGAGCTTTTACCTACTCCCTAGGACTATTTTTCTATGGAATTATTTAACATTGTTGGGATGTTGACTCTTGGGATGTTTATCTTCTCCATAGGCATGTGTTCTATGGATTTTTTGTGTAGATTTAATTTGTTTTCATATATGTACTCTTCTATCAAATAATGTTGAGTTCCTTGATGTGATTTATAGGTGCTTGGATTTATATAGTTTTCAATATGATATGAAAGCTTTGGATTTTGATAAATTATAATTGAAAATATTCATTATAATTTTTATACCTATATTTTTTTGAATTTGATAGAAAATGGAAAAAAAATTATATGATTTTGATCAAAATGCATTATTAGTTTTTATACCATGATTTATTTATAAAATGAGCATACATGAATTTTTGTACAGAGACTAGTTTGGGAACATGTGTGTGGGACCATTCTGAGCTTGTTAGAACACACCCTATGCACTTCTTCAGTGTTGTGTATTCCTTTGTATGTATTTTGATGTAGGGAAAGGCATGTCACCAGAGTGAGGTGATGAGGCTTCAGTCAGTTGAGTCTGGGTAACTGGATTGTGAGGTGGTGTAGGATTTCCCTCCCTATCACATGGAGTTTTTGGTTTTCTATATTTGTTAGTCTATTGTGGTTTGAAATGTACATAGAAATTATTACACTCTTTTTTTATTCATTTTTTCATATGTGTTTTATGTTTTGGAATGTATATTACTTTTGATTTTGTCTATTTTACTATATATGAGCCATGTTTTTGCTTTTTGTTGTTGGAAATCATTCCCTCTAGTTGTTCTTTGATTCCAAGATGCTAGTCTCCATCCCTTGGGGATAGGTAACACGCTTTGGGTAGGTTAAGGGTCATTTTGGGAACCAGTTGAGATTTTATTCATTTCATTTATTCACATTTTTGTATCAATTGTTGTATGTCCTCAATATTAATTTTCATTGGATGTCTTTTAGTCTGGATATTGAATTGTTGTGACTTGAGAGGTATATTACGGTGAGTTCTTATCCATCTCTTAACATGATACAACTCATGTTACCATGGGATATTCAGATGTGGGTCTCTTGTTTTATGTTAATGATGTAAATATCAGTTCTCGCATATGGGTTTTCTAGTTTTATCTAAGATTTTTCTATTGTCTGATTGTTTATTTTGTTTTGTTGGGAAGATGTTTTCTTCTAGGATGTGTTGCATGTGTTCCTCTAGTTGGTGCATCTGATTCTCCTCAAGGGAATCCTCTGATGGATCATATTTTCATCAAGGCAATCTTATGATCAATTCATGTTGTTGAATATAATGTTCCATAGGTTCAATATATTGTTGTTGAGGTACATCTATGAGCTGGAGGAGAAAGGGATCTATCATGGGAGTTCTTAATTTGGATGCCAACATGTATTAATATAACGAAAGAAAAATTTTAGTTAGAGGAGTATATTGACAATTTTGATCAGATATTTGGCTTCCTGGAGACACATGAGAATATAAATGTGGACTATGTAGCATTCATACCGAAGTTTCCAAGTAGTAATTGGTGGGATTCCATCATATTGGAAGATAAGCATGTGTTCTTGGAATGGAAGGGTTTCAAGACCCTTTTCTTACTGAAGTTTTTTCCAAAGTATTTAATGATTTAAAATACCTAGAGATGCTTGTTTTACATAATAGATAGCATTTTTTGTTTTAATACACCAATCGGCTTGGTGGGATGCTTCTTTTTGCAGCAAAGGTTATAAGGAATGACCAGTTGAAAGCATGGAAGTTACTATAGGGTTTGCAATCAGATATCATATGACATGTATTTATGCATAAGTGTTCGACCAATGTAGATATATTATAAACGTTCATGATGGATGGTATAATTATTTAGGTCAATATTGGATATTATACCACTTACCTTCCACCTAGAAGAAGTTCAGTGGTTTTCTCGGGAATGTGGAAATGGTAGTATCACTACATCAGTGGTAGAGGTGGTTCTCAACAACATGCCTCTTAAACACCTCCAATTGCATCTACTTGTGTTCCTTTAACTTAATATCACTATGGAAATATCAAACCCACATTTAATTCCAGTCCTTCAAAGGAAAATAAGATCAAAAACTATGGGTGTTACGGAAATACAATATTTTTTTTCATGTTTTGTCTACTCATCATTATGGAAATGGATCACCATCTCCAAAGGGTACTTCATCAAAGTAAGAGTCATAAAATAGTATGGGTATCCACCCTAATGCCTTAGTATTTAATCACATTCACATAGTAGATGAATTTTCAATAGAGGTAGACTCAGGTTTAGTGATAGTGAAGGGTACCATCATTATTTCATCCTCGGTGGAGATTGATTTATCTGATATTTGTTCTTATAAAATTATTATATCTGGGTATTTTGATGATATTATTATCATTTAATGGAAATAATTCTATTTTTTGTGGATTTAGAAACACCTCCTATGAAGAGGAAATAGTATGGGTTTCTGTTTTCTTCTTTTTCATTATTTATCATTGATATAGTGCTAGTCTAGGATTTTCTTGTTCACTGTCAAGATCTGTTTGACGTCATCATCTTGATGGTTTGGGATATTAATCATTAAGATGAGTTTTCATTCTATCATTGACAAGCCTTAATTATTGAGGATGATGGGACCTCACTAATATTATAGGGAGACTATGATAAAAGGTCTTATCATGCATGACCCTCCCACCTAGTACATAGTATTTTTTTTGTCTACTATAGTAAATGATCCTGATGGTGTTTCTTCTAGTATCGATCATCATGTCATTTTTCATTGGTTTTCAGATGTTTTCCCTGAATATTTCTCAGATCTTACTCTAGAGAGGTAGGTATAGTTTTCAAAATACCTAGTGTCTGGTACAAAAATTATATCGATATCTTCTTATCATATAGAAGTCTGATGAGATAAAAATTATGTTGGAAAACCTGGTGAATTTTTTTCCTAGTGGTTCTCCTTGGGTTTTCACATTTCTATTTTCCAATAAAATTGATGGTTCACCTCGATTGTGCATGGACTATGAGAATTTGAATAGGGTAAAATTTAATAACATGTATCATTTGCCTCTTGTAGATGATGTGTTTAATCATTTGAAACAAGAAAAAGTTATTTCTTAGGATTGATCGTTGGTTGGGTTATCATTTTCTCAGAGTTTGGAAGTATAATATACTAAAGATAGATTTCAGGATAAGTTATGTTCATTCTAAATATCTTCATATTTCTTTTTTACAGACATATGATCCATTAATTTTTTTGGAATTTATGAATTATATTTTTCATTAGTGTCTCGACACTTTTTTGGTATTGTTCGTGAATGAAATATTTTTTATTCAAGATTCGAGCATAGGTTTAAAAACTATATGATTTTGGTGTTCGAATTCATGATAATTCACCATTTTATGGAAATATCTCTAAATGAAACATATGGATTCAAGAAGTGGTATTGTTAGGGATTTTGATTTATGATAATTGATTATCAGTTGATCTTGAGAAGGAAAATTCTATTTTTTGTGGTAGGGGACACAAAAATCCTTTCATATTTGATGAATCCTTTGTCTTTATGGTTAATAATGACGTTTTAAAAAGATTTATATATGCTGGAGTCTGTATTGACTTCTATTACTTGAAAATTTTTTAAATTAACAAGGTAGTCAAAGTGTTTTTCCTCCTATGATGAGCTAAAAAGACTTCTGACATTAGCTCTTATTTTGATGTTACTTCATCCTTGTAAATGATATGTTTTTTTTTGTGATTCAAATTGTGTTTATTTGGGTAGTTTTCTCATAAATGATGATCATGTGCTGGCATAAAACACTATTCATATTATACCACATGAGTATAATTACCCAACTTATGAAAAAGTGTTATCTGCAATTGTGCATTGAGTTAGGAGTTGGTGGAATTATATTTTTAGGGAATGGTTCATAGTCTATTATAACTATAAGAGCATGAGTTATATAATTTATTAGAAATAATTTAATCTCATATATAGGTGGTGGGTGGAAAAATTCAAACTTTTAACATTGATATCACCTACACCATAGGGATGTGAAATTTCATTGAATATGTTATCATCGGGAAAGATCCATTGCAATCTTTTTGGGTATCAATAGAATAGTGGAACCGTATGGGGAGTTTTTCTTAGTTGTATATAGATAATCATAAAGATTTTTCAGTTATGTTTTTAACCTATTTTCAATTAACATTGTCTCACCTTGATTCTAATATACAAAACCAATAGAAATATATTTATTTTTAATGAATTTTAGTATCTATTTATGGTGGGGAGACTATCTTGGGGTGGTCTCTCTCTTCAAATAGTATGATCTATTTTTTGGATAATTTTTTAGTCCCAACATCTTAGAGGAGATAATTATTTTCCAATTATCATAGTTACTCATGGTCTATTCATCTGTGTGCCACAAAGACAAGTAATTATAAGAGACTGTGATTATATAGGCTAGGTATGAAGCAAAACAATTCTTATTATGCATCCCACTATTATTACTACCACCAGATAAAGGAAAATAATTTTAAACCTTTTGGATTTCTTAATCCTTTATTGGTTCCCATATGGATATGGGACAAGGTATCCATATAGCTTCCCTCCTGATTACCACTAACTCCCTGATGGAGGAATTATATCTGAGTGGTAATTGATTGGTTAAAATAGTAAACTATTTTAATTTTAAAGAATGATTCCTCAAAATTTAAAGATCTAGGTAAGTTTTATGTGTATAATTTTGTGTCGTTACGTGAGGTTCCTTATTCTATTATTTCATAAAAAAAATCCTAGGTTGTTATCGGGTTTTTAGAGAACCCTCCACGAGGTGATGGGGAATCAGTTTAGACTGAGTACATCATATCATCCACTGATATATGGTCACATGTAGTGTGTTATTAAGCTTTTGTAGAATATTTTTAATGCATGTGTCTTGGATCATTTTGGATCTTTTGATATCCATATATTAACTTTTGGGTTATTTAATTACAATATTTTTCAGTCATCAATTAGAAATTAACCTTTTGAGGCCTTCTTTGGTTACCTATTCTTATCACCACATTTTTGGGGAGTGGTTGGTGGACCTTCCTTTGTTTGAATGAGTTTGTTTTAGGAGGCGTCTATGAGGATTTAGGATATGCATTGGAATCTGGTTACAATGTAGAGTCTGTATAAGTCATATGATGATCAATGATATCATCCTTTGGAGTTATCAGTAGGTGAAATAGATTTCTTTAAAGTCTCTCATATGCTGGGTCACCTTTGGCATGAAAAAAATGGGACATTGGCTCTGAGATATATTGGACTATTTGAGTTCATCTAGTAGATTGTTAAGGTTGTTTGTTGTTTGGATTTTTTGGATCACTTAATATGAATTCATAAATTTTTCCACATATCACAACTTAGGAAATTTAATTATGATTTCTCTCCCATTCTATGTTGGGTGGATATTTAGTGGGAGCCATATTTTACTATTATGGAATATCTTATTGAGATTCTTGACTATCAAGTTATTGAATTTCATGGATTGTTTTTTTCATTGGACAAAGTGTTATGGTGGTAGCGATCATTTTCTCGAGAGACTTGGTAGCACGATTGGATGATGATGGATCAGGGTTCTCAGCTATTTATCTAACTTCACTCATCCACATGAATTTTCGAGTATAGAAAGTCTTATGGTAGAGATTTTTCAACATCCTATTACAAACTTTTAGGTAATTCCATTTTCTTTTCTTGTTTTACACATTAATTGGGATTTTTAGGGCCTCTTGAGGATGAATTTTCATCCTTGGGGAAAATAAAATAATGTTCCGGGATGGGTTTTTTTAATTAATTGAATTCAGGTATAAATGTGTTAATAGAATTTTGGGGTTCTCCTAGAATTCATAGGACACCTAATCTGGTTCTATAGTATTTATTTTATGCCATGCTATTACACGACATGTAAAGGGGTTTCATGACAAGTTCTTGGATTCCAGACAAAATTAATGAGATGTATACATTGTGTGAAGGATTACAAACCATGTAATAGTCTAATGATATGAAATTCTAAAAGACAGGTTTTAACAAAAAATGGTGATGTGGTTTCCCGCATACTTATTTATCACGGATTATACAACATATAAATGTACTATATTCAGTGTAAATTTCTAAGAAGGTCATTTTAGGGTGTCATGTGAATCATATTTCACAATACCCTCTTTTTTGAATTTTTTCTATCAACCTAGATGGCTTCTATTGTAATTTTGGGAGTCTTTATTTATTCTAGATGGATCCATTTGATTTTATATCACCAATGTAGTTGGGTTTTTCCTCTCCAAGTGAGTAGAACTTTATGGTTCCTCATTGAGTTGTTTGCGGAAATGGTGTGATGTTTAATTATCATATTACTTGATCTTAAATGATGTTTCCATTTGTTTCTAATCTATATTCATGGTGACATATTTTTTTGGGGTAGATTTCCATTATTGGATATGGTGTGAATGGTGTTCGTTCTTGAGGTACGTGGTTTCCTCTTCTCCACCATCAATTTTGTTGAAATAGATCAATTAATATATGTGAATATTGTATTTAGGGAATCTTTTTTAGTTGTTACATTCTCTTGTTGGTGGATCCTTTTTTGGCATTAGAAAACTTGATATTGGGGGTATATGGTTTTGTATCTAACCTATGCTGACAAACAGTATTGATCCTGCTATTTTCTAAATTAAGTTATACATAATTTTGAATGATGGTTTTATGTGTGTATATGGATTTAAGATAAATGTTGGGATTTACCTAGTTTATGTTATGGGGAAAGGTGTTATTTTCAAATAATTTGGAGGCATTATGAAATAAATTACATGGGAAGCCTTAGTTATATATGTGGAAGGATTATCCTTAGGACATCATCCACATTAACATGGGGGTATTTGTCCATGGGGATTTTTTTATCCAAATGGATTTTAGATTATGAATTTGTTTGAAATTGTTGGGAGTTTCAATCATGGGGTGTTTCTGTGCTCCACATGCTTATTTTCTAGGGACTTTTTGTGAAATAGACATTTATTATACTACAAGTATTCTGCTATCCTAGCCTATTGAGTTTCTTCAGGTAATTTTCATGTTCTTGTATTTTTAATAATTTGTATATGATATGCATGATTTCTATTTTGAAAAATGATAATGGAAAATATTCTTCAATATTTATATACAGTTCTTTTTTTTTGGATTTTTTTGAAAATGGAAAAATGTTTACCATGCTTTGGAAAAAAAAAAATTTTTTTCATTCCACATTTTTTTTAAAAATGACCATAAATGAATTTTTTTATAGAGACATATTATGTAACAACTGGGTGGGACCCTATTGGGCCAGTTTTCTCACACAATATTCACTTATTTGGTGGTTTATAGAATCATGTATGACTTTGAATGTATGGAAAGGAAAGGTAAGATAGTGAGGCGACAAGGTTCTGGTCAACTGAGTCTTGGAAGATTGTTGGTGTATGGAGAGGCTATACCCATGTTATCACATAGAGTATTTGTTTTTCTAGTTTTTTTACTTGTACTTAGAGATTGTTCTTAAAAAAATTCTCTTTTTTCTTCTATCATTTTTTATTTGTTGGACATATATTACTTTAACTACTGTCTCTTTATCTATATATGTTCCATTTTGTTGCATCATGTTGAGAGAAATCATTCCCACCGGTTTTTGTTTGATTACTGGGTGTTATTTTTCATCATGTGGTGATGTGGAATGCCCTTCAAGTATGTGATGGGTTGGGTTTGGTAAAAGTTTGAGAGGGTATTTAGGTTGGTTCATAAAAATAATCATAGTTTTTTGCGTAATAATTTTATCATACAATGATATGATCATATAGACAGTTTTACCCTCCCTGATAAAGGTAGTTTTTTATTTAATTTAATGATTATTTATAGATCATATAAGATGAATCATAATATAACATCATTATTAAATTTATATTTGACTAAAAATTATTTATTTTATCCATTCGTGAAGGCCACAATATTTGTTTAAAAAATATCATTATAGTCAGTTATACCGACCAATAATGAATGTTTATTTTCAAGAGAAAAATCTTACGATCAACTTAAGGATTTGAAATTTAAAATACAGAATATTATTAATTTTATTAATTTATTCATTTATGCAAAATTATATACAAATAAAATAAATTAGAATACTAGATATGGACGTTATTATGGGAAATGAAGTCCATCGTCCATATAAGGCAGTGAACTACCAATAATATCGATTAGGTTTTATTATTATGATGAATGAGACTATTTAAGATAATGGATATCCAATTAGTATAAAAAAATATTAGTATACATATTATACTTATTTCATTATATCATTATGTATATAACATATTTTGAATAGTTATAATAAAATGAAAAGTACTAATAATTTTCATCGGATATTTTACCACTTCCTTCAGAAATACTCCTCTGATATGCTTACTATGATTTAAATAAATGGATTTATTATATATCATAACCTCTAAAACGTTGATATGTGTGTTTGGGTATATAATTTAGTATAATTGTTTCTTATCAAGAGGCTTAATGTGGGAGGATATGTGAGTGATAACTGTAAGAGGAAGAAAGGTCTCTTTTATTAGAATAGTATGATTAGCTCAATAGTTTTCCTCATGAATATGATTATTAATGATTTTTTTGACCATGTAATGTATTTTATATTATTGATTCCAATATTCTATTTTCTTACACTATCATGTTTTTAATTAGACATTTATTTATCATAAAATGAAAAATAATGAATCTTACCATTTATCCTTGTTGATCACTATATTTTACAATTAATGAAAATTAATAATACATCATACTTACCAAATTTCGTTGTGGTGATTCAAAAAATGATATATATTTTTAAAAATTAAATTTCCTTAATTGATAATTAAATATTTAATTCCTGTATAAAAATCACTCTTATTCTAAATAATGTAAAACTTGATTTATTTAAATAGTAAAAATTTAATTAAATTATGTTATACGAATCAAGATATTATTTAATGATACATTAAAAATCATATTTACATACCTAATTTATTTCAATCATTATTTAATAGTTTCAATTAGCATTTATCAATGTGGTTATGTTTTATTATTCTGATAGTCTTGTTACTATTCTAATAGTCATATAGTATTACACAGCATATAAATACCACTTATTCACATTATTATTAAAACACCAAATTTCTTATGATGTATATTTATTTTTCATTTATACATTTCAAATCTTATTTACAATAATATATTTTATTTTTATAAATTTTTTCAAATCTATGATAGTTCTAGAGGACTATAATTCACCATAATTTTAACTTTTAATTTGATTATTTATAAGGTTTTACTTTTCTATTGTAATATTTTAAAATTATTTATATTTTATTTATATATCATATTTAATTTTTAAAATTACTATTTTTAAAAGGTCTAATGATCATATATTTGTAGTTTTTTTTACTACTATGATTAAATAAAATATCATGAATTATTATGAAATATCTAATGTAGACTTTCAGGTTTTATAAGGACTCTCCATGGTACTTATTTTGGACCATTTAATATAATCCATAATTCCACATTTACTGGCCATATTAACCGTAATGGAAGCATTAGAACATTAAAGAAATTCAATGTGTGAATCATACCATTGGATCCCCTAATATTTATCTTCCAACATAAATATTTACCCTTTTATAATAATTTCAACAACAGAGTCTTGACCAGCCATATCCTTATTAGTTTTCCTCAATAGATTGAGAAGATATGAAAAACATATAATTAAATCATTTACATTATGAAATCCAATAAATTTTTAAAACCAATATGAAAGTGATTATAAATTGATTTCTGGGTGTGATAAATCATTAATGTATACCTCAAACTCTATGGGTCATTGGAATACTAAATTATATTGAGTATATTAAAATATTAATTTTTTTACTCGATTATATTTTATTTAAATAATTTCATTTAAACCATGAATCTCTCATGCCTCACTAGATTCTCGATAGTCCTTTTTTGGTTATCATTCATCGTAAATTTGTCATATTTTCCTGTTGTTTATGAAACATAAACATCTTGTGTAAAATAATGAGATTGGTGATTGGTAGGTGTATTCCCTAATTATAAGTAAAAATATTATTTTTTTGTTCAATACCATAGTTGGAGATATCAATTACTCCTAATGAAAAACATCCATGATATAAAAATAATACCATATACCTTTAAGGAATATTGTAAGATACAATATAGAATATCATATCACTATTTCCTTTACTATATCATGCCATACAATATTTCTATATCATAATGCTTTATTATGCATGAATTATATTTGATTATTAATAAAGGTATCTGATCATTATGTGGTAACTTAAATATTTCTTCCGTGTAACAATATCATAAATATATAATACAAATAAAGAATCAAATGAATTTAAGTGTTAAATGAATGATTGTCCCACGAGTTTCGTAAGATCTCACATAAGTCATCAAAAAAATTAATAAAATTTATGTAAATCCCATGAAGGATTGGGGTGTGTCCTTGATACCTATATAAATATGTTTACTCTATTGAGATGTGTATCAAATACTTTTTTTATTCACCCTATTTAATCCCTCTTCTCCTTCTCTTTTTCCTTGAGATGTATGAAAAATTCATGGTCATAAGGATGACCCCATACATGTTTTATGATATTTTTATACCCACAGATGGAAATAGGAGGAAGTAACCCATTTATTTTTTCTAATTGATCTTCATCAAACTCATGTTTAAAATAATATAATAATAAAATATTAGTATAAGATACACATTCCCTCATTTTTTTTATAAATTCGTTTTGTTTCATATAATAGTGATCTTGGTTTGGGGATTCTTATTGTCTTCCAATACATGAATATTTTTTATTAAAACCCAAGATACCCAATAACAACATCAAGATATTCCATTAAATGTTTATAATGAACATCTATATCTTATTATTTTGAAACACACTAGTCAACTACTCAATAATTAGATGCTATAAAATAGAGAATTTTTGTTATTATTTAATAATGATTCCTATGATCCAACAAAAATATAGAAAGTTACATCAATTGGGTATTTATTTATCTAATATTTGTCTCAACATAAGGTTTTATGATGGTGATTATAATTCTAATCTACAACATAAGATTTTATTAGATGGGTACTATTTTTTTACTATCACATAATAAATACTTATATTAAATATGTTCCCTCTAAAATGATGGCCCATGTTTAGTTAAATGATATCCATTAGTCTTCCGTAATCTATATTTAATTAATTAATTAGTCTTCTTTCAAATTCCAATCATACCATGTCTATTTATCATAATAATCATATCAATGAAATCATATATTAATCTTTCCTATATTATGAGATAAGTCCTTATCCTATAATAGAAAATATATTATCATAACATTGTTACTATAGTATTAAAAATCATTGGGTTTCCAAGCTTGGAATGATAAAAATATCATAAAGAATTTGGATATCTAAGTCTTAGTGTGAATCATTTCAATATTCCAAACATAATATATTCCATGCGAACCTATCTTCACAATATAATTTCCTATTTAGAGAATCAAGGTTGTGAAATGTGTTTTCTAGGAAAATAATCTAACAATTAATATTTAAAAGGGATCTTAAAATCACATTATCTTTTATTATGAATTCCCTTTAAATAGTAATTCTTCTAATGATTTAGTTTTATCATCCCATTACATTATCCAAATGAATATGTTCTAAATATATTAATATATATTACTTTATAAAACATAGTAATTGTGTTACTTATCCAAAAATAAAATAAAATTGTATTCATTCTTAAGAAATTGAGTCAAATGTATAAGGTACTTAAAACCCTTTCATTTAATGCCTTAAAATCATATGAAACAAAAATTCCCACATGCTTATGCATTGTGTGACAGGTGGAAAACCCATTTTATTAACATAGACTAAGCCTCAAGTCTAGTCGGTGTCCCAATATAAATTCCCACTATATTTATAACAAAAATTAAATGTGGAATAAATTATATTATAATTCTAACACATAATATGTATAAATAATAATCAAACTTTACTTTTAAATTCATAACACACACAAAATCGTAGTCACGGATGAATGTTACTAAATCCAATGTCTTACCAAGCTTGTAACTCCTAATATGCATGATATAATATTTATAAAATGTACTTAAACACATTAACATAAAGAATATATCTAGTCATAATATAAAAAAAATATTTATCAATAACTAAATCATTTAATATGAAAAATAAATGAACATTTCATAAAAATGGACATGAGTTAGAAGACAAAATAATAAGTCACTTAATAACACATTATAATATATAAATGTTTTATGGATATTCCATAACATAACAAAGAATAACATTCAAAACAATTATATGAAATTTTTTCTATTATTAATTTTAATTATATTTTATATGAAATCCTTTATATGCAAAATATGTGATATTTAAGTAATTTTTGATAATAATATAAAAATTCCATATTTTATAACAATAATTTATATAAACTAAATATAACATATTTTTAAAATATCATCATTTAAAATAAAACCATTTTATTATTATTTCTTAATATTTTATAGATCATTAAAACTCTTTTATATGATTTTTATGTCAAAAATTAGAAATTCATTAAAAATATTCACCATAAATTAAACATTATTCCGATATCACAACCAATAAAACATTTATGATATGGTTTTAAACCAACATGGATTTACAAAGGTCACTAAGAGGTCATAATATAAAATTTTCATATTGAAATAAAAAAAAATACATTTCACTAAAATTTCACTAAACAAATTGGATTATAAGTCACTGGTGCATTATCTCTCCCGTATGAAATTTTCTAATGGGAATATAGAATTGTTTTCTTTTGTAGAATATATTCTCCATATATTATTTAAAAGAAAAACTTGTTAATAAATGTCATTGTTTAAAATTGTTTCACAATGTAATGCTTAAAAACATATTTCAATATTTGCATCAATCATAATAATGGTAAAAAAGATTGTCAAATTATTAAATTTATGTTTCTCTATTAATCATGGTACATAATTATTCTTGTTTTATCAAACTATTCCATTTTCCAATAAAATTTTTACAATCACAACCATATACTTATTAAAACAAATTTTTGTTTAGAAAACTACATAAACGATTTCCATTTTGGATAAAACATATCATGGTATTGGAAATTCATATTTTTAAGGCTTCTTCACCTATCTAAAAGTATTCCAAAATGAGATATAATTTTATATGATAACATAGTTTGGTTTTTAGTGGAAAAAATGCCTAAAACTAGTAGAAATATTAAACCAAGACCATTTATTCCATAATATATTTCTAATAATTTTATTGTATAAAATAATCGAATAAACTGTACAGTTTCTCTATTAATCCAAACTATTCATGTTCACCACATTATCATGATAAAGTTTACTTATAATCAATAAACAGATTTATTTATAATAGGGTATCCAAGGTTTTTGTGAATATCCAAATTCTTAGGAAGGATTTCCTCTAGTATCAAACTCTATTGTTAGTCCCAATGGACATATATTGTGTTCCTGTAATAGAAAAAATTACTAAGGTTGCCAATGAAACAAATCTTCTGATTTTTCAATAATCACAAATTACTCACACCTCCATTAAATGAGATTAAATATGGTCATAAGGACTTTGGATCCAACATACCATTATAAGAGAAACATCAAAAGATATGGGTCCCACCGTGTGGCAATGTAAAACCCACACCTTTAAATGAGATCCCAGTGGTAGTCGACACTCATCGCATCACCTAAATTATGATTTATTTGAATATTTAAAACATACACCACCTTATAATCCCTAGGAAATATCTTGTTGGGTATTATACAATAAATTCCTTATCCTGATAAATAAATTATCAACCATCTCAACCTATTATATTGTCATTTTGAGAGAACATAACGAATAAAATCCTTAATTACATATGGATATCAATAATCAATATTCTATTGAAATATCAATCTTCCACCATCTCATCTATAATAAATGTTGATAATAATTCATTAACTCAATAAACTACACCCCTAATTGCTGAATATGAAAACATAATTTCTATATTACCAAAACCTTATAATATCACAAGTTCCTAACAGTCTCATATAAGAATTACTTCAATGAAAACTCTCAAAAATGATTTCATATAATCTACCAGACATAATGATCTCCCCAGAATATTTTTCATCAATGATATGTCAAACCTAACTCAATATAAATTATTTTTATTCTCACATGTTTTCTAGATCATTAATAAAGTATTCACAACCAATTATAACAAAAAAATAGGTCTCGTGAGTGGGGATAAACCCCTCATTCATTAAGACTCTCTAATTTTAGAACTCACTCTGGGAAATGTTTCAAGCCTATCTGGCCTCAAGGTCTTCTCAACAATAAAGACCTTAAAATATTTTTACACATCATCATAGAAAAAATTATGATATTATCTTTAAGGTAATATTAATATAAAAAATATACCTACCTTATACCAATGATTGATGTGTCTGGATGTTTGGAAAATCCTTTAATCCTTTGGGACCAGAAGAACACCCAAAAAAAATGAACTATCCTAAAAACGATACATCATACATGATATTTAAAAAATATTTTTAAAATTTCATACCTGGTTTTGTTAGGGAGATACCTTCTTCTTTCTTGGGGTGGGGTGAATGTACAAGAACAGTCACATTGATAAATTGAACAATGATTACTACCTCTGAGGATATGACATTAACTGCTTGATCCTGATCTCTATCGTAGTATAATTGATGCTCTATAAGTGGTGATATCACCTTTCCATACCAGATTACTGAGGTTTAATGATAAAGAGAAAGAATCAAGAACATTTCATGACACTAATGATAAATATCACCATCAAACAAATTTGATCATGCTACAAATCACTGATGATAAATTCTCTTTATTTAATAGGACATTCTCCATTATTCATCGTGAATAAATATTTTGGTATGTATTATTTGTATCACTAAATGAAGAACAATTATTGATTCATTTTTTATGAATGTGTTCAATGAAATAAAGGAAAATAATTTAATCAATTAATAATTGATTAAAATAATGGAAAAAATATGCGCTGAAATATCATACCCAAAAATGATACACATGTGGCATTAATATATATTATACATATATTTTGTGTTTATATGAATCATTTTTATGTATAATAAATTCATATATTACATGCCTTTCATATTACAGTACATGAGTCGCATTCATGTAATCAACATGCATCATATTCATGACTTATGTGTAGACTATATACATATACAGAATAACTTATTATACACTCATTTATACATCACATTCATATATATACAAATTATATATATATATCATATACGTGTATTTAATTTACATTTATCATATTCATGTATATTTTAGATCACAATCAATAATATCCCACTTACACAAAAATATAATTGAGACATTGTGTTAAACATCAAAATTATTATAAATCCTTCCAAAAAACATTTGGATATATTGTCATCATGATCTCTTCATTTTATAAGAAACAAAATTTCTAAAATTTCATACATATACAAGAGCCTAATTTTATGACCATACATGACATAGTAATTTTGAAAAGAAATATGAAATCCATAGTTTATGGTTTTAATAAAAAATAGGACTCACACAAATATTAAATGATACTTATGCCACTATGGTGTCTTTTTTTCTCCATAAAACAGCCTCATTGATTTATAAAAAAAATGTGCACTTCTGTAGGAATAATATAAATAATATGAAAACCTCAAAAATAAAATATTTCCTAAAATTCAGTTATCAATAGACCTAGAAAAAATTAATATAGTATAGTTCAACTTATGTGTTCTCTATTCATCTAAAAATAATGAATGTTTTTATGAACACATTACATTTAATTTATTCAAAAATTTAATACATCACGTGTATCACATCTTAGTAGCTGAGAACACAATATGTATCACACCATAGCATGATATTTCATTTTATCATCCTAATTCCATCATGGGTGATATGTATTTACCCATCCTTTTTAGAAAAACCTATATGGGTTTCAATATAAACAATGATATAATCAATAACCCACACATTAACCCCTTGAATTTCTATATTAATATTATAGATTTTTTAAATTTGGTATTTAGTAATATGGTTTTCATTTACGATATCTATTAAACCATATGTAAGAAGTATTTATAATAACCGTAATCTGCTAAGTATATCGATAAATCTATGGCATTCCATGAGATATACTTTAGTGATTCGGTGTGAGTAATAAGACTACACATATTACCCTATGTATTTATTCTTTGTATCATATATACAAAAATTTATAATGATTACAAGAATAAATTAATGCTAATATTAACATATAATCAAAACTAATAAGACACAATGATGATCATCGGTTATTAAAAACTCATGGTTTATACTTTTTTGGTATTTTTATCATTCGGCTGTTTATGAAAAATATACTATAGAACATGAATTGATGAGAAATGGATATTGAATTATAAAACCATGATACATTTTATGTTATTAATATTTTTAATAATATTTAACAATAATCATAAAGAATTTTCTTTAATCATAATGTATATGATAAATTAACATTTTTATCATTATATTTTCTATTTTTCTATTTTTTTGTTCCCCCATTAGAATTATATATTTTTTATTATCAAATAATACCTCTTTTTATGTAGCTTAATAAGGATACATTAACATGATTTATAGGACCATATGAACATATCGTGACATATTTTTATTAAAAGACTCAGGGAATAATATATTTACATCATTAATAAATGACTATATTCAAACAAACCCTTTATAGCACATTTTCAAGTAAACTTCATCTCAACACATGATATTGCTGATATAATATAGTACCCTAGTGGAGAGCAGAAAGGAAAAATTTAAAGATCCATATAACTCTTTCAATCCTAAGTCATGTTTTCCCTATAAGGATACTACATTTTTTCTAATCCATCATCCTGGTATTTCTCTAGTATTTTGATCCTACTCTACTTCATGGTCAGGGGGCGCTATAGCCCAAATACCTGAAATATTTCTAGATTGTAGGCCCTATTTCTAGAATTCCAATAGTTTATCTAAATTCCCTATAGTTTGAATTCCTAAATGTTTGGACTGAAGGACAAATTCATGGAATTCCTGATGTTGCTACATAACCACTATAGTAATTTTAATAATAACAAAAATATCCTCCCTAGGTAGATTTAAGACTGATTCATTCATATAGGCCTACGGGGTTCTTACCACTAATCAAAACCCCAATTGTTTTTTTCAATCATTATATCTATATACAATTATTTTAAAAAAATTATGTGAATATATGATAACAATTATCACACTATACTATTTTATAAGTAATATCTATGTAGTTGGAATGTTTGGATAATAGTGAGTCCTAGGAATAATATTCCCAAAGTTTAACTCCATGGACATATTAAAACTAGATAAAAAAATGTCATGAAAAGTTTCAAGGTGATATTGTTTTCTAATTAGAAATATTTGTATACTCTAGAACATTATCATAAGTTCAATGTGACCATTTTCATTTTATTGTACAGTATATCCTAACCTATTTTAAGATAAATTCATATCTAATTCATTATGGTAAACACATGTAACTATTTTTATTTCTCCTTAAAATTATACCATAAACACTTTTTAAAATATCGGATAATTTTACTTTGTAAATAGGATGGCATAATAGCGATATTCACATTATTATAATAAATAAATGTGATAATTTACATTATTAATTATTAATACTTATCCTAACTCATTAAGATACTAACTTATGATTCACTTAATAATAGAAAAGAAAAATATTTTAATTTTTAAATTTTAAATTATCTAAGATCAATCATACTCTCACTAGTCTCTTTTAGAATATATTCCATCTAAAAATATTTTTTTAATGCTCAAGAAAAACTAAATTTTATAATGAAATAACACATATTTCTTTCTATTAGTTATATTTGACAAATGAAATATTATTCCTACATCATATATGGGATTCTATCTATTTATAGTATTTTTGTTTAAAAATATTTCATTATTAAATTTTTTCACTTATTGTTGGTGTGAAAAAATTACCAAATATCTGGACATACAATTTAGCATAGATAAAAACATTTTTCTCATTTTCTCAAATATATAAATATAATATAAATATAAGAATCATGAACCATGTTTGTATACATAATCATATAATTTTTTTATAATAACAATTTGTCAACAAAAATATAATCTTATCGTATAAGATAAAAATATAGATTCATATAATCTTTTCATACAATCATATTTCAACAGTAGAAATTGTTTTCGTCAACACATAATGATAATTATAAGCTCATTAAATTTAACATTTAATTTTTCACTTATGTATATTTATTATGCTTATAAAATATAAATTTTTAATCATATACCATTCAAGAATATAAAATCACTTACTATAAGACATAAAATAGTTACCCAATAACTTTTCTAATTCTAATTGTCTTAGGAGTTTCATACATTATGCTTCTCAATCTAAGGATTAATGTTAATTTGAAATTTGATGATGTTGTTGTAATTAATCTACAGTGGATTTTTTTAATATATTAGTATCATGTTTTATATCTTATCAATTATGAATTTTAATGGTAATTATCTCATTAAAAATGTTGACCTCATATATCATATCCATTAAATGATCCATTGTATAAATTTTTCTATGAAATAACCCCTATTTATCCTAAATCTCATTACATTTCTCATTTAGGTGGAAATTTATCCTAATAATAATAGATTGTATTCCTTTATAGTTGAGTGTAAAAATATTTTTTAGTAATCATATGAATAATAACAAATATTATTCCTTTGATGTCCTTGCCATTGGGGTTTCCACACTAGAAAAACCTAATGAAAACACAAAGAAAAATCTAAAAGATAAAAATAAAGGGGATCCCCTCTTTGGAATGAATCATCAAAGTATGTTCCAATGTCATGTATCCCATATGTTCAATACAAAAGATAATATAGGGCTACCAAACTTTGGAATGAAGCTATTTGTTTGGATAATATAGGTCCTGAAAAATAATAATTTCGAAGGGAATCTCAAAATTAATATTTTAAATGGATTTATTTTAATGTGTCACCAACTTAATATAAATCATATGTATATTTATTTCATTAATATTACGTCATTTTTAATTATTATATTCTCGTGTTTTTTTACCTTTTTTTTCATTCAAGCTTCTATTATTTAATTTTGTAATATATATTCTATGTGGTATATTAATGTGTCATCAACACATTACAAAACCCATATTATGTTTTTCCCACCCAATAATAAGCAATAAAATTATTTATATATATATATATACCTGAATACATATTAGGCATAAGGTATATTAACTATTCATATAAAGGCATGTAGTAATGTGATATTGATAATATCCACATGAGTATGCCCAAATCTATAAATATCAAACCTTATTTATATTTTTTGACAAAGCATAAGCCTCCAGACCAATATGTAGTTTGACCACAAGTCCCTCTCCTCTTGGATACTTTACTCTAAATATAATTCAATTAATGATATCTCTAACATGTTATATACAAAAATTATTCCATGAAAATAAATTCAAGATAAGAAAATAAGTTACAAACTAAGATCAATGTAGATGACAAATAAATTTTATAGTCATAACATATAAGAAATGCAAGGATATATCTTCCAAAATAAATATATCATATAAATAAACCATTAAAAATATTCAAAATATGAACATTTATATATACATTAATATAAAAAGAAATAATTTTCATGTAAATTAACACATCAAAAATTTAAACATGAGAAAGATTTTTGAAAATGATCAAAAAACTTAATTATATTTTTTTAATATTAATCTAATATTATATACGTTCTATAATCATGAATATAAACACCCAATATCCACAATGAACTTAATACCACTCATCATAAAACTTATATAGAATTAAAATTATAAAAATTTATATTTTATGAATTATAATCCATTTATAAATTAATTTCAACAATCCAAACCCGTTACATAATCTAAATATATTTTCCATTAATTATTTAAAAAAATTAAAAAAATAATTATTCATTAAATAGTATAATTAAATAAAGAATATTACATCCATTTTAACAATTTAAAATTAATTAATAAATTAATTTTTATTTAAAATTTTAAACGTATACATTGTTATATTTTATTATTATTTATAATATTTATAAACTCTATAAATTAATGTCATAATTTCAAAATATACACATTATTTAAAGACTACCAAGATTGAATATAAGATTGGAAAATGTTTAGATTCCCTTTATTATGATTTATGATATCTTATTAACTATATTAATATGGAAAATATATTTTATATTTTAAGCCATTAATATTAAAAAGGTTTTTCCAATAAATGATTCCAAATAATATAACTGATTAACCATAAACATTTATACATTTAATTTATGAAAAAACCCTTTTTGATAAATATTATAATAACTCATGAAAATAATTTTCCTTATTTATAATCTATTAATAAATATTTTAATTCAATTATTTATTGAATTTTTTTAATTAAAATAAATAATTTTTTATTTTAATAAACACGAACAATTAATATGAACATTTTATATTTTAAAAAGTCTAGTAAAAAACTATTAATCCTGTATCATTTATTCTTTTTTTATTATATAAAACCTTTATACATATGAATAACATAAAATAATAAATAATTAAAAACAATTTATTTGATTGATAAATATAAATTTTAATTTTCGTATTTAGGCTTATTAAAAGCATGTAAATAAATATGTTATTTATTATTTATAACTACTTTATAAATATAAGAATACCATGTTTTTTATACTTTCCATTACACTTATAGAGGATATCATTCCTTGTAAGGGTATTCTTCCATGACCCTTATTAAAAAAATCTCTATGTAAAGATAGATTTCATTCACCTTTAAATTTCATAAGGAAAATAAATTTATTTTTTTATTGATTTACCACAATTTTAAATGTGAGGGTCACAATTTTACCCTTATGTATAAATATTCTTTGTACTGTTACGTAGAATTATTCTACTTAAGGGTTGTGGGATTAGCCTTACATGGAACGTTTTTATGTAAGGGTCATCACCCATTCATCCCCATAGAAGGGTTATTTTTAGTAAACTTACATATAACCCTTCTATGTACTGGTAAAAAGAGATATGACCATGAATGTTATGTAGAAAGCATGAGTATCATAGGGAAATGAAAGTGGGACTACCTCTATGTGTGGGGGAATGAATATGGATTGGGGTTGTGATGTTTCACCTCATCATGGGGTCAAAAACAATGACCACTGGAAAGAATATGCTCTAGGAATATTTCATTATAATGTGATCACTACATAAATATTAATGAAGTAATTTTACACCCCATTATTTTATGATATAGTTCTCTATAATAAAATTTTATATCCTTGATAGCTTAATTTACACACAATGGTAAGTTTAAACAAAAAACATAAAACATTTGATATATTGTTATGTGATAATTATCACATAGTTGTTGAATTTTAGAGCATTAAAAATAATATCCATAGTATGATATATATATATATAAGGGTCATGATTAACAAAAATTTATTAATAAACACTCAATTTTTAGTAATTTCATTTTTTTCTTTCAAAAAACATTTTTTAAAAAATAGTTTATGTTCCCTTTTGTGAGATAATATTATAATTTTTTATAGAAATTTTATAAAATTTATTTGACTAAATAATATCATTTTTGAAAAAATAATTTCAAAATTAGGATTCAGTGAAATTTTGGGATTTTTCAAAAAAAAAATTAATTTTTTTATTAATTTTGGAAAATATATTTTTTTACTGAACACTGAAAGTTTTTCAGAAATGTACAAGATTAATTTTTTTAAAAATGGTTTCAATGTTAAATTAGCCATTTTATTTTTATTCATTATCTAATTATGTTCATTGGAATTTATTTTTTGGTTGAATTCAGTATAAATACATTTTTATAATTAATAAATTTTTCTTAAAAATTTATTTTTCATTGTATTTTCCGTTTGTCATTGAAATTATATTCTTTGAAATAATGAAATTTAATATTGAAAAGTGGATTAATTTTTTTAAAATTTATTTCTAAATTTGATAAATATTTCCCATTTCGTTTTGTTCAATATAAATAGTAAACATTGTAATTTTGTATTGCTAATATAAAGGTTAAATGGGTTAATTTTGGTTAAATATAATGTGATAGGTCATTAAATCTAGTCAATGGATTTACATTATTTCATTATATGAGTCAATTGTGTCCATAATTTTCCTAAATTTGAAAAATATGTCCTTTCATGCATTTAATATTGATTTTGAACTTTTTAATATTCAAGTAAAATATACTGTTAAAAAAATGTTAAGTTATTTCCTTCAATATCAATAAAATTATTTTTAGGGATAAAAACATATAACGTTCAATTATAAATGAATATTTTAAATATGAATTAATTTGTTTATAATGGTAATTATTTGAGAAAATTTAGTTGTTCAATAAATATGTTAAATTTTGATGGAGTGTTGAGATAGTACTTCATTAAGTAATAGAAAAATCAAGAAAATTAATTTTAAAACATTATACATAATATATTTTGGTAAATTTGAAGTATCCCATGATTGTTTAAGACAAATAAAGCATATTATAGGTGATTCAAAATATTATATTCAAATTTCATTACAATAAAGTTGTTTTAAAATTCAAAAAATGTGAATAGTTTTAAAAATGACATTAAATATATTTTTTGATCTACTAAATTATATAAAAAAATTAAAATTATGAAATTAGAAAATTAGGACTAAAATGGTCCAAAATATCATCCCTTTACCCCTTATGAGAATTTTCTAACTTATAAGAAAATTTATAACCATTTAATATTGAAAAACTCATTACCACAATTTAGGTTAAAATTGGTTAACTAAGGTGTTAATAAAAAATATAAGGTTTAAAATTATATCAAAACCATTATAATTTTTATATAATTTCTATATTAAGACAAAATACTACTTTTCATAGAATATATATCATTTCGGATCCATTTTTCATGATTTACACACATATTGTATTATAATATTTCATATATATCAAATAATGACATTAATGATATTTTATAATAACGAAAATTTACTAAAATGACTTAAAGTTCATAAATATTTTATACAAAGTAATTTAAATGGGATATAGTTGAATATTTCAACTGTGGATCATTTATGAGAAATATTTCTTTTTATGGTTAATTTGTTGACCCCTATCTGTAAAAAACATTTATATCATGATATTGGTCAAAAAGGGTTAATAGGGGAGTATAACAAAGATATAAGGTTGAAAACATCTCCCAAACTAGTGAAAACTTCATTATAGTATATTATTTTTACTCGGACACACCATATCATCAAAATATATCATTTTTTGGAAATTTTAATTGTAAAGACCTGGAAATTTCAAGGAAAAGTCTTTTCTTAAATTCTTTGGAATTTTACGAGTCTACAGTTTCTAACGGCACCTGATTCCGAGGCCCGGTGTGCCCGAAATCAATTTCTAAAGTTTTGTTCGGGTACGTTCAGTAAACGTACATGCGTGTTTTTCTATATTTTGAACCAGTGCTCAGAATTGAAATTTGAGGACACCGATGAACTCATAGCACCGGTATTCTCTTAAGGGGACCTTTACCGTAGTTGTGTTTTATGCGGGTTGAAAGTTAATTTTTGAGGTTTAATAAAAAAGTAAAATAAAATTGTTGTGAAAAATATTATTTATCTATGGTAGTTATATCCTACAAAGGAGAAGTTATTGGTGGGGCCCACACCCCCATAACTTTCGATGTGTGGATATTTGTGAGGTGGGTCCCACAAGAGCCCCAACCATTCATCTCCCCATAACTCCCCTCAAAATCCGTTAAACCCTTGTATATTTCTTGGAAACTTCCCCTTTAATTGATAGACTCTTCACCTTTCACTTGGTCATTAACATGACAGCCCGTTGAATTAATAATTTGTCCACCACAAATTAATTAATTACTTTGGTAAGAGTTTGAATTAATTAGAATACATTGAATGTTTATTAAATTTTGGAGAGCCTCATTTTAATATTTGTTGGGAAAATATTTTGGTGGAACCATTGGATTAAAAGAGAGCTTCATCCTTTGACGAAGAAAGACAACATCTTCGACGAAGAACGCCAATTCCATAAAGAAATCCAATTCCACAAAGAACAAAGATGCACCTTCTATTATTTTCTCCATAGAAAGAGAGGAGATTCCGCTTCCTCTTCGGACGCACCCTGACTTCCACGAAATTGATGTCCATTCTCCGTGACGCCGATCTCTGCGACTCCATCTACCGTGCCGCTTGTCTTCTACGGTTCGACGACGTGCGACGTCTTGTCGAGGTAGGGGGTTGTTTTTTATATTTTCATATGTGTGATTTATACCATAGATCATGGGATTTCTTTTATGATGAATTATGGTTTGAGCCTCTAAAGCGGAGGGCACAGGCTAACAAACAAGCCTGGACCCTCCGCTGGTTGTTCATCTGTGCAAAGATTGACGAGCGACGACGAAACGGGACCGCAACGAAGATTTGAATCTTTCGTAGTGGAGTTCGGGTCTTGAGATGAATGTAGGCACCGTAGGTGGGTGAAATG
Source organism: Viscum album (assembly GCA_963277665.1). Taxonomy (NCBI): domain Eukaryota; kingdom Viridiplantae; phylum Streptophyta; class Magnoliopsida; order Santalales; family Viscaceae; genus Viscum; species Viscum album. The sequence goes on from OY728127.1 coordinate 815,401,924, forward strand.
GACCACCGGAACACGTCCAGTGGTCTTGGAAAGGCGGGGGCGGCACACCGCCGGAGTAGACCGCCGCGGCTGAGCCGTGGCGGCAGGTGTAACTGGAACGGATCTTTCGTTCCGAAAATAAAGAGGCATGGCTTAATGTCACACTAGCTGGTCGAGCCAGCGCCCCCCTCCACCCCCTGGCCAGGCCGGGGCGGGCCACGCAGGTCGGGCCGCACCGGCTGCTGGCTGGACCTGGACCCGGGTCGGGTCAACCCGTTTCAGGCCGACCCAGTGTGGGTTGGGCCGGGTTGGACCGGGCCCATACCCCCCCTTGTCAGACTGTTTTTGGTCATTCACGCATAGCATAAGCTACATACCTCCGATAGATGAACTGTTAGTTGTATAGAAATACTTGGATCGAGATGGTCATTTAGTTATATTACACTCAAGGTTTGGGTGAATTTTGGGTATGTACGGGTTGGTTCGAACCCGAAACCAACCGGGCCCTCGGAGTGGAAACACTTATAACTTAAGGACTAGACGTCCGATTGATGTGACATCAACTATGTTGGTTTCTTTTGAGGAGATGGATCTTTTGGCATACTCCACTTGAGGTTTGGATGTAGTTGGAGTACGATCGGGTTGGTTTTATCTTAAAAACCAACCGGGCCCCTAGAACAGAAAAGCTAATAACTCTTTGACTAGAAGTTCGTTTGATGAACCATCAGCGGCGTTGGTAATCTCATTGAGAGACGGTTCCCTTGAGTATATCCCATGGGAGTACGGGGTACAGTTAAGATATGGCCGGGTTGGTTCGTACACGAAACCAACCGGGCCCCCGGGACAAAAAGTCTAATAACTCACAGACCGAGCATCCAATTGACGCACCATCTATTGAGTTGAGACCCCTATGATGTGGCGTTGCTTTGAGATACTTCCACTTGAGACCTCGTGACACCTGTAGTATCGACCAATATCTCATGGAGCAGGTCCTCCCAGAGACGAGCTGGAATAGTGCGGAGACCTAGTAGCTATAGACCTGACGAATGCTTGACTGATTTGACTCCGAGTGATTCAACTAGCCCAGTGGATGGAGCGCCCAGTTTGGCGGCAGACCCACGGCGGATGGAGCACCCGGTTTGGCAGCAAACTCGTGGTACTCGACAGGAGGAGTCCCTCTGACGGCTATTAGGGGGAGCACCTGGTTTGGCGGCATACCCACAGCAGAGGAGCACCCGGTTTGGCAGCAGACCTGCGGTACTCGATAGGAGGAGTACCTCATCAGTCTAAGGTTAGTGAGTAGCACCTCGGAGTCCAGACAGGGCCATTGTACTCGACAGAGGAGGAGTTCTTCAGTAGTTTTGGTTTCGATAATTAAAATCCTGGTTTGAGCTGAGTCAATGACCTTTGTGTTTTCCTCATGATTGAGATCAGTTACTTGATAACTTAGGTATATGTATGGGCATATTACTACGTAATGTTTATCTGTTGAGATCTTTCTTTTTGGTTTATCCTTGTTGGATTTAGTGAGACGATGAGGGTCTCGGGGTCCCTACTGAGTATCCTTATACTCACCCCTGCACGGGCTATGCATGTACCTTGTTGTGTTGGATCCAGACGATGGACATTGCTGATTGAGGCAGAGTGTTCGAGGACTGGATGGTACCCGGAGGTGGACTTCATGATGAGTTGGTACCCAGAGGAGATGTATGGACGTGGAGTGTTGAGGAGGACATCTATACCTACCCTTCAGGTAGGAACCCGGAGGACGATCCAGGAGCTGCTTCCATCTTCCAGTTGTTTGTCTTTTCAGTTGTACTTTCTTTCAGTTGTAGATGTACCTTCCTGTTGGGATTGTATTTTCAGCCCTTTTTTATTTTCAGTAAACTTATTATAATGCTTTACTTACTGTTTTCTTTCAGTTGTTCTCTGGTTGTGTGTGTTTATGTTTTGTAAAGGAAATTCCTTCCCAGTTCATGGGAATTACGCCTTCGGTGCTAGTCACCAGCCCCTGGCCTATGGAAAGCGGGCTTGGGGTAGTCACGATGCGGGCCCCGAGGGACGGGTCGTGAAAAATTGGTATCAGTGGAGTTGGTTCTACCACAGAACTTAGGACTCTGATATTTTCTTTTCTATGAAGCAATAGTGTTAAGCGTACTGAGTGTGGTTTTTAGTTCAGGGATTCCAGTGTTGGTTTGGCGGCTAACTTATCCATACACCAGGACCCTAACTTCTGATTTTTGACTCAGTGCACGAAAACACTGATTGCGTGTCTGTTTTCAAAATTTTTCTTTATGTCAGCTCAAACCAGGTTAGCTCACCAGGTATAGTCTTTTGACTGTGTCACACTTGTTTCTTTTTAGGATTTCTTCATCTAGTCGATCAGTGCGGCTTCCGAGTGGTGAGCGTGATGGTAGCACACCAAGAAGTGAGGCCACGGTGCAGGGCCCTATTACAGCAGAGGTACCAGTGGTACCATTACCCGCTGAGCTACTGTTACCACTAGCCCCAACATCAGAGGGTGCACGCTACTTGAATGCGTTGCGCAGGTTCCTACGACAGAGGCCTCTGAGGTTTCGAGGCAAGACAGATTTACAGATGGCTGGGTACTGGCTAGGTTTTGTAGCATGAGTTTTCCACACAGTTGGGACACCCGCAGACTTGATGGTGTGCCTAGCTCTTAGTCTCTTTCAAGGAGTAGGTGAGAGGCGGTGGAGCCTGATGCTCCAGTTTTATGATGAGGTGACCCTCACCTGGAGAAACTTCGAGGGTCTTTTCAAGGCGGATTTTATACCAGCGACTCTACACTTTGTGCATGCTCAGGAGCTGCTGCTCTAACCGTAGGGATTTCCGACAGTTTCTGAGTCATCTATTTTAGGAAGTAGACAGATGACATAGGGGCACGAGCAGGTTAGACCTACTGACAGATGACCCCAAGATGTGGAAATGGGGGTGCGTGGAACCCGACGCCAAGGGAGACCTGAACGGATAAGATATTGTTAGTCCTGGAGGGAATGGGATCACAGAGCGTGTGACTGTCCGACTTCCCGCATAGTTGATCATAAGGCGATGGAGGATCCACCGAGACAGAGGCAGTGTCGGGAGCTTGAGAATCAGCTGAGCAGTGGACAAGGTAGTGGAGCAGGTCCTTCAGTGGATAGTGTTCAGAGTCATCATGCACTACTACTCCCACCCCAAGGCGGTTCACCTCGAGCTCCGAAAGCAGGTGGACATGAGCAGGACTAGTTCTAGTAATAGAGGCCTTTTTTCATGATGATTCTAGCTTCATTAATGTTGTTGTTGTGTTTGCATTTTGTTTTTGTACTTTGAGCTGCTGTAATAAAAGACACTTGTCCTTGTGACTTTTGTTTCCCTTCCTTTTTGTTTGGTTAATACTAATAGGTTCCGGTTTAAACTGTTGACTTGACCCTCACTTTCAAGATTTCTACTGGACGAGACCTAGTAGGCACACACTGATGCCGACATAGTGACTCAACCCTTGGAGGTGAGAGTAATGGTTGGATATCTTGGTAGTAGCATCGAGTCCTTACGACGTCGTCCATGACATGAATTAGTATCATTCATGATAGGATCCACTGTATTAGGCAAAGGGTGTGGTTCATCCAGGGGATGGGACCAGATTTCCCTTTTCAGCAAAGGAGAAATCTTATCATCTCTTATAGAATGTAAGAGAAGAAGGGTGAAGTATAGTTCTTACAGTTGGCTGGTTTCACCCATTGTTCGTTGACCAAATGGTTTACAGTTCACTCAAATCTCAATAGTCTCAGGTGTGTCTTCTTTCAGAATAATCTGAACCTGAGACAGTGATGATGACTTGTGTTCCTTCAGGACTATGACTTTGAGATAGCCTATATTCCTAGGAAGGGGAACGTTGTTGCAGATACGATCAGGCTGGAGGTCTGGTATTCACCTGCTAGGAGAGGCGACTGAGAAGCTGGCTACCTTACATAAATCCTTTGTGGATAGAGAAGGTGAAGATCATCAAGGAGTGGATGAAGACTTCACAGAGCAGCCAGAAGTCTTAAGCTGATAGGAGACAGAGACCTTTGGAGTTCGAGAATGGTGACAACGTCTTTCTATGGGTCTCACCTCAAAGAGGTCTATGGAGATTTAGCCGAGGTGGCAAGTTATCTCCGAGGTTCATCGGACCTTTCCAGGTCCTCAGCAGGACAGGCGAGGTGGCTTACCGCTTGGCTCTCCCACCTCAATTGCACTGGGTGAATGACATCTTTCAAATATCTCAACTGATGAGATACATTCATGACCCTCCACACATCATCGACCATGGAAAGCTAGATATCGATGATGGGGAAACTTTCATGGAGGTTCTAGTAGATATTGAGGATCGACAAGAGTGGGTCCTATGAGGATGGTTGATTCCTCTGGTGTGCATTCGCTGGTAGCACGGGAACCGCCAAGAGAGCCCATGGGAGTGGGAGGCTCAGACACGTGCTCAGTACCCCTGTTGTTTTCCTAGTATGTGATGTAACTTTACGGGGATGTCAATCCATGAGGTATGAGTAATGGAAAGACTCATAAATTTCAAGAAATTTTTTTTCTTAAATTCTTTGTAATTTTACGAGTCTGTAGTTTCTAATGGCACCTGATTCTGATGCCCGGTGTGCCTGGAATCAATTTCTGAAAGTTTGTTCGGGTACGTTCAGTAAACGTACATGCGGGTTTTTCTATCTTTTGAACCGGTGCTCGGAATTGAAATCTGAGGACATCGATGAACTCGTAGCGCCAGTATTCTCTTAAGGGGACCTTTACCGCAGTTGCATTTTATGCGGGTTGAAAGTTAATTTTTGAGGTTTAATAAAAAAGTTAAATAAAATTGTTGTGAACAATTTTATTTATCTATGGTAGTTATATCCTACAAAGGAGAAGTTATTGGTGGGGCCCACACCCCCATAACTTCCCATGTGTGGATATTTGTGAGGTGGTACCCACACGTGCCCCAACCATTCATGTCCCCATAACTCCCCTCAAACTCCCTTAAACCCTTGTTTAATTCTTGGAAATATCCCCTTTAATTGCAAGACTCTTCACCTTTCACTTGGTCATTAATATGACAACCCATTGAATTAATAATTTGTCCACCACAAATTAATTAATTACTTTGGTAAGAGTTCGAATTAATTAGAATACATGGAATGTTTATTAAATTGGGGAAAGCCTCATTTTAATATTTGCTGGGAAAATATTTTTGTGGAACCTTTGGATTAAAAGAGAGATTCATCCTTCGACGAAGAACGACACCCTCTTTGATGAAGAACTCCAATTCCACGAATAATGCCAATTCCACAAAGAACAGCAACGCATCTTATTTTCTTTTCTCCGTGGCATGAGAGGAGATGCCACTTCCTCTTTGGACACACCTCGACGTCCATGGAATTGATGTCCATTCTCCGCGACGCCATTCTCCGTGACGCCATCCACTGTGAAGATCGCCTTCTGTAGTTCGACGACGTGTGGTGTCTTTTCAAGGTAGGGGTTGTTTTGTATATTTTAGAATGTGTGATTTATACCCTCGAGCATGGGCGTTATTTTATGATGAATTATGGTTTGAGCCTCTAACGCGAAGGGCACGGGCTAACGAACAAGCCCAGACCCTCTCCTGGTTGTTATTCTATGTATGGATTGACGGGAAATGACGAAACGGGGCCGCATCGGCGATTTGGAGCTTTCGTAGTGGAGTTTAGGTCCCTAGATGAATGTAGGTGCAGTCGGTGGGCGAAACTGACCACCGAAGCGCGTCCGGTGGTCTGCAGAAGGCATCGGCGGTGCACCGCCGGAGTAGACCATCGTGGCTGATCCGCGGCGGTGGGTGGAACCAAAACGGCTCTACCGTTCCGGAAATAAAGAGGCCTGGCTTAATGTCGTGCCAACTGGCCGAGCCAGCACCCCCCCCCCCCCCAGCCGGCCCGGGACGGGCCACGCGGGCCGGGCCGCGTCGGCCGGTACGGGCCGCGCCCATCCGGGCCAGGCCATCCCCTACCGGGCCGGACCCGGACCCGGGTCAGGTCAACTCGGTTCGGCCCAACCCAGGGTGGGTTGGGCAGGGTCGGACCGGGCCCAGACCCCCCTTTTTCAGACCATTTTCAGTCATTCGCCCATAACTTGAGCTACAGACTGCTGATTGACACACCGTCAGTTGCGTAGAAATCCTTGGATCGAGATGGTCATTTCGAAATATTATACTCTAGGTTTTGGTGATGTTGGTTATGGAAGTATTGGTTTGAACCCGTAACCAACCGGTCCCTCAGAGCAGAAACACTTATAACTTAAGGACCAGACATTTGATTGACGTGCCGTCAACTATGTTGGTTTCCTTTTTATGATATGGATATTTTCGAATACTCCACTTGAGGTTTGGATGCAGTTGGAGTACTGTCGGGTCGGTTTTAGATTAAAAACCAACCAGGCCCCTGGAACGGAAATGCCAATAACTCTCAGACCCGACGTCCGTTTGACGAAACATTAGCGGCCTTGGTAATCTCATTGGGAAATGGTTCCTTTGAGTGTATCCCATGGGAGTATAGGGTACAGTTGAGATATGGTCAGGTTGTTTTGTACACGAAACCAATTGGGCCCCTGGGACAAAAAGGATAATAACTCACAGATCGGACGTCCGATTGATGCATCGTCGGGTGAGTTGAGACCCCTATGACATGGTGGTCCATTGAAATACTTTCAAGTGATACCTCGTGACACTTATAGTATCGACCAGTAGCTCGTGGAGTGGATCCTCCCAGAGGCAAGAAGATAGAGTGCGGAGACCAAGTAGCTGTAGACCTGACGACTGCTTGACCAATTCGACTCTGAGCGATTTGACTAGCCCAGTGGACGGAGTTCCCAGTTTGGCGGCAGACCCATGGCGGACGGAGCACCTGGTTTTGCAGCAGACCCACAGTACACGACAGGAGGAGTACCTCTTAATGCTATTAGGGGGAGCGCCCAGTTTGGCGGCAGACCCACAGCGGAGGAGTGCCCAGTTTGGCAGTAGACCCGCGGTACTCGATAGGAGGACTACCTCAGTAGTCTAAGGTTAGTGAGTAGCACCTCAGAGTCGCGACAAGGCCATTTTACTCGAAATATTGGGAGATCTCCATTAGTTTTGGTTTCGATAATGAAAATTTTGATTTGATCTGAGTCAATGACCTTTTTTTTTCCTCATGATTGAGATGAGTTACTTGATAACTTAGGTATATATATGGGCATATTCCTAAGTAAAGGTTATCTGTTGAGATATTTCTTTGTAGTTTATCCTTGTTGTATTTTGTGAGACCTTGAGGGTCTCATGTTCCCTACTGAGTATAGTTATACTCGCCCCTACACGGGCTATGCCCGCACCTCGTTGTGTTGAATGCAGACGACGGATAGCGCTGACCGAGGCAGAGTGTACAAGGACTAAACGGTACCTGGAGGTGGACCTCATGACGAGTCGGTACCTGGAGGAGATGGACGGACGTGGAGTGCTGAGGAGGACATATCTACCTACCCTTCAGGCAGGAACTCGAAGGATGATCTAAGAGATGCTTCCATCTTCCAGATGTTTGACTTTTCAGTTGTACTTTCTTTCAGTTATAGATGTACCTTCCTGTTGGTCTTGTATTTCTGGCCCCTTTGTATTTTCAGTACACTCTTTATACTGCTTTACTTAGTGTTTTCTTCCTCTTGTTCTCTATTTGTGTGTGTTTACATTTTATAAAGGCAATGCCTTCCCAGGTCTTGGAAATTATGCCTTTGGTGCTAGTCGCCAGCCCCTGACCTATCAAAGGCGGGCTTGGGGTAGTCACGATGTGGGCCCCGGGGGACGGGTCATGAAATTAATCTAAAAGTTAATTTATATTAATTTCATACTTTAGGTACTTAAAACAGTACCCCTCACCACACATATAAAAGGGAACCTCCTCTCCTCCATTCACCACACCATTTGAGAAAACGTTCTTAACCAAACCCTACCAAATTATTTTATAAAAAAACTGTACGAAAATTATAGGTTTTTTTCATCTTAAAATACAATTCCAAGGGTTCTGAAGAAACGATATAAAGGAATCCCACTGAAGAAATGATACACATCATACCCAATCTCTTTCAATTTTTTTTTCTTCTACATCCTCTAAATATTTGGAATATATCATAAAATAATAAATTATGTATCTTATGTATAAATAAATATCATTATTATTATTGAACCAAAAATATCAACCCTCTATTCTATCAAATGAGAAGTGAAATAATCCCTTATTCATAAATGTGGACTTCCACATCCAAGTAGCGATACAATTAATTTTCCAAAATTATACTTGAGGAATGAATATTATTATGATTATAATGATTATATATTAATTTTATTTTATATTTATACTTACGTAATTATAATATCACGTATACCTTCTTACCATGCCCTCCATTGTAAAATGATAATGTCACTCGTGCATATGTGTGGGATACCACCTCCATGAAGAGATGTGATTATTTTATCTACTAAATTTTATATGGATGATAAAAATGATGAATTTAATGAATAAATATGATATATACAATATTATAATTCTCCTAGAAAGGTGAGTTATATTTTACCTTTCTTTCAATCCTTCAATCGAAAAATAAAAACATCACTCATGTGTACGTATGGACTATTGTCTATGTGAAGTGAAGTAATTTTATTTTCATCCCAACATTTTTAATTAGTTATGAATTTATATTATAACGTCATGAAATTATTATAATTTCGAAGATGTTTCGACCAAGATCAAAGTATAATTATAAAGACTTCTGAACCAAAAAATGTATGAAAAATGATGCAAGTATCACTAAAATAGTGATTTTAATAATTTTTTTATAATAAAAAACTGATGAGATATTATAAGTAAATAATATATGGTTTTATATATTTGATTATGGTTGAGAATAAATTTATAATAAATTTATAGTTATTATATATGAGTCTCAAACATGTATTAAGAGATAAGTGACTTGAGGTAAGGGATTTATGTTTCAATACCATTTTATTTGTGATTTTTTATGAATGAATTTACATTGAATAAATTTTGTAATAATCATCTGATAAATATCTATAATATTTCTTCATATTTTTTCATTTCTAGGGAATAAATGTATTACTTTAATTTTCCTCACTTTTAATACTCATGTGACCGAAATAATGTTTTTAAAGAAAAAGACTATGTATTAATATATTATCAGGAATATTTTTATTCCATGTATCTTTTATTAGAAATTTTTTAAATAATATTTTTTTATCACACAATGACTGTGAAATTTAATTTTTACCAATTTTTTACTTTATATAAAAAAATATCAATGTAGTCTTTTTTTCATTTTCTGAATGAGGTTCATTTTACAAAAAAAAATTATAATAGAATATTTTTTTAGCATAAATTACATGAATTAAATTTACAATCATCATAACTAGTCAATGTTCTCAAGAATCCATTACAAGATTTCAAGTTTCTCATTATTGAAATTTTTTTCCATAATATTTTTATATTTTTATTATTTTTAAGAATTGCTTTCAAAATGAAAAGTATATTTTCCTTAATAAATATTCTTGTATTTTTTAATGTAATTTTTCTCTATGATAAAATCATTATAGGATACTTATTATTTACTAGGGATATCATCCAATGATAAAATATTTATTCTTTCTCTAAGTGTATTTTTATAGTGATGATGCTATTTTTATGAAACCCATTTATTTTACTCAATTTCTTATATGATTAAATTATAAAATGTTTATGGGACTCATTTCCTTTACATGGGTTTTGTTATGATGGTATGATGCATGTTTTATGATATTTTGGCACAAATATGTATCATTTTAAATTTTCGATAGGTGGGCATAGAATTATATATCCCAAAAATTTATGGATTAGAGTTTTATATCTCATGAGATAATTATTGGAAACAAGTTGGTCCTTATGACATAATATGGGTAACTTATAGTGATTCCTGATCCACTTTGTGAAATAGGTGATGACGGGAGATCTATTATTATATGTTAAATAGATATATATTCATGATCCATTATGGGAAATAGTTCATGGTTATGAATCCTTTATTATATGGGGAATATGTTTTTATTTCTAATCCCCTATGATTTCATTATCTCAATAGTTAACATTGACATATAAAATAGTACTTATATAAGTGCTTCTGCACAATTTTTTCCCCTAAGTGGGATATGAACTTATTTTTCATTATTAATTTTAGTGTTTTCTTTTCCAAATGATTCATTTATTGGAAATGATAATTTTTTATGAAATGAATAATGATTATGATATTTTATAGATTGGGAGGAAACATTATATATTACAGTTAAGATATCATACCCTTATTATTATAATATTATATCATATGATCATCGAATATTATCTTCAATGTTTACCCTTTTTGAGAATAATGGCTTAACCTTTCATATATTTACTTTCACTAGGTTATGAAGAAAATTTTTCGTATGATATGTTAATTGGGGTACAAATTGATGAGGACATTAAAATACATGATGATGAATGAACCAAAATATGATGTCTATTTATCTAGTCAATAAAGGAAGTAAATATTTATGGTTGTAGAATGGGTAGTGATTTAATACAGAAAATATTCATTTTCAATTTTGTAATAATATTTCATTGGAATCATAGATCTTTAAAGGTGGAATTAAAACAATGTTTAGTCAATAGTTGGAGATTAGGACTGGATAAATATAGTAAAAACATGGGGATTATAATTTGAATATCATAGCATCAAAATGTTTTTCTAATAAATATATTATTTTGTTTTATAAGAAATAAATAATTATCTATATAATAAAATTGGATGTGATTTTGGTAAAGATTCTTCTAGAGGAAATAAAATAGAAAAAGATTTTGTTGAGTATTTCTTGACAATCATTTTAGATAATGGTGAATGTGAACTTATTGGGAACCTGGTTTGAAACTCATATAGAATATTCCTTGGTTTAATAAAATTTTCATTATGAACCATTATAAATGATTTGAATTTAATATACCCATGTATTTATTAGGTTAAATCAAATTTTTCAATGATTGAAAAGAAGGTGTTATGATTTAGACATCCTATGAATGTTTTTTCATGGTTATATGATTCAACACTATGAATATTATTTCTAAAACTATAAATTTTATATTAAATAAAATATTTTAAATATATGGATTGATGTTTATATTGAAGGTGATTAACAATGGAATGATTGTGCACATGAAAAACCAACTGAAATGGGAGATGGATGAAAACATTTTTTATTATGCCAAATAAACTATCAAATTTTATTATAAAAAATATTATCATGGGTGAGATTCTTGGAACACCGGATAAGAAAAAAATGGTGTTTTTTATTTCCAAGAGAATAGAAGATTTGTATTCGTACCTTTCATGTATTTGTGATGAAACAATCAATAAAATGTCTTAAAATAACAAGAAGATTTTTTTGTGTGAAAATGAATTTCATAAAGAAAATAATTCATGAGGAAAAATGAAGTTACTTATGGAGGGATATGAAGATCACCAAAAGTTACTATTTAATCATAAATCTCTTATTTATGGTAAATATGATCATTATTCAAGTAAATGATAAAATATGGGGATTAACGCCCATAAAAATTAGGGATATATGATGTTCCAATTATTGATGTGAAGGGATTGATGTTTTTATGTGTTAGGATTTGTGAATTATATTTTATATGTGTTAAATTAATGATATTTTGGTAATAAATTTCATGAAATGTCTCAGGATCATTCTTTTGAAAATTATCATTATGGATTTAATAAAATATGTTGAATGATACCAATAAATTTGAAAAGTTACTTAATGGTAAGGTGATATTTTATGGAAAACACAACATTGATGTATAAATAACACTAATTATGTGCTAGATGCAGAGATAATAATTCTATACTTTGATAAATATAAAATTAGTATAGATAATGAAAATTGTATAGTATTGATTAATATTGAGTTATTATTTGATAAAAATTTTGTTTATGATGTTTTTTATTAAAATTTCATATTTTTGGAATTTTCAAAAGTATGTGATTTTATATGATGAATTTTTATTGTTATAATGTTTTTTAGGAATATATATTTTCATTTAAGCTATAATTAATAGTTATGGATAACATTATTCATTTATAAGTTTAAATTTGATCATATGTTTGAAGGAATATACACCGCTTTTAAAGTATTAGGTGATGAGATATTGAGGTGATTTGAATATTTTACAAGATTTTAGGAAGAATAATCTCTTAATGGTTAAATTTTCATTTTTGTTATTAAATTGTTTAATGATATTTTAATTATGTTCTATTGGATAGTGGGATATAAATGGTTTAAAAGTAATTCATTGACATGGAAATATTATTAGAGCTATTTATGTTCAACATATGGATTACCTTTCATGTTAGTATCTATATTTGATTCATGATTTTTTGATGACTTTCATAACATTATAATATTTTATAGGGATTTATCATGATTTTTAATGATATTATAAAAAAAATTCATTGGGTTGAGGTATATGTAACCCTTAGGTTAAGTATATGATTTAACATGAAATTTTATTATGGAAGATAACAATAATTTTTTAGATGATGTATGCTGAACAAAATGGTATAACCAACGAGGATAAAAAATTCTTCAAAATTGATGTTATTTTGGATGTTGGGTTATTTATTTAAGAACTGAAATAATTTAAACTATGGTTTTGGATATTATTATGATGTTTTATACATTTTGGATATTATCTTACCTTGTTATAGAAATTTCAGTTTTGGTTTATATTTAAAGAAATGTGGAATAACTTTTTATACTTTTTTGAATTGGATTACCATTTATAAGTCAATTTTAGTGATCCATGCAAGAAAAATTAATCAAAATTATACATATTTTGGAGAAATATAATTTATTGTTGTATAAATATACTAAAGGAAGACGTCATAGTTTTCAAGTAAGTATATTTCATTATAGTATTAGTCTAGATGGTAACGAAATTTCTCAACACTATGAAAATGATATTTAAACCAAAAAATGTATTCCTATAAACATAATTTTTGATGAATCTATTTTCTTTTTCACAAGTATTTTGTTTACTATTTTTTGGTTATTAACAATCTCTTGATAATTCATATTCTTATGATCATTGATTTTGTCACTGTGCATCATCATTTGGACATTATTTTTCCTCCACGTCTATATTTTCACTTGCCACCAATTTTATCCTAATTACAAACCTAATTGTGTGATATTACAAGTGACCTCTATATTTCTCTTTCGTTCATTTCTAGAAAATATTTTGTTAACAATTTTTATGAGATGGTTTATCAAAAAACGAATTTTAAATCATCAAACCCCTGATTACCAATCCGAAAATTAAATTGTGAGAGATCTTCTTAAAGGTGGTACAATATGAAAACACCATATTTTAGGATATATTTATCTTTAAATAATTATTATTTCATTGATATCTTTATTTACACACATAATAGATTTTAAACAATCTACTTTACACTATTGAAATATAATTTTGTGGTAGTTATGAAATAGATGAGTAATTTATGCATACACATTTTATTAACAACATTAATAAATATATATAACAGTACAACTCAAAAAATTGTATTAATAAATGATGTATTTTTATTAAAGTCATTTTGTACTTTCAAAATAAATTTTCCTAAAATAAAAATTTGACATTTGTGAAAGAATATTAGGATTAATCTGTTTAACATTATGAAATTTTATTTCATAAAAATAATATAGATTTTCAAATAATCATATCCAAATTACCATGGAGTGAAATATTTATATTTGTTTGAAAAGATTAATTTTCCTTTGAATAGTGAAAAATTCCAATTTTTTTCAAGAACTATATTTTTTTAAAACATTTAGATAATAATTATATTTTTAATTGGTTTATAAGTAAATTAAGATTTATTATATTTTTAATAATCCAATTATGTTCAATTAAATCATTTTATGGTGAAATTAGGCATAAAAACACTTATATACTCAAAACAATTATGAAAAACTATTTTTCATTGCCTTTTGAATTTTTATCATAATTGACGTTCTACAACATATAGAAAATGATTCCTAAAAAATTAATTTCCCATTTGTAATTAAGAGTTAAAAATTTGGTAAATAATTCCCATTTATCTTTGGTCATTTTGAATAGTAACCATAGTAATTTTTCAGTTGCCACATTAATGTTAAAATGGATTAATTAGGGTTAAAACTAATTTTACATGTCTTAAAACACATTCAAACACATTGTGTTATGTCATTGGAGGATTAATTACCATCCATAATCCTCTAATATTATAAAATAATGAATTTTTATTCCATTTAAATTTGATTTTGGCCATTATAATATTTTTTTAATGTAAAAGTAAAACATTCTACATTCTTTCTTCTAATATCTATTATATTTTTTGATAGTGATAGAAATAAATTGTGTTTAGTTATAAATTTTTATTTTTATTATTAATGAATTGCTTCATCCTTTTAAATTATTTAAATTTTTAGTTATGAAATAAATTTTTTAAATTCTTAACGAATGCTAACACTGTCACACCCCAACCTATCTAATTAATTTATTTAATTAATTTCTTGGTTTTTTTTAACAATAATTGTTCGGGATCAGGTTGAGTCCCAAACAAAAATTTTGAGTTTTGTCAAAAAGTGCACATTTTTTAGTTGACGTCATTCAGCGCATGGGTGAAGCACGTTTTGGAAACCCCGTATGGCTTCGCCCAGGCATAAGCATGATCCACCTATCTTCACAAAATTAAAATGAGAAACTTTTGTACTTTACTATGTTATTTAAAAATTTTATTGTTGTTAATGATTTCATTTTTATTATAAAAGTGAACTGAAATTTTTAATTATTTATATTTTATCGGTATGATTATTATTGTTATTATTAGAATTATTATTAATGAGAATTTATTATAGTTATTATTATTATTACTATTATTATAATTATTATTAAAGGTGTTATTGTTATTAAGAACGAAATAATTTCCATTATCTTCATTTTTAAAATTCTTATGAGTCACGCAGGGCAACCGTGCATTTTCCTAAGCACCCGAGCACCTTTTTCTGAATCAGATAGAAGTTATGGCACAGTCTGGGCGATTTTAGTTTTCAAGTGAATGACATAAGATAAATGCAAAATGAGATAAAATTTAAAGGAAATAAGATAATAATATTATTTTGTAATTTTTATTATTATTAATACAAAATTTTTGATAAATACTGTTATTAGTTTTGTCATTATATCATTAATATTGTTTTAATTATTATTATTATTATTTATATTCATTCTACCTTTTATTCCTTCATTATTTTTTACTTTCTTTTTCTATTTCCAATTTTTTTAACCCTAGTGTCACCTCTCTACTATCCTCTCCCCCTCTCTCCACACACCGCCACACTCTTTTTCCACCTACCCCTACTCCTTTTACCTAGTGTCTCAGCCCGCACCACACAAGGTCCTCTCATTATCCTTCGTCATTGACCTCCTCCACCGACCCAGCCATCGGCCACCCACGCCACTCTAGTGTTGCCCCTGATTTCCAGCCTCCCGACGCTTCTGCATACTGTTAAGCACGCCGCCCTCCTATCGGCACTCTCCCTCTGGCCTCGTATTCCTCTAGCAGGCCGCGATGCCCATCCCCTCAGCGCCCCTTCCCCACTCTATCTCCAACAGTCCACATGAGCAGGAACCATTCTAGTCTCCCCCTTTTCTGCATCCAGTCGGCGCCAGCCAACTTTCTCCTCCCGTTGTAGCACCTGTATCAATCCTGCGCCCCACCTGCACCAGCCGCACGTCCTGCGCCCCATCCCTGCTTCATCCAACCATACACACGCCAACCTCACGCCTTATGCCACCCACTCAACTAGCAGTAATTGTGTGCCTCCTTTTTCCTCTGACCTACACTAGATCGCCCTAACCACACACACACTGGTCGACCCTCTTCCAATAGCACGCGACCTCTGGCGATCTCCCTTGCTGGCGTTGGCTCCCCCTTCCCTACTCCGGTCTGCCAGCAGCGGCGTACCACCCTAAATGGACCTCCTTCCAACCACCACGTACACGCCGGGCCTCCTTCTAGTTGTGCGCCCTTTGGTTTCACGCCTTCTGACCGCTATGCGTCATCCATCTGGCCCTTCCAGTGCAACATACGTACTTCCGGCCAACGCACCTCTTGTCTAGTCATTGCACACCCTCCATGTTGGGTTAGTCTCTTCGTAGGCATCCTTTCCAGCTGTTTCCTCTTTCTCATGATCCATTTGATCGAGCAGACCCCTGTGCTGAATCTTTCCTCCTTCTCTCATGTCGTTTCTCCTGCACTGGGGTTTAGCTGAGTCTTTGTGCTTTTTGTTTTCTTGGATTATTATCAGTTGGTGTTTCTGGGTTTTAGTCATTTTTCAGTTGCTTCAACGTGTTGGTGGGTAATTCTGCAATATTGCAGGCATCAGCAGGCGCATACATATATGCATGTGTGAGACGTGTCGTGTCATCATAATCGAGCTACATGCCGACCTAGGTCCCTAATATCACTCGCCTTTAAATTTATAATTTATTAATTAATTGATATTTCATTGATTTTCAATAAATGAGGTATATTATTAGATAATTATTATTTTTTTGGAATAATTATTTGATGTAAATGAATTTGTTTATTTTATACACATCACTTGGATTATTTTCTAGATGAATATACACACAATGGTGAAACAATTCCCATTTGTCATTTAAACATAATTCACAGATTTTCAAGTGTGGTTTTGGTTTGTTGGTTTTTTTCCTAACGTATGAGAAAATGTTTTGGTTTCTCTTGAGAAATGGTATTTCATTTAAAAGATTCATAAGAACCATTTGGAACTTTGATAAAAATATATTATTTGGAATAACTTTATTTGGGGTGAATCAGGGGTGATCCTGTGGGGTATGTTGATTTTGTGAGTTTTTGTGTTTGATGTTTGTGCATTGAGACCAGTTACTTGATTGAAATGTTTACTCACCCATTTTTATTACATATGTTGACATGGGAACCTGGCATAGTAAGTGAATCTTCTGAGAACAACTGCATCACTAGTTTAGAATATGCACTGGCTAGTGGCCCTTATTGCGGACTTTGCTCTACTCGGGTATTGATCCCCTCAGTTAGGACAGGTAGGGAAACACTGAGTGTTTGGGAATTATGACGTCATCGAGAGTAGGCATGAATTTATAATGAGTCACACATATAGTACATGCTTTATTTTTTAGGAGCTCCTAGGTTCATCCCATGTTTCTTTTAGTGCTTATTTGTAGGTGGCAGACGATTAAGGGGCCTAGTTTGGTTGCTGGTCTCCGTTTTCTACTTTCTCATTTCCCTTATTATGTGTTGTGTGTTTTGTGTGGTTTTCCTTTTGACTAACAGCTAAAATTTGGATTTCTAAGTTATTCGCAAAAATGTTTTAAAATGTAATGCACGTATTTCTTTCAAACATTAAACTTGTTTTTAAATTAAAAAGTTAAATGAATTGTTACTTGTTTTAGAAATTAATGTGTGCATGTGGAAACCCATATTTTATATAATTTAGTTCAAACCTGGAATTAGTAATTTATCTATTTAAAGGCCGTGTTTTGGGGATAGATTGTTGGGCACACCTACTAAGTTTTAAAACTCACAACTATAGTGTTTTCCTGTTTTGGGTTTCTGTTAAAGGTTCAACACGAGATTTCTCGCCGTGGACGAGAGTTGGTTGTGGTTTAGAGAGTGACTCTTGAGTAGAGGACGAGTTTTTTATCAAGGTCAGGTTAGTGTTTTTGTTTGGAAATTCTTTATTTTCAGTGTCATTTATTTACTTTTTTGTCTCCTATTTTATTTATACTCCTTAGTTTATTTTCATTGGGAGAAATTGTTCCCATTGTACTCTGTTGATGCCCTGGTGCTTGTCGCCAGCCCAGGAGGACTCGGAATGCCTCTCGGGCCTTTCTGAAGATCAGCTCAGGTGACTGGTTTAGGGTCAACCTAGGCAGGTTCATGAGAAATGGTATAGAACAGGTCGGCTCTTGAGCATACCCTGCTTTTGAGAGCACCCATCGTTATTTGGGGTTGTCTTGGTAGATGGAGTAGAATTGTCAGGACTCAAGGCATACGGACAAGAAGGACATCATGAACCCTTGCTCATTCAGAACCTCAAGTTACCATGGGATGTTCGAGTTTTTTGATGACCATTGATTCTTATGGTTTGTTTGGTATTGGGAAATGAAATGGGAGCTAGGAATGTGACCTTCAAGAGCTCTCATGGTCTGGAAAGCCATGTGGAGCTAGGGATATTACCCTAGAGTACTCCTTATAACGGTGGAGGGACTGGCATATAGAAACCAACCATATTTCTGAGTCACCCATTGGTACTAGTTTTCTCTAGTAAATTTTTTGGGTATTAATTAATTCTTAAAACTATTTGTAATGTTTTATTTTTGAAATTGTGAAAAGTTGAATTTGAAATAGAAATAACCAGGTTTTTATTATTTAATTTTTTCCCATGTTCCTTAGTGTTCTCCTACATGATATATTGATGAATGTCCAAGGAGTAGCTTTGGGTGGTGCTCCCTTAGCATGTCCTCCATTTGATCAACCAATAGACTATGTTCTGGAATTCCAGAAGTTGAACCTCCCCTGTTTTATGGTCAAGAAGATCCACTTGAGGCAGAGGAGTGGTTGCAGAGTATTTAGAGGAACTTTAGTTTCATTGGGTTTCCTGAGTCATTGAAGGTGAAGTCGGCTACCTTTATGATCAAAGGTCTAACTTGGAAATCGTAGATGTATGAGTCTCAAAGAAATCCCCAAGAAGATCTTACATGGGAGTTATTAATGTCTTTGTTTATCCAAAAAAAATTCTTTAAGCCGATGAAGATGAGGAAGAAGATGTAGTTGTGTTGTGTTAAGCAGGGCATTGAATCAGTACTAGAATTCTATCGACATTTCTTGGACCTAGTTTTGTACGACCAATGGTTTGTTGCAAATGATCCTGGGAAGGCTCAATAATTTGAGTCTGTAACACGACCTGAACTGTAGTCAAAAGTGGCATACCTCAACCTAACCACCTTCTCTGATGTTTTGGGGAATTCCATTCTGGCCGAAGCTGAGTTAGGAGGAGGACATGAGGTGATACCCAGCCATAAGTGTGGGGCACTTCCTTGGTTGAGAAGTAAGGCCCACAACAAAGATTTTGTGCTCTAAATAGGTGGTGTATATGACACCCCAAAATGATAAAGGGTTAAATGAATAAATTATGTGACTCTTGTCTACAAGGTAAACCTTCCTCTCTGCAGCCTACCTGATTAGAACTCCCCAGCTAAGTGTGTTATTCCTAGAGTAGTGACCAGGATGGGTGACCTTCTGGGATGTTTCCCAAGTTCTGTGCGAGTGAGGAAAAAGCAAGCTAGAAAGGAAATGAGTTGGCCTGTGAGGACTACCATTATTCATATAGCCCATTCGAGCACATGAGTGGGCCCCAGGGTGGGTACCACATGTTTGCGGGGCAACTGGTGGTATCTGGTGGGCCAGGTCCCAACGTCAATGTTAAGGTGGGGTGTTTGTGTAGTCAGTAAGGCCTAGTTGTAACATTTGGTATCAGTGGGCGATAAGAAGAATGGGAAACACCCAGATGTTGGTGGCCTTAATAGAGGAATCAAGAGGCCTCCATACCTTCAGTAATATTCTTCACAGCCCAATGTCAGGATCTATCACCAATGTGGTATGTGGGGTCACAAGAGGCTGATGTTCCGGAGTGCTCCAAGTCCCTACCACACCTCTGGACATCTGAGTCACTTGTAGTGATTCAACCGAGGTGTTTCCAAGAAGCACGCTGAAGCCAGTCGTGTCTTGTCGAAGTTCACCTCAGCCCATCATCAAGAGTATGGTGATTTGTGGGGATTAGTTTGAGGCTTTTTTATTGTAGTGTTTGTTGAATGTAGAGTTCATCTCTTGTAAAAATTTTTGGTGTTTCCTTCCCATCAGTTATAAGAATGGTTACAGACAAACCTAGTTGAAACCTTTGTTTTAATTGATGTTTTTTTGTAAAATTTTGGTTTGTGTGTTATTTTTTGGAATTTTTGAAGCATGGATGCGAGGCAGGAGATGCTTCAATTATTGATGCTCCAGCCATAGGCCCCGCAGTGAATCTGGCACATTGTCAGGATAACCTCAACGGTGAAAAAGGTTATGGGTTTAATCTTTTTTCCTTAGTGTGGAAGGGTTTGTGTTCTTCCGAGGGTACAACATTGATGATATGGCGATAAAGGTATTTTTGATGCTCTATCAGTTGGTCCCTTCCCTTTTCCCCTTGTGGTGGGGGTTTTTTGTCCGTGTGGGGAGTTTTAAATTTCGGTTAACCTCATCAGTTATTATGGTGGGGAGACCCACAGTGGGTCTCGTAGAGTTACACATGATGTAATTTAGTGTTAGCATGATCCTTAGGGTGGAGAGTCCATTTGGGCCTCCGCGTGTCAGTTTTAGAGTTTCTTTTCATGCATATTTTGGTGTTATGTGGTCTCATGCAGAACCACATAATCGTAATTTCTTCCTCTTGAGTAAAATTGGGGATTGGAGTATTGCCAACAGTTTCGTCAGACTAGGGTTATGGGAATAAGTGTCGGGGGTAGTTTAAGTTCATTCACTTGTTCATTGAAATGGTTGGTCTTGGTTCTTCTTGGTAGTGGTTAGGGTGATCATGTTTTAAGGATGAGTTGTGTGTCACGATATTTTGGGGTCTGTGCAGATCGATCAACTAGAGGCACTTAAACTTTTGGTGGGGGTGACACATAAGAAGTTTTATCTTTGAGTCTTAATATTTTTGGGGATTTTCGGGGGTGGAAAAAGTTATGGTGGGGATAACCGTCCCACCCCGACCTATCTAATTAATTTACTTCATTATTTCATTTGTTTTTTTTAAATGCGGTTTGGGTTGAGTCCCAGAATAAAATGTTGACTTTTGTCAAAACGTGTGCATTTCTGAGTTGACATCATTTGGCGCATGGGAAGAGTGCATTTTGGAAACCCCATGTGGCTTCGCCAAGGCATCTACATGATCCACCTATCTTCAAAAAATTAAAATGAGAAACTTTTGTAATTTATTGTGATATTTAATATTTTATTGTTGTTAATTATTTCATTATTATTAAAAAAGTGAACATAATATTTTAATTATTTATATTTTATTTGTATTATTATTATTGTTCTTATTAGTATTATTATTAATGAGGCTTTATTATTGTTATTATTATTATTATTTGTATTATTATTATTATTAAGAGTGTTATTATTATTAAGAACAAAATAATGGTTTTTATATTCATTATTAAAATTCTTATAAGTCACTGAGGGAAACTATGCACTTGCACGGGCACCCGAGCACCTTTTTCTAAATCAGATAGAAGTTACAGCACGGTCCGTGTGATTGCAGTGTTCAAGAGAATGACATAAGATAAATGAAAATGAGATAAAATTTAAAGGAAATTAGATAATGATATTATTTCATAATTGTTATTATTATTAATACTAAATTTGTGGTAAATATTGTTATTAGTTTTTTCATTATATCATTAATATTTTTTTAATTATTTTTTTTATTTTTATTTTAATTTCTATTCATTTCTAAATTTTATTCTTTCTTTTTTTTTATTTTTATATTATTTTTCTATTTTCTCTATTTATAACCCTAGAATGGCCTTTCTCCTATCCTCTCCCCCTCTCTATGCACGCTGCCACCCTCCCCAGCCACATCTCGCTACTCCTTTCACCCATCGTCTCGGCCTGCACAACCCTAACACCTCTCCTTCTCCTTCATTTCTAGCATCTTGCAACGGCCCATCCATCAGCCACCCACACCACTTCTGCACTGCACCCAATCACCATCCTCCGGATTCTCCTGCATGCACCGGTTAGCACGTCCCCCTCCTACCAGTGATATCCCTCCGGACTCGCCCGCCTTTAGCTGGCTGCAATGCCTGGTCCCCTCGGCTCCCCTTGCCCTCTCCATCTCTAGTAGTCCACACGAGCAGTAACCCCACTGGTCTCCCCATTTGCTGCATCCAGCCTGCACCAACTGGCTTCCTACTCCCAGTGCAGCACCCGCAGCCAGCTTGCACCCCTCCAACATCAGTCGTGCCTCTCGTGCCCTATCCATGCTTCATCCGGTTTGAGGTGCCCTGACCTCATGCCTTCCGCCGTCTGCACAACCAGAACATATCATGTGCCTCCCATTTCTACTGACTGGTGTTGCACTGCCCTGGTCATGCACCAATGGGCCGACCACCTTCTATCCATGGGTGACCTCCACTGATCTCCCCTACCGGGACTGGCTCCCCCTTCCCTATTGTGGCCGACCAACGGTGGCGCAATGCCCCGAACGGACTTCCTTCCGACTGTCAAGCACCCGCCAGACCTCCTTCTGGTCACACGCCCTTTGGTTTCCTGCCTTTAGACCACCACACGATGTTCAGTCGGCCCAGCCAATGCAACGTACGTGATTCCGGACAATACACCTCTTGTTCGGCCGCCGCGCACCCTCCCAGTCAGTCCATGCTCTTCACTAGCATCGTTTCCATTCACTTCCTCTTTCACAAAATCCCTTTGATCGATCGCACCTCTACAATAACTCTTGCCTCCTTCACACATGTATTTTCTCTTATATTGGGTTTTAGGTGAGTCTTTTTTTTTTGTTCACTTAGATTATTTTTAGTTGGTGTTTTTGAGTTTTAGTCATTTTTTCGATTGTTGCAGTGTGTTGGAAAGTAATTTGGCGATATTGCATGCATCAACATGTTTGTGATTGTACGCCTGTGTAAGGAGTGTCGAATCATTGTAATCGCTTTGTATGTCGATGTAGGTCCCCCGTTGCACTTGTCTTTAAATTTTGAATTTATTAATTGCATTATATTTCAATGATTTTCAATAAATGAGGAATAGTATTAGATAATTATTTTTTTGAATAATTAATTGATGTAAACGAAGCTTTTTATTTTATACAAATCACTTGTATTATTTTCTTGATGAATTGACGCACAATAGTGAAAGAATTATTACTTTCCCTTTTAACAAAATTCACCAATTTTTAAATTTGGTTCTGGTTTTTTGGTAAATGTTTTATTCGGATGCATGAGAGAATGTTTTGGTTTCTCTTGAGAAATGGTATTTATTATAAAAGTTTCATAAAACCCCTTGGGAACTTTGATGAAAATAGATTAATTTGAAAAACATTCTTTGGGGTGACTGAGGGGGGATTCTGTTGGGTAATCCGATTGTGTGAGTTGTTCTATGTGATATTTGTGCATTGAGACTACTTACTTGATTGACATTGTTGACTCAAATTTTTTTATTACATGTGTAGACATGGTAACCTGGCATAGTAAGAAAATATTCTGAGAACGATTTTTTCACTAGTTCTGAATATGCCCTGTTTAGTGGACCTTAGTACAGACTTAGCTCTGCTAGGGGATTGGGCCCCATGGTTAGGCCATATAGGGAAACACCGATAGATTGGGAATTATGAAGTCATAAAGAGTAAGCATTCCTTCATGATGATTCACATGTACAGCACGTTCTAGATTGTTCATGAGCTCCTAGGTTCGACCCATGTTTCTTTTAGTGCTTAATTGTATGTGGCGAATGATTGAGGGGCCTAGTTCAGTTGCTGGTCCCTGTTTTCTAATTTCTCGTTGCCCTTATTTTGTGTTGTGTGTTGTGTGCGGTTTTCCTTTTAAATAACAACTAAAATTTGGATTTCAAAATTATACAAAAAAATCATTTAAAATGTAATTCACCTATTTATTTCAAACATTACACTTTTTTTAAATTAAAAAGGCCAATGGAATGTTTCTTGTTTTAGAAATGAATGTGTGTATGTGGAAACCCATATTTTATATAATTTATTTCAACCCTGAAATTTGTAAACTCTCAATTTAAAGGTAGTGTTTTGGGGATTGTTTGTTGAGTACACCTACTAAGTTTTAATACTTTCACCTATAGAGTGTTCTTGTTTTTAGTTTCTGTTACAGGTTTGACTCGTACTTTCTCGTTGTGGGAGAGAGTTGGTTGTGGTTTGGAGAGTGACTCTCAAGGTCATGAGGAGTTTTTGGTCAAGATCATATTAGTGTGTTTTTTCTGTTCTTTCTTTTCAGTGTCATTAATTTACTTTTCGGTGTTCTATTTTATTTATACTTCTTATTTTATTTTCATTGGGAGAAATCATTCCCATTGTACTATGTTGATTCCCTGCCACTTCCCGCCAGCCCAGGAGGATCAGGAAGGCCTCTTGGGCCTTTTCACGGATTGGCTCGGGTGACCAGTTTAGGTTCGACCTGGGTTGGTTTGTGACAAACACAGTACCTATACCAGCTATATAAAATTAAAGTAAATAATTTGAAAAACACTAAAAATAATTATTTTTTGTTTGTTAATGTGTCACAAAAAATTTGAAGATAAATATAAAATATTTTATTTTTGTGATAATTTTATATTAAAATCCTATAACAATAAAATTCTTTTCAAATATAAATTATTTGAATAGATCCTAAAATGAAATTAATAGTATTTTCTATTCTATTAAATCATATAAAATAATAAAAATCATAAAATATAAATATTATAGTGATAAATGGTCTATTTTTTCCTTTATTTTTTTGTTATGTTCACATTCTCTTCATATATGTACAATTTTATCCCTTTAATATTGAATAATTCAATACCTTAATTATGGTCTATGTCGGATATCCAAGAGTTTAACCTGAAAGATATCATTTAAAAATATATCTAAATCAATAAAAATTTTATTTTATGATTATATTAATACTAAATACTATATACATTCGAATCCATATCTTTTTCTATCTATTTGAAATGTGTTAGAAAATTTTATATCATAATATTTCATATATTTCCAAAATTGACATCAATGATATTTTTTTAATAAACAATAATTTTTAATGATTTAAACTCATAAAAATACTACATTCATACAAGTAAATGAGTTATGATATTAAATTTCAACCATGATTAATTTACTTGTCAATTGTCTCTTTATGGTTTCTTTCAAGACACTTATGGAGTAAAAAAATTATACCATGGTATTTTCAAAAGTGTTAATATGGGGTTAAAAAATAGATAAGGGTGAAAAAATCTCCTAAAATTTTCCAAATTTTATTAGATGATATAGATTAGAGTCATTCTCAAAAAATATTAAAAATATAAAATTTTCAGCAACCTAAACCTAAAAATTAATTCATAATAATTTGATAGGTTAAGTAATTCCATGGTTGCCCCTCATATCACCTAAAAATATAACATCGTATCCTCACTTACTCACTCGCTTATTTCCTATCTAGATCATCCAAAAAATGACCAAATATATTATAAAAAACCATATGCATTAATTAATGTTTTTCCATTAAAATACAAATCTTATGTTCCTTAATAAAAGATCTAAAGGACTCCTAATGAAGTGGTAATAGTATTACCCAACCAATATTAACTTATTTCTACTTATACGATCTATATATATTTATATTAGGTACTAATACTTAAATAATATATTTAGAATAAAAAATATACTAAATTATTATTATTATTATTATTTAACAATCAATATTCACCCTCTCTTCCATAAACTGTGAATTTAATGTATTGTGTGTGTGTGTGTCTATGTGGACCACCACCTCCATGTAGCGATACAATTAAATTTTCATCGACATAGTACATGGATGATTATTATGATGGGATTAATGTTTATATATGATATTTAACCTCTATTTATGCTTAATTAATTATAATATAAAATATACCATGTTATATTCCATTTATTTGGAAAATGATAATGTCTCTTGTACGTACCGGTAGACTACCTCCTCCATGAATTAATGTAATTCGTATTTCACTTATATTTTATATGGATGTTAAAAGGATAAATTGAATGAATAAATATGATATATATATTATAATAATGGTTCTATAAAGGTTAATTAGTATTTTACATACTTTTTATTCCATCTAATAAAAACATTAAACACTAATCATGTGTAAGTATGAACTATCCTCTCCACAAAGTGATGCAATTCATTTTTCATCAACACATTATATTAATTTCTTAGATATTATATATGATAATTATTAAATTCTAAAAAAATTGATATAATGAAATTGTGGTCAAAATTATAAGTACCAGGAGTGCCCAATTAAAATATTCATGAAAAACGATGAATTTATCACATGTAAAAGTGATTTTAATGAACATTTGTTAGTAAAAGGGGGGTGAGATTTTATATGTAAATAATATATGGTATGATAAATAGGTGTGTAGTCTTTTAATATATTGACAATAAATATATATTTTTTATATGTGGTTCCAATTTGTATGAAATTAGAAGAGAATTTAGAAAAGTTATTTTCTTTTCAATCACCTTTTAATAGGTATTATTTATACCTTATATTCCATTGAAAATATTTTATGATCCTCATATGATAAATCCATTAATTTTTATTCTAATATGGTTATTTATATGTAATATATAGTTTCCTTTAGTTTTTTCCATTTTATGAATTCGTGTGATTGAAAATATGTTTCTAAGGATAATTGATAATGTATAACCATATTGTCAGAAATCTATTACTTCATTGTCAATGATTTCCTCAAAACTTTTTAAAATGTTTTTTATTTTCAAATTACTATTAAATGAAATTTTTAACCATCATTTAATTTCTAAAAAAAAATATTTAAAATATTATTCCTATCATTTTTTGAATAAGTTACATTTTGCATAAAGCGAGAATGGAATATCTATTTTAACATACAGTACTTAAAGATGATTTCCCAATGTCATGACTGCTAAATGTTGTGAATATTATATTAAAATTTTCAGTGGTTATTTTCAAAGGAAACAATTTCCATTTTAGTTATCAATTTTTTATGTTTTAACAACTTCATTTCTAAATGAAAATGGTATTTTATTCTTGAAATATTCCAGTGATTTTTAATGTAACTTTCATTTATGATAACATACATTAATCATAATTATGCCTTAACAGTGATATAATCCTACGTTACCACCTATAGTATCCTATCAAGGTTTTCCTACCTCAATAAATTCTTATGAAGCCTCAGGTTTCCACCTAAGCCTCATTCCAAACCCCAAAACTCATCCTTTTAGTGTCTAAAGGTTTTAATACAAGATCTGATACTCTAAATAGACCATCCAGCAAACGAATTATCTTGGTCTATTGGAATATTTACAACCCATAATGATGAAGTTAATTAAAATCAAAAAGGATAAACATGAGGATTTATCTGAAGACCAATGCACATAGTAGAGTTTATCATAATCTATATGGTATATGACTGGATTTTTCCCATGATAAATGGAAAACTAGAGAAGTTATCTCACGACAATGGGTATACAAGAAGATTTATTCTAATAAAAATGGTAAATGAGAGGATTTATACCAAGAAAATTAGTACACATAAGGATTTATCCTAGGAAAAAATTTACATATGATGATATATTCTAATAAAAAGGTTATAAGATAGGATTTATCCCAAACTAATGGGTACATATGTGATTTTTTACCAAATAAAAATGTACATGAGGGTATTTATCCTAAGAGAAGAGTTACAAAATATGATTTATCCTATTCTAAAGGGTACATGATAGGATATATATTATTCCATTGGGGTACATGGGATGATTTATCCCAATACATAGGGTACCTTGGATCGTTATCACAATAATTATAAGGTACCCAAGATACTATCCCAAACCTAAAATGTGTTAAATGTATTTCTGCGTAGCATTGAGATATATCTATGCTTGTGTTTGTGACATAGTTGGACAATGTCAAAATTTCATTCTTATAATCAACAATATGGTATCCTATCATGGATCATATTTATTTCCTACTATTTCAAAAAAACTATTGAGTCATGTATTGTGTTATCCCAATACTTTTGACAAGACTGATGAATCTTGATCAATGATTTGTTTGATATGATTTTCTTATGTATCTTGATAATACCTATATTCCCATATTATTCCTAGATTTTTTCCATAATTATTGTTACTTATTATTATAATTACTGAGCATATAAGATCACACATTTCTTAAGTTTCCATACCATAGGTTTTGGAGATTTGTTGGACTATGAGATGTCTAAATGTAGATATAGTGCGGTTAGAATGTGGATAAATGTTCAAAAGTATTTTAAAAATATTTTTATTAAGTATCAAAACCTAAAAAAACTAATCCTTTCATTCATGTGATTGAGAGGTGTTTTATGAGTTTTAATGCTAATTAAATGGTAATGCTCTAAAATAAGTATAGTCTTATACCAATTTTTATTAAATATTGAGTTTAATGAAAGTGTTTTTACCACCATTTTTTTGAGTGTGGATCAATGGTTATCCCCTTTTCTCAGAAAATGGTTTAGTAGTTTTTTATAATTATTTATGTTGTTTTTTTTATATTATTTTAGTTTCAATTGAAATTTGGGATAGATAACATTTGAGAAAACACTATATATGATTCTATGTATAGGATAAAATTATGATGTTTTATATAGATTTTAAAGTTATGTTAGAAATCATATTACTTTCTGTATATTATAAGTGGATGAAAAATATGGAATTAATATACCTATAGATAATAACCTTAAAAACTATGTGTTGGGTATTAACTAATTCTTCACATGGTGCACAGAAATGAGGCATAACCATACACTTGTATTGAAAATCCCTAGAGATATACATTGGTTTATCACTTTATCACTGTAATCCATTATAATGGATTTAATATTTTAAATTATTAGGTTTTTATTTATTTGATAACCCAAAAAAAATAAACCTTTTTTGAACAAAGTTTGATTTATGTTTAACCAAAATATAATGATATTTCTTTAAATAGAAACATATTTTGAGGTACATTTTTTCCTAGTTCTGTTATGATGTAAATAGTGATCACTCAATATTAAATATTTTGTTTTAAAAATTAAATACAAAAATGGGAAACAATGTTAATAATGGATGTGATGAACAATATATTAATTATAGTAATGAGGAACTAAATGGGATAAAAATTGGATTTCAAAGTCAGGTGGTTATGGTCACCAAACAATCTCTAGTTATGATTAAAAAATTCATTTATTAAAAATATTCAAATACACCCTAGGTGAGAAGGATGGAGTTTTATAGATTGTTAGGTGAAAAAGAAAATGAATTAATTAAGATTTGACTTTTTATATATTAGATATGTGGGAAGAATCACCTAAGGGAATATATTTTAGGAATAAGGATATGTTTTTGGTGTGGGAGGATAGGCCATTGAGTGTATGATATTAAAAATGGAACTATGAAGTTGATCAATGAAATGGAGGTAAATAATATCCAATTCCTCGTATGTCTAGTTTTAGGGAATTATGAAAAAAAATCTCATCCCAAATAGTTAATGAGGATAATAAACATCACTAACCACCTAAACCAAGGAAACAAGGGAAATCATATTCTGTCTCAACTTATGAAATTATGTTATAAAAATAATGGTAAAAGGTACACTCACCCATCACTTTAGACTTTCGGATATCCAATTAGAATCAATTCCATGGAAACTAAGTAGTCCTATGAATTTTTTTTAACAACATTTAATCATCACCATAGTTATTTTATAATTTAAGAAAACATCTTATTTTATTTTTTTCCAAGTTTATTTTTATATGAATGTACCTTGTGGAAATATTACTATGCATCCTTTAGTTAAATTTAATATGATTTTATTGATGGATTTATTCCCTCCAAATAGGGGAAAATATATCTAGAGGAAATAAAAAACATTTAATACTACAATAAGATATTATATCTATGAAAAAATATAAATAAAAACCCTCTAGAAAAAAAATTTATAATGTGGTACTAAATAGTTGTAAATCATTTCCTTAATAGATATAGAAAAACTCAATATTAGTATTTACCATTTTTGTGTAAAATGATATATTTCATATGTTATTTATAAAAATATATAAATTTTTAATTTAGTTGAGCATATCTCTTAGATACCATTATGTTTTTACTAGTATGTGATATATAAAATTGTGGGGATGGAATTTATTTAAGGATTGGGGGGGATTCAATGACCTAGAATTATAGACCTTGTAAAATTGAGGTTATGAATAATAACATGCATTACATGCTACACACCATTTAAAAAAACCACAAAATATTATAAATGAATTATTAACAATTCTAAAATAAATACTACTTTATATACCATTAAAATATATTACCATTATAAGATAAATAATTAATATGTATTAATATTAAAAATATTATTTTCAATAAAATATATATTATTTATTTTATTTATTTAATTTTATAATCTAATTTTAGAAATTATATAATTAAAATTCATTAAAACAAAATTTATTTCCAAATTAAACATATAAAAATTTGAAATGTATAAATGTTTGAGTTCATTATGAGAAGTTCTATTTTTTGTCAAAAAATTCGGTTATGAAACAATTATATTTTTTATGATTTTATCATTATGTAAATGTATCCTATAAAATTAAAAAATAAATAAAATTAAAAACATATATATATATATATATATATTTATGGAAAATAATTAATCAAATTAAAATATTCCTTGACCTTGTGAATAATATGTCTAACATTTTAAGAACTAAATTAAAATGTTACTTTAATAAAAATAGTTTTTGGTCTTTTATTATAATCAATTATTTTATGGTTAAATTTATTTTTGAATTAAATTAAAATCAACCTATATGTTATTTATTTTATAATACACCAATTTTTTTAATGTAAATAATTATATATGATACAAATATCTTTTATATAAATTCGTAAATGTAATAATGAGTTCTCCCTAAAAACATTTAGGTATTTTGTGAATTTATTTTAATTTTTAAATTTGAAACAAATAAAAAAATTGTAAAATCAATTATAAATTTGAAATTGGAATGTTCAAACATGGTTAAAGGTGAAATCATTCTTTTTTCATTAGTATTAATTAATATAGTAAGTAATTAATTACCATGGTCAAGGTAAATTAATGTAAAAGGTAAAAACTTAAATGAAAAAATGTAAAAAAACTAGGTTGTCTCTAAATGAGTGGATGAGGATAATTTCAACTCATATCACTTCACCTCCACATTTTCATTGTTTACAACCACTTAAATTTGAATTGTTACATTAAATTAGTTTAAATGTAGTGTTTCCTTTGAAAACTACTCTTCTAATCAATTATATAAATACAACACTTCCACCACTTCATGAACCATCCCTCCTACAAATTTACTATCAAAAATATTCCACATGGATTCTCTTAGGACCCTCTCACACATACATAAGATTAAAGTGCCTTTATTTTTCTTATTTCATTTAGGACCAATTGGGTTTCCTATAGAAATATCAGGCTTCCAATGAGGTTATAAAATTATAGATTAAGCGTGAATTCAAGGTGCAAGTTCTATGTATGAAATTTTCCCCTTTTGAGACATATTTCTTATTATACACCTTGATTTAGTTGTAATGGTGTAGATATATCCCAATTTTAATTTTTTTTCATGTTTCTATTTTATTTCAAGAAATTCAAGGTTCAATTACATGTTCTTTCCTTGTGGGGTTTTTACATGATTTTTTCTAATATTGTAAGGGTTTATGCTAACTTAATTTTCATCCACTATGTTCAAAATTTTCATATTGACCTCAACTATATAGAGATTGATTTATTATACCAATGATTAATTTTATTTTTATTTCCCCATTATTTTCATCATTTTTAAAATTGTTCCTTATGACCTCATTATCAAATGAATCTTACCACAGTGATTATGATTCTTGTAAGGGTTTTCTGAATCTCAAGTTCCTCTCTTTGATATATGTTTGGTACTATGAACCTAATTTCTTTATGTTTTATATATATTTCATAATTGAGATGTTCTATAATGAATTATTATTTATGCAAGTTAATTAATGATATATTTAATCATCCCCCCACCCCCATTTCATGAGGTTTTTAATTAAATTCTCCTCTAATGATAAGGGGTTTTCATGGATGAAATCATTTCCTTAGGCCATAATCAGTCATTATTCACTAAATCCATTCATGTGTGATCTTACCTAAACTATGATGGCGTTATATATTATTTCTACCTTCAATTATATGGAAATAATTTGTCTTACAAAATTATTATTTCTCAATGAATATATTATTTCATAAAAATTGCAATTTTTTTAAGAATAATTCATATCGCTTTTTATATATGTTTTCTCTATAAATATGTTTTAATATTACAATAATGTTCTATTTATCCAGATGTAAACTAATATTGTGTTTTTATATAATTATAATTTTCTACTTTATTCACTATAAAAAGTGGTTTCATCATCCTTTTACCATTATGTATTTTCATCAAATTAATTTTATAATTTGGGTTATTCTATTCTATCTCTATTATTTTATATTTCTTCATTGAACCATGAGTGGTTTCAGGTTATCTTATTAGGTATCATGTTCCTCTAGTTTATTATTTGATCCTAAAATATATGTAATTATCCATATCAATCCAAGGTTCTTTTTATTCTCTTTTACTTTTATTATTTTTTTCATTTCTATTCTCAAATGATATAGTAGTATAGTTTCACTTGTTTTTATATATTTAGTAAATCAATTTATAGTGTGATGGTGCTTATAATTTTGTTAGGATTATTCATTGAATATTTTTGTTGTTTGGATATCATCCTTATTTTTTTATTGTAAATGTATTGTTATTGCTTTAATAAATGTTAGGTATTTGAAAACTCTATCCAAATTTATATGTCCATTGTAGAATTGTCATTCCTATGTTTTGAATGAGTAAATTGTAATAGTTATCCTAGTAAATAAAATAAAATATATTGAGGTAAATACATGGGCATATGTGAATCAAATGTTTATTATATTATTTTCTATATTAGTTTTATATATTATTTCTTATATTGATCGAGAAATATGATATTGTGATATAATTATTTCTCTTGTGGTTATTCATTATTGATTTTGTAATTGTTTAATAATAAAAATATAGTAATGAAAATAGATGTGGGAATATTAAAATTACATGTGATAATGTTTACATTAATTCTTTAATGTATTATGAAGTAAAAAAATTATAGTTAATAGATATTGTTAGTTTCTATGACTATATTTATCTAAATCTATCATTAGAATAATCCTATAATGGTTGGTTCTTATGTTTTAGAAATGGGGGATTATTATTTTTATTTTATCAATAGTTTGACTTGGTTAGTGTGGGATAATGTGAATGATATTATAAAAAACTATAATTTATATTGGGGTTATTTGAAATAGATAGTGTAGTCATTAATGTAGTGATATACAACGGTTGATGTCTGGTTCTGAAATAGTTTCCTATAATTATGGAATTAAATATATATTATTGAAATTTCTAATCATTATAGGCAGTTATAATATAAATAGTGTTGAAATAAATTAATAAATTATGAAATTAATGATTAATTAGAATTTGAACGAGGTTTAAGGGTTAATGTTGTATCAGAAATAATAAATGTTCAGAGAGAATAAGGAATCCTAGTAAATTAATTTACAATGATTAAATGGAAATGATTATATATAATGGTGTTATATTGATATAAATATGTAATGATTAATTTAATAAGGATTTGATTTTTAATGTGGAAGACTAAAATAAAATTTAAAAAAAAATTGTGAAATTTTAAATGCGATGAAGTGATTTATTAAGGGATAATAATAATGCGGGGTAGTGATCGAGTGGATTTTAATTATGGATAGTGGTTGCAATGATATTAATGTATAATGGATATATTGTTTCCTTAAATTTAGGTGTCAGTTTTTTGACCTAATTTTCATTATGTGTACTATTATATATTCATTTTATTTAATCTTATTTCTTCTTCACAACCACCTTAGGCTAGTAACAAGGCTCATGAACATATAAAGGCATGGGAATTAGTTGTTTCTTTCCAATATCATGGATAAAGGGGATATGAATAGCTATAGTCACCCCCTCCTCCAATACCTCTTTCGATCCTATTATAGTTTGCACTATCCTTCAATTATATTATGGAATGGGTGTGTGGTAGAGGTGTACATGGTAGGAGGAGGGCATGAGGTTGACTTCCTTCATGATAATATTCATCATCGTGTAGTTGTATTTTGATGTAGTAGTGATGGGTAATGATATATGGTATGTGGATGTGAATATGTGGTTGTGGATATGTACTAGTTATGTGGTTATGAGGATATATAGGGCATGTGAACACTATGATGTTTATCATCAATGAGTAATGGTGACTAGTTCTGTGGGAAAGCTGGTGTGGTGAACTATCTAATTTTATTAAAATTTTATTACCATACACGTTATTAGTTTTGGGTGAGTGAGACATGGAAAGGATTAGTGGTATATTAGCTAGTATAAGAAATGGGTTGGTTTCAATATTTATTCCCAATGGAATTATGAATCCTCGTCAACATTTCCTGGGGTAGTTTGAGGTGGATTCTATTGAGTAAAATTGTATGACATCCTCTATAATCAATATCTATTTTTTAGATTTTTTTGGAGGGACATGGTGATTTAGAAATACATTTCTAGCTCATGATGTGAAGTTGGATGGTATTTAAGTAGTTTATGTCATATGATTTATCTCATAATATTATTTTAGAGAATTTTCTATATTTATATCATTAAATACTATAATAACATAATTTTAGTTTTTTAGTTAACGTTTATTTATTTCTTTATATTTTATACCTATAATTTATTAGTTTAATGAGTCATTTTTTGTTTTTTATAGCCCCCTTACTAGTCACTGAATCAAGGTCTAGTGGAGGAGTGTTTTTGGGGTCGCATTCAACTTCAATACCCACCTAGGAGGGGTCCTAGTGGAGATGTGATATAACAGAGTTGTATCATATCTATATTTGAAATTTAGTATGGATTTTGGAGATAGTCATTCGTGATTATTTCATTGGGTTTAGTGGGAAAATATGAATTTAAAATAGTACATGATAAAGGTAATAGAAACACCATATGACGTAAGAAATTTTAATCCCCATGTATTCTAGTGCAAGGAACATCGGCTTGCTGAGAATATTAAATTAGAATTTGATGATTGGGAGGCAAAAATGTAACTGTGGTGCATGAATCAGGCTTTACTAATCATAATTTTTTTTGGAAAATATTAAGTTAGTAAATTAATTTTATTTAATTATTAATAATGAATTTCATATTCTTAGTCTTTGGAGTTATTATCATTTTTATAGAGATTTATGATTATAGGTTTATGTGTTTTCTTCTATGGAACCCCATGATTTGTTAATAATATATTAGTTTTATGCTTAATTAAAAATGTTGTTATGGATTTATATTTATCGAAGAAAATTTTATTTTAAAATGTGTATAAATTTATCTCATACAATAGAATATATTATATAATCAGTTATATACTCATTATAAATATAAAATTACTATGTTTACTTAATTCCATACAATTTTATTTTGTTTTATAGTTAATCATATTTCCTTAAAATTATGTGTTAATTTATATCTATTTAAAAAAATATTTAATTATCTAATATTTTATAAATAAATATTTAAATTCATTTTATTTATTTATATTGATATAACTCAATATTAATATTTTAAAAACTATGAAGGAATGGTTTGAAATACAAAAAAAGTTTTCTTTTAAGAAAAATTTTATGGTATTCGAAAAAAGTTATCGATTTCAACATATTGTTAGTAAAAAGTTAGAAACTAAATCTTTATTAATTATATAATTATTTTAATAAAATTAATTCCATATTTTTAATCTTCATGTAAAAAATAAATTTTTGGTATTTTGTTACAAATTTATATAAAATGATATGAAAATAAAAATTATATCTCATGTATTATCAAATATTTTGAAAAAAAATTATTATAAATCTTTATAAATGATACATTAGATTTATTTTATGTTTTCCATTGATTTATGGGGTTTATTTTTAATGTCAATATTTGTATTCAATTGGGTTTCATGAATTCTAATACATTTGAATATGAATTAATTTTATATGAAATAAGAGTTCATATAAAAATTGAATTCTACATATTAATTTATAAATATTTATAATTTTTTATAATAGTTTAGAATTATATATAATAATTTATACTAATATAGATATAAAACATTATTTTTGAAAATTTCAATAATAA
Organism: Viscum album; assembly: GCA_963277665.1. NCBI lineage: Eukaryota > Viridiplantae > Streptophyta > Magnoliopsida > Santalales > Viscaceae > Viscum > Viscum album. The sequence goes on from OY728127.1 coordinate 815,438,261, forward strand.
AATTCCATTTTATTTGATATTAGTTAATAATGTTAAATCCTTCTTAAAAATATTTCAGTTGATGTTCAAATAAAAAATTAGAAACTATTTTAAAATATGTATCTAGAAAGATATGGAATACTCAACTAAAATATGGTAAAATTAAGAATTCTTAAAATTTATAAAATATTTATTTATATGTAAAATATATTAATTAAATTTTTTTAGAATTTCAGTTCAAGTTAAATTAAAAATATTGATATTTATTTTTATTTTTAATGATTTAGATCATATTTTATCAAAATTTGAAACATGTAAAAATAAATGATATACATAACATAATAATTTTAAATGTCAAAATTAGAATGTTAATTGGTTAGAGATTAAATGAAATATTAAAATCCTTTTAAAATAACAATTTGAGGGCATGTGGAATTTTACATCCTTTGCCTACATTTTATCAAAAATGATATAAAATGATATAAAAATATATAGAACATGTATTACAATATATTATACTATAATAAAAAAATATTACTCAAATATAATAAAATATTATACATTTCAAGATTTATATGAAAATATTTGTCGATATGTCTGCAGTGGTTTCATGAATATGGAAAAGTCATAAATAGTTTCTTAATTAAAAGATTTTGAAAAACATGTGTATATTGTCATCTTAAATGGATAATTATGATAAAAAATAATATATATAAATATTATAGATTTAATTCAATAATTCCATATTAATTTTTAAAAACAAATTACACAAACTATACTATATATATATATATATATTTGTGACATTTTAAAAAAGATGATATATTAATTAAAAAATATAAAACCTTATCTTATCTCATGAGGGAGTGAGGAATAGTTAAAAAATTCTTATATTGTATTTTGGATTTCATATTATTTTTCATTTTTATCCTCTTTGAATTCTATCTGTATGACTGAATGTTATCATGAGGTTGACTACATGATTAAATAAGTGTTCTATTAATAATTTAATCATCATAAATGTAATCTCATATTCCATTATTATGATACATATTCAACTTCTAGTCTTTTCTTGTAATGTATGTGTTGGTCGGAGTGGACACTCAAGAGGGGGGTGAATTGAGTTCCAATTAAAATTTCTGTTAAAATATTTTCTAGTTAAAATCCCCCGATTTATAAAATAAGTTAAACTGTAGTGAATTTATACAAATTGTAAATGTTCACTTATCTTCTCAAAGATTGATTAGGTCTTAGTTAATTTAACCACAATATCAAACTAACTTTTGAAGATAACCTATTGATTTACAATAAGTATAAACACTTTCTAATTTAACTATCAAAGTAGCTTCAAAATAGATTTTTATTTCAAAGTAATAGCAGCGGAATAAATAAGATATATGTAGTATACTTTAAACTTAAATAAAATATATACAACAGATATAACAAGAGGTTCAGTCTCAAACCGAGACTTAGCCCTCTTACATATATATAAATTTGATCCACACCTTGGATCGGGGTTAACAACAGTTTTACAAAACTACCCAGGCCACACAGGGACCTCTACCACTGTTCTTCATGGGAGACAAAACAAAGACCAAGTCACACAAGGACCTCTTCCACAGTTGACATGGATAAACAGAAGTAAAGAGAATTTGAGTGAGGATTTTGATATCCTCCAGTTCAGTGCAGGAGACAGTTTGTGTAAAGATATACAGATTACACCACACTGCTCGTAAGTTAACAAATAAATCACGTAGAGAAGATAGATGAGAGTTTAGAAATCTCTAGTGATTATCAATGTAGCTCTGGACTCGTTGGATTCAGCAGGAATTCTTCTGAGTCCTTCTCTGGTTTTTCTTGTTGACAAATAGAGTGTCGTAGTTCATCTAGTCTTCTTCAGGAGTGAGAAAGATCTCTTGATTCATCGTGTGTTCTTCATTAGTATTGGATTTCACTCATGAGAGTTCTCTGAATGACTTGCAATCTTCTTCTTGTTTATGATTGTTCTTCTTGTTCAGCACAGTTTACTCGGATGTACGTATATTCTTCGTGTTGTTGCTTGTTGCTTATTTCTTGTTCCTTTTTACACGTGTACTATATCTCAGTCTTTCTTATATTCCACGAGTTCTGGCAGTAGGAATGATTCCCTTTTCATAGGTACGAGATACGGTTTCCTGACATTCCAACAACTATCATTAAATAACATTCATTGCATTAAAAACAAAAAATATGACCGTTAGCATTATTTAAATAATATTGACAAAAACTTAAGAAACGGTGTCACAGTGATTATGGAAACAGTGTCTTCTTCACGGTATGTGGTTCACGGTATGAACTTCACCGTGTGAGCTTCACGGTGTCTAGTCACGGTGTCTGGTCACGGTGAGTCCTTCACGGTGTCTAGTCATAGTGTCTGGTTCACGGTGAGTCCTTCCCGGTGTATGGTCACGGTGTCTAGTTCACGGTGAATCCTTCACGGTGTCTGGTCACGGTGTCTGGTCACGGTGTCTGGTCATGATGTATGGGTCACGGTGAGTCCTTACTTAGACAAATATCTGTATTTGGACTAAGACAGTGATATGCAGAATATGGATTAAGGTTAATCATTAGAGAGTAAGAGAATGTGAATCATAAATATAAAGGTGTGATAATATATGTGAGAATTGTGATCATGCATAAGACTTGTAAATAATAAAGAGAGTAATTAACATCCATAAGCTTTGTTATTATAAAAACATGATGTGTAGCTATTATTGAGATTGAAGAGAATTATCATGATGTGCAATGAAGATCGAGATTAATTAACAGTAAAGAGATTTGTGATCATTAAAACATGATTAACACATGAGGAGTCCAACAATATCCCCCTTTTTGATGATCAAAAATCATATATTGGTAGAATATAAATGACATGTAAAATTACAGTAACTAACATAGCAAAAACATTATAGAACTGATACTTGTAGTTTTTCTCCACCATTTATACTATTATAGAACTGACACTTATAGTTGTTCTCCCCCTTTTGGGATTATCAAAAGGTAGAGATAATTAAATGAAACACTGCATTTGGCATTAAACAAAGGGTTCAGAATACAATAAAACATGAAACAACAAAAGACATCCCATAAAAAAACAGTCCTCGAACACTTCAGGGATCCATCTTGTCTTTGCCTTTATCAGCAGTAGGAGATGGTGCTAAAGTAGAAGAAGGCATAGATGTGGTATACAACAAGGGTAAGGGTATACCTTCAAAAACAGATTGAGCCAAAGTAGGAGCAGTAGAAGATCTAGGCTGTGGTTGGTCAAGAATGACTGGCCGGATCTGAGAAAGAGCTTGACTAACTGTCATGGCGGTTAAGGCTAAGGCAGGTAGTCCAGGTCTAAGGGGTGCAGAAGCTGGAGCAACTATAGAAGTACTCTGCACATGAAGATACTACTTCAAAAGATTCATGAAATCAGTACTGATTTCACCACCATACTGCATAGACTTTTCAAAATCATCCTTATTCCCCAAAAATCTGTCCAATAATCTGGTGAACTCTGAAAGTTTCTGAACTTAAGCTTTAAAAGCTTGAGTCACCGGAGGGATTCTCAAATTTTCCACAAGATATCTAAAGTGATATTTCATATCACTTTTAGAGAAAATCCGGGAAAGATACAAATATATTTTCTTGGAGATCTCTTGTTGAGCATCATTGGGAATCTTAGAATAAATCCTAACCAAGTCCAAAGCTCTATCATTGTTCTTAATCACTTCTGACAAAGAAGATAGATCCAAGCCACTGAAGGCATTTTGAAATTCTTCTTTTATTATGGATCTCAACATAGAATCATCCAAACAAGGTGTGGAGGTCTGACCAGAAACAGGTGAATCCTTGAAAGCTTTGGTTAGAACTTTGAGTTGTTTCAGAACTTTTTGCAGACATCTAGTGTATTCATCTGTAAGCTTATTCAGATTTTCCACAAGCTCTCTCATGCGTTCCAGCATCTTGGTGTGCCTTTTTCCAATATTTTCATCAAAATATAGTAGGTATGGATGAAATTGAGACACAATCTCCCTAGAAAGGAGGGAATCAGAAAACTCAGGAGAAACAACAACAGGTGCAGGGGTAGAAATAGGAGCAGGCTCTGATCTCAAAGATAACTCATTCTACAGACTTGCTACCATAATTTTCAGATTTGAAACATCAGCACTCAGCAGCTTATTCTCTACTCTGACTTCTTGAATTTCTCAGATCATCCTTGGTTGAATATGAAAGATAATATTTTCCAAGAGAATTGATGCATCTTCTTGACTTAACTGAGTTACTGGGAGAGGTTGAGTGGAGACAATTTTCTCAACTCCAACTAAAAAAGTCTCTCCAAAAACTTTCATATCATATTTGGCACAAAGGAGTGAAGCTCAGGTAAGGATGCAGGTAAAGGTAAAGGTTCAGATTCTGGTTGAGGTTCAGATTCATCTTCAGACTCAGATTCTGATTCAGAATGAGGTTGGAGATCTGGTTCTGGTTCTAAATGAGCTAAGGACTTCAGTTGAAACAGAGAAGAATGACCCATTCCAGTTGCAGTTACTTGTTGTGACTCATTCACATCATAAAATCTTGGGAACTCATTCCGAGAGTGCATAAAAAAGTGATAGAAGGTTGAGAAGCTTCAATAGATCCAGCTTCCATAATATCAATATTTTGAGGTTCCTCCCCCTCAACTTGTGCTTCCCTTTCAGATTCTTGAGGTTCCGGAACATGGACAAGATCCACAGGATCATCCCTAATCTCTTCAGCAAACTCTTTCCTTGCCAGCTGAAAGGCAATTTCCATTCTTTCTTCAACAGATGGGATAATCTTAGGAACCGATTGTTCAACTGGATAAGCTTCCAGACTTGATTCTTTCTCAATAGAAGGATTCTCTTCAAAAAGATCTGCCTCTAAGGTTGCTTGATGTTCTGCAACAGGAGAAACCAATTTCCTTGCAGCATTGGGATGAGCTTCTTCCTCGTGAATAACAACTGAATGATCCTTAGTCCTTTCCTTTTCAACAACAAATTCCTCTCCTTGAGGTATTTCAGTGGGGATAACAGCAGGGACAACAGCCCTTTCCTCTTCAACCGGAACTGTTTCCATTGGAGGTATTACAGGATCTTCTCTAGGTGGTACTTCATCTGTTACTTCTTCTTGTTCTTCTTCTTCTTCTGAATACTCATCCACTTCATCTGGTTCCAAACTAGGATCAGCTAGGTTCTTAGGCCTTCTTGGATAGTCAACATGATTAAACTTTTTATACAGTTGATCACTATCCTCAACCCATTGCTTCTTCCAGGGATTCCATCTTATCTTCATCCTTCTGATGATAGGAATGGATAGGCAGAAATCAAGGTCCTCTAACTTTTCTTCATTCGGTCCAACCATCCATTTTGCAACTAACATAGCTGAAATCATCCTTGAGTAAAACAGGGAGGTTGATTTGGAAGTTACTTTGATCAGCTCACAGATATGGTTGATAACATACTTACACAGATTGATCTTATGTCCATTCTTCAACAGGTGAATCAGGAACACATCCTGATACTTTGTCATAGCAAAATCCCCTATTCTTGGACTAACCAAATTCTAAACAAACTTGAACAGAAGTCTTGTCTCCCCATCTAGTTCAGCAGTTATGGCCCTTCTCTTGGTGCCATTTCCAGATAGACTTTCCAAAGCAGTCTCCAAGTCAAAGATGTCCGTTGTTGGAGGAGGGTCTCTCTGGTAATCTTCACAAATTCCTTCATGTGGAATTCTTAGGCATGCAGCCCATGACCTTGAAGAGAAAGAGAACTTCTGACCATCGATCCATCCGGTCACCATAAATCTTTCTCCAAACTCAAAAGAAAACTTCACATATTGATATAATTGAGATACAAGCCTTGGGTAAATCGGTCTATTCTATCCAGTGAACCATTCAAGCCATCCTTGTTCTCTTAAAACTTTCAAAACTAAAGATCTTCTAGACAGAAGCCATTCAAGGCAAACCTCTTTTTCAGGTACAACTGTACGGCTTACCAGGTTTGGGTTTAGAGGTCCTTCAGGAGCTATCCTCAGTATCCTCTTTTGTTTCTTAGATCGGCACTTCTCAGATGAGGGTGAGGATGGACGCTTCATCCTTGGCATTCACTAAAGTTTCGGGTGAGAGGGAAGAGAAGGTTCAGGAGAGAGTTCGGGTAAGTAATCGAATGAAACCCTTAAGTTTTATCATTTGGGAATGTCAAATGTCATAAAAACAAAAACGCGGTAAATCAAATAGTGGTGAAATAAAAATTACCGCGATACGGGTTAAAATAAAAAAAAACATAATTCTCACGGTGAGACCGTGAGTAGGCATTACAGTGAGACAGGAAACTAGTCATCATGCTGAGACAGTTTGTAGTCATCACGGTGAGACAGTGAGCATTTTATATAGTCATGGTGAGACAGTGAGTTGTCAGACCGTGAGCATAAAACAGTAAGTATGAAACAGTAAAGTAAAGTATAGTAAAGTATTAAACATTAAAATCACTATGATATTCATTTATGATTAATCATACCAAGATCATGTATGATGTAGTCTAATATTTCAGAATTTAATGGTTTAGTGAATATATCAGCAAGTTGATATTCAGTACCAATGAATTCCAAAGTGATATCACCTTTTTGATAATGATCCCTCAAAAAGTGATGTCTTACATCAATATGTTTTGTCCTAGAATGAGAAATAGGATTCATAGAAATATTAATAGCACTTTTGTTGTCATGATTTATTGAGACATGTCTGAATTGATATCCATAGTCTAGTAATGTGTGTTTCATCCAAAAAATTTGTGCACAACAACTTCCAGCAGCTATGTATTCAGCTTCTACAGTTGATAATTTAACAGAATTTTGTTTCTTACTACACCATGATACTAGTGACTTGCCTAAAATGTGATATGTTCTAGAGGTGATTTTTCTATCTAGCATATATCCAGCAAAGTCAGCATCAGAATAACTAACTAATTCAAATGATTGTCCTTTGGGATAGAACATTCCTAAATTGGGAGTATGCTTGAGGTATTTGAAAATTCTCTTTACAACATTTAAATGTGACTCTTTAGGTTTTTCTTGAAAATGAGCACACATACACACACTAAACATAATATCAGGATGACTAGTAGTCCGGTAGATTAGACTTCCAATCATTCCTCTATAAGTGGTTTGATCAATAGATTTACCAGTTTCATCAAGATCCATCTTACCGGTGGTACTCATGGGAGTGTCACTAATTTTTGTGCTCTCCAATCCAAAACTTTTTAAAAGATCTCTAGAATATTTACTTTGAGTTAAAATAATTCCATCATCATTTTGAAAGATTTTAAAACCAAGAAAGAATTTAAGTTCACCCATTAAACTCATTTCAAATTCATTTTGCATCATTTTAGACAAATCAGTACATAATGTAGTTTTTGAAGATCAAAAAATAATATCATCTACATAAATTTGTACAACTAAAACATCTTTAGAAATTCATTTTATAAACAGAGTAGAATCAGCAATTCCTTTTGTAAAACCTTTAGAAATTAGAAAAGTACTTAATCTATCATACCAAGCTCTTGGAGCTTTCTTTAAACCATATAAATCTTTTGATAGTTTGAAAATATGATTTGGAAAATGAGGGTTTGAAAATATAGGTGGTTGTTCAACAAAAACATCCTTAGAAATATATCCATTTAAGAATGCACTCTAGACATCCATTTGATATAGTTTCAAATTTATATGTGCAGCATAAGAAAGTAAAATCCTAATAGCTTCTAATCTGGATACTGGAGAAAAATTCTCCTCATAGTCAATACATTCTTCTTGACTATAGCCTTGTGCAACTAGTCTAGATTTATTTCTAACTATGTTTCCGGATTCATCTACTTTATCTCTAAACACCCATTTTGTGCCTATTGTCAAAGTGTACTTATGTCTTTCAACAAGATTCCAAACTTTATTTCCTTCAAACTGATTGAGTTCTTCTTGCATAACAATTACCCAAAATTCATCATTAATAGCATCATCAATATTTTTAGGTTCAATCTGTGACAAGAAGGCTTGATGTTCAACCTGATTTCTAAGAGAAGCTCTAGTATGTGTCCCTCTATCAAGATTTCCCACAACAGCATCTAAAGGATGATTCTTTAGAATTCTAGTTGATCTAGTAAAGGTAGGACTAGAAACTTCAGGTTCATCAACAGGTTGGGAATCAACAGAAGCAGGTTCTGGAAAATTTCCAGAACTGGTTGTCTTTATATCAGGTTTATTTGATTTGTCATTAGGGTCTAGAACAAATAAATATTCTTCAAGAATTTCAAGAGAGGTTTTAGGCTCATGTGGATCAGTTTCATCAAACTTGATGTGAACATATTCTTCCACACACTTGGTTCTTTTATTGAAAACTCTATAGGCTTTAATAGAAATAGAGTAACCTAGGAAAATTCCTTCATCACTCTTGGATGCAAACTTGTTAAAATTATCTTTGTTATTAAGAATAAGGACTTTGTAGCCAAAGACTCTGAACTAGTTAACCTTAGGTTTCCTATGGTTCCATAACTCATAAGGGGTCCTCTTAAGAACAGGTCTGATCAAGACTCTATTGATAATATAACAAGCTGTATTTATAGCTTCAGCCAAAAAATAAATAGGCAGGTCATATTCATTAAGCATGGTTCTGAAAATTTCTTTCAGGGTTCTATTCCTCCTTTCTACTACACCATTTTTCTGAGGTGTCCTAGGGGCAGAAAAATTATGACTATAGCCATTGTGTGAGCAATAGGATTCAAATTCATGATTCTCAAACTCATGGCCATGATCACTTCTTAGAGTTTTAATCTTAAGTCCACTAAGGTTCTCTACAGATTTGGAGTATTTAGCAAAGTAAGAACAAGCTACACTTTTGTGAGCTAAGAAGTATACCCAAGTATATCTAGAAAAGTCATCTACTAAGACATAGACATAGTGCTTCCCATTTAAGCTAGAAACTCTAGATGGTCCAAACAAATCCATGTGAACCAACTCGAGAGGTTGAGAAGTTGAAACTTCTTTCTTTGGTTTGAAAGAGATTTTGTGTTTCATTCCCTTTTGATAGGGATTACAAACTTTGTCATTTGGAAACTCATGTTTGGGTAGGTCTCTCACTAAGTTCTTCCTAGTAAGTTTTCTAAGTGAGTGTATATTGCAGTGTCCTAATCTTCTATTCCAAAGCCAAGACTCTTTATGAAAAGCATTTAGACAAGTAATATTTTTCATGGCTAAATAATTTAAATCAACACCATAAACATTTTCATTTTGCAGGGTAGAAAATACTAAATCATTTTTAGAATTAAAAATATTGCAAGAATCATTTTCAAATTTAACATTAAAAACAACATCACATAACCGAGAAATACTTAACAGATTATATTTAAGTCCATCAACGAATAAAACTTTATAAATTAATACTGAGTCAGTGTTACCAATCTGGCCTAAGCCGATGATTTTACCTTTAGAATTATCACCAAAGGTGACAAAGCCTCCATCAATTCTGACTAAGCTTTTAAAGCATGAGAAGTCTCATGAAATATGTCTTGAACATCCACTGTCCAAGTACCATGTCTTCCTACGAGAGCTCTTTAAGCAGGTTTCCTACAAAACATATTTAGATAGGAAATGATTTTGGTACCCAGAACTTCTTGGGTCCAGACAGGTTATCAATCAAAGCTTTCGGTACCCAAATTTGTCTTATGGGTCTCATAAAATTTTTAGAATAAACATATTTTGAAAGATAAACCTTATTATATCCATAACTATGAATATAAATAGTTGAATCATATCAATGTCCAGAACTAGAACTAGCAGTATTCTGTCCAGATTTAGGAATAAATCTATTCTTAGTAAACTGTCTCTGTCCAGGTTTGTAGCCTATTCTAATCGTGTATTTTTGTGCAACTTGCTTTCCTAGAATTTGAGTTAGTGTACCCTTTCCATTTTTGAATTTCTCTAAATCCTTTCTGAGTTGCTCATTAGACATTTTCAGTTCGGTGTTCTCCTTTAACAATTGAGAATTTTTCACTTTTTGAATAGTAAGTTCATTTCTAAAAGTAGTAGTGAGAGCATGTTGTTTCTTTAATGTTTTGTATTTATCCTTAAGTTCATTGCATGTCTCTTCCAGCATATTACAATATTCAAAAGATTCCTCACTAGTCATGTTTTCAGAATCAGAATCAGATTCTACACTATCTTTAGAATAATAAGAATTTAAAGTAAGAGTATCTAAGATTACCTCAGATGTGTTTTTCATAAAACACATGTTTGCCTTATTTCTGGTTTCAGTCTCAGAAGCTTCAGATTCACTGGAGCTATCCTCAGAAGTGCTCCAAGTATCCTTCATAGCCTTTTTTTACTTATTGTCCTTGTAATCATATTTCTTCTTGAATTTGAGCTTTGGACAGTCTGCTTTAATATGTCCTTTTCTTTTGCACTCATAACAGACAACTTCATCACTTTTATCTGGCTCTTTCCAATCCTTCTTCCAATGTCCCTTATTGTCATAATTTCCTTTGTAATTTTATTTTCTGAAGAATTTATTCTTCCTATAAAATTTATTAAACCTTCTGGCTATCTGAGCCATTTCAGCATCACTATCAGAGTCTGAATTTTCACTAGTTGAACTTTCAGTAGGTAGTTGAGCTTTATCTTTGTCCTTCCTCTTCGAAGCAGTAGTCTTGAAAGCCACTGATTTCCTTTTGGGTTTATCATTTTCCTCTTTATTCACCTTGAGTTCTTCCTCATACATCATAAGCTTACCAATGAGTTCTTTGATAGGTAGAGCAGCAATGTCACATGACTCTCTGATTGAAACAGATGTGCCTCTCCATCGGTCTGGTAAACATCTCAGAATCCTCATAATTTGTTCCTTTGTTGGAATAGCCTTTCCAAGTGAATTCATTGTATTAACTATCTCATTAAACCTGAGATACATATCAGAAATGGGTTCATCATTATTCATTTTAAAATAATCATATTTAATAGTATAAGTATTTAATCTCATATCTTTAACATTGGTTGTTCCTTCATGAGAAACACCCAAAGTATCCCAAATTTCAAAAGCAATTTTACAAGCAGAAATTTTGTTAAACTCTTCATCTCCTAAAGCATAGTACAGGGCATTCAGGTATTTACAATTATTATTGTAATTAGTATTTGTAGGTTCATCCCAAGTGGATCTAGTAGTAGTGGGAAGTTTATATTCTGATTCTATGGCAGTCTAAATATCAAAACCTATCCTTTCTAAATCAATTTTCATTTTAAGTTTCCACTGAGCATAGTTTGTACCATTGAAGAAAGGTTTTCTGTTAGTAGAAACACCCTCTAGTCTATTATCCATAACTAGATTTTAGAAAGATAATTCAAGAGATGAAAATTTATAACTAAAATAAATTTAAGATCTTTAAAGATCCAACTAAAATCACAGTTGAAAAACAGAGTATTTCAAAAATCTTTGAACAAAAACTAAACCTCTGATACCAAATGTTGGTCAGAGTGGACACTCAAGAGGGGGGGTGAATTGAGTTCCAATTAAAATTTATTTTAAAATATTATCTAGTTAAAATCCCCTGATTTATAAAATAAGTTAAACTGTAGTGAATTTATAAAGATTGTAAATGTTCACTTAACTTCTCAAAGATTGATTAGGTCTCAGTTAATTTAACCACAAGATCAAACTAAATTTTGAAGCTAACCTATTGATTTATAATAAGTGTAAACACTTGCTAATTTAACTATCAAATTAGCTTCAAAATAGTTTTGTATTTCAAAGTAATAGCAGCGGAATAAATAAGATATATGTAGTATACTTTGAACTTAAATAAAAGATGTATAGCAGATATAACAAGAGTTTCAGTCTCAAGACGAGACTTAGTCCTCTTAAATATATATAAATTTTATCCACACCCTAGATCGAGGTTAACAACAGTTTTACAAAACTGTCCAGGCCACGCAGGCACCTCTACCACTGTTCTTCGTGGGAGACAAAACAAAGACCAGGTCACACAAGGACCTCTTCCGCACTTGACGTGGGTAAACAGAAGTAAAGAGAATTTGAGTGAGGATTTTGATATCCTCCAGTTCAGTGCAGGAGACATTGTGTGTAATGATATACAGAGTACACCACACTGCTCATAAGTTAATAAATAAATCACGTAGAGAAGATATATGGGAGTTTAGAAAGCTCTAGTGATTATCAATGTAGCTCTGGACTCGTTGGATTCAGCAGGAATGCTTCTGAGTCCTTCTCTAGTTTTTCTTGTTGAAAAATAGAGTGTCGTAGTTCAGATTGTCTTCTTTAGGAGTGAGAAAGATCTCTTGATTCTTCATGTGTTCTTCAGTAGTATTGGATTTCACTCATGAGAGTTCTCTGAACGACTTGAAATCTCCTTCTTGTTTAGGATTTTTCTTCTTGTTCAGCACAGTGCACTCGGATGTACGTATGTTATTCGTGTTTTTTCTTATTTCTTATTGCTTGTTCCTTCTTATACGTGTACTGTATCTCAGTCATTCTTATATACCACAAGTTCTGGCATTAGGAATGATTCCCTTTTCATAGGTACGAGATACGGTTTCCGAACATTCCAACAACTATCATTAAATAAAATTCATTGCATTAAAAACAAAAAATATGATTGTTTGCATTATTTAAATAATATTGACAAAAACTTAAGAAACGGTGTCACAGTGATTATAGAAACGGTTTCTTCTTCACAGTATGTGGTTCACGGTATGAACATCACAGTGTGAGCTTCACGGTGTCTGGTCACGGTGTCTGGTCACGGTGAGTCCTTCACGGTGTCTGGTCACGGTGTCTGGTTCACAGTGAGTCCTTCACGGTGTCTGGTCACGCTGTCTGGTTCACGGTGAGTCCTTCACGGTGTCTGGTAACGGTGTCTAGTCACGGTGTCTGGTCACGGTGTCTGGGTCACAGTGAGTCCTTACTTAGACAAATATCTGCATTTGGAATAAGACAACGATATTAAAAATATGGATTAAGGTTAATCATTAGAGAGTAAGAGAATGTGAATCATAAATATAAAGGTGTGATAATATATGTGAGAATTGTGATCATGCATAATACTTGTAAATAATAAAGAGAGTAATTAACATCCATAAGATTTGTTATTATAAAAACATGATGTGTAGCTATTATTGAGATTGAAGAGCATTAGCAATATGTGCAATGAAGATCGAGATTAATTAACAGTAAAGAGATTTGTGATCATTAAAACATGATTAACACATGAGGAGTCCAACAGTATGGAAAAACAAGTTTTTTATTCTTTTTTTATGACTTACTGAGTTTTATATGATCATCTAATGTATTATAATAATCGTTACATCATTTAAAGGATGAGTGGGAATGAAAATGGATTCTATTTATGGTGATTTTCCATGAGTGATTCTTGTGAAAATAATGTTTCTTATGTATGCAATAGATTTTTATATGGTTAAAAATAGTGGTTTTGTGATATATTTTTATCAATTTTGTTTCACAATCACATACAAATCTAATCCGAAAAGTATTTCTAATATCAATGTGATCATATTTTTATAAAACATGTCATTATTGTATGATTATCTTTGGGATATATTAGGTAATGTTAGTGAATTTCTTAGATAAATTTGGTTGTTATGATATTTTTAGATTGGTATAACATAAAAGATATATAATCCTTCATGGTTAATATTTTGGATGGGGATCATTGTTTAATATTCATAGATATCATTATCCATAAGTATGTTAATGAAAATTATGATTTTATAGGGTGATGTTAATAGATTTTGATAGCATATACGATTTAGGATTTATAATTTAGTAACATAGTTTTTTAAAATATATGGGGCCTATTTATTTCATTGGATGTTTTTTGAATAATAAGATAATTAAATTTAAGGTAACCAAGGATGAACTGAAACGGTAACCAAATGAATTGAATGTTATATATTTTTACTCAATGGATGTAAAGGGGTGGAATAATCCATCATAAAAACATTTAAATAATGTTGACCACAAACCCTTAATGAATCACTTGATCTATTATTGATAACAAAATATCCCAAAATGATATAAAATAAATGTTTTTTATGATTCATGATCTTGATAATTAATCATTTTTAAAGTGAATTTAATCCCTAGTCAAAGTGCTCGGGTTCAATGATCCAAAAAGTGGGTGGGTGAAATTAATGGTTTATTTATTTGAATTATATCAATTTAATTTAACATCATCAACTGGTTAACATCATGATCATTTCAGTTATGTTACTCTCATCCTAACCTGAATTATACACTAATTAAATACATTATAACACTTGGTTTTCAAGGTTATTCCTTGAAATTCTACACCCATTCATTTTTAATCCCCCCTCTAACCATGGATTCTTCCATTACTTCACAAAAATTTGATATAAACATGGTCTCACACTATCCTTTAATGTTATCTCATCATGGGATACAAATTTACAATAAAGGATCTATATACCACATTGCATAAAGTTATTAGCTTCCCACTAGCCTTGTCCTTACTATCTCAAATAGCTCCCACCAACTTTTCACTATACATCTATACTACCTCACATATTCATTAAATGGATCCTTTCATGGAATGTAAAGTTAGACTTCGACTCCCTCATTATCTAGATTTTATAGTGGGTTATCATTTCCCTTCCGCTCATTTTAATTTTTTATAAAACATGAATATGTCTTTGACCACTATGGATATAAAATGTTACCCCAAATGTGTTTTCATATGGTTATTTCTTATAAATGATCACCTTTTACCAAATGGTTGTAGTATAGTCCATCATCTTCTTATTCTTCTTCATCTATAATAGCATCAAGTATTCATCATTCATGTACTATATTGGTTTATCATATCACTTTGATTAGAGTTTCTTCATATTTATAGAGTGTTAGAATCTAGAGTTTGAATTTTATTCATCCTATATATATATAAATATATATGTGATTTTTGTAAACTTCATTAACTAAGAGAAATGTGGAAAACTCATTCAAATATAGAATTTATTTTGAGTTTAAATTATCTTAAACGTCTCATTAATCTATTTAAATACACATGTATTTCTATATTTGAATACCTAAAAAAATTCTTTTATTTTCTGTAATTTCTCCACATTCTCATGAATGAAATTCAATGATGACATGGAAATAATTAGTGTTTCAATATAAATCATATCATAACCCATCATATCCCACTCCTAGTCATGCATTAATAGTGGATCTGATCATAATAATTTTTATTTTATTGTGATGGTTGAATCTTTGAAGATATATTAATGAATCATATGATTTAAATCTTTTTCTGGACAAAACTCACAATTCACAAAATTATATATTTTAAGATTTCACAAATTTAAAATTTTATGTGAACACAATGTTTGAATATAAACATTACATTTGATCTCCTTAACTCTACATAATTATAAAACAAATCAAAATTGTTACTCCTTTTCCATTTTTCGTCGTCCATCAACTCTATATAGACTAGCGGTCTCAATGGTTCCAACATATAGCTCTATACATTTAGCACATAGTTCATGTTAACTCTACATTGGAATATTTATTGATATCCCCAATTTTCTTGTCTCTATTTTATACTTTAAACTATACATTTGGAACATTTATTGAAATTATTTTTATGAACTATTAATTAGCCTAAAAAACTCTATATTGACTGTAAATAACTCTACATTGATAAAAAATAACTATAATTCAATTACGAATAATTAAACATTGACCTCGAGGAATAATATATCCTATTTCATGTAACTATGCATTATTTCATTTTCCAAATTTATTTTTCTATGTCAACTCAATAGAGACAATTGTACTCTATTCCGAAAATATTTACTCTAAAACCCAACATTTTTTAATTTTCCTCAACAAACTGAAATTTCTATATTTCATTAAAATTTATTCAAAACATCATCAAATCATCTTGATACCTTATGAAACAAAAAAAATACACTTAAAACATCTTCCAAATATAATCCTCCACATAATAAATTAGTTGGAATGTTTCTTTCCATGGATAGTACCACAACACTCCTCGTGAAAATAACATTGAATATTATTCTTCACAAACATATTAACAAAAAAAAAACTAAAAATCAAAATTGGAACTGCACTACCGAAAATTGATCAAATCAAAATACCAATGAATTAAATTCATGTTATATAAAGAAAAAATATCATGTGAATTTATTTTCTAATAGTCACTATCTCAATTAGAAAATGCTTCCTCAAACTCTAAAAAAAGCTGACAAATCTATCAACTCTTATCTTGGAAATGAAACCATATATTAATGGTTTGACTTTGTAGGCTCATTAACAAGTATTATCCTTATTTTAAATGAATATATATCTCAAAATATTCCTATTTTTATGGAAATTAATTCTTTTTCTTCACAACCAAGAAGTTTAATTTCTCAAAAAAATATACATTTAATGTTATGTCCATACATTTTTTTCTGAGAAAAATTTAAAATTATATTGACATAATTTTTTTAAGGGGGATATTGAAACAAACCATGTACCTTTATTAATAAATAATTTTTTTCTCAATAATATCGAGGTAACGAATTTATATTTTTTCAAAAATATTTTTTAAAAAATTTAATTTTTTTTCATTCCATAAAATATATTAAATCATTAATTAGATTGTCATTGGAAATTTAAAGTTATGATGTTAACTTAATAACATAGATTATTTTTTATTTTAAGGATAAATATATTAACATAACATGATTTAATAGTTTTAATCAATTTAAATAATTAATTATAGATTATATATTGTTATAAATAAATCTTTATATTCATTTTATAGATTAATATTTATATTTATCACTATTAATATTTTATAAATTATTTGGACAGTTTATGAAATAATTATAATATTTTTTATTTAAAAGTTAATATTTATTATCCTAAAAAATATTATTTTTAATATATTTTTATTTTTTATTTAAAAATTAAATCAATACCAATTTTTGATTGATTTTTCAAAAATTAATATCATATTTTATGACTTCATGTCAAAACACATGAATGGTGTTTTGTTATAATTTTTTAAAAAGAAATATATGATATTAAATTATACATGTGACGTATAATCATCATTATTGATAGAAAACTATGAAAAATACAATAATTGATATACTAATTTTAATTTATATTTTTAGTTCATTACATTTTATATTTTTATATTTTATAGAATAAGTTTATATGGCAATAATTTTAATGTTACATTTTAATTTTCAATTCCTTTTAGAAAATAGGAGTCAAAATTCAAATTACTATCTATTTATTATTTATTGATAAATTTATAGAATATTTATTAATTTAGATAAATTTATATAGAATATTTTATAATATATATATAATCATTTAATATTGAATATTAAAATTTGTTTTGATTAGAGTTTTAGTAATATGATTTAATTCCTTTTCTAAATTCCTCTTAAAAATATAATAATTCAATTTCAACGGAATCATTAAAACCCATTATTGAATATGAATATAAAAATTAATGTCACACTCAATAAATATATCTAATGTGTAAAATTATTAAAATACCAAGTACAAAAATTTATAAGATCAATATATGAATCCAAATCAGAATTAGTTTTAATCAAGTGATATTAAACTCGGTATTGGTATATTTTTATTTTGATATATATTGAACATTTCAGAGTCATGTGGAACTTCTTAAAATATCTATTCATAAATAAAATATTATTTTTAAAATTCAAAATGGGATTTTTAATTTCTTCGATATATAGTAATTCATTTATAATACTTTTAAAGTTAGAATTTGAGTTCAAGTTGAATTTGACTTTTTGTTATTATATTTTTATCTAAAATATATATATTTCATATTACATGATAAGATAGTAAAATTAAAATATAAAAATTAATAAAAAATCCGATATGAATTTTTATGACATGGTATATATGAAAATATTTATCGATGATGACACAATGATTACACGTTATTAGGAAATTCAATTACGGTGATGTAGTGATAGTATTTGAAATTGATAAGTACATTCTAGACATTTAGTGACACATATTATCATAATTAATTTACATAAATATTAGAAATTTTATTTCTTAATTATCAAGGTATTTTGAAACGAAAATTTTAAACGTAAATCTAGAAATCCATAAAAATATGTTTTTCTAATAAACATTATATATTAATTAATATGAAATCATAATGAAATATATTAAGTAATTTTGGGTGAATAATGGTATATGATATCTTCTATTTTCCAATTATAATCCACTTGAAACTTAAAAGTACATTATTAACCCTTAAGGAATGAATATTTGGGAACTTCTCTTCGAGTATTGTCTATAAAAGCGGACTCATTCTACCCATTCCAAAACACATATAAAGTGATTTTTTAACAATTTATTACAATAAAATACTTATATAAATATACTTACACGTGTTTTAAAGGCTATGTTCTATAAAAACTCCCTCACTAAAGGATTTAGATTCAATCTAAAAGAGGCAACACAAAGTTAATGGTAAGGGTTCCCAAGTCACTATTTTTATTTTTATTTCATATTATTTTTTCACATAAATATTTCAAAACACATGCTATTTTGATAATATGGTTCTACTACCATCTTATTAGCAACATTTTGATCAATTATTAATGATATATACCTAATCCTCATCAACCATTTTGGAATCCATTACTATGTTGAATTACATGATTCAAAATCCATGTATTTTGATTTAAATTTCCTTTTACCCTTTTCGTTAATATAAGTAAGCATTAAAAAAACATAAAAATAGTATTATAATTATACTATAATATTTTTGTGAAACTCATATATTTATTCTTTTTCACTTATTTTAATCCCATTTTTAGAACAATATTCTCCTATGGTGGTTTTACACTACATAAGAGAAAAATGATTTCTTATTTTTTACTTAATACCGTTATTTATATTCCAAAAAAATCAATTTCATAAATAAATATGATTTTAGTGATCAAAAAATATATTTTTTATGATTCTTGAATGATAAAATATTCATTAAAATATTTATAATAAAATTATGTAATTGAATCCATTTTTTAGAATCAAAAACATTTTTACAAAAGAATATTTTAAAAATTATAACTTTTTCATAATCTATTAAAATAAATTTATTTTGTAATGAAATAAAAATATCAGGGGACAGTACATAAGATTATGGAGACATTTTACAAGGATCAGTTACCATTACCACTATAATAAAGTAATTTTTGAATCATGAAGCAAACAACCTAAGAATGATGGACGAAATAAAAAATTAATCAAATAAATACAAAATAAATGAATTAAAATTAATAATTAAAAAATTAAAAATGGTTTTAATTTATTAAATAATTAATATAATTTTATTATTAGTGGCAATGGAGTACTTACTAAGTATATTGGGACTTAAGATAAGGGAATTATTGACTGAGTATCTTTTCATTAAGTTATATCCTCTCTAGTTTGATCATGTTTTAGAAGATTTTTTATTATACATAATTTTAATAATTTTATATTTTATTTCTCTGAATTTTTATGAGATTTTAATTTCTATATCGTAATATATTCCCTGATATATTCTAACTTAATATATTATAATCATTGTTTGGGTATTATTTTCTCTAGTTAATTTTATGAAACATCTTCAATACTTTTAATTTTTTTTATATCAAGTATATACAATAAAATTAAATCCATTTATCATATTATATATTCAAAACATTTGGAAAAAAAATCAGCTTCATATTCTCTCCTTCATTGGCCTTGAAAAATACATTATGAAGGCTATAAATAGTTCATCTGATATTATTTATTTTATTATTTTATATTAATTTAATCTCCAATCACTATAAAGTTCTCTAAGAATAATGTTTCTCATAATATTATTCATCATTATACCATTATTCTCAATGATTCTCATTCATTTTACTATTATTAAGGGTTTGGTTATCCGATTTCATTTGATTGTTTGGGTTTAACATTTGGGCTTATGCATCAAAGTAGAAATTCAATTTTTATGTATTAGTCTCATTTTATTGATCCTTTAGATTATATATGATGATGGGTGGTCTCGGTATAAAACTTTCCAATTCAACGGTTAGTGTTTTATTATATGGAAACATTATGATGAAATTAACTAATTAAGTTATCATAATATGGGATATTTTGAATTAAATATTTTTGTTTTCTATTGTGTATTATTAATGATGATAAAAATAAATTGTTCTAAAGGACCTTAATGATTATTCTATTATATTTATTTTAACATGTGAGTTATATATAGAATCATTTTATCTCAATTTATTATTTAACATCAAGGAATCTTCTCATTCCATTATTATAATGTACCGAATTTTTAGAGAGGTACAGGTCCCTAACATTTTTGTCCATATATCTAGTTTTATAATAATAAAAGTTCCAAATATTTTAAGGAAGGGTTTTGGAGAATCTGGAACTTTTTTAAAGCCTTTATCTCTTGTTTTTCGATAGATAGTGTGAGGTGCACAATTGGTGCATGGTTAGTAGTTACTATGTCACTCAACTGTGTAACACATATATAGAAGGGGAACCACCTGGAAAAACTTGTGAGGGTGGATTAATGATAGTGTGAAATGGTGTAGGTATTTTCATAAGATGAAACACATGGATAGCACATGGTTTGTCTTACTGTGCACCTAACTATGTGAGGGTTTGTAACTTATGGGTAGCAGTTATGCATGGTTTTGCAAATGTTTGTCTTACCATTCAACCAAACCATGTGCCTCATAAAAAGTGGTGAACTTAATTTTTTCATTGTTATTATATTTAAAATTATACTACTTTATTCTCCGATTTTAATGGAAAATAGTCTTCCTTCACTCCTTGAGCTCCCTTTTTCATTGACTGGGTTTTGAGAAACCCCATTCATCCGGGCTTAGAATCAATAATTTTTTACTATGATGGATATCCATTGGTAAGTAATAAAATCCCATTAATTAATTTATACTTCTATCTCAAAATATAGAATTCTAAATTCAGGTGGGATGATATGCCATATTTTTTGAGAAATTTTTTATTTATATGGTTTCTCTCATTTTTTCCTATGATAGAGGCTGATAACAAATGAGAAGTATAATACACATTTAATGTAAGTGTTTTAATGATTTTCATTAATATTATTAGTTCAATATATTATGAAACATTGTTCCATGTGCCACACCTCCCCATAAATAATATATTAGTTAAATGGATTGCTAAAAATTTGAGATGGTGGTCCTTATAACCCATACTCTATCCTCATACGTTGTCTGCCTCAACGTGAACAACCTCTTATGGTGTGATTCTAATATGTCCATAACTAATGGAATAAAATGAAATATTATTATTTAATTACATGATTATGAAGTTGTATCATATTTACTTATAATATTGTAGTTATTTGAGGATGGTTTCCTCAACACAATCCATCCCATCTGATGTCCTATTCAAAAAAACTATTTACCCTATGACATATAGGGTATCTATAAAACCTTTTTCGGAGTATTTAATGGTAATTATAAATGAGTTTTTTTATATGAGTTATATTAAATAAAATAACACTATTTTTTCATATAATCATGGATATGTGATTAAACAAACATATAAGTCATGTTATAATTATAAATATTAATGGAAATGGTTAAATGAGATTAACATAAGGTTAATGGTATAACCATTCCACCCTAACATTGTTTAATTATAATGTGTAACCATTCATATCGTCAAGATTGTACATAGTTGATTATTATTTCTAAACATGGATTTCTTCATTGATGACGGGGAAACTATTGGAAATGTCTCTCCATTGACACACTACTCCTTGTATTAGAATATTGGACATTGTTTTTCCTATCTTTGGTTTATAATATTGGGCATGGTGTTCCTTAGACAAAAAAAAAGAGGTTGGACATATATTTTATTTTCCATTTCATTTATTGTTGGACATGATATTCTTTCTCTTTAGATATAATTTTATAAATTGTGTTATAAATCCTTGTATCACATTCATACATTCGGATATAGGCACCACATGACTTGACTTGATATGGATCCTATTACATCTAGTACCAAGGACCCCTAGGATTTTTTCATATGGATTGGGTAAACAAATGAGGTCGATATGAAAAACGTAAACCCCATTGTAATTATATATAGCTACTAAAGACATATATTCTATGGACCTATGTAGTTCCCCTATATAATTAACTTTTATTAAAACTTCATCTAAATGTCATCGAAAATAGGATTTATTACACTTTATATAGTATTATGATGTCACATGTTCAATGAATTCTTTTCTTAGGTCGAAACAGGTAAAACGGGAATGAGGTCCCCTTAGGAACATGATCCAACCTGAGTTTGATTATATTAATTCATTCATTATTAATATTTCTGAACACACTATTAAAACTATATTCATTGGATGGTTAGAATTAGATTCCATTTGTGGTGGCCTACTAACTTTTATGGAGACCCTATTCGTGATGATGATTCACACATGTATGGACTTCATGGATTCATGTCGGAATAAGGGAAAGGGTAAAGGTTTGGATGCATGATTTTCTACTCTTGGATAGAGTACAGGGAGAACAGGACTGATATTATTCTTATAATACTATTTAAGATATCTTCCATGATTTTGTTTATTTTTATAGAATTTTGAATTGGTGCGCTACTTTATTTTTCCATTTTCTTCCAAATTTTTTATAGAATAAAGACATGATAAAATTTTATATGTGAAACTTAATGTGGGTTATTTTATTGTTTTTACCCTCTTGATTAATATATCTTACTGATTTATATTTTCTGATGCTTATTAATTTTTTTATTCCATTACGCTCCACCCTAATAATGAGATTATATTCTCCCCAGGGTTCTACCATAGAACCTCCCTTTTAGTCGACAACCTTTGGCATATGGGGAGGTGTGAATGTAGCCATATGGTCAACTAGGATTGGATACATATATGTGTACCAATCCCAATACATTATAGTTTTCATGATTCTTTTTTAACTTCATGTGTTTTCAAGTATGCCATAGACTAATGATTTTTTATTCTTATTTTCGCCATTTTTTGTGATTTATATGGTCATGAAATGACTTGTAATGATTTATAGGGTTTAAAGGCATAGTACGAATGATAATGATGTCTCATTATAATGATTAATCTTAAGTGAATCATGTAAAAATAAAATGTTCTAGGGAAGAAATGGATTCTTATTTGGTTTAAATATAGTGTTTTTTCATGTATTTTTATTTTTTATGTGTCTTAATTGCATAAGACTCTATATATTAATGTATTTGGAACAACATAGTATTAATATTTTTAAAAAACATTAAATTGTGAAATTGTTCATTTTGTCATAATTTAGGTTGTATCAGGGTAGGTTATAGATAAAGTTAGATGTCAGGATAAAATTTAATGCGTATAAATTAAAATATTTAGAAACAATTGGGTGTTGATTTTTTGGTTAAGGAATAAATGTTAAAAAAAATTATATAGCCTTAAGGGTTATAATGTTAACATGAATTATGACTATTTGTGGGAAATGTTAATGGATTTTGGGAGTATATATAATATTACATTTTGAACATTCAGGTACTTATAACCCCCTTTTCAAATCATATTGTGTTTGAATCAGGCTTCATGTTGAATTTGTGGACATTTGGAATATTTTGGAATATTTTGATGTTATTCATAGTTGGAATATGGTTTGGGAAAACTATACAAATTACCCTAGGAAACTATGTTCATTGTCATGATATTATGGATGGGGAATCAGAATTAGAAAAAATTGTGTGACGTCCCCATTAAACTGTTTGGTATTTTATAGTTTGGATCACATGGTCAATGCACATTCTCCATGCTGTGTTGTGACACTGTGAACCCTTTTTCCAGTCACCCAATAGGAAGCACATAGCAGGCGCATGAGTTTTTCTAACTGTGTGTATTAACCATGCATCCCTATCATGAAACCTAGTAAGGTAACATTGTTAGGTGGATGATACAATTTAATAGTGTAGCCTAACCCAGGAAGCCATGTACTGGAATTTTTACTCCTCACAAAAATATAATTATGGTCTTGAACACCCATTATACACTATAAACAACTTATAATTAATACAATTTATCCCTTTCGGTTATAAAGGATTTCTAGAGATTAATTTTTCTTATTAAACACCTCTCATATTAGGTCTAATTTTCTATGTCTAAAATATATCATTCTTTAGTAAGTGTTATCTCTCGGATTTGGCACCCCCACATCTTCTCTTATATCATTCTTTGATAGTGATGTATCCACATGTTTTTTTTTGATCTAAAAATTTATTTTATGGGTTATAATTTTATATATTTTTCTTTTACTACCCATTACTTTTTATTTATATTAGTGGGCCTTATTTTGGGTGATCAATTTACCAATAAATTAATGGTAGATGGTTACGTAAGTATTTTCCCAACACATAAATCCTTTATTACATGATTTATTTGAAATAATTTTTCAATCAATTTTTGAACCTTGATTTGTTTTCTTATAATAGCATATAATTTGGAAATAAAATCCTCTCTCAATGTCTTTGAAAATATTAAATGGGTTAGGAAAAATAAATTTTGAAATGATATTTTTTTTGATTAAATGACTTGCTGATGATTTTTGAGAAATATCGATTTAAATAAAATGTGAATTTGAAAGGCATAAATTAAATTAAATCCTATTATTATTATTTTTGAAATTGAAATATATTGTTGAAATATGAAATTCTGAATTTTAACAATGAATTTATATAAAAATAATTATTTTCCCATTACTAATTGATTGATTTATTGAATGGTCATGTGAGAATGGGTTGTTAGTGGGTGATTAGGAAATGAAAACTAAGAATCTAATTTCCTATAAATGTATTTAAAATTAAAAGACCAACTAAATCATATTCGGTATGATTTCCATAATGGGGTGTTGATTGATTCTATCTAGATGTCTTGAGACTTAGGCACATGTTAAAAAATCGAATTATGATGATTGTAGGAGTAGTGTTAGGATCATATATCCTGGAACTGACTAACATTAGGGAATATGACCATGGTGCTTTTTTTTTATTTGATTACTACAAGAATGTGATTACATAACAGTTTTCACTCATGCCCTTTTGATTTTTTAAAATTATAATTTGAGTTTGTTTATCATATATTTAGATCTATATAATTTTAATGAATGTTTTTATTAAAAATATGAAATGGGTTTCCATGATTTTCAATTATTTAAATTGAATCAGAAATGGTTTATCTGTAATGGATCTTCTTATGGAACATTTTGGTGATATATTACTAGGATATTTTTTCCCAAACCCTACCTTTGCCTTAGGTTTTTGTATATTTTTGTATGCCAATTTCAGAAAAATAGAAAGCACCACTTATAAGTAATGGGTGTACTTGACTTTTAGGAACATGGGTGGTGGTGTTGACCAATGGATCTATGATCCACTCACTACACATATATTATAAGATTTTTTCCTAATGGATTTATTTAATTTATATGGATGATGTATTATTTTATCAATTTTCATATTCTTTTGGTACTTTTATCCATGATTAGTGTTTTTAATATTGACTATTCATTATTTTTTCTATTATTGTAATATATTGTTTTTTATCTTAAGTTGAAATCCTAACTTATGTCCTTTATTGATTCCCTAGAGCTAGTCTCCATCCCATGGGGATCAAGAGTTCCCATAGGGTCTTGTAAGTGTTAGATAAGGTATATGTGTAAAAACATATTTATTATGGTTCATTAAAAATTGTATAAAAAATATGTTGAGTGTCTCTCTTTAATGTTAGAATGTAGTCTAAAATGTCCTGGTAAAAATAAGGTTGGATTTTCTGGACCATAGGTGTAGTTTAAAAGTATATTCCTATAAATTTCTAATCATATCAAGCCTTATGTCACCATGGATGCTTAATAAAATAATCATTGAGAAATAAATTTGTCTGATTCTAGTCTATTTTCCAAACATGATTTGATAATTTTAAAAGACCAGAAAATTGAATTCTATCAGATGGAATTTATACTATTGTATTAATTGACACATTTGTTGATGTGAGTAGCCTTACTTATGTTTTTGCTTGTATGTTTATTTTTATAGTACCATTCCCCCGAGAATAAATATTAATAGACCTATGGATGTATTTTCTATTTAAACATGTTAAGAAAACTCTCAAGTTTATTCGGCCCTTATTGAGAATGTGGGGTGTACCATCCTTTTTGGGATATGTACATGTATCCATTCCCGAGAAGCCACTAGTAGTGGAACCACAATGTGATGGAACAAGAGATTGTTCTCAATATTTTCATTTGTATAAAACATTATCTTTTTTAGGCTTTAATGATCCTCAGAAGGTAGAGGATTTGATGAAAAAGTCTGTATTACATTTTGAGTTCTTGGAAATTCTAGATCAAAAAAGGTAAAATGTTCTACCTTTAATCTTTGAGTTTCAATGAGGAGGTGGTGGGATTCGATGGTTACAATAAAGAAACATGAAGTTTTATGGGGTAAATACTTTTGATCTCATTTCGTAAGGTAGTTTTATCCAGAGTTGATGGTATTGGAAATGTCTATGGAGTATTAATTTTCCCACAAGAAGATAGTAGCGTGAATTTTTATTCAAACAAATTTTATGAAATTTCCCTATTTTCCACATAGTATGTATCAGATAAGAAGATAAATTCCTAAATTTTTGAGATGGATCATTGATCTTATATCTCATATCATGTTTTAATGTTGAATATCACTTCTTATATATATTTTGTGGAAAAATCATTCATGGTTGATTTTTAATTGGTTGTTTGTCTAAGTAGATATGATTTTTTCCTACTCTGAGTATATTTTCTATTAGTTATGTTAAATTATATAGGAAGTGTCACTAATCCCATGGTGCATCATGACATTAGGCATCATGAATACCTTATTTAGTGTCTATAAAGGCCCACTAAAATATCATTATTATAGATTCATCATTACAGACTTATGTATTTAGTACAAATGTATATCATTGTTTCATGTAATATAATATTGGGAATCTGTCAAACCATTCCATGTAACATATTTCATATGTTATGGATATTTATACACCTCTCAAAATGAATAGATAGAAGAGTCTTTGATTCCTTAGACGTGCCTTATATTTACCAAATATTGTGCTATCCTTGGATTTTCTAGTTCTCCAAATGAAGCCTTCAGAAATCATTCTCAAAATGTATTAGTTGATTTCCCATAAACACAGATTTATTTTTATCTTTAGTAGTTATCCTTTACTACCCTTTATAGAGAGTTCCATGTTTTCTTGGGACAATGGTACATGACATCATGTTGAGATGGTCCTCCTCTTGTAGAGTTTGGAAGGATGATAACTATATTTTCATTTGATCTAGAGAAAAAATAAATGAGTGGAGATCTTCATTCAGTATTCATGGAGTTTCCCTATGTGGTCCCATCTGACCATTCTAGATTACAACTCTTGATGGAGATAAATTAATCTAATGAATTTATACATTGTACCCAACCAATATTTGTTCAATTTTACCATATATAAAAAGATTAATTGATGGATTTAAATACTCATTTGGATTATTTATGGGGTACAGGATTCATTTTCCCAAGTGTGTCACCCTCAGTTGTGACTCCCTTATGGTCACATGTATGCCTTCATTGAGCCTTTGTTTTTTTTTATTCAAGGTTTATTTATGGGATAAAAGTTTGAAAAAAAAAAGTAATTTTGAGAGAAATATAATGGAGCATGGTTAAGTCACAAGGTTGGTTAACCATACCATATTTGTTTGATATGACTCTATGAGGTTCTAGAGGTACATGAATACTTTGGTCATGGTTATCCAAACTAAGCAATAGACCAAGGGAACTGTGTGGGGTGTCTAGTTTTTTTCCATAGGGATTTCACATGGTTGGTTAATGTTTAAACTAACTATGCAACACTCCAAGTAAAGCATTTCACCCTTCGATAGAATGCAAAACCGGGCTATTTGGTTAAGGAGCACAATTATTTTAACTATGTGGAATATTCTAGGAAACCATGCACCCCACTTATACACCTTTTAAAAAGGGAATTCTACCCTTGTTCTCTTGGTCAGTTTGGATCATTCTAACGGTTCCCCAGGGCTTTGGAGGTCTCTATCCTTGTATTCTTGGTGGAATAACATTTTTCTTGATGGATCACATTGGGGAATGTAGTGTTTCATTCTGATTTCCTCAATTTATTGATGATCTATTCTATATCCTTAATACTCTCATCTTGTGGAACCCATAGTGTATCTGTATGTTATATGTAGTGGGTTTTTTGGTTTTTTGACATTGTTTCGTATGGATCTCGGATCGTGAGATCTCATTCTACTCTTCCCGTGTTTCCCTTTTCAAGGGAGGTTTTGTGTACTTTTTTCTTCAGGAATTTGTTTCTATACAATTGGTTAATTATTTGAATTTCTTATTTTTGTTGTAAAATTACGTAGGTTTATTCACTTAATTGAAGTGAATATAAGATTTCAATGGAGTTTTTTGAATGAAAACTTGTTTAAAGGGGGTTTTCA
This sequence comes from Viscum album, assembly GCA_963277665.1. Taxonomy (NCBI): domain Eukaryota; kingdom Viridiplantae; phylum Streptophyta; class Magnoliopsida; order Santalales; family Viscaceae; genus Viscum; species Viscum album. Next base: position 815,466,962 of record OY728127.1, read on the forward strand.
TTTAAAAAGGGGTATTTCATGCCATGATCTTTATTAAATTTTTGATTTTTGGTTTTGATATAGAAATTTGTATTGAAACACTGAAGGGTGATTTGAATAGATTTTAAAATGTTTAATAAAATTCCCTGCATGGATTTGAAATGGAAATTGAAAAGTGGCTCAACGGTATCCTTAGGTGAATTGGGAAATGGACATGAGTAACCTTTTTGAGTGTGGAATTAATTACGGTTATTCTTGTGATATCGACTGGTAGGACATGATATCAGTTGCTACTAACTTATTCATGGTTTTGGATCTAATATGTCTAGAATGCATTCCCATCGGCTTTGATCCAAAATAAAGAGTGATTTCATTATTTTTATTATTTATCATGTGATTTTTTTCATAGATAGTCTATCACATAATGATTTGACATGAGGTTGTATCACATAGCTTCACATGATGGGTTGTTTTACATATATGTGTTTACTTTCAAACCATATGGTGTGTATGGTTATGAATCCCAATTTTATCACTTATACCTTTCATATACATACTTTATCAATATGAATGTATTTTATAAAAACCAATGTACATTTTTTAAATGTGACTTCGTTTTAATAAATTATCTCTATAAAAATTGTATTTATTTTAGATAAAAGAACTATTGCATTATTAGTAATAGACATTGTATATAATTTGTGGTGGAATCCTACAAACCATTGTGACCACAACCTACTTCTTCCCTTGGGTTCTTGTATATTATTTGTTGAAGGATCCAAGTAATGTCATGTAAATTATGTTTCATTTTGGACATTCTATTAATCGTATCATTTATAGTGGGATGACTTGTAGGTGACAACTAGTCACATGGTTCCTTGTTCGTCAATACATTGTTTTAAATTCTATTTAATACTTTATTTTAAAGGATTTTATGGATCTTTCTTTCTTATATTTTTTTCTACATAGTAATCTAGATTTATAACTTTTTTATACAATAATATTTTCGGCATTCCAATTGAACCACATCGTGTGATGGATTTGAATGAGTGGGATATTTAGTTGACCAGGGATGGTTGGTTAAATTTTGTAATAAAAGGGATGATCATAATAATGTGTGTTAACACTACAGGATTTTGGTTCATTTTCATGGGTATATAGGAGATAGAAACATTAAAATTCAGATATTATGTACAGAAGAGTGACTGGACCACTCACATATGTGTATGAACTCAAGTTACCATGGGGGTCATAATTTGTTTACCAAACTTAGGACATGGAGTTTTGGTTCATTTGAATGAAATTTATGGTATGATTATTTTAATGGTAGTGTTACTTATTTAATAATTTTTTTTCAATAATATAATTCATAATTGATTAAAATTTTTGATGTTTTAATGAATAGATGTGAATTCTTGATCTTCATTCTATGATTTTGAAATACGATCTAATTATTATTGGTCATTGAATTATTCTTAATAAACAATTCATCTTAGATGAACTCTTCCAAATATAAGAGAGGAATATATAAGACATGATAAATAGGTAAATCCTCTATTGTACCCTTTTCTGTAGAATAGGTAATCCATAAAATTTAAACTCTATGTCATGTGGGTGTCCGGAACCCGAGACATGAAGTGTATCATCGATCTTAATTCACTAAGAAATATCCACTTGTCTTCCATGGTGATAAATGAAACAAAGAATTTGATGATTTTATTGAGTAGATGGAGATTATATTCATCTTCATGAGGACCCATGAATAATATAATGTGAATTTTAGTACATACATGCTCGAGGGGAAGAGAATGGTATAGTGAGACTCTATTGTGAAATGTAATTGCATAAGGACTTTACCTAGGATTATTTCATGAAATTCGTAAATCAAAATTTTTTACCTTGTGTAATTGTATGTGTTAATGACCCTAGAGTTTCTAACCATGGAGTAAGTAGATCATAACATTCTAGATTAATCTACCTATTTTTCTGAGTTAGTGCATTTGGAACCCAATCTTTTCACTATTATGAAACTAAAGGATCAAAGTTTTGGGTTGGGAATGAGGATTAGTGTTCATTTCATGTTGACTTTAATGTGACATTTGACCATAATGGATGATTTTTTTAATAAATATATCACTAAGGTATACATATATAGAATTACTAGTTTGGGTTGAGCTTCGGTCAGTGCAGTTTCTAGGAAGGGGTATTTTCTATCCCGAAAAGGAAGCACATGGGTTGTCAACTTTCATTGCACCATTTTCAAAGGATTAAGAAAGACAATATTATATTTTATACATTAAATGTTGTTGAAATGGTTATAAAAAGACTAATTACACTATGGTTCCAAAGACTTATTATCGTTTTATATTATCAGTACATGAAAGTTGTTTTTGTGAAAGGATTTCCTAGGGAAGTATGGAAGGATCCACTCTAAACATTGATTCTCATTATTGTTCATATGATTCCAAAGGTCTTTGGAATATTCCATAGGAAAATTAGTTTGTTAATGTGGATAATACAAAATGAATTTATGTGTTTGAGTACTTATAAATTGAATCTTAAGTAGGTCTAGCTACTACTACATGTATAATGATTATTTAATCTTATATCGTGCTAGAATTATTTAATATAAGAGCCACTCATTTATTTATATAATAAAATTAAGTTTAACTATTGGGTTTACATTTTCATCTTATTCTATTTTTTATGATCATTCCACACTATCTAGAAAGAGGTTCAAACAAGGTTTAAAGTATTTTCTATGTCATGTGATGATAGTCGAATATGAGGTGATATGGGATTTTTATTTCCCAATCTTTACATATTCAACCTGATACATATCACAGATAGGAAGAAACAATTTATAGGCCAAATATACTATTATCATTGTATGTTTAATTTTTTATCTTATGATGAGTTCACTCCTATTTTTTAGGGTTGGTGGGACTCTACATAAAGAAGCGAAGGGCCTATTGATATGAATGATTGGGTAATATCATGCTAGTTGTTAGAGATGTTTCTTGATGTAAGTGACACTTGTTGGGGTAGTATATTTCCTACAATTCTGTGCGTGTACCCTTATGTCTTTCTTGAATATTTTTTTCGGGATACCATCATAGATATAGGTCATGTTTACTATTGAATTTCTCGACGATATGATGTCCATTTCTATTCTATCTTACCAAATTGCAACAAATGAGATGGTGGAACATATAAAACCACTTGAGGATCTAGAGGATAAGGGATTTATTCTTCCTATCATGTCACTATTGGTTTCACCAATGCACTTTTCCGTGAAAGAAGATTGGACTCTTATAATCTTCATGGATTATCAAAGGTTGAATTGGGTTACTATTTAGATCAAATATCTTTTATGCCGGATTGGTTATTCCTTTGACAATATTAGAGGGAAATGATGGTTTTAATAAATTTACCAATATTTAGGGTATTGTCAATTGATATTCTGAGAACATATTATGCATAAGAATGAATCTAGAGCAGATGTGGTCATTTCATGTTTCTGGTTACAATATTCGGTCTCACCAATGATCATATGGTATTTATGTCATTGATGAGACAAATAGTTCATCATTCCATAGAATATTTTATTTCTTATGGTATTGTATTATATTTCCGTTTACTCTATGATAGATGAAGATTATATGGGAAATTTGGATGTCATTCTCTGAACATTGAATGGAAATCACTTATATGGTATGCTTTCCAAATGACAGTTTTTCATCTAGGAAGTGAAATTTCTAGGTCAATTGATATCTAAAAGGGGGTATCAATGTATCCTTGGAGAATATTTTTTGTTACCACCATAGAGAATCCAAAAAATTTCTTTAAGATATGAATAATCATAGGAATAGTTGGTTACTATAAACTGTTTCTTTAGGATTTCTCCCAGCTCGCATCTTCGATGATAGAATTAACCCATAACTATATAAATATTTAATATAATTAAAAATTTCAGATAACATATGATGATCTGATGATGATATTGACTTCAGTACCAGTTTTGATTCTTTTGGATCCATTTTTGGGTTATGATGTTTATTTGATTCTTCTGTTACAGGATTCAGAAGTATTATAATGAAGGGGAAATATGTGATTGCCAATGTCTCTCACTGGTAATGCTCTCTTGAGAAAAACTACATAACCTGGGATCTTGATATAGAATCATTTATAGATGAACTCAAAATGTGTCATCATTGTCTCTTTGGTGAGTGATTTAAACTATATTAGGATCGTAAAATGATTAAATATATGTTTATTTGGAGGGATCTAAATATGTGATAGAGATTGTGGGTGAAGTATCTTTAGAAAATTGATTTTGATATTTCATACACTCTTGGATAAGTGAATGTTTTTGTTGATGAACTGAGTATAAAATTACAATAACATTTTTTGAAGGAATCAAATGAGGAGTGGTATCTGATGAGTTTATTTTCTAATATGTCCTTGTTGGTGGATTAGGATGATGAAAATGAGTTTTTATCTTATATGAAGTATAATCATATTTCTATGATATATTTTTACTCGACTTGGTGATAAAAATTATGTGATAACACTTTATTAAAAGTTTTTATGATGGGGAAACCTCATGTGAGTGGTCTCGATCTCCCAGTGGATCTTTATGATTTCATAGCTATTTGGTAGTTACAATTTATTTAAGGTAGTAGTTTATGGAATGAAGATATAATCCCTATTTTTTCATACACAATGTTAGTACCAAGATTCATCATGACTTGAGACATTGATATTGGTGTCTAGAGATAAGGTGGTCATTTATTATTATTTTTTGTGGTGTCTCACTTGTAAAAAAACTTTTTTAGAACAAAAGAGGCCTAATGGTTTTTTGGAACCTTTACCCATTCTATTATGGAAGTTGGATGATATTAAAATGGGATTCATTATTGGTTTTTCATGGAATCCTAGTTAGAAGGACGTGATTTCTATGATCATTTATCGATATATAAAATCTTTTCATTAATTTTCTATCAAGGAGAAAAGTACACTATACCAGTTAAAAGAATTGCCCATTTAAGAGATTGAGAGACTTCATCGGGTTTCCTATGAAATTGTTTCTAACAGGGACCCAAGGCTTACATATTTGTTCTAGAATGGTTTTCAAGAGGTGATGGGTTCCCAGATGAAATTGTGAAAGAATTTTTATATAAAGATAAATGGACATGCAAAGAGAGATATCAAGGTTCTTGAGGATATGGTTCAGGCTTGTGTTCTTGATTTTAGTGGATCACGGGAAAATAATTTTCATCTTGTTGAATATTTCTATTATAATATTTTTGGGTTTTGATAAAGATGATTACCTTTGATGATTTTTACGGGTAGTAATGTATATCTATATTGTGGCAGGAAGAGTTAGGAGGAAGATCTTTATTTGGAAAAAGTCTAATTTAGGAAATGATGATAAAGGTTTAGCTGATCTGGAAGATTTTGATAACCACACAGAGCATCATAAATCTTATGTGCACTACTATCATTGTACAATAAATATTGAGGTTGGTGAATGGGTTTTTTCTATAGTTTTACCACAATTTAGACATCTTTGTTTGGGTAAGCAGGGTTTGTTAATATCGTGGTTTTTTCCCCTTTGAGATAATAGAGGGAATCGAAAAGGTGGAATATCCATTGGAATTACCATCTCATTTGAACTCAATCCATGATGTGTTTCATGATTCCCAACTGATCAGGTATCACTCAGATCCTTTCCTTGTGATTTGATGGGAGGTTGTTGATCTTGATCCTGATGCCACTATTGTTGAGAAACCATTTCAGATTATAGATCTCTATGATATGGTAATACATGATAAAAACAATCCTTTGGTCCTAGAACTGTGGATTTGTGTGTGGTATATCTATGATATGTGGGAGTGGAAATCATTACTGAAATAGTAGTGGCATTATCTCTTTGTGGATCTAGTATATGGAGAACTTTCTCATGATAGAATGTGCTTATGGTAGGGATAATTGTAAAACCATCTAGGTCACACATATTCCATTGTTGATAGGGTTTCTATAGAAATTTTAAAGGCACGTGTTTAAGGTGAAGGGTTAGCCAACCATGTGGTAACTGAGTTGTATGAATTTGTGATATTTAAGATGATACTTTCATGGTTTGAGCATGATTAATTGAACTGTGAGATATGCCAATGGAATCATATGGGGTGTATGGTGGCTTTTAAGAGGTGATTCACATAGTTGAAACATGGTTATAAATACTGTGTGGACCTCCAGTGAAACACATTCACTACTAGATAAAATGGAAAATATTGGGCACACGGGTAAAGCACAAAATTAGTTTAACCATGAAACCTCTTCCAAAAAACTATATGACCTTCATCCAAACCATTAAAATAGGATTTTACCCTTTCTCCCATAGTCGTTTTTAATAATAATCACCACCTAATATCATTTTGGATCATCATTTCCATTCCACGGTACTTTTTAGTTCTCTCACTTTGGATTTTAGGAAGAATCCCTAAATTCTTAGTATCTCACATTGAGGTATGTTTCATTTTTTCCTAGTTTCCTATATTCATTGTATAACTACAATAGAAAAATTATCATATCTTCTAGTAGAATGTATTTGAACTAATCATGTCATATCTAGTGGCTTCAATAGAGGTTTTAGGTTGTTTCTTTTGGATCTAGGATCATGAGGACCTGATCTACTCTTCTCTTCTCTTCATTTTTTAGGAAGGTTTATTCTATCTACTTTTCTTGTTGGTGTTTCAATATAATGATTTAATTTTTTTAATTTCTAATTATTGTTTTATTATTCCATTTCATTGTTCATTTAATTGATGTGAATTTATGATTAAATATGATTTTTTTTAATGAAAACAAGTGTTCAAGGGTTTTTCATTAAAAATGTTTTTTTATTATAAGTGCTTGATTAAACTACAAAATGGTTGTATTGATCTAGGAATGGGTTTTCAAACACCAATGAGTGATTAAATTGGCTCTAAATGTTTTTTATAAATTGTGAGAATGGTTTTGAAATGAAATTTGAAAAGTGTCTCATTGGAAACCTTGGTTATGTCAGGAAATGGACATGGGTCACATTAGTGAGTGTGGAACTACTGGGGGTTATTTTTGTGATATTGACTAGAAGGAATCAATACCTGTTGTCACTAAATTATTCCTAGTTCAGGCTCTAATATTTATAACATATTTTATCCTAGTTTGTGATAAAAAATATGGTGTTATTTTTCATTTTATGATTATTTATTGAATGTTTGTTTTTGTCATCAATAGTTTCTCTAATTTTTATCACATGAGGATGTATGAAACAACTTCTCATTATGGTTTATTTCATGGATATGTGTTTACATGCCTACTTTATGGTTTTTAATGTTATGTATCTCCATTTTATCACCTATACTTTTTTTATAATTTATGTAGAGATAGGAGTGTATTTTATATAAAATAAAGGAAAATGATTTACAAGTTTATTGTATTTATTAATTTTTTTATAAAATTTTTATTTATTTTAAAAGATATAAATATTAAATTATTATTATTGGTCCTTTTATAGACTTTATGGTGGAATCCAACTGGTATTTTTGTTAACACACTTCAATTTCATTTGGTTGGTTTTATATTTTTTATTATAGGATTCAGGAAAAGGGAATGTAATTGTTTATTAATTCAACTTCTCTATTTGTCATATCCATCATCGTGGGATGTTTTAGAACTGATAGTTGGTCACATGGAGCCATGTTGGTATACACTTTTTCAAACTTTATACTTTATCCAAATTTTTTTAGATTATATAGATCATGGATTATATCTTTTTCTTCCACTTATTATTATGGTTATATGACTTTTTTTGTATTTTATAAGGCTTATTTGTACTTTTTTTGTATCTCATCATGTGACAGGATGGCTCGAGTGGCATTTCTAGTTCACTAGGTTTGGTCTTTTACATGTTAAATTACTATTAATTTTGAAAATAACACTGATGGGACACATTTCTATAGTGTTCATTAATGAAAAATAAATTGAGTCATCATAAATAAAGAGTATTTATTACCTTAGGTTGATGATATTTTTTATTAGTTTAATTGGTAAAAGAATATCTAGAATATCAATCATCAATTTGGATAAAACTAGTTTAGAATTAATGAATCTTATGTTTTAAGTACCACTTTCCAATGTGGGCATGGACACTATGATTAAATTTTTATTCATTTTAGTATAATAAATATCTCCTAAAATCATTATATTTCTAATAAAAATTATATCAAATGAGTATATCAATTATGTCTTGGGGGTGTTTTTAGATGAAATTAGGATTTACTCTAAAACCAAGGAAGATCATATGTGTCATCTCATAGTTGTTCTAGAAATATTGAGAGATCAGTAACTTTAAATCAAGATATAAACATTTAATTTATTTATTTATGAATTGATAGTATTGAGATAAGTGGTCTTTAAACATACTTTTTGAATTGATCCTGAGAATGTTAAGTTTGTAATTACATGGGATAAACTAAGAATTATGCTTCAGATTCTAGGCTTCTCAGCCTTAGTAGAGTATTACATCCTGTTCATTAAGGATTTCTCAGAGTTGTCTTATTGTATGTTCTCTCACTTGAAAAGTAGTAATATTATTGTGGGATTTTATGTGTAAAAATTTGATTAATTAGTTGATGTTCCTATTGACGAATACACTATTGTTGACTCTTCCAATGGATGGAAATAGCTATGTGGTGTTTTTTGATGCATTTGGTCTGAGACTGAGATGTGTTCTCATGAAGGGTGATCAAATTTAGTCCTATGATTCCTGACATATTATTCCACATGAGAAGATATATCATACTCGTTATCTCAAATTCACAAATTATATTCATTATTTGAAGTGTTAGAAGCATTAAATTTTCAAATACTATTTTAATGTTTTTTAAGATTAGAGAATATTGAGTAATATATTCTCTTCAAAATATTTAATAACCATCAGAGATGATTAGAGGAGTTGAAACGTTATTTTGATATTGAATTTTCATAAAACCCTGGTAAATGGAATTTTATTGCTAACACATTGAGCAGTAATCCTCCAACCCAACTGTAAGTGAATCATTAGAACATTTGAACTTGATAGATCTCTTTGTATGCATTAATTTGGGAGTTTAAAAGGATGTGACAAATACTAATTTATAAATATTTCATTTTTCTTCCTCTCTTCTAAATATTATCCTTTAATATAGATTTCCAAGCCTTGTACACTTAATATTACATGATTCTTAGACATAAATTTCCATTAATACAACACAAGGATCTTAATGTCCAATTTTTTTCTAAAATGATTGTCCATATAACATCAAAAAAAATTTAAAAAAATTAATTCATGATTTTATCATCTATAGTGTTTCCCTAAAAAACATTTCAACTCCTATGAATGGGTGGGATAAACTGCTAAATACAAAAATAATGTGTGAGGTAAAAATTCCAGTAAGGGAATAAACATGATAAGAAAACATAACATGAGAGTCAAGGTATAATATGATATCATAATAAAGAAGGATTGTGAGTAATTTGACAGATGAATATCATAAGAACACTGTATCATAAGATCATTAAATCATATAAAATGTAGAAAAAATATATAACATAACCTAAACCTAATTCTAGGCTATCTTCCTAGACAATATCACATGGTTGGAAAATTCTCTTAAATGATTAGGTTTACTCCCAAATCTCATCCATGATTCCCCATTTGACTAAATAATTACCCAATTAACTGGGTCACTACATGGATGTACCAATTATATCTTCTTTATGATCTATCTAGGATTCTTAAATGAAATCAATCATATTTCATAACATAATAATTATCCATGGAAAGAAAAAGGGTTTAATAATATTTCTTCATGTCATAATAAAATGAAACTACACAGTGACAGAATTTGTGAAATGGTCATAATGAATGTATTAAAACATCAAGGAAGGTAAAATAAGATAGGGTTTTGTGAGATAGAAATATATTAAAAATTTAGAATCATATCTTGAAATTAAAGAGAGATATAATTTGAGTAAGAGAGAAAAATTTCATAACTCAAATAATGTGGTGGTTTAGAGAGATCCCTTACCTCGAGCCTAATTTGTAATGTACATCCATTATCTTCCAAAATAATAAAATTGTTTAAATTATTAAAAATACTATGAAACTTTTTCATTTTTATTATTCCTTTTATTTGAAATTTTTATAATGTAATATTCAATTACATAACAAATTAATTACACATAGGATGTTTTAATGATAAACAAATGACATATAAAAAATCTATTAGGTATGTGAACTAATGTCAAAGAGATTATTGATTTATCACTTCTATAATTGTAAACATGAAATTATTATCAATTTTATACATAAATTATTTTTTTTAAATTATCCATGAAATATGTTTATGAAAAATGATCCATATTTCAATCATGAAGATGGTAGGTTGTACATTTTCATTAGTAACATTTCAACTTCTCATGAATCCCAATGGATGGAATTTTAGGGTTATTTTATCATTAAAATATTATATTTATATCAGAAATATCATATTATTTCATTCAATACTCTTACACATACCATTCATTTGATTCTGTAACAAAAACAAATCACATCGCTTCGCATCGCATCGCGGTAGTCTACCATACACATGAACAAAATTGTAATTTTTTCAATGGATGATAAGGTATGAATGTTTATGATATATTAGTTTTTAAAAATGGTTAATATTTCATAAATATCATATATATATATATATATATTAAATATTACCTTCCATGTAATGAATATGTGAAAAACAAATCACATTACATCATGAGGCGATAGTCCGCCATACATAGCATAGACATTATTATATTATGTAAAGAATGGAAAGTAAGAATGGATGTATGATATTATAATTCCATAAGTATAATTATATCATAAATAATATATATATACATTATATACATCATTGTATTTAATAGTGACAATCATTGATGCATAAAAAATTACATCTATTCGCAATGTGGTAGTCCGTCTTACACATGAACAACCATTTTGTTTCACATTTGATTGAGGAGGAGAAATTTTAATTCATTCCATTAATATATGAAAAAATAAATATATAGAATATACTGATATTATTATATCAAAATGTTTTAATAATTTTTCTTGGATGTGGAAGAATAAATATAATAACCATATCAGTTTAGGGAGTTTCCTCTTATTCATATAATAGTTTTTGGTTAAAACCAAAACACTTATTTGTTTGTGTTTCTAAAAAAGGCTTATAGTATTGTGGGAGGGATGTATGGAAGTGATTTGGGTTGTTATTGTATAATAAAATGGGTTTTGTAAGTGTGGAAAGTAGAGGATATGGGGTGTCCGTTTATATGTTGGGGAGGGGACACACTTGGAATTTTTGAAGATAAAGAATTACATCAACATTTTATCTGACCACAAGGATCCAAAATGGACCATTTAAAACTTTTAAAAGATATAGGGTTGAAATTTCAAAATCCAATATGACTTATATATGGTTGTATATCATAATTAATTTTATTATTGATTCTAATGATCAATTTTGGATTAATTAAATATAATTCAACTAATATTAATTTTAAAACAACAATAAAATAATTTGGTTTTTGTTAATGATTCTGAAAAAGACATTTTTTTAAGAAAAATCGTTTTTTTAGTATTCATCGTGAAATGAAACTTTCATGAAAAATCACAAAATTTTACATGAAGAATTTTTTTAAATTATTAATTAAAAAAATAAGTTCTATTTTCTAGTAAATTTACTAAAATTGGTACAAATTAATTTTGAATTATTTTCATAATGAACTATTGATCTATATTTCAGAAAAAATAATAGTTTTTTATAAAACAATTATTCCCATATCAAATGGTTTATATTTTATTTCAAGAAAATTGATAAGAATTGTAATTATTTTATAAATTTTATTAAAAATATGCTCCATAATTTTTATGTTATGCTCCTACCCACTAATTTAATGAAAAATATATAATAGTAATATTTAAAGAATAATATTTTTGTTGAGTGTATTGTTTCACATAAAATATTATTTTTTCCATATCAGGATTTCTATTATGTAGAGTTTCTTTTAAATTAAATATATAATAACGTATATGGGTGTTACATTCTTCCAACCTTAAATAATTTCTCCCTTTAATTTTTTATTACATAATATGGTGATAATAGGTGATGGTATTTTTGTTTCATCACGTCTTCCAATTCCCATGTTGGTAATTCAAACTTATGATTTCACCATAGAACATTGACATAGTGAGCTTTATTATTTCATAGAACATTTTCTCCATGATCCATGTCCTTCACCATATTTTACTTGTATTCAAGTTATTTCTATAAAGATAACTTATCTAGATTTAGTACATATGAGGGGTCTAGTTTTTACTTACTCAAGAGCGAAACATCGAATAAATCATGTAATTGTGATATATTTTGTGGGAGTTATATTTTGTAAGATAGTACTCTAATGTGATAAATGATCTCAAAGTGTTCAATTTATCTAGTTCTAAGCAATCCCATATATCAAAACCATTGGAATTTTTCCATGGTTAAATACAAAGGAACATCATATCTCCAACCTCAAACTCTAGGTCTAGTTGACGATTATCTGGATAGAGCGTGTCATTTTTGCACTTATTTAATGAGATGATAAATGGTTTGGACCCTCTCTATTGTCTTTTGTTCAAGATCAGTTCCATTTAGCTTCTGATCTCCAAATTCATCCCAGTATATTCGAGTCTGACAAAAATTCCCCTACAGATCCTATTAAGGTTCTATTTGAATGACATAATGGAAAATATTTTTATCTGTGAACTCTAATAGTGGATGGTTTTGAACCCGAAATCCCTATTAATCGGTTGAAAAATAAAATATCATATCCCCTTGAGTATTTATGGTTCTATCAGAATGGACATCCATATGAGGGTGAAAATTATTGTTGAAACTGTGTTCTATATCCAAATCTTTCTGAAGGCTTCTCCAGAACCATGAGGAAAACCTCAAATCTTGATCATATATAATAGATAGTGTCACTTAATTCTATTCTACAACTTCTATTATGTTTATCATATATATTTGATCATGACATTAATATTCCTTGATAAAAATGAAATGTGATGACTTTTTAAGGTGATAGACTACCACTAGTATGGTGTTATTTTGTCTAGGTTTCGTGGGGTGTTCTAAAATTAAAGACATCATTATGATTTCACATTTCCATTCTGGTATGAGAAATAGTTTCATAGTACTATTTGAATTATTCCATCCATCCTTGACTTGTTGTCATACAAATAATTGATGTACAAATCATACAGTCTCCCTCTTTATGTTATTCCACTAGATTTTTTTCATCAAATAATTATACATATTACTTCTCCCGAATGAATAGATAAGGATGAGATATTCATATCATCCAGAAAATCCCTAATCAACTTTGGTTTTGATTGGACACCTACTTTGGTTTCAAAAGTTATAACTCTATCTTCGGAAATGTTGAACAACTGAATATTCACTTCATTTCATTGTATCAACTGATTACTAGTTTAGGCCAACTTGATACTCTAAAATATGGATATTTTACACATTATTATTGATTGATAAGATGAATATCCTTTTAATATTCCCAAATCCATTCGTTGAATATCTATTATGATTGTATCCTTATATATTCTCGTTATTGACAACATTTTTGTATTCTTTAAACTTAGAGCACCTTGCAATTTGTTTTCATTTCTAGGATGTTAATATATTGAGAAGTAAGATTTCTTGATCATCTCAATACATGTTCAATGTTGCATGTTAATCTCATTTCACGTGAATATATATTTGAGGCTCTTTTGATCTGTATATATTTCAAACTTTTTCCTATATAGAAAATATCTCAAGATCATCAACCTAAATATCCCTACAAAAAACTCTAGGTTATGCATGGGATATTTCTACTCCATATATTTCAACTTCCATGAAGAATAGGCTATCACTATATCATTCATAATTTTTACACCGCCCAAAATATTATTTGAAGAATACCATTAAAAAGTAAAAATGATCCCCACTTGAACTAAAGATAAGTACTGGCGTAGTGATAACTTTAGTTATTAACTTCTTAAATCACTATTTTCATTAACTAGTCAAGAAAATTTTTAATCCCTTCCATGTCAACTTGGATAGTGATTTTTGGAAATCATGAATTTTTTTCAAAAAAGTTGGTAATACACAAATAATACAAGGAAACTATAGATCTATGTTACAAATTCATGTCTAATAAATTCCTTCATTTCATTTTTCTTAGAAGAGTCCATATATATAACTTCTATAAAGTTACTAATTCATTAGATATCACTTTTAATGTGATAATATTCTACAATAATGATACTTATTTCATCTAGAAATCACATTTACTATAAATTTCCCCTTTTCTCAAAGCCCTTATCAAAATATTCGAATGCTCCTCATGATCCTCCTAGATCTTGGATTATATCATAATATCATCTATAAAGACTACCAAATATTTTTCAGATATTCACTAAAGACTCTTTTCATGAAGTCTATAATGATTTTTGGATCGCTAGTGTGTATGAAAGGAAACACTATGAAATCATATCCATAACATGTTTTAATGGTGGTATTGAGGATATCATCCTACTTCACACATAATAGTCGATATCCTAAATGAAATTCCACCTAAGGAAAATACTGAGTTTAATATAGTCGACTGAACATGTCTTTAATCTCTTATATGGGATACTTTTTCTTTATCAAGATTTTTTTTGGTCAAAATAATCAATATAGAGGCATAGTGAATCATCCTCTTATATATGAAGAGTACCAACATACCCCATGGTGTAGAGCTTGGGTTTGTAAATCCCTTTTCTATATTATCATGTAACTAATTATTCAGTTCTCCCAACTCAATAATTTCCATTCTATAAGGTGGCTTGGATATTTATAGAGATCCTAATATAATTTTTATTAAGAACTCAACATCTTAGTTTGGAGGAAGACCATACAAATCTTTATAAAATACATTAGTATAATCGCCCTCGATGGGATTTTCTTGAAGTTTTATTATCTTCATTATCTCAATAATTTTGGATATATATGATTTCTCAAAATGAAATAATATACATGATGGAATGGAATATTATAGGGTAGATCTTTCCACTTCCTTACCCTTGAACAGAATCAAAGGATGGATTTAGATGTGAAGAGTGATCTCCCTCTATTGATACTAATTTTTTTTTTTTATTGTATGGTTATGGTTGGTTTAGAAAAATAATAATAAGAATAAAAATTTAATAAAAAAGTTTACCTAGGTTGAGACATTGATCTTTTTCATGATGAAGGCATTATATTTGATAGACATAGGCTAATTTATAGTGAATATGGGAACAAGGTAGTCTAAATTAATTCAAGGATAAAAAAAATTAGGTAGGTTTTCAAAAAAAAATTAAGTATTTGTGGTATATAGAAAGTTTGGAATTGATCCCCAGTTTATAAGTGATGAAGAGGGACATATCCCTGGAAAAAGAGTGGTCAGTAAGGGGTAAGAATGGAATGTCATGAAATTTAGGTTTTTTAGGTGAGGTAAAATCAGTAAAACATGTAGGTAAAAAATAAAAACAAAAAAAATGGTTTCTATAAGGTCTAAGGGTCTTAATAATTTAGTTAAATTTGAGAAAACATTGATTAATAATTCAAACACTAATTACTATTAAATAAATTTTAATCATGTTAATTATTTTAATAGTAAAAATATAATAATACCCTTATTAAAATAATTTTACATCAGGAATATGAATTTGAGCTCCATTTATTATAATTCAATTAATAAATATGGGAAAATTGTCTTTTTTCAAAACATAAAATGTGTTGAAAGTATGTTTTTTCTAAAAGAATATTGTTTTATTCCTTAAGTGTTTTTAGAGTTATTTAATAGTTATTAACCAATAAATGAGTTTAAATTAATTTTTATATATATTTTTTTACATTATATATTATTTTTATAAAAAAATCATTTATTTAATTATAAAATTTTATTATATAAGGAAAATTATAATTCTATGAAAAATAATTGTTTTCCACAGTAAATAATTTTAACTCATTGTCAATAATATTTATGGTTAAAAATAAAGTTTTATTTCTTTGATAATTTTCCCCTAGAATAATTTTAAAATCCATTTAATTTAATTATAATTATAAAAACTAATTTTCAAATACCAATGTATAATGTATTTAAAACATATTTTTGTAAAATATTATTTATGTTCTAAAATATCAATTATATGTTTTAATTAAAACAAGTAATTTTAAAATATATAATGATACATAAAATAAAAATATTTTTACATGAATAAGGATTTCCTATTTGTTGGTTATTCTTATGTTCTAGTGATTTCATAAAATCAATGATAGTTTCAAAAAATAGTACTTTTACTTTTCACCAAAAAATCATTTCTTTTTTAAAAATCCCAAAAATTAATCATAAGATATTATGAACATGATAATTCAAAATATTATTTTAATTTTTAAAAAATATATTTAGGGACTTAAATATTACATTATTTAAATAAAATCCCTAAAATATAACAGAAAATGATTCATATCAATAAATAGATTTTTAAAATGGTAGTTTTTATTTATTATTATCTTTTATCAAATAATATACACATTTGATGGATAATGATATATATTTATTATCTATATTCATATCTACATTTGATATAATTTAATTTCCCAACCCCGGTGCAATGCACTAGTTCCCCGATATTGTCGGAGACATGACCTGAAGCACGCCTCCCCGTATGTTAGAGGCTACTGACTAGTAGCGAGGGTCTAATATATCAACATGTGGAGACTATACCCTCTTTATCTGTGTATCACAATATCAAAAATAAATAATAATAAAAATTATATATTCAAAAACCAAATAAATTAGTATCACAAGATGAACAAAATAGGAAATACAATATCTGAAACTAAACGGTAGATATTTATTTCCAAATACAAGTCAACTGTCAATATGAGAAACCCAAATAAAATAATGACAGTAATATGGTCCAGAATAATGTATGGTTCCATCATCTTGGCTCTATCCTAACTCAACCATATAACATAGGAACTTTTTCCTTATCCTGTATTGCAAACATGAAGTGTATTCAAGTCTCGATCATCCATCCCAGCTAGGGAGTGAGTACAACGTAGTAGGCCACCACCAATGACATCGAAAAAAATAAAGTCAATAAAAGTGATTGATGTGGTATACAGAATAATGTAAAATAAATATAGAAAATAAATTATATTTATTAAATTACTCTTTATATAAATAAGTCAATATTTTATTCTTGGGGACTCCTAAACACTCAGTACCTACTTCGTCCTCTGTTGAGGTCTGAACAATATCACATATTAAATTCACAAATATATTATTACACATGGTATTTAATTACCCATTTCATTTCAATTTATTATTACATCCAATAGGAACCATAATACTATTCAAACATTTTGGGCCTAGATCTCCATTCATATTCCCCTATTTGTATTTGTAGTAGTATTCCATGACAAAAAACTCATTTATCAAACAATCACACTAGTGGGATTTTGAAGAAGTAGTCTATGTACTACACACATTTATCACTATCGGATTTTTATACAGCAGACCATTTCCCAAAAATGAATATATATATTTATCACTATAGGGTTTTGATTCTACATACCATGTCCAAAACACATTTATCACATATATCCCAATATCACATATTTCATGATTAATCAATATTAACCCTCTTATCACAGGTCACATCATGAAATTCCACTTCAATTGTCAAAAATAATCATGGTCATTACTTTAATCACATAGAAATAATGTTACAAATCTCCATTATTAATTTTATCAACATTTAGTATCCCATTAACCCAATAAGGTTAATCCAATATCAAATAATTCACATATTCAATTAACTCATAAAATATTAATTATATAATTACAAACACCCATTAATTAGAAAAACAAACACTAAATTAATCTGTCAATTCCTCAATCATAACAATCCATTAATAAATTCAACAATTAATTAATCCAACACCAAAATTCCAATATCCCTCTAATTAATTACCAATAAATTGCTACAATTCAAACTTCATATTCATATTAATTTCCATTAATTAATTCACAAATTACATAAACCAACTAAATTCAATTCAAAAAATTCATTTCCCCATTCGATTCCATAATAAAAAATCCCATTAATTAATTAACCAATTAATCAATACAATTCTAGTTTCCATAAATTAATTAATTAATTAATTTGTTCAATTAAAAGTTAAATTGGAAAACATATCAATTGAAATCTAACAATAAATTCAGATGATTATAATCAAGAATATTGGAATTGAATTTAAACCACATACCTCAAAATCATTGAAAAATACTAACCAGTAGAATTCCTCAATTAAGAGGAATCATCAATAGTTTGTTGAAGAACAAGATATATATCTGAAACCCATATCAAAATTACCATGGAAAAAAATCTATTAAACCTAGATCTAAACCATTTTAAATATTATATAAATCATCCCACTTTTATCCAGAAAGAGGTGTGAGGTAGAGAGATATATCTATTCAGGAAGAAGCCACATACTCGTGGAGGTGATGTTCTTCAATCCAGGATTTCAAAGACCATATACAGACATCATAAGGGCTTCGAATACATCTAGGATCCCCAAAAAATGAGAGAAACAATTTGTGGATGATATAATGTTGATTTGATGTTAATACCATGGGTTAGTGTAATTTTAGAAGAATTTTTTGTGTAATGAAAACTGTGTGCATGATTTCTTAGTTAGGGGGCACAATTTTCAAAACTATCTTCCTCTTCTAGGGGGTTCATGGTTACTCCAAAGAGGGAACACAGTCTGAAAAACAATTTTCCAACTAATAAAATCTCCATTTTAAGGGTTCACACAATTTTTGTGTCCATAAAAATGGTTTTGGAAAACCGTGTGCCAACAGTGTATTATCCCTATATTCAAATATTCTATAATTTCCACACAATTTCACCCAATATAAAACCAAAAAAATAAATCAACATAAGGAAAATGATTAAAATTAAAAAATATAGACATAAATCCAAAAAAATGTCAGGATGATACAGTCTACCAACCATATAACAGCACATCCTCGAGATGTACTCCCATGATTCTTAATGAACACACCCAAAATTCCACAATACTCAAACTATCAGCATATTCTATCCTCATAGTCCTTTCTCACTATGATCCAACACATGTATGAGATGCTCCTTAAAGAACACATAATTATTATGCACAAAATCATCCACATCAATCACATGATAATAGTGTGAGTAGTACCACTAATTTTTTGACACATGAAAAACATTGTGCATTGATCTGTAGATATGTTGAAGTGCCAATCGATACACCACCAACCAAATTCTCTCAACATATTCAAATGGTCCTACAAACTTCCATGCCAACATTTCTCATCTTAGTATGTCGTGGTTACCCAATATTGGAGATACCCAAAAGAATACAATATTACCAACTAAAATCTCAATTTTTCATCAACATCTATCAGTATAAAATATTTCTTTAATCTGATCCATTGTTATATGCTTCTGAATCATTTGAACCTTCTCTTTCATCTCTGTTATGAGACTTTGTCACAATATCTCTAACTTACCAACCTATATCTAGTGTATAAGTAATATGCATGGCCTACCATAAAGACTCTTATATGGTTTCATCTGAATAATTTCATGATAATTTTTATTATCAGATAATGTTGCAAAATCTGGGTGCTTCCCCCAAGATCTAACAAAATCATGAACACACACTCATAGAATATCCTCTTGAACTAGAATAGAACTCTCTGACTTCCCATATTTGTGTGGTTGGAATTCCATACCCAATAAAACATGTGTACCGAGTGAATTATATAATACCTTCGAGAAGTGGTATTTAAAGGTTGAGTCGCGTTCAAAATCTATAGTTTGTGGTAACCCATGCAGGAAGACTATCTCCAAACATATATGTGTCACAACTTCTCAACTAATTATGTCTCTTGTATATTTTTAAATGCAATATTTTCATCAAGAGTTCACCAATAACCCAAAACAATAATTTTCCCTGGGCATCCACTGTAGAATCAGAAAAAATTCCCTTATAACATCATCCCACTTCCTTTCCGGAAAATTCAATAGATGTAGTAATGAACTGGGTCATTCATGCTCAACCTTCACCTATTGATAGATCTAAAATCATGGCATGAACCCTACAACCCCTTTTTTCATGTCCAACAACCAAAACTATTGACTTTGTTCATGGTAAATTTTGGTCACACATATATTCACAACCCAAATTAAGGCATGAAATTCATGAATCATCTCCTCTTTCATTATCATATACTCAACAACCCTATTCCTTCCACAAATGATATCTTCCTCTCTATTCATCACTCTAATGGAGTCTCCCCACCATCAAGGCTTTCCCACAATACCAAAAATTCTGGATCCTCATAATATTTTTCTCTAATAATTCTACAAATTGTATACTTTACTAAAATATTTAGTATATCCATCTTCTTCTAACTCTCTTAAACCACAACATGAATCTCAACCAGTAAAGTCATCATCTTCCATTCAGAACTAGACTATTAAACTACATTAGTTTGATATTTCCATTCCAAAGATGCAGAAACATTATTTTTCTTCCTGGACATATAAGTTATCTCAAAATCGTATTATTAAATATACTCAACCCACCACTACTACAGGAGATTCAGCTCTCTCTTTGAAAAGATAAACTTTAATTTGTTGTGATTAGGATATATATTAAACTTTTCACCTAAATTATAATGCCGCCAATTTATCAAAGCATAAAAAACATCTTATAACACAAGGTCATGTGTTTGGGTAAATTTTTATATGCGGCATCAGTAGTCGAGACTCATACACCACAAATTTATCTCCCCACACCAATATTTCTCCATGAAGAATCCCAAAAGTTTCAGAAAACACAATATAATCCTCACCTTGATCAGGTAGGATCAATATCTGTGCCAAAATCAAATTCTTCTTCAACTCCGATAAGGAATTTTGACTTTCCCTGGGATATTTTAACTTTAAACTATTCTTGTATGGACCTAAATAGGTTCTCCCAAATGTGAAAATTCTTGGAATAATATCTGATAATATCCACCGAAACTTCGAATGCATTGGATGTCGAATTCGTTCTTGGGATTCTCCCATGATTCAACTACTTGAATCATATATGGGTGCACTAAAACACATTCCTCTGAATTATATGAAATAATATTTGTACCTAATCAATCCAAAACTAACACATAGATAGCATGTCATATATACCATTCTCTCTCAGTGTACTTAGGATGATGTCAACATATTGGTAATGATCATCATTAGTTATGTTCTACACTAAGATATAATCCACAAACAAAAAAAATAGATCAATGTATTGGTTGAAGATTTGGTTCATCAATTTCATAATCATAGAATGAGAATTCATCAACCAAAATGGAATCATTACAAACTAATAATGTCCATACCTTCTTCTGAAAGAAGACAAAGGTATATCTAAAGGTGAGACTCTAAATTGAGGATACCCTAATATCATGTATATCATTAAGAAGACACAAGATCCTCTAATCATTTCAAATATATATTCAATACAAAGAAGAGGATAACATATAGTTGTTTTCATCTAGATCAACATTCATTAATCGACACACATAAGTAAGATCTCGTCATCCTCCTTTGAAAACAAGACTGGATATCCCTATGGAAATATACATAGTTGGATAAAACCATTATCCATCAACTCTAATAGATAAGTGTTGAGCTATTGAATCTCTATTGGTTCCATTCATTATAGTGTAATAGAAACTCGATTATCCCCCTTGATTATCTCAATCGTAAATTCCATATATCTTTTTAGTGGGAGCCTTGAGAAGTTTTCATGAAACAAGTACTAAAACAAGTCCACTACTAGTGGGAAGACATCATGATTCTAACCTTATTCGACGTAAAATATACTTCAATCTTGGGTGTTAATATCCCTAGTTACTGGGGAACCAGCCCTACACTACCCCCCATGATATCCCATTCTCCATGGAGATCATAATTGTAACCTTTAGGCGACGTAAAAGTCACTATCCTATGGTAACAACATATGTGGGATCAGTATGATACTAAAAATTCCATATGTAAATTTAATCCAAATTATTAATAGAGTTAATATAATGATTTCATAGAAAATTATACTCCCCACACTCAAGAGAACACCCCTTTCATAAACAGATGTCACTCGACTATACGCCCAAAGGTGTAACTATCATCAAATCCTCACTAACAAACTCCACCTCTAGGATCAAACAATTCATAATAGGTATAGATATAAAATAATGAAAGGAAACCAGTATCAAATATGGAACTTACTAGCATAAAATATATAAGAATAGCACCTGTAACTTTCAATGGTCTAACCTCACAATCCAATAGTTTAGGATTAACTATATGTAACCTTTCTACCACTCTTCCCTATGACTAAGTCTAAGTCTCCAAATATACACCACACTATTGATATGGGTGATATTTACCTAATGAATCCCATCCACTACTTCAACCTCAACGGTCAATATAACTCCAACTGACATACTGATATGGGGTTAAAGACCACATTCTTATACTATGATTCTTCTTTGTTTCAACATCACTACTAGTTTGTTATAGGTTCCTTCAAAACCTATGTATAATTCCCATCCTTCCACAGCCTTATCACTCTACTAGTAGTTGGTGGAATAATTTATTTATTTTTTACAACCAATGACACTAGTGATAGATAATATGGGTAAGTATATGTGTGATTGATGCTTCCCCCTCACTATCCTTATTTCTATCATATTCACTAAAATTATCATAATTATTCTTCCTACTCTTGAATTACATACCTCCATATCACCAAGAAGTACACAAATTACCTCCACTAGAATCCTCCTTCAGATTCCCCCAAAATATGAGAGCATGATTCACCACATCTGAAAACAATTTCTTCATAAAGAGATTAACTTGGAAAATAATTTCACATTTATTAAAATACTAAACCTATTTTCCATAGTAGCCTCATATAAAAACAACACTAGATAAAAGTGCTTTAAATATATAAATAATCAAATGTAGTCTCTCACTGACATACCTCCCCGAGTCAATTTCATAAACTCGACTTCTCTCCCCTTCCTAAGTGTCTTAGGAGAAAATTTCTCTAAGAAAACATCTTGAATGTCCTTCCACTCCAGAGTATTCATCTTCCCATCTATATTCTGGATGTCCCACCATTGGTTCTCCAGACCACGTAACTTATATGAATCCAATTTTACTCCCTTCTTAATAGAAGTCTCCATGTGGTCAATTATAGTCTGGATATACTTGTTCAAAACTCATCTACCTTAGGTCCACCATCTATGGTAAAAGTCAGAATGTGATTCAACTAAAACACCCATTTCTGGACATACATTCTATTCAAAACCCTACCTAGGTCCCTTTCAATAAATTTCACAATGTGAGAAATTTTCTCTTGGAACTGTCCTCCAACTTCCCCATACTGAACCATCGGTGCCTCTGGTTCCCTTATTGGTGGATCATTTTTATCTATAACTTCATATAGTCTTCTCAACAAGTGTTCTCATGGAGTCATAACTCAGCAATTCCAAACATGAATCTGAGTAAAAATAAAAAAATATAATTACATTTTTGAGGATTCACATATATCCTTAATAAGTAATCCCCATTTCTCGCTACATTGTCCAAACTGAGGAACTATCACTACCCTTAACCATCATACATCTTGTTCATAGTTAATAAAGGTTACACAGTGTCCAAGTTTCTCATTCTATTATGGTATATTAATATCTTTCATCACTTTATAATTTTTCAATTATTCTAAGTAACATTTTAAATTTAATACAAAAATTAAAAGAAAGTCACTTTCATTTAAACAACTTACCCAAAAACATTCTTTTCTCATGAATTCCTAAAATGCTGCATGTTACTTAATAATCATGGGTGCCTAGAATGACATATTCATACCCAACTATCGTTTCAGACAAGGCCACGAGTAAAATATAAAAAAACACAGAAATAATAATAGTATTTCCACAAAAAGTGCTTCAATATCAGTGAAAAATCATAAGCTGCATCAACACACCTCAATAATGATAATACCACCCTAGGTATTTTGGATTTTATCACCATACATGGGTTATATGCTCCCATTAATGATCTCTTAACCAATTATTGACACATCCTATTCTCCTGTCTACCTTTCACATATAGTAATACAAAATAAAAGTAAAACAAAACAATCCAATGAAACAAATTTAGATCATTCAAACCTAGGTTCCATGCACCAATTACCAGATCAAATCAGTCACATATCCTCAAGAAAGCCTCCCAATATTCCAGAGGCTACCTGCTAATAGTATGGGTATAATATATCATCATGGGGAGACAATACACTCTTTATCAAAGTATCACAATTGTGGAAACAAATATGAATAACCAAATGATATAATAAAAACAAAATACACAAGTATCACATGATGACCAAAATAAGAAATACAATATTTAAAACTAAATAGTATATATGTACTTCCAAATATGTGTATGGTGTTAATATGTAAATATAAAAATTAATAAACGTGTTTAAGACTTATAATAAGGCCCTAAATCACATCTTGATCCCTCTTCCATGATTTATACCAACTCATCCATCAATCATAGAGAATTTTCCTCTATCTTATCCTAAAAAAATTAAGTTTACTCAGGTACTGATCAAGCAACCCGAGTTGGTTGTGAGTAAAAATCATAGGCCACCACCAAAAAAATCTAAAATGATGTCTAGTAAATAACATTTCATGTTATTTTATAAATAATAATATACATGAACTAAATTAAACTATTTATATTTATTCAATTTCTATTTATTTAACCATATAACTCTCGGGTTCCAAAAGACACTGGAACTCTCAATACCCTCGTCACCCCATCTAGGAGTGTAAACCATATCACATAATCAATTCATAATTTATTATAACACATGGAATTTCATTATCTATTACATATCAATTCCTTATTACAGCCAACTAGAACAATAGTCAAGTGCCAAAAAATTTCTCTTAGAACACTATGTCTATAAACCAATAGATATTTGATGTAGATGTCCATGAAAAACAATCATTTATAAAAAAGTCACATAAGTGGGATTTTGAAGTAGAAGTTCATGTCCCACACTCATTTATCACTATGGTATTTTCATGTAGCAGACCATGTCTCACACATGTATATCAATATTTATCACCATCAACTTCTGATGAAGCAGACCATGTCACACACATGAGTATCACATATATCACAATATAAAATATATCACCTAATTCTTGTTTAATCAAAATTTTCCCTCTTATCACCTTACACATCATAAAATTCCATTTCTATTATAAAAACAAATCATGGTCAATACATTAATAACATGAAAATAATATGAAAAATCACCATTATACCATTTATTAAGATTTAATCATATATTTCATTAACCCGTTATGGGTAATATAATCATGACATAATTCCCATGGTAAATTAATTCATAAAAAAATATTTGACCAATTACACACACTCGTTAATTAAAAAAATCAATATTCAATTAATCATTCAATTCCACAATCATAAAAATCCATTAATTAATTGAAAAATTAATTAATCCAAATGCACTATCCAAATATCCCATTAATTAATTCACCAATTAATTCATCCAAATCCAATTTCCTATTCACAATAATTTCCATTACTTAATTCACATATTAATTAATTCAATTCAATACTATTAATCAAATTCCATTTTCCCATTCAATATCCCAATCGAACATCCCCTTAATTATTTCACTAATTAATTAGCCAAATTCTGTGATTCTATAAATTAATTTGTCAACTAATTTATTCAATTATAGATTCAATTTTCAATCTTTACAAATGAAATATTACATCACATACACACAATATGTATCAAGATTTCTATAATTGAATTTACATCACCTACCTCATGATCATTTACAAAGGCTCTCTAATAGAAATACCCAATTTGGTATAATGATGAAGAGTACAGTGAATAATGGGATATAGATCTGAAAAAAAGTAACAAAAATAAAAAAGAAACAATACATATTATAAAGATACCAAAATATTTTCCAAAATTGGTTATTGAAACCCTCTTTTATTCAGAAGGAGGAGAGTGAGGGAGAGAGAGACAGATCTAGTTAGGATAAAACCACATGCCCAAGGGAGGTGCATATCTTCAATGTGGGTATCAAATACTCAATAAATGAGTTCATAAGGGCTTATAATCCATCTAAAATCCACTAAAAATTAGAGAAACCATTTACAGGAAGGCTAGTGTTGATTTTTTTTTAACACCGGGGGTTCTCATATTTTTTTTTAAATAATTGTTTAATTAAAAATGTATACACGGTTTTCTGGGTAGGGGAACATGGATTAAATCGTGTGCATCTTATTGGGATAAAGTTTAATCCAAATAGAATAAACAGTATTAAAATCCTTTCACTAACCATTCTAATCCCCTTGGTTTAGGTTCTCAGAGTTTTCTAGGTTGTTTACACAGTACGGAAAAATTATGCGCTAATGGTTCTCTACCCATCTTCTTTAAAATAATTTCCACATTCAACACAAACTCACTAAAGGTAAAACCAAAAATATATATATACTCAATATAAGTGAAACTAATACCTATAAATGATCCTAATGCATTTTTCAAAAATCTCAGTATCTTACATATAGGTTCATTTTAATATTGGAACACAAAAAAATAATGTTTTTAAGATTAAAATGTCTGTTATATTGACAATCTCATTCAATTAAAAAATATAGAAACTACATGATTATATCAAAATAATTTAAACTTATAAATCCCCTTATAACTAATACAAAGGATCTAAGGGTATAAATACTGATTGTATGAGTCTAATTTGGTAATTCAAGTAACATTTATTTCACTTTGATTTTTACTAGTATGAGATTTTACAGAAAAAAATTTCCCTAAATTATTAATTGATCGAGTTATGATTTGGATTTGTTTGGGGAAAACTCTAGTGAAGAAAAATCCATTTTGATATTAGAAAAATGGGCTTCATATGGAAGACTCCCACTCCCATATTCTATTTCTTTAGACTATATATTTTAAAATTGCAATATGATTACATCCATTTATATGTGATTAGTTAATGACTATGTTTTCATGACCATATTTAATATTTAATATATATTTAGTATTTTCCATTCATTTTAATTTGGTATAGTGTTTGAAATACACAATTTAATATATCATTTATTTTAGGAGAATATATTGTTATATATTGGGTTTTAACATTCTTACCCACTTAAAAAAATTCATCCGTGTAATTTCAATTATTATCTACTTGGATAAGTAACTAAAGGTGGTGAAATGTTTTACACACCTTGACATATTATCATTAATGAAATTTGATCCACAATATAATAGTTTTGATAATAATACACTTATTTTCACTAACCACATAAAGGAAATGTATCTCATAACTATTTATTACTACCCATCTGAAGGATTTAGTTTTCTTCAAAGATATTTCTTTTCTCCCATTAACTAATAGATTCTCATGGTTGATTTTAAATCTATCATTACGTACTGTATAAACAAAAATTGTCTCAAAATGATGATATAAATTAAATTTTAAAATTGAATAAATTTTCTAATGGAATTTATAATGTTTTGAATAAATATTATTTCCATAATCATAATATACATACCAATAAATATTAATGTTAAAATAAAAAACACTAAGGCTGGTGTCTTTGGGTTATTAAAAATCATTCTAGATTCAATAATTTTGATTGAACTAAAAATAAAATCTAATTTCTTGTGGAGGGTTAGTGAAACCAATTTATCATTATCATATTCCTTGATAGTAATTGGATATTTTATTAATTTATCCTTTACTATAGGATATTTTATATTCCTACCATCATAAGAAATCCCTACTTTATGGAATTAGCATAGATAATTATTATTTTATCCAAACATATGACATTAAAACTGTAGTTATTCCCTGAGATGACTTATATCTTCATTACATAGTATAATAGAAATCATCAATTTCCCTCAACATTTTTATACATAATGACTTCCTTTACCACAATTAAATAATCTTCCAGTTCTATTGATGAAATTTCTTTGATACCTTTTCACACATTTTTGACATACATGTGGTGAAATATCTATTATTTCCTTGTCATTTTTGCAGGAATTTTTATGATCTTTTATCCTTCTCTTCATTGGATAGATCGGGATTTAAAATATGGTTAAATTGTTAATAATATTTCGTGATAGTTGGTTTAGAATAATGAGATAATTTTTCATTTTATCTACCATTTTAATTGGTTGATTATTCATCTAATCATTTCATTTTCCGTAACACCCTTGGTTAAATCAGTTCCTTTTGTGTATAACCATCACTAAAACTAAAATTGGTTGACATAAAAAATAAAACATTAATAATGCATGGGAATTATCAGCATGATAAAAAATAATATTACTATAAAAATTGTTGTTATATGATATTATCATGTTTACCTATAGATTATTTGGTTCAAACAATAATACTATTAACATGACATAAGTCACTTTAAATTGTGTTATGTTATGTTTCTTAACTTAATAACTCAAAAAACTTGAAAATAAATATTTAACAAGGGTATATAATGGGAATGAGACTAATCAAAGTACATAACCTAATATTTTCACACTCAGTGTGTAGTTTTAGGCCCACATTTCATGATTTTTACACCTTGAGTTTTTAAATGAATATTATTCATGATAACTTTATTAACACACAAAATCGATTTTTATGTGAATTGGCTTTTACTAAAAAATATTATAATTTAAAAATTATTGATATAACATGGAATTTGAATTGGATGATATAAATGGGATAAACTATCTTTTGGAATATGTATAATAGTCTTAATCAATAAAAATTAATTGAATAATATAGGGACATGTACTGATCATATAAAGACATTATATCATTTAAGATGAATAATAATTACATAATATAATGATCTAAATCAGAATAATTATTGTCTAAGTATCATTGGAAATATAGATAAATAAACAAATGGTTCATAAGTAAACTACATCTTCGTGCATTAATTTATTATAGACTAGATATATTATTAGAAGTATCAACAATACTAACTTTATTAATAACCTAGGGAAATGTAATGAAAGAACATTTTAGATCATATTATTAGTGA
The DNA here is from genome assembly GCA_963277665.1 of Viscum album. NCBI lineage: Eukaryota > Viridiplantae > Streptophyta > Magnoliopsida > Santalales > Viscaceae > Viscum > Viscum album. Next base: position 815,496,399 of record OY728127.1, read on the forward strand.
AGGTAAAATTGGGATATATTAAGGATCAATTAAAATTAAGACATGATAAAGGGAATGAGAACACGATAATAACTTTTGAAAATCCTAGCCTTCATAGCATAGGTAATAATTTTGAATCACAACATAAAGCATGGATTTTCAAAAGAAATAAATCATAATAGAATTTAAGAACATAATAAATTAGGGAATAACAATGACATAAGAAATAGAATTTTTAAATACACATAAGAATTGAAAATCATTTTCATAGTGATCAAAGATCGCATAAAAGACTATGATAGTGGATTAGGTTCACTCACCAAACCATCATAGTAGTTAATGTTCACTCCCAATACTATCATACTATACGAATTAACTTACTAAACTAGTTTTATTCCCCATTATAGTAAAATTTATCTGATGATATATCCATATATTTCCAATGAATTAGAGGGAAATATAATTCTTGTACCACCTATAACATAATTAAATGTAAACTGATGTGTTAGATAAAATCCTAAAATATTCATCATATCAAAATGAATAAAAAAAATTCATAAAAATTACATCAAGGAATAACAAGAGGAAAAGAAAATCGTGTCATAAAAAATTTATCATAACATAACCCATTGAAAATAAATAGGTTTTATAAAAATCATGGAACTATAATCATAAATGATCTATAGAAATAATAAGGATGGTATCACTGGAATATATATAAATTAAATATTATGAAGCATTCAAGGAATATATATTATATGTAAAACACTTTAAAAAGATCACTTGTAACATTTCTTGAGGAAAATACACATTTAACAATGAAATTTCTTATTTAATATAATAATATTTTCTAAATAAAAAAATTCTAATATAATACCCTTCAAAACATAAAAGGTATCGTTATTTCATTATTTATTATCTCTTTAGAAAATGGAATTCCCATGTGTGGCCTTTTTGAACCCTCCACACAAGGAAACCCCCCTCCCCACGAAAAGGTCACTCTAGAGAGAGCCCCAGCTGGGAAGGAGTCGTTTCCAGTCGAGATGGCAGAGTGTCCCGAGGGGTGATAACTCGTGCGGTGATGGTTCATCAAGCAATCTATCAGCACCTGTGGGTTTCACCTCATTTTACCCACCCATTCAGAAATCAGATGACTCAGCAAGGTAAGTGCATCTCGGGGGAGAGGTTCACCCCGAAAGAGGACTCCTAGGATTTGAACCTTATACCTCCCAAAGAACGGCATTGTTATACCCCTCTCCTTCACCACTACACCACTAGAAACCCAACATAGATAATTATATATTCACACTAGTGGAAAATTATGTTCATTCTGTAAACATTTAAACAAATATTCCTTTCATATTTTTGAGAAAAAAAAGTCAAAAGTTCCTTTTCTAGAAAGTTACAATAATATTCCTTTTAAACAATTTTTATGAAAATAAATATTGTAAAAATGAATTTAAAAATTAATAGAATAATTTTAATAACATTACTAAATAAATATTTATAAAATATGGACATGGAAGTAAAAATAAATTCGATAGAATACAGATATAATGTTGGTTTTCTATAAAACATTATTTCACATGCATGAGTTCTTAAAGTATTGATAATTAAAGTATAATAGGAACTCCCTATAAATAACCACATTATAAAAAGAATCCATATGTTTCATTAGTGGTATATCATAATATTTCAATAATGAAATATTAATCATAAATAATCCTGAAAAACAATGAGATTGTAACACAAAATACTTACCTTAGGTAATACTTTTTTTATACATGTTTATGACACCTTTATAATGAATATATATTTATATTACATATATTTAAGAACAACAATAATATATATCATAATATATGTGATTACTAATTACATTTTATCACATGTTTATTAAATATTCTATTTTAAAATCACTAATCTGAACAGTAATTTATTCAACTATATTGTATGTTTTGGTTTGATAGTTTTAATCATATTACATTGAAACTAGCCCCAAAAAAATTATTATTTTATTAATAATATAAATAAAATATATATTCCTTATATACATATTTAGAATGATACATTAAATTTTTAGATATAAAAATGAATTACATTGTTCATGGAGACTTTAGGTTGTACGTATGTATGAGCCTTTTTAAATTTTTTTACAGATGAAATAAAATAAAGGAAAATAATAATTTACCTTAAAATGATTTTAATTATATAAAAAAAATAATATAGTTTCCTAAAATCCATCCTTCTTAACATTAATATAAAATAGAAACAAAAAAATGAATCACATTACATCGTAGAGGTGGTAGTCTACACGTATGGAAGGGTCGCGTTATTACTTTCCAATAAATTAGAAGATAAAAATGTATATGTGATATTATAATTAAAAAATTTCATTATATAGAAATTAAATAATATAAACATCCAATGAATCATTATATTCAGCTATGAGAGGCAATGATGGAAAACAAATTGTATCTGTTTGTGAGGTGGTAATCCACTATAAACATGACCGAGTGTTTGAGTTACTATTCGATGGAAGATGATATTGATATAGTTTATTAAATTAACATAAACAAATAAAATTAAATTAATTATATTGTTGTTTTTATTTCATCATGATTGAAGATGTTTTTATGTAGGTGTAAGTTGAAATAAAATGAAAATGAATTGTTAATAACTATAACTCTTCTTTGAAAAACATCTTTATATTTATAAATAATCCTTGTCGTGATGGTTTTCATATAAAAATGGACTATGGGTCATGGACAGTGATGTAGGGAAGGTTTTTTTTCAGTTATTCTATTTTGTATTTGGATTTTAATATATGGATAGGACTAGAGAGGTGGTGTCCTTTTATAAGAGGGGAGGGGACAACGTTGGAATTTTTGAAAAGAATAAAATATATTAGATTACTCATCCAAAATGGCCCCAAAATAAACCATTATTGAAGATAGGATATAGGTTAGAAATATTCAAAAAAAATATAACTAATATATGTTATTATGTCATTTTTACCCTTATCTCTTTAGTTTAACCCCAGCAAACCTATTTTGACCTGAATCATGGTAACATATTTTTAATGTTATTACTATTCATTATTGAGTAGAATTAAGTTGAACAAATTAAATAATATTATAATTTTTGATTAAAAATATAGAATCCATTTTCTAGAATTAAATTTATATATGTGGAGGAATATAATTTAAAATTAAACCTAAAAACATGACAAATTTTGATTTTCGAAAGATATATATTTCTTTAGTATAAAATATTTTTATAAAAAAATTAAACATAAAATTGATTCCAATGAACTAAATTGGTTTCATAATAATATAATTTTACTAATTTAAATTTTATAACAATTTTAAAACCAAATCATACTTTTTAAATGCATTAAATGAAATAAAAAATTTTGTGTACTCACAATTCATCAAAAAAATTAATATTTTTCAGAAAATTTTCAAAAATTAACTCTATGAAGAAAAGTTCATGTTGGATTAAAAATGATGTTAATTATTTTAGAAAATATATATATGGGGTGAAATTATTTATATTTTTTCTCATAAAATCAACAAAAATATTTTATGAAAAAATGTTTTTATGTCATATAAGGAAATTAATAAAAAAAATTATTTGATTCATCTAAAACCAATATATGTGCATACATAAAATTTAGGTATTACTATTTTTAGAACCAATTTAATGGCATGGTTAAAATATTATACTATAAAATGGTTCATTTAGACTATAGTTTTCATGAATCACAATCTATCGAAAAAAAACAAAAAAAATTAAATGAAATATATCATCAAATAATAGTTTGTTACATTCTACCCCCTCTTAAAAGGAATTTCACTCTATAAATTATGTCCATCTAATAAAAAAATATGATATATCCTATTCATCAAATCCTAACATTCCCATGTAGGTTCTTTTAACTTTTTATCGATTCAGATAACTTTAACTATGTGAGAAGTCTTTTTCCATAGAAAACTATGTATATGATCAATGACTTGTACTAGTTTATCTTTAATGTGATTAGAATGATACAGTGGTAGGAAATTTGAGTTCAGTACATGTGAAGTATCTAATATGTAATTCATCAATAGAGATAATTGGAATACATCATCAACTTGAGAGAGGTTCGATGGAAGTGAAAAAATATAATCTACCACCCCTATTTGATCAAGAATATTTAAGGGGTGATTATTTATAGTGATGTTATTTACTTTCATCTAGAATTTCATAAACTTATACAATAATAAAATACTTAGAAACACTTTCTCACTAGCCGCAAACTCTATATATCGTAGATGATTATCGAAATTACTTCTATATTGACTTTGATATTCCTTTTTTAATTTTTATGATTTTTTCTACTGTTTACTCATATATCCTAGGTACTAAGAGACTTCGTTCTCCAACATCAGTCTAGCATGTTGTATCTCTACAAAAATTTCTATAGAGGGATTCATAAGGAGCCAGATGAATTCTCGATTGAAATATATTATTATAAAAAAACATGACTAGAGTAAGTTTTTGATCCCAACCACCACATAAGTCCATTTAAAATGATATAAACATATTTTATAAGGTTTTAATTATTTTACAAGACTAAAAATCTGTCTGAAAAAGATAAGCAGTACTGAAACATAACTATGTATCTAGATCATATTTAACACTTCTCTAGATAATTAAGTTAAAACATTGATCCTGATAAGATATAACAGAATTTGTTACTTAATTAAATCCTTTACACTAAATTAATGTGTATTATGTTAATTTTATCAAGGGAGAAATATTTTCCTATAGTAAAAAATGTTTGATTATTTTTTATAGAGATTGAATACAGCCCTATTATCATTATATCCTTTAGAAATTTTAGGGAGTCTAGTGAAAAAATATGTGGTGTGGTATTCCAAAATCCATTCTTCTATTGGTGAGGGTTTTAACACCATCATATACTTATTTCTCTTAACTTTATTTTATTTAAAAATCAAACACCAATATACACACTTTTTAATATCTCTATTCATTATTTCCTTATATAAATACACTTTTAGATCATTATATGTTTTCATACATCTAGGTTTAAGATATAATGATGAACTTAGATCCTCATCAAATATCTCCTTTAAATAATGTATGGATGGAGAACATACACAGTTCCGGAACCTTATCATTACATCATAAACAAGGATGAACATAGGAAAATTTTTGACCTTCTTCTGTAGTTCGAAATCTTCCTTCTGTGCCAATTTAATTATCATAAGGAAAAATGGTTGAATCATCATATGATAATGATTAAAATTTTCCCTTCCATATGATTTTCATATACATCTTTTAAACTCCATAAATATTGTATCTTTTGTGATCCTTATCATAGATAAGCTAACATAATCCTTTCAACTCAAAGCATTTTCCACCTTGTTTTCCTTCCCAGTGTGGTATTGTATTGAGAAATCATAATTTTTAATCACCTTAAACCATTTTATTTGGAGAATATTCAAACATTTCAAATTTAATATATAATTTAAAATTTTGATTTTAGTATATATGTCACACATTTATCTCTAAAGATAATGCCTCTATATATTCAATTTATAAATTACTATTGCTAATTTCAAATAATGAGTTGGGTAGTTTTCCTCATGAACCATCATTTCTTATTGGGAATAATCTATAACCAGCTCATTATACATGGTAAACTGACATATTCACTTATATAATGCTTCATTATAGATTAATAACCCTTCTCTGCTATATTTTAGTTTAGTTATAGGTGTGCTAAACAACCTTCTATTTAGTTCCTTAATATTTTTTCACATTCATCTACCCAAATGAACTAGGTTTCCTTTCAAGTTTAATTTGTGAAATATTAGATATTAATGGAAAATTATCCCAAATAAAATTAAAATAGCATTCAAAACTAAGAAAACTACAGATCTCACACATATGGGTTTGTTTTGTTCAACATTTAATGACTTTTTCCTTTGATGGATCTAGTGATACACATTCTATAGAGATTATATAACCAAAAAATGGAACATTTTTTACCAAAAATTCACACTTTATAAATTTTTCATAAAAAAATTCTTTCATTATGTTATTTGGTACAATTAATCAGTGATATTAATGATCTTCCATATAATTTTAATATCTTATAATATCATCAATGAATAATTCCATAAAATTCTCAAGACAATCTCTGAATAATATATTTATTTAATCCATGAATATAGTGGGGGAATTTGTAATGCCAAGAAAAATAACTATGTATTTTTAGTTTCTATAACCTTCATTGAATATAATATTTGTTATATATTCCTTCTTCACCCTCAATTATTGATATCCATAGTGAATTTAAATATTAAAAAATTATTGACCTTTTCCCAATTGATCAAACAAGTCATCAGTATAGGGTAGAGGATACATGTTATTTACTAGGATTTGGTTTTGATCTAGATAATAAATACAGAGTTGCAGTGATCCATCTTTGTTTTTTAAAAAATAATAAATGCACTCTATGGTGACACACATTGTGAACAAATACCTTAGAAATATTCCCCTAGAGTTTTTCCATCAATTCTTATTAATCAATCATGGAAATTACATACATAGTGTTTCAAATAGATTTAACACCATGTATCTAAATGTAAATGACGATAAAAATTACTTAATATTTATTTTAATTAAAAAAAGTTACTTTTCACTATGGGGATATTTTCAAGTTTATAGTTTTAGAGAATTAGTTTAAAACTCACACATGAGAAACTATATAATACAAATTGAACCCTTTTGATCAATTTTAATTTCTCAAACCATATCAAACATTTAAAATATAACATGAATTATTTTCTATAAAACACTTAAAAAATATCCACATGACTAATTAATTTCCCTTAAAATCTCTATATCCAATGAAATATTTTTTTAAAAATGTGTGATAAGCACAAAAATTAGAATAATGGGGATAAAAATTAGACAAGCATTACTCTAGTGAAAAACATGAAAACCCATTTCTTGAAAACATAAAATAATAACCATAATGATATATATCATTCCTTTAAAGATATAATTTATTTTACCTTTTAAAAATATATGATTTATTTTAACACTCATTATCCAAAATAGAAAATTCATGTAGGCACACTAGGAAATAATTTTATATAACTCTTATAGAACCCTTTTATAACCCTTATAGATCTCATAAAAATTTAAATAACCATATAAATAACTTTTAATATAATTGACCATAAAATATAATGATTACCCAAATCATTGGAGTGCTATATGAGTGATCCCATTATTTATAATTTCCATGAGGCACTAAATCAATAACACATTTCATCATTTGAGAAAATCATTTAAACTCGTATGAAAATAAATTTTTGTTATCAAAACACCAATTTATTTTTAAAAACCATTATCAATAAAAATATCCAATGAAATGAAATTATGGTTTTTATTTGAGAAACATTTATAGCTTGTAATCGAATCTAGAAATAAAATTAGAGTTAGAGAAGTAGGAAATTTCGTCGACATTATCATTCCGTTTAAACCACATAAAAATATTCCATTGGAAAACACCTAAAATAAGGTAAAAGAGATATACAATTATCTAATAAATATTTTATTCCCATATTTAATAATTTAAAATATTATTTGAGAAACATGGATATGGAATAGAATGAGAGTTTGTAATAAATTATTAAAAGTTTATTTATTTACAAGAGAAGCCCCTTTTCACTTTGGAAGAAATTAAGTCTTAAACTCCATAAAAATAACAATAAAAACATTAAATACCATTATAATAGATAAATTCATGATATTACATGTCAATGGGTCTGTATACACAATTTATAAAATGATAAAGGTGTACAACCACAATATAAGTATTAATGAAAGGAAACTGAGATGAAGTCCCTTACATTTAGTTTGACATGTCAAATATTTCTTGATCCTCCCAAATAATAAACGTGCGTTAATTATATAAATAATTTATAACATGTTTCAGATATATTATTTCATTTATTTCACTTATTAACAATTATTTATGTACTTAACATAAGTTATTAATTATAAATAAATTTTTAATAAGTGAAATAAAAGAAATTATTATTTAAAAATTTCATAAATAATAATAATGAAATATTTGTTATATTTATTCATAAATTATACTTCTAAAACTAATCATGAATTAATGTTTTGAAAAATTAACTAATGTTATGATCATGGACACAGTAATCCATAAGTATGCTTCAGTAGCATTTATTTTTTCAGTGATCATTATAGAGAAAAACAATTTAAAATTTTATCTCTCAAGAATGATAATTACATCATTAAACCAATATTATTTAATTATATACACTTATATATATCATTATTGTGATTTTGTAATGAAAAAAATAATTACATCACTTTGAGGAGGTTATAGTCCACACATCCACAAACAAAAGTTTTCATTTTTTCAAGTGAGTTAAAATGAAAAACTAAAATGATATATTATATTCACATAATAATAAATATTTCATTTATATAAATCATATTTCATTTATATCACATATATTTATTATATTTACTCATATTACCTTCCATATAACGTGTTTTTTACAAATGAATCACAACACTTTGTGAGGCGATAGTCCGCCTTACACACGAGCGATACTATCTTATAAATTATAGAACGGAAGATAAAAGGAAATATGTGATAAAAAATAAATAGTAATAATTATTTTATAAATATCATATATAAACTTTATATCTATTACCATACCCAACCTTGAGAGGTGGTAATGTAAAAACATTTGACATTGTTTCATGAGGCAGTAGTCTGTTGTACACATGAATGATGATTTTGTAACTCATTTGATTGATGTGTGTGTGTGTGTTTAGGTCATAAAAAATAAAAAAAAAATTATATGTAATATACTTAGGTTATTATATCATAATTTTATATGAATAATTTAACCAGGTGGAGGAAGAATTGAAATAATAAATGATTATTGATGAACATTACCCCTTCATTAGTTATCTCCTTTTGGTCTGCACCAATATCCTTCCTTGGCGGGATTTATAGCCTAATTAAGGATTCTAAGATGATATTGGGGATTTTTATATTTGATTTATCAGTTATTTTATGAAACAATTGGTATTTATCTATCAATATAGGGGGAGAGGGGGTTTCCTTTTAAAAGTGGGGATACTGGAAAAGTTGTAAATTTTTTAATAAGAGAATTACACCAATGTTTTTTCATGTCACCAGGCCCAAATAATGGCCCCTTATCGATCATATAATGGATAAGTTTTTAAAAATTCCATAAAATTGGGTTTGGACATGTTTTTGGGTCATTTTAACACCTTATATGCTATGTTTAACCACTAAGGAAATTTGTTTTGACCTTAATATTTGTTATTAATTTTAATTGATTTCAATAATAAATTTGTCCAAAAATAAAGTTTAAATTGTTTTAAATTATAAATTATTATGATTACATATATGGAATTTATTTTTTATAATTAAATTAACATAACTTCAAAATTTTAATTTAATATTAATCTTGTAGACACTGCGAGACATTATGATTTTAGAATAGTATTTTTAGAAAAACACAATACTTTATTAACTCTATGACTAATAATAATCATTGATATAAAATAAAATAATATTTAATGATATATAATATTTAAATTGAATCCTTTTCATTCCCCGTTATGGATTATGTTGATTATAAATGAGAAAAAATATTCATTTTAAAAAATTTCTATGAAACCGCCATTTTTAAATGCAAAAACAAACTTGAAGAAAAAACCAATATAAATTTGATTAAAAACTAATCATGTATATTAAATATAAATAAATAAAAATTATATTATATTTAATAGTATTAATAACATATTGGTACTTTTAAAATTAATAATTAATTAAAAATAAATAAATTTTTTGAAAAATGGTATTTTTAACTATTTACAAAAAAAATCAATATTATCTAAAAAATCCAAAAAACTCACAAAAAGTAAATTATTTATATGATGATTTAAAAAATGATATGAATTTTATAAAATAAAAATTTTAATATTTATAAATTATTATTTTAGATAAAACCATAAAAGAATATATTTTAGTTGAACAATTTCCTTTTTGATTAAAAATTACTTAATATCTTTTTATAACATTTATAACTATCTAATTCATATTGGTAAATAAGATAATTATTTATTCTATAATTACTTGGGTTTTTATAGTATGAGTTCTTTTCAAACCTCAACTTCATTATTCTTTGGGAGACTTGGATAATATCTTAGAAATACATCAAAAAACTACCACACAATTGCCCTATCACCTATGATTTGTTTCTATTTAACCATTTGAGAAAAACACCCATTTTTAATAGTAATAAATATCAATAAAATGAACGTGAACTCTATAAGATGTTCATATTTATCATTTCACTAATATATGATCATATATTGGTTTGGAATATCAAACATGAAATCCATTTCTCCATAATTGATGTTGGAATTATAAAGAGAAATCCAATCCATGCATAAGTTAACATAAAATTAAAACAATGGGGGAATAAAATTATTTATAGGAATCCCATTCCGAAAACATTCAACTAGGGGAGAATCATATACTTAATATATGATAATCATACCATTAGGTACTTTCATTTCTAATTAAAAATATATTAGTTGTGGTGTACTTTTTATACCATTGTAAAATCATCAGATATAAAATATTTGGTAGATCCAAAGTCAAATATGACACTAATAGTTCTAGATTGGATTGTATGTGTAATTATAACCAAGTCATTATCGTACCCCCTTTCCCCCATAAGAAATATTTATCACATGGTATTTCACATTTTATCTTCCCTTAATAGGTTTCTAATGTCGATCATCATCAATAACCATCATATTTGAGCACTGGTTAGCATACTACCCATATCCTTGATTTTGAAACACTAGAGTATGGGTGGTTCATTCTCTTGAAAGTTTCTATATAATTTTCTAAATTTTTCTTCCCATCATTTTAAAAATTTATTATATGATGATTTTCCATTCCATACATAAAACATATACTATTCCCCTTAAGTATATTTCCTCAATTTTTATATCCATATTTCAAGAATAAATAAAGTTTCATCTTCATCAATTTGTTTTTTTTATAATTTACTTTGAATTAAATTTTTATTTTCTTTCTAAAACCCTAGTATTATTGGGTATATCCAATAAACATTTCACCTTGATTGCACCTAAAATCATTTATTCATAAATATTAAAGTCTATTATGTTTAATTACCTTCAGAGACATGTTATTAGTACACTAAATAATTAACGATCCACAAATTTAGGATTGATGATAATTCTTGAAGTATACAATGCATGTATTTAAAAATTTTCCTTACAGGTACCAAAAAATATATCATACATATGATTTATCACATATAATTACTTCACTTTTTTTAAAAATATTATTTGGAAATTACATATTGAACTTTAATATCATAATATCATCCCACTCCATCGAGTTTCTTTTATCCAATTACCTCACATTCTTAATAAGATTCTTCCACTGATCAATTTCACCTAGAGAATTAAAGACTTATAAAATGACTCTCTCATGCTTGGAACATTGGTGAATGGAATATATTTTTTTAGTGGTACTAATCCATAGCTAAAAAAAATTTAACTAGTGAAACCCCTAAATGTAGTTGTAGATTACGTCATGAAGGACTTAATAGAAAATTGTTCCTTACTTTTCTCATGTGTATGTTCAACATGATTCATATATTGAGGTTTTTGTTGAATAATAACAATTATATTGTAAATTATATCTCCTATAACATTGGGATTCTCATGAGTAATATCATTGTGTTTTTCAAAATATTAATCATTAATATGATTCATTCACATTCATACCAATGAATAAAACCAAAAATAATTATCTAAGAAACAATAACCTATATGGGAATCCACAATTAATGAAAAAATGTTTATAGGATTTCTAAATCATTAAAAAAATTATAATCTTATAAAACCTTAGTTCTAACCTAATTTTTTCCTAGTCATAATATATTAAAATATCTCATAATGTTTCACTAATAAAATATGAATTACCTAAGAAATTCCCTCAATAGTGTAAAACTAGGTTCGAAGTTAGGGCACACTTATAGAGCACCAAAATTATGAATTTGATACACTTTACCAACACTTTTAGATGATTTTACCAAATATATTTTCACTTCCAAAACCACGTCCACATGTAGTATCCAGAGAATGATGTTTTTCCTAGAAAAACAAGAATCCTTTATTTACCATAACATAGGATATTATCTTAGACATTATATTGTCCAAATAGTTCTCACTAAAGTTTTCAAAAGGGTACAAAACCATTATATGATATCAAATATATCATCCCATAAATTTCATACATTATTATAAAATCTTATTAGATTAATATTAATTATATAAAAAAATAGACCATTCCAAAATCTTATAGGTCTTGTATCATTGGAAACCTAGATACATAAAAAACTAATTCATAACTGAACTACATTATATCCCACTAATTTCTTCATAACTATAACCTTGTTAGACATATCATACATAATACCATTATTCATAACCCAGAGAAAGGTAACATAATAAAGGGAAAACTCAAATACAAAGTAAGGATATATAGGTAAATATCAATTATTACATAAAAATAAAGTGTAAGAAAACATGAGCATAAAATTTAAAAAAACAATCCATGTATATCATTGATCATAATTTTAAATCATGGAATATAGTATTCCATTTCATAATACATTAATCATAACTGAATAAAATTACATAAGCCATGGGAGCATAACATTGGAAAAAGAAATAGAATTGTGTCATCTGAATAAGAATAGAAAATAATTTCTTTATTATTCACAACATACATCCAAGAATATTTTCTTTGATTGCGTTTACTAAGAAATATTTTATATTTTTTATGGTTCACTCCCAAGACTATCATAGTGGACAAAGTCACTTACTATACTGGGTTCACTACCCATTCATGTTTAGTTTATCTTATGAAATATCTATCTTTACCCAATGACTGGGAGAGATATATAATCTTGGGCCCACCCATAAAATAATTAAAATCATAAAAATGTGTGACACAATATCATAAAGAGTTCATCATTTCATTCACTGAGAAAAATAAATGGGTTTCATTAACATTTCATCATGGAATAAACTATGGAAATGAAATGGGTTTCTTAGTCAATTAATATTAGAATAACCCATGGAAAAAAAATAGGTTTCATAAACATATTGTAATCATAATAATAAACCATCTAGATAAAGGCAAAATATGGTATCATTTTATTATATCCCTTGTAAATATTAGGAAACAACAAATGATTTCTTCTTATATGTAAAATGTATTTAAAATATCACATGGAACATTTCCTAAGAAAAATTCCCTTTTAAAATTTAAAATAACTTCATTAATATATATAAATTTCACAATTTTTAAAGAAAACAATTTATTTAAAAATATATTTGGAAACATATAATGTAATATTCAAGTAATTTTGTGGTCATTATGGAGGTAAATTTTGTTCATGTCCTATATCTTAAAACAATGATTCCTTTCACAATTTGGTAAAAATTAAAAAAACTCATTCATAAAATGAAAATAAGATCTATTTTAATCCATTTTAAAAAAATTAAATTATTATTAAATGTTAGATTAAATAATAATTTTTGAATATTAAAAAATTATTGATTTTTTTTTGAAAACATTGACAAGGGAGAGATATGATTTTTGATTGAAGAGGAAAATAAAGTCAATTTTCCATAAAAAGGTTCTTCTTGCATAATGAGTTTAAAAATAGATTAAAATGAAATTAAAACATATAAAATATTTAAAAACCCCATTTTATAATCAAATTATTGATTTTATTGGTAGTTATATCATAATATTTTATCATAAGTACATAATCATAAACAATCATGACATACAATGAGATTGTAACATAAATCCTTTACCTTAAAAATAACTTCATTCAAATGTGTTTGAACACACATTATATTTACTTATTTATTATAAATATATTCTATAACCATAATTAAATATTTTATATCATATATTATTTCTTATAAACTTTTATCATCTATTTATTTACAATTCTTTATTAAAATCACTATTCTGGGTGATAACTACTTCATTTTTCAAAAATGTTTTGGTATATATGTCTTTATCCTTATTATTTTAGCTTAGATAAATCATAATAAATATGATAATAATTATTTAAATATCATATATATTCACTATACAAATATTTATACATATCCACAAATGTTTGATATAGAATAATGAATTACATTACTCATTAAGATGAAAAAACATATGTACGCATGAATGTTGTTTTCATTTTTTAATTCGTTGAATAAAATAATGATAAATATTATTAAAAATTTGAATAATAATTATTAGTACGTAATATAAATCATATATATTCATCAAATCCATCCTTATTTCCATCCATTAAAAATGGAAACAAAAAAATGAATTATATTACTTCATTGAGGTGGAAGACCACATGTATGCATGAGTGACATTATCATTTTCCAATGGATTGGAATGTAAGAAGGTATAAGAAATATAATAATTAATTAAGAATATTTTTATCATAAATATAATATATATAAATTAGATATATCATGATATCAATCCATGATATAGGGTGATGGAAAATGAGTTACATCAGTTTTGTGAGGTTGTAGTCCATCTAACACGCGATGGACAGATTTGTTTTCCATTTGTTGGAAGGGGAGATGGTTATAAATAATTCTATTATCATATTAAAATATTATTATATAGATTATATATTTTTATTATTTCATCATGTTTGATTAATTTTTTAAAGAGTTATAAGAAGAAATAAAATAAAAATTTATGGTTAATAACTATACGTCTTCTTCAGACAACCTATTTTGGTATGTACCTAATTCCTTCATAGGATTAATTTATGATAAAATTATGGATATAATTCATGATAAGGTTTTTATGGAAGGTATTGGGTTTTCTATTTTCTAAAACAAACATTTCTTGATTTGTGGAGAGGATATGATAGGTAATGTCCTTTTTATGTGAGCGCAAATACACACATGGAATTTCTTAAAAGGAAAAAATATATTAATGTAATATTATTGTAAAATGGATAAAAATTACACCATTATTGAATATTATATGATATATTGTTGAATTATTTCCATAAAATAGATTTTGGATAGGACTCTACATCATTTAATCCCTTAGCTCTTCAGTTTAACACCTGATAAACCTATTTTAACCTTAACTGTGGTAACTAGTTTTTACTATTTTTACTATTAATTATTACCCAAAATTAACTTGAAGTTATTTCCAAATAATAATGATGATGATTATATATATGAAATATATTTAATAAAATTCTATTAAAATAATTGGTAGAATTTAATTTAACATTAAACACACAAATGCAATGACAATCAGTCTTCCAAAGCAAAAGTATTCTTAAGTAAAAAAATTAATATCAACATTAATCATAAAATTGATTAAAATGGAATATATAGGATTAAAATAAAATAATTGAACAAATTTTTTTCATAATCTTTCCATATGGGGCCCACCTGGTTGGCATAAGGCCTAGCTACAACTACCCGAAGGCCACATCCATAGGACATGGGTAGGAAGAAAGCACAGAAAGGAATAACAAAAATTGGAGCCCTTTTCTAACATACTTGTACAAACACACCCAGCTGTTTCCAAAAATAATTGAAAATGAATAATAATAAAATATAATAACATATGGCATAAAAATATACCTGTAAAAACCATTAGGGATTACAAAAAGTGTGATAGTGTAATCTGAAAAGTAAAGTAAAAAACACATTCCCAAAAAAAATAACTAGAAAAGGAATACAATGAGAGAATAGATCCAAATCATTATGTCCCAACCACCATACATGTTCAAATTCATATGGTTATCCTTATTTTCCTATGAAATCCCCATATACCTTTCCATAATCTATATAAGACACAAAAAAAGTGGGAAAATTCCATGTGGGCCTGAGTATATACATTCACAGTAGGAAACCCTAAAAACTGGAGGGAAGAAATATGAAAAATTATTGATCTACTTATCTCAACCCAATGAATGAGTAAAAAAAGTAATATATATATATATATTCTCAGATAATAACCCTATATGAGAGAGAAAGGGGATATTAATCTAATTTCACGTATAATGAGAAGTTATTCCCCATAAATCCAAAGTTCATTCATCGATTCCAAATATCTCGCGTGTCTGTCAGAAGAAATAAAATTCTATAGTAATAACACCTCAACACATTTCCAAATAGTTGAGGGGGTAAATTCTCCTATGATAATACCCACGGTCTATTTCAATCAGGGGTACCACTCAATAAATAGATAATCCAATCCGTAGTTTGTTAGGGGTTACCACTTAGTACATAGAGGACATGTTCACTGGTGCATCAGGGGGTAAACTCAGTAGACAAGAGACTGTATCCCAAATCCATTATGGGGTACCTATCATTAGAGAGAGGTCATGTGCCCTATCCTTTCAGGTTGATACCACTAAGTTGGTAGAGGTGTATGGGAGACCAATTCTCTAGTACAACAGGGGATTTCTATCCTTAACCACTCTTTCATAATCCATCCTAATTTATGTCATCATATTCCACCACCTAAAGAATCATCATTCTCATAACATCTTTCTTTGTGTCTCAAAATCCACTTCGAGTTACACTTTCACATTATGTATAGAAAAAATATTTGGATTGGCTACTCATGAGGTAGAATCAGATTCAAAATGAAGGATATCTAATAGGTATAAGCTTCTCAAAAAGTGTGTAGGGGTATATTGTGTGTAAGGGTTCCACACGGTGTGTTTCCCAACTCCCCTTCGTATCTATGTCCCCACAAGCACATTGATATCTTTTCATTTATTTCTACACAATATGTAAGTGTACTACAAAGCATATCTCAACTATCTTGGGCCATCCAGTATACTCCTAGCCATGCATATGTGGTTATTCGTGTACCTATACATGTACTCCTCGAGTACACATTTGGCCTCCATAATTAATTCACAGGATTTGTGGTGGTCTAACAAGGAATTTCATATTTTACACACCTAAAATACCTATCCTTCATCTCCATGGGACTACACAGCATGTGTTCTTATATACTATATGCCACTCCGTTGGGGTTTTCACTAAAACTATAGTTTCCAATTAATTTTTCTAGACCCTTCTCCCCCTCAAAAAAATCCACATGTTAAAACGCCGTAAAATGGTGCTACTCACTTATAGCCAACAATTCTTATCCTCTTTTGGCTAGAAATTAGAATCTGGTCCTCCCACATAAATTCCTTCTTTTTCCTTCCACTCATGGTGCCTCTCAGTATCTCATAGAATCCCTGAACCATGGTTGGATGACAAAAATCCTTACATCATTCCATGTTCCATTCTTAATCTATAAAATTGTTCATCATTAATGATACCATGATGATTCTGGGGGTTTTATCATGCTCGAACCCTACCCAGTAAATTTGAACAATGACATTATATGAAAAATTGGAGAATTCATTGAACGGAGATGGGAATAGAATAATAAAAAAGTTAATCCTTCACTGTAAAAGCATTATTATACAATGATAATATAAATGGGGTGTCACCAATTTGGTTTGGGTTATAACATGATAAAATAATGAATCAACTATTTTTAGGGCTCTTGTGAATGTTCAAAAAGCGCAAAAATCAAAGCAATAATCGATCCTTCCTTAATTAATTTAAAAAGGATAGTAATCCATAAAAATTATGGTCCTTCGTCGAGTAGGATCAATCGTTGGTGAGGATAATGGTTTCCAAATATTTTAGGACTAATTGTGCTCATTGTTCCTTGATTCACCTTGATCTGGTTGTAAATCATCATCTAATCCTAGTTCTCTAATAATGAACGGTTAAATACCCTTCAAAATGATCTAAGGGTCATGTTGGGAAACCCTATAAATTATCCATAATAGGATATTTACTGAAGTGAATATATTATAGGTTTTAACTGAATTAAAATAATTAATTAATTAACTTATATTAACATAACATAACCCCCAAAGGTTTCCACATTTTTACATTCGTCATTTTCCATCATTAGGTAACATATAGGGTGAGCCATCCTTTCTGGATTCAATTATGCGCTTATATGTTTTATCTAATATTTCTTTTATGTTATATTTCATTATATCTGAAAATCTATGTACTTTTTATATAAAATATATTTTATAATTTTATAAAATTAATTATAATAAAATTAGGCCTCAGAATTGTGCAGCATCTAAGATCCTAAATACAAAAATATTAATTAAAATATTTCAAAGTCTCACAAGGGAATGAATTGTCTCAATATTTGTCCCTATTTAAGATTTTAATACCCCTAATGTAAAAAAAGATAAAATACTGGGATATTGAGCAGACATCTAACTCTCTCACTCCTAGGATATCTCATGTACACTCCCATACTTCCACAACACATGAACCAAGGGGAGAGTTCATACAGACAGTATCCTCCCTTGTTAATCCTCGATCACCACCAGAAACTCCGTGAAAGTGGAATCATCTATGATTTATAGCTTTCCCCAGTCAATAATGTGTGTTCGATAATGCACATATATCTCTATTTGAGACACAAGGAATACATCATGCACCCACATAAACATTGGGGGTAAGGCTATGTGATAGAAACCTCTACAACCTAAAGTAGTATCTTGAGAAGCTCAATGAACCTTGAGTATATCTTCCTTGTTGGTCGAATATATGTAATCACCATCAAGGGTAGGATCTTATGAAAATGTATTCTCCCTACTCATACTACATGGTACTACAGCATCTATCAGAATAATATTTTTTTTCCTTCTCTTGGTTTTCCTCATTCCCTCACAAATCACCTAGACATTCTCTACCATCACCTATACTATCTCTGTCCAGACATGAGATGCCTCACTAATCTCAATCCAACATAAGTTTTACCTATTGGGTCACTGGTGATGGGAATTGAAATTTTTCATGGTGATATTAGTTTGATATCTATTATTATAAGAAATCGTACAAAAGTTAAGTGATCTGCCAAGATCTAGTTGATGTCTAACATGAAATCATCCACCATATCCTCAAACTCCTAGATAATGAAATAAGTATTCCCGTCAATATTTGGGTAATAAGTTTTACTCATCCCCAACTTTGTAATTAATTCCTCTTGTATTCCTCTCCACAAATTTGATGTGAACCATTTATCACGGTTAAAGACAATCACTTAATATAACCCATGGAGGCATATGATCTCCCACACATACGACATTCCTAAACTATCTTCCAGGATATTCTCCAAGTTATAATGTAATTGTGCCAACTTATTGTGTTAATAAACTATCACCTAGATGCCATAGTGGCTTCACACTATCAATGTAATCCCTTTCACAATGTTCGTGTCTTTTCATCCCATTTCTATTTTGGGATCTCAAGAGTTTATAACAAAAAAGTGATAACTTGGTGCTCAGCCTTCACCTATGAATAGGCGAGACACCATGATATTAACTAGGAAACAATACTCTCCATTCCATCCCACGAATACTAACACTAAGGGTAGTTCTACTTATTCACTACACTAGGATGTATATGAAATTAAGAAGTGTAAAATTTCCTTATCACCTCTACTCAAAATGTGACTTAATACACAGTTCATCCCAAGAAAATGATGACATGATTCCATCCTTAAGAGAATCTATATGATGAATCTTTTGGGGATATCTATTCACAAAGGACCTCTCATTCGATGTATCCCAGCTAATTCTCCCTCACATTCTATATAAGTGGAGGATTCAACACCATCGATTGAAAAAAATATTCACCCCTCTACTCCACTAGGGCTAGTTACATGGAAGTCAACAACTCAAGATCCCCTCCACTAGATGAAAAATGGAACTTCCTTATATGTGAATATACTACTACATTATCCTTATCATGAGTATATATTATATAAAAAACATATTACTTCATTAAATATAACTAGATCCTCTATCATAGGAATAGATCTCTCTATGTAAAGAAATACCTGAGACTCTGATGGTTTGAGTAAAAAACTAAATTGTCACCAAGAAGATAGTTCCTCTACATAATTAGAGTGATGAATACAACTCTCAACTATATATCATGAGTGACATAGTAATTATCATGGGGTCCCAACTACCTTGACCCATATGTCATCAATTCCTTCCTTTGTATCAAGAGACAATCGATCCATTCTCTAGATACATCACAATATACTACGTACTCTATTCCCACCTCTAGTAGCCTCAAAATAGGAGCTCTGTATAGCCTAATCCTCAACTCCTCAATGTATCTATGGAACTAAATTTTCTTGTTAAAAGACATCTATTTCAACATCAGGGTGTTCCAAGGTTCTTTAATACAATATAAGTCTTCCACAAACCTCTTATAGTACTTATCAAATCCATGAAAACTTCACACCTTTGATAGACACTTGGGTGGATCCCAAGAAATAACTTCATCAAAAAAATTGGTATAGAACTAATCCATTCTAAGAAATGGTATTCCATAAAAAGGGAACATCATGGATTCCAAACTAGAACTTCATGATCTGACTATAATGATGCTTCTCTTGAAGAATATCTATGTCTGACCTCAAGTAATCTTCATGCTCCTCAACTGAAGTGGATTAAATGAATCTATTTTTAATTAAGACAAAAACTAAAAAATTATCCATGTATTGACATAAAATAAGGTTAATCATATCCATAAATATATTATGGGAATTCATCACACCAAAATGGCATCACCAGGAACTCATAGTATTTGTAATGACATCATAATGATAGCTTTGAAATATAATCCCCTTAAACCCTACATAGGTGGTAGAAAGACCTGAGACCAATCTTAAAGAACCATTTCTCTCCTCAATAAAAAGTAAAAGTGTTTTTAAATAATCAATAAGGGGTAATTTTCTTTATCATGGTCTGATTTACGAAACAATAGTCAATATAGAGATGAAAGATCGCATCAACCTTGTTCATGAACCCTAGAGCTACCCAGGGGGCACATTTGGTCTTAAGAAACAATTCAATTATAGGTAATACAACGACACCCTCCTCTCCTTGATAACAATAGGGTAAATAAAGGTCAAAGTCAATGAAAAACATAATATCCTTCCTCAGAGGTAGTACAAAAAACATCATTGGGAAAGGTATCTATGTAATCCCTCCTGACTAAAAGAATATAGATTCTTGATGATCTCACTGCACCAATAGATGAACTCACCAACATATAAATGATGGGTTTTGACATCCTACTTGTATGACCCACTCACTCCACCATTAGATATCATTAACCCTAAAAGGAGAATCATTTCCCATCAGCCTGATGTCATCTAACTCATTGTCAATGATAGATGATTTGGAGTTGAGTCATGGATAACCAGTATATACACAATAAGACATCATATGGTCTCCTATTGATGACCAATAGGTCCCAAGAGAACCCTCTCCATCAAGTTATAACTCAAATGTCTTGTTGATAATAAATATTGAAGAAGTGTGCCCTATATGAACCTCACATAAAATATTCATGGATAATGTGTCAACTATGAGCTCCAACATCCTGACAAGTATTAGGGGGATGGTGCAATGAATCACACATGTGTAAAATATTATTTAATAATGTCTATAATAAAAACATATCATAAATCTAGTCATCTTGTGTGCTTCCAGTTCATAATAATCCATAGCCTATAGATACCCACAACACTTACATCCTACTTTCTTAACCTAATGATGGATGTTTGGTCGTGGTGTTTGTGGAATTATCTCTTGGAATAATCCACCACCATAATCTCCTCCTTTGGGATCCCCACCTACTCCTATTCAATAGTTTCCTCCTTGGGGGCCACCCTATCCACACCTAAGAGATCCATGATCATAGAACTACCACTACAGTGGTGGTCCATCCATTTTTTGCATAACCCCCTCAACACATTGAGTAGAGAAATAATCTTCCATGTGAGCTCACCCATCACAAACATAAAATCTCCCTTGTACATGCTTTCTAGTTCCCTAAATAGTCCCTATGCTATGTTTTTATGATCCTAAGTCTAGTTTTAAGAGGTCTTCTACACTGAGACCATACTAAATACTTCATGTTAGTTGATTCTAAAAACTCAACCTAACGATTCCAATGCTAGCTCGAGGGGCATGGAATCCCTCACATTTTAATCACCCCATCACTATAACCTTCTCTAACTATCTATTCTACATGTGAATTCATAGTGGTACCACAATGGGATGAATATATCTTTATATACCTTGGTCAAACTTATGTTCCCAAAATTAAGTGTCCTAATACATTTCTAGGGATTACAAAATAATGTTGGTGAACCATGTAGCATAATAAGAAACTATCATCTTACACTACCCTAGCACCAAAATCTCTAGAATATGAATCGAGTGCAAGTATGAGGGGTATTACTCATCAAAAAATATATGTTGGATGTCAAACAATGAGAGTGCTGACTCATCATGTGTGTGTGTGTCTAGACTCCACCAGTTCCCATCTACTTCGTAGAAAAGTATATATTAGAGTGCAATAATCTGACCAGTCATGGTCCACACATGTCTTAAAACTCATATCAATGACTCAATAAAATCCTATGTTTTATGGGGATATGTATCATCATGGAACCTCAATAACCTCTTGGAATTGAACTCATAGAGTTCTCTAGGACAGTGTGAAACTTCAGCCTTCATTATTGGAATAATATTCTTCTTGACAGGTGGTGGTATTTATACATTCCTACATAGAAAAAATACCACATTTTATGTTCCTTTAAATGAGGCCTCATCACTCAGTGGATCATTTTTTGAAATCTTGAAGATGTAGCCTAGCTATATATGTATGCAGAGGAATGATAAAAATTTAATCAAGAAATAACATTATCATATGAGAATATATATATATATATATATATATATATATGGGAAGCTAACTCAAGAAGGATATTCAAAGGAATCAAACCTATATTTTTCATTTACCATTGTTCCCTCCAACCATTGTCTTAATATTCTATGTTGACTTGAAGTTATTCATATTCTTGGTGAATGGATACATTGGTTGCCACACCAACAGTGGGAACCCTATCTTGATATCAACCCTAAATACACTTTAACATTACTTTCCTATGTTAATGAAAAATATGATAAGAGAATAAAAAAACACCATCATGAGGTCGAGCCATAAATGTTACCAATCTATTATGACCCGACCTATTAGGGACCACCTAGCTGGTGAAAGGCCAATCCACAACTACACCAATCCCACTTCCCTAGGCCATGGATTAGCGATATGAATCTAATGGAATAAAAAAGGAGGACATTACCAAATATACTTGTAATCATTTACCCAACCATATAATTGTAGAAGTGTAGAGGAATAATAATAAAATACAGTAATATGTCGAGTAAAAAACTTGCATGTAATAATCTCACTGGAATAAAAAGAGTGGGATAGTGAAATCTGAAAATTAAAGATTAAAATGAATGTGTAACCAAAATAAATTTCCCAACATGACAATAACAAGAAAAGGAATTCTATGAGAACCTAGCTCCAAATCACCAAGCCATGCCCGCCATATGCAGTCAAATGCACCTAGGTATCCATGTTCTCTTCTAAAATCACCCCTAAACTATCCATCATCTGCATAAGACCTGACATTTTTAGGTGAGTCCCATATAGGAATGAGTATATATATGCTAAGTAGGACTCCCAAAAAATTGGTGGGGTAATAGGATACAAGATAAATGTTTTCACATAAAGGCAAATTAAATGGGAAATGAAACCCAAAAACAAAGTTATATATATAGATATTCTAATATAAGAATCCCAGACTAATGATATAGGGGAAATCATTCTCACATCCTATCTCCAAAAAAAATATTATAATAGTTTCAAATGTCCATCATTGATGTCCAACATCTCTAGTGCTTTTTGAAGATGTAACCATGTGGAGGACCCACACCTCGCCACTGTGATGCATAGTTGAGGGGGTATAATCTCCAACTAAAATACCCAAGACATTGTTCGTTTAGGGGGTAGAACTTAGTATACAGAGGACCCATTCCTATTTCAATCATGAGGGTACCACTCATTAGATTGAGGAACTGCTCCCTAG
This sequence comes from Viscum album, assembly GCA_963277665.1. Lineage (NCBI taxonomy): Eukaryota > Viridiplantae > Streptophyta > Magnoliopsida > Santalales > Viscaceae > Viscum > Viscum album. Next base: position 815,520,664 of record OY728127.1, read on the forward strand.
TCCATCGTGGGGAGGGGGTACCACTCTGTAGATAGAGGACTCACACCATAGTCGATCATGGGGTATCAATCAGTATAGAGAGAACCCATTCTCTGGTCTATCAGGGGGTACAACATATTAAATAGAGCACCCACACCCCAATCCATCAGTGGGTACCACTCTGTTGATAGAGGACCCACACCCTATATTATCTTGGGGGTAGAACATAGAAAATAGAGGTGAATGGGGGGGGCCATTTCCTGCCATGATTGTGGGATTTCAAATAGTATCATATCTTTGATGATCTTACCCAATCACTATAATCATCAAGAACCACATAATGAGGTTTATTTTTTATAAAATTTCACATCATATCTCAAATTCCACTACAAAGGCCACCATCATGTCCTACGTTGAAAATCACTCATGATGGGATACTTACAGGAACTCTCTGAGTCAAAAATAAGGAGATATGAGAGGTAGAATTTTCTCTAAAGGGGGTAGGTATAGGACGTATAAGGGTCCCATATGAAATGTGGCCCCACACCTCAACCAAGATGCTTCCTCGCAATAAAATATCGTTTTGGACAATTAGTACTACATGACATGTTATGGTACTACATGGCATGTCTCTACCACCTGGGGATACCATGTGTGCTCCCAGTCATTCTGATGTTTATGTCTATGTACCTATCTATGTACTCCCATAGTACATGTTGGGCTATAAGCACTAGTTTAAATGGTTTTGGGGGGACACAAAATTTGTTTTATATTTAAATCAGCTAGAAACTATAATTATAAACTAAAGGGGACTACATAACATGTGTTCTTATAAAATACACACAGTGTAGTTAGGTTTTTCATAGAAACATTGGATCTACAATAGTTTCTTTAGATCCAGCTCTATCACAAAAAAATCCTCCCCCTGAACACCCAAAAATTATGGTACCCACCTCTATCCATTGATTTTGGCCTTCAATTAGAATAATATTGGAATATAATACTCCCATATGATGACCTTGTGCAGACTTTTTCTCACAGTGCCTCTATTTAATTCACTAGATCCCAAATCCATGGTGTGATCCTCTGCATTCCCTTATCATACATCAATCCATTTTTAATACATGAAACCACATTTCTTTCATGGCACCATAATGATTTGGCGGTCACATTCATGCCTGAAGCCACCCCATAAAAGTCAAATTGTGACCCATAGGCCACTACAAAAGAACATGATGAACAAAGATGGTAAATTCATAAGAATGAAGTGATTCCTACATTTTCTAAGAGTTATTGGCCAATGATCCTATAAACGAGGTGATAAAAATGAAAAAAACATTTCAATTATAAAAATGAAATAATTAAAAAAAATTACAGATCATACAAAGGTTGGAAAATGTAAAAAATAAAGGAAGATAATTAATAATTTATTTATTGATTCAAAAAGGGAACAATTCAATCAAAATAAATTCACTATCTTGATTCAGATTGATCATTTCTGAAGAACGTAGTTTCCAATGATGAAAAGGGCATGTTGCATTCACAACACTAGGATTCCCATTAATCTGGTTATCATTCATTGTCTGATCTTGATGAGACACTAAACAATGGTGGAACCATCCTCTCAATTATCCCCTAATTATGGTAATACCCCTATAGATTTTACATAACAAACTATTTTTAGAAGAAAATAGTTTATAGGACATAAATAAATAAATTCACATAATGTATCCACTGACAAATTCCAAATCCAAAAATCTAGTTCCGACCGATGTTAGGTCATTCCTAGGGTAAACCCTGCATTCTAGATTCAACTGTGGTGTCAATTTCTTGATGTAGGAATCTTATAAGGACATATTTGATTATTTTTTAATAAAATTAAACGCGTGATATAAAATATATTTATTATATTTATAAAATTAATTACTATCTCTCTATGCCTATGAATCTCGTTTCTTCTCAACTTCTAGCTCAAATAATATTTATTAAAATATTACAAAACATTAAAAGTAAAAAAATTATCTTCCAATGAATCATTAAAAACCATTTTAAAATTAAATTTAACTTATTGATTTATTTAAATGAAAATAAAAATTTTAATAAAAGTAATTATTTTTCACAATTCATTGAAAATTTAATATTTTCAAATTATTAACAAAAAATAACTCTAATAAAATTATGACATGCTTACTTAGAAATTTATGTTCATTTTTTCAATTAAATTTATTATAATAGGAAAAACATTATTTATATTACTTCTTCATAAACGGAAATAAAAACAATTTTGAGGAATAATTAGTTTCTTAAGATTATAAGTAATTTTAAAAATATTTATTTTCATTATCTAAAACATATTTTTTTAATGTGGATTTTATTATTCATACCACCAATTTAATAGTTTTTTATGGTATCATACTATATTATGGTTAATTTATAGTCAGGATTGTGTGTATCATAAGCTATTGAAAAAATAAATATATTTGAAAATAAATATAACATAATATCTCATGATGTTAGATTATACCCCACTTAAAATGAATTTCACCCTTTAGATTCAAATATTATGATAAAAAATGAAGATATCTTTATTTCAAAACTTCTTTAGGTCCCCATGTAGCTTCTTCGACTATCTGATTCCTCTAGAGAACATTATCTAGGTGAATATCCATGTTTCTAGTCACTTTATCTATGATTGTGTTCTTATGGTATAACCTTTGAGTTCAATTCATATGATGGGTCATGTGTGTACTTCCTCAATAGAGATACATGGAACACATCATGAACATGAGATAGGTTTGTTGTAATCTCTAAGTGATAAGCTACCATCCCCACTTGATCAAGAATATCTAAAGGGACAATATATTAAAGTATATTCTTTCATTTATTCTAAACTATTATAATATTATTCCATGGATAAATTCATAAAAAAACTTTTACTAACTTCTAACTCTACATATCACCAATGATTATCATTATAACATTTATATCAACTCTAAACTAAATTTATGTGATATTGAATGGTTTTATTTTTCTCTACCATTTACTCAGATATGTCAGGAACCAATAGCCTTATTTTCCAAAATTCATCCCATTGCATTGGAGTTATACACTTCGTTCTATATATGGAATAATAAGGATCCATTTGAATTCTTGAGTGAATGAGATTTTTTTATGAAAACTCAACTAGAGGAAGGTTTTGACCCAACAACCTTTAAAATCTATAGAACAAGATCTCTAAATATCTTTTTGGGTTTGAATGGTTATGTCAAACCATACATCTATCTGAGGATGATAATAAGTGCTGAAAATTAACTATGTTCCTAGATCCTACTGAATACTTCTCCAAAACATTGAGGTAATTCATTGATCCTGGTAAGATATAATAAAACTTTGTACTCTATAAAAACTTACTATAATGATCCGAACATACAATACATAGATATTAAACATTAAAAAATGAGTTTTTATTACATTACATAATGATCCATTCTAGAATCATTTATTTTTAGTTCCTTCAAAAGTCATAAACATAAAAAAACTGGTTCATAGGTGAACTACATCTTCTCCCATTAATTTCTTCATATCTAGAACCCATCCTAGACTTTTCATACATAAAAACATTCTTCGTAAACTGGGGAGGAAAATATAATAAAGGGGATATCTAATACTTAATAAGGGTAAAAGAGGGAGATATAAATGTTCATATAACAATATAATGAGGATAAGGGTTTTAAAAAATGGTCTTAACATTTTTAAATCATACCCTTAATATCATTGATCAAAAACTATTATCATGGAAGAAAAATATAAAGTTCATAAGACATGAATAATAAATGAATAAAACTAAATAATCCATAATATCATGATATTGGAAAAAAATATAGGTTTTTGGAATACACATAGTTTTATAAAATTGTGAACAAGTATATATAGAAACAAGTTCACTCATTAAGTTAAGGACCTGAAATTATTCCCTCGCATAAACATATAAACATATAACATGGATGAAACTTAATCTTATATAAATTAAAATCAGTTCGATGTAAAATCTTATATAAACTAATGAAGGTCCATTAATAACATTATGAATATGAAAAAAATCACATATGACATAATTAATTCCTGAGTTATGCATCGTTATGCAATGAATTATAGGGGGATATACATCCCTACCATCACATAAAATTCAATCATATGTGTGTCACAGTATCAAAAAACATCAATAATATCAAAACCCTTGAAAATAAATGGGATTCATAACATAATTATCATATAAAAACCCATGAAATTAAATGGTCTTTATAACACATTTATCATATCAAACCCCATTAAATGAAATGGGTTTCATTAACATTACATCATAACATAACTCATAAAAAAGAAACATGTTTAATAAAAACCATGTCATTATATAAATAATCCATGAAGAGAAATATTAAATATAGTATCATTATATCAAATCCCTATTAAATATTAAGTATCCTCAAATGATTTTATCTTATATGGAAAATGATTTTTAAAACGAAATCACATGGGCCATTTCTTGAGGAATGTAACCATTATATGAACATAATCATTTTAAAAATTAAACATTGATAAAACATTATGGGAATAAATTTAATTTAAAATAAAATTTGAATCATATAAATGAATATTTAAAACATTAAGTGTTCATGATTATTGGAATTTTAATTCATTTAATAATAATTAAAATATTATTCCATTCTCATTTTGGGTGAAAATAGAATGAGCCTTTTATGTAAAATGACATGAAGAATCATTTTAAATATTTTTGGAAAAAAATAAAAAATGGTAAAAATGACATTAATTAATCATATAGTAACATTAAAACGTTAATGAAAATATTTTTTATAAGACATATATATGGTTGAAAAAGGCTTTTCAACTGAAGATAAAGATAAAGTTACTTATCTTTAAAAAATTATTTTCGAAAATTTTGTACATAAAGAGAGGATAATGAACAGAAAATTTTAATGTTTATGAAATAACCAATTTATAATAAAATTCATGTGTTTCATGAGAGGTATATATTATGATTTTATCATCATAAAAATAATCATAAACAATCCCAACAAACAATGAGATTATAAGAAAAAAACCTTTACCACTTAGTTATCCTCTAATTCATAGGCTCTAATAAAGATTAAGTTAAAATGAAATTCCAAATATCATTAATAAAAGTTTAGTAATGATGGAACATTTAAAAGGCTTCAGTATATATAAAATATAATATATGGTAGCATTTTAACATAGCATATGTCTCAAATAAGGGGAATGGAGACAAAAATATCTTACCTGGTTTGGTAACATTTTTAACGTAATCCCCATAAAATAATAATTCCAAATGAAACATTAAATATAATTAAAACAAGTATATTCATGATATAACATGTAAAAATGGTATTATATAGACCACACACAAGAATAAAGTGGTGAATATTACATATATCTCTTAAAAATAAAAGCGATACTGGAAATTTCTTATCTTATGTGTGCATATACTTTGAACACATTAGAACCTATTTTATAATAAATATAGTTTTATTAAAAATTATATTACATAAGCATTTATATCATACCATATATTATTTACTAATGTCCTTTAATTACACTTATAATAATAATTACTTGTTAAATTCTAATTTCCTCTTATAAGTGTTTGTTTTTTCTTTATGTTTTGATTTGTTAATTTTCACCCCATTTATTTGATCCTAGTTACATAATCTCATTAATATTAACTATTATATAAATATAATAAATATTAATTATATATGTTTTTATATTAATCCAAATAAATTATTGATAGAAAATTAAATACACAGTTCATGGACATGGTAGACCATATATAGACATGAATGTTGTTTCCATTTTCCTACTGGATGGAATAAAAGTAAGGTAAATAATAAATCACATTTTAATATTAATTATGTTGTATTATATTTCCTATTTATAAATTTAATATATTATAATTACATTCCATGTAAAGTATTAGTGAAAAACAAATCACAATGTTTTGAGTGGTGGTTGTCTATCATACATGTGGGAGAGGTTATTGTAGCCCCATAAAATGGAATTTAAGAAGGTATATGTGAAATTATAATAAATTAATTATAATTATGTCAAAGATATAATATAATTATATTAAATTACTCATTATATCTATCCGTGAGAGGTGGTGATGGAAAATGAATTATATCGGTTCGTGAGGCGATTGTTTGGCATAAAATGATCAACAGTTTTATTTTCCATTTGATTGTAGGGGTGGTGGATAAATATTATTCCATTAAAATAATACCATAATAGTATATGATAGATAATTGTGTTGTTATATCAAAATTTTGGGATAATATTCTAAGGATTTGGAAGAAGAAATAAAAACAAGTACAAAAGTTTAGAATTTTTACCTCTTCTTCAGATAACCTATTTAGGTTTATACCAAAAACCTTATCGGAAGGGTTTCCTAATAAAAATATGTTACCTAAGAAATTTTTAGTTATGTAAGTAATATATTTTTTTAGGTATCATCTAGTCCAAAGGGTTTTGAAGGTGTGTAGAGGACAGGATAGTAGGTGGCCTTTTGATAAGTGGGGGAGAGGACATACTTGTAATTTTTTAAAAAATTAAAATGTACAGACGTTTTTCACAATCCTTAGGGTTTAAAAATAGTTTATTAAGAAACCTTATAGTATATAAGGTATATATATGGCTTTGAAATTGGAAATATAAAAGTTTTTAAATCATTTTCCACATATTTTTTATGTTTATTCCCCTAGTAAACCTCTTTTAATAATAAACTCTATAATTAAAATTTTTAGTTTGAACAATAAATTTTGACAAAAATTTTGTTTAAAATTACCATAAAATATTATTAATGATATGTGAAAATATATAAATCACATTCTTTGAAGTGGGAATTTTTTTTTAAAATTAAATCTATAGACATGGAAAAAACTTATTTTCCAAAGAAAAAAATTTCATACATATAGAATGATTTAATGTAAGTATTCATTATGAAATTATTTAAAATAACCTAAATTGTATTATTAATTATGTAATTGAAATAAATTTAATTTTGAAACATTTTTAAATGATATTTATCTTTGTGAATTCATTAAATGAAAATCTTATTTTTAATAAAGTTCAATATTGTTTTACTAATCCTTGAAAATTTAATAAGTTCCAAATATTATAAAAATTTTCTTAAGGATAATTTTGACATGAATATTTCAATAATTTTTTTTAATTATTCAAATAAATTTTCTAAATGTGGAAAAAAAATTTATCATTTTTCACAAAAAAACACTAAAGACGTTTTTTAAGAAAATCTTATTTTAAAAAATTATAAAGACTTTACAAAAAAATATTTATATTTCTATACATATGTATTATTTATCAAAAATCATTATAATTAATATCCAAAATTTATTTATTCTTATGGATACTACCATGTTTAATGGATATGTCATAACGGTGATATTTACATATCAATAAATCACAGTTCAATAAAACTCGGTGTTGCGTGTAATGCATGAAATCAAAGAAATTATATTTATTTAAAAAAATATTTCATAAAATATAATTTTTTTAAATTTTACCCCCATAAAATGAATTACACCCAAAAAACAATGTCACATTAGTACAAAGAATTGGTGTTACTTCTAACTCATTACATTTTTAAATTCCCATATAACTTTTTCAAGATGGTGGTTTCACTAAAAAACATTGTCTAGGAGAGTGGTCTTATTTGGTAACCATTTCATTTTATAATACATAATCTTTACCAATTGGTCATCTTAAAAAATATCATACTCCATTGGTACAAGAAATGAGTTAAGTTCATCTCAAGTATTAAGTATATACTTCCCCAGGACAAATACATGGAGCACACCACAATCTTGAGATTGATTCAGTGGAAGTTAAAAATGATAAGATACTATTTTTATATGAATAATAATTTAAAAAGTACCCAAATATCTAGGGATCAATGTTCCTTTATATCATAATAAAAAATTTATCCTTTCTTAGTTCTTCGATCAATTTTAAATTCATCTATGAAATAAATATTCATGATGAATTTTTCATTCCCAAATCACTAAAATAGTAATAAGTTCCATAAATAATATTACTAGCCTCTAAATATTTACCAAAACCAGAACGGTTATGCAAAGTAATCTTATAAAATCCAAAGTTAAACTTAATACATTCCATGAATTCTTAACCTTATGGAACCCCCATGTCTAACAAATAATTTATTCAAAAAAAATTAGAAATAAGGTCACTAAATTTAATAATTCAACTAATCAATATTCCCCCAAAAAATATAAAGTATCTCTTCATATAAAATAACAAATATGTGAATTCATTGATCATATATTCTTTAATACATGGAAAAAATAATTAATTACCATAAAACACAAATGAATAAAAATTCTTTCAAAAAATAACTCTTTCATTATTCGTTAAATAAAATCATATATTATTCCATAAATTCGATAAATCCGATTAAATGTTATAAACATCATAAACGATAAAATAAACCACTTTCAAAAAAAGTCATTAATCAGTTCCATAGTCATCAATACTATCCAATTTTCCTTATCCATATAAATCATCTCTTTTTTCAAAATAAACACAATTATATCAATATTAGAAAAATTTTAAGGCTTATCATCCTTTTATCATTTGTTTTCAAAAAAAATCACTTTTCCATTAAATCACTTTTCTCGTTCATCAATTCCATTCATCATATTTTTGTAAACCATTAATGGAAACATCTATATAACAATAATTATATAATTCATCATTTATATAATGAAATACCTAAATTATAATAAATTAACACTTTAATAATTCCACTTATTTCTTAAATAATTAACTAGGCTTAATCATATTATTCCTTAACACCTCTTTCCTATAACATGAAATATTAATCAGGTATTAAGACTCATTAACATCAATTTGATGAGTATTCTAAAATTTATCTTAGAAATATTATTGGAACAGTCCATACCTTTCATATGTCATCCATAATCCATTCATTAGGAATAGTAAATCCCCTGCCCTTAAAACCAAGCTAATTTTATTCATTATAATTCCCCCTAACACATAAATCTTATTAATGCACATACATTATACATTTAAAGCATTGAACTGTCACTGATAACATTGGGATACAATTATTCACATCCATTGTATGAACCAAACTATTCTCTTTTTACATAGAAATAGCGTTCTTTGTTTCCTTACATTCTAAAGTAAAAACGTATTTCTATTCCACTAATTAATTTACATGGGAGATTATTCCCACATTATCATCTTATAGGAAACTGAATACTCATTCTTTTAAGGTCTCCATTGACCAAGATCTCACGAAACGTTTTACTCCTCTTATTTAGTAAGTTAAAGAGTTCGTTAAGATGTAAGTTGTTAATCATATATCATGACAACTAATTAGTAATAATCACAATATCATTCACTCCAATCATCATCCCATTTTTTTATCATCAACACATTTTCTATCACATTCATTGTTATCACAGTTCCTTCTTGTTCCCACTATTGACTAAATCCAAGTTTATGTTTGAGAGAAAGAATAATTATAGTGGGAAAAATAATAGAGAAAAATAATAATTTATAGGATGTATTAAATAATTAAATATTGTCTTCAATATATGAAACCTTAGGCTTATCCTAGGTCATTCATTGTCATTATATATTTAAATTCTTCATGATGGATCATAAATAAAATTTTAATTAACTAAACCAAATCCCCTAGGTGTTTCAAACCATGTGCACAGTAACTATTATTGTTGTGTACAAGGTAATGCTCAAGTCAAACCTGATGTCACATTTTGGAGTTATTACTCCATGGTACATCTATGCTAAAGCTACATCTACATGTAGTATCCTGGTTGATATGTACTGATTGGTTAATCATATAATATCTTCCTTACACAAACACTGAGATATTATCATTAACATAGGCTCATCCTATGGGTTCTTCACTATAGTTTTCTCATTCTAGTTTTCATAGTATAATTAGATCTTCCTCTGATACCATATATAACAAATCAAAATTATCATACATAGATATTATATATTAATAGAAATATAATTATTACATAACATAATTGTCCAAACCAAAACCATTTTGGGATACTACCTTTGGAAAATTGGAAATATAAAAAATAGGTTCATTGGTGAACAATATCTTCTACTAGTAATTTCTTCATATCTAGATCCTTTATTATAATTATTATACATGAAACCTTTATTAATTATCTATGGAAGAAAATATAATAAAGAGTGAGCCTATTTTCTCAATAAGGGAAAATAAGGGAGATATCATTTATCAAATAATAATAACATGATCATAATGTTTTGTGAATAATAGCATAAAATTTGAAAACCATTCAATTTATATCATAGATAATAAAATTGATTCATGACACAAATCATGGAATTTAATGAAACATGAATCATAAAAGAATCAAGTTACATATACCATGAGAGTATAACATTGGCATATGACATTGATTTGTGGAATAGACTTAAGATTATAACATTCTGAAAATGTATATATATAAATCGGGGCACTCAGAATGTTAAGGAAATGAAATTAGGCACTCTAATATTTTCATAGACATGTAACTAAGATTTCCCATTATCATATAAAGCTGAAAACTGGGTCCATTCATGATATTATGTACATTAAAAAAGTTCCACACATAACATTGAAAATATGAAAACAAGTTCACACATAACATAATTAACACATGAGTTAACTATCATTATACAATTCATTGGAGGGAGATATAGACCCTAGCCATCACATAATGAAAATCATACATATGCTTTCACGACCCGTCCCCCAGGGCCCGCATCATGATTACCCCAATCCCACCTTCCATAGGCCAGGGGTTTGTGACTAGCACTGAAAAGGCATATCCTTGAAATGGGAAGACATTGCCTTTAAACCTGTACAAACACGCAGTCCAAGAACAAAACAAGGTACAACCATGAAATAAAACTGTAGTAGTAAAAGTGTGTACTGAAAGTAAAGGGGTTGGAATACAATCCCAGATGAAAGATACAACTATAACAGAAAATAGTAAATAGCTCCTAGGATCGTCCAACAAAGATCCTACCTTAAGGGTAGGTACATATCGTCTCCACAGCTCTCTGCATCAACCGTAACCACCGTCAGGTCCTAGCTCCCCAAGTCTCAGTAAGGGATTCTCATCATCTACACAAGACAAAACAAGTTGTGGGTGAACCCCGTGCAGGGGTGAGTATAACAATACCCAATAGGGACCATGAGACCCACGAGGGTCTCTTAGAATTACACAAATGAATACCACAAAGAATGATCACAATCACAACAACAAGGAAAAAGACTCGGCTCAAACCAAGTATACAACTCATAGGTCAAGAATAATGATGATTAGATGAAACATATATAATTTTATTCTGTTAGGATATTTCCATAACCAAACTACGTGGGAGTTGTTCCATTTTCGATCCACACATGGTCGTATAACACTGATCCATGATAGGACTATCTAAGGGTGGTCCTCATTGGGTCATGCACTGCTGATCCACACAAGGTCTCTAGAATGGTGATCTTCCTAGGGTCACAATTATGATGATCAACATAGGGTCGCAAGATGTTGATCCCCACAGGGTCGCTAATATGCTAATTCACATAGGTTCGCTAAGATGTTTATTCACACATGGTCACTAACATGTTGATCCACATAGTGTCACTATGAATTATAATCCACACAGGGTCTCTATGATGTTGATCCACACTGGAATGCTATATTTTGATCCACACAGGATCGCTACGCAGATGAAAGTCAGCAACAGGATTCCCCGCACTTGGTGCACTTGAGTTCTATATTATATCCTCTTCTAGATATCATTCATTACTTAACTACCATAAAGATCCAAAATTAAGTAACCCAATAGGCTGCCATGTCATAAGGGTTATAACGCAATAGATGGCGCATCAATTAGACGCACAGTCTGTGAGTTATAGGCATTTTAGTATCGAGGGCCCGGTTGGATTCATGTACAATCCAACCAAGTTAGACTCCAACATTCTCCAAAACCCAAGTGGAGTATCTCCAAAGGACTGTCTCGCTCCAAGGATCCCAACATCATAGACGGTTCGTCAAACAAATGTCTGGTTTGCAAGATAATGCTCTTTAAGCAAAACTAGGCCCGAAAGGGGTCTGGGTCCAGTCCGACCCGGCCCGGTTGGGTTGGGCCGTTGTGGGCTCGGCCCACTGGGCCACGGTCTGGCCTGCTAGGTGGCAGGGCACCCAGCTAGTGGCTCGTGTGGGGAGGGGAGCCGCTCCCACTCCTTCTCGAATGGCTAAAAGAGTCGTTTGTTTCTTTAATTGGCAGCACTAGGTGGCGCCGCCCTTACTATCTGCAAGACCCCTAGGGAGCAGGTCCCCTTTCTCCATGGCTTCGAAGTCGCGGCCTACTCACTGTGGTGCGTGATGACGCGCCACCTCACCACCACTGTTGTCGACCATTTCCAGCTACCCGACCATCTGCTGCAGCACCGAGCAGTACTTCCTCCTTCCGTAGCCAGTGAACATCAGCAGACGCATTTGCCTACCGGTGCCTGTCGCTGGTGCCTTCGTGCTTGTGTCACGCCAGAAGGACTTCTTCATGCCACCGGGTGATCTCTTGGGGTCTATTTTCCCTTCCTCTCATGCCTATTGGCCTCCTGGGATGTCACTGTCATTGCACGGCTCCTGGACTCAAGGTTCTATTGTGTTGTAAGATCGCCCCCGAAAGAACGTGACAAAAATAAAGCGGTAGAGGGTCTGATCCTTGTTCATTTGGCACATGCCCTCCACATTAACATCATAACAAGCAGTATAAATTTAATCCATCAATGATAAACTTTATTAATATACCCCCTACCTCGTGAACCGTTGGATGAGGTCGTGGTTGTGGGGGGTGAAGAATCCTCATTCCTTGAAGTCTTTGGCGTTCATCGATCCCGAATCGATAACTCCAACAATGTCCAAGTTTCAATTCCACGCCGTTGGAAGTCTTCGCATCACTTCTTCATAGGTTCCTCACTTTCTTCTTAAAAACCAAACACTGAGCCTCACTTAAATAGATGGTAAACCAACTTTGTTGCACAACTTTAATTCAGTTCATTTATGAACTACATTTAATGTTTCAACGTTGTTATTACAAAACCAAGAGTCAAGCCATTAAATGGATTGAAAATTCATCAGTCCCACCACCACCTCTCAACAGTTACAAAAAATATATTTTTTTTGTTATTTTATTATTTTTTTGTAAAGTTAAAAATCTCTCTTTTTATCCCGACCTACTACGGTTGAAGTGAATCCTCCCTTAAGAGAATCTTGGTGATACGAATTCAATGGTTCCCTTAACTTTTTTAATCCGAGAACCAGTTCAAATGATAGAAAATGCCACCCGTCTGTTTACAGAATATACTGTAAAAAAGTTCAAAATTCCATTCTGGGCACACCAGGGCTCAGAATCACGCACCGTCAATTTATGCAGAATCATAATAATCCCAAATAATTTAAAAAAATCACATGGAATTTTCGAGTCTTTAAATTCTATCCATTTTAGGTCTTTTCATCACCTAAATCTATAAAAAACTAGAGGAATAAATGGGGTAATGAGCTCATATTTTGGCCTCCCACTCCAAAATTATCTCCAAGAGATTCCCATGCTACCAATGAACTCGTGCTAGTGTAATCAACCACCCACGAAAGACCCTCTCCTGTCGATCCTCTATATCAACTGGGAACTCTGCAAACTTCACCCCATCACCGATGCCCAGCTCTCTCTAGTCGATAACGTGTAAAGGATCTTGCACGTACCTCCTCAGCTACGACACATGGAAATCATTATGCACTCAATGCAACTGTGGGAGAAGAGATAGATGGTATTCCACCTCGCCTAACCTTCTGCGGATCTGGAATGGTCTGATGAACCTCAGAGATATCTTTTCGCCCTTGCCAAACCTTTGTAATCCTCATCGAGGTCAGACCCATAGGAAGACACGATCTCCCTCCTCAATCTACAAGGGTCCCTGCCTCTTGTAGGAATAAGACTTCTATAATCTTTGTGCATTCTTCATCCTCTCCTGGATGATCTTCACCTTCTCTGTGGTAGCCTTTAAAAACTCTAGATTCATAAGTGTTGACTCCCCTGGGTCTGTCCAGCAAAGAGGTGATATGCACGGTCACCCGTAAAAGGCCTCAAATGTAGCCATGCCGATAGTGGAGTGATAACTATTGTTGTATGAAAATTATACAAGGGGTAGGTGGTCCTCTTAACTACGGCCAAAATAGAGGACACAAGCACGATGCATGTCCTCGAGTGTTTGTATGGTTCACTCCTTCTGACCATCTATTTGAGGGTGAAAGGAGGTGCTCAAGCTTAGCTGAGTCCTGAACGCCTCCTATAATCCCTTCCCCAAATGGGATGTAAAACTTGTGTTGTGATCTGAGACGATCATCGATGGCACCCCGTAGAGTCACAAAATCACCTGCATGTAGATATGTCTCAATATCTCTACTGATCCCTGCTCTCGGATGGGTAGGAAGTGGGTTGAGTTGGTTATTCGGTCAATGATCACCCAGATAGAATCATGGTCCCTAGACATATGTGGTAGCAGTATCACAATTTCCATGGATATACGATCCCACTTCCACTCTGGTACCTCAAGTGGCTTAGCTAAGCCTACTGGTACCTGATGTCTAGCCTTCACTTGCTGACAATTGAGGCATCGGGATACAAACTATGCTACTGTTTTCTTCATCCCCGGCCACTAGTACTGACGCCGGAGGTCCTGTTACATCTTCTCTACTCCAGGACGTGCCGCCAAAGGGGATGTTTGGAACTCCCTCAAAACCTCCTCTTATAGCATCACTGATACCATGGTGCACCCTCTGAAGAGGATGGCATGCTCCCCACCTTCATGAAATCCATCAGGAGCTTGTTCTGAGGATATGTTATCACGTTCGGCCTTGCTGCCTATGTCCCCAAGTTGATCCTCCCGAACTTGAGGAAGAAGTGGGGGTGTAACAATCATATACTAGAGATAAGTTTCTCCATCACTATCCACGAATGATAACTGCTACGTGGCTAGCTGCTTTGTCTCCTCAGTCAGCAACTGTAGGCCAGACCTCATACTGAGTGCGTCTACTACTAAATTCCCCCTTCCAAGACTGTATACTATCTCAAAGTCATAGTCCTGGCGGAACTCTATCCATCTTCGCTGCCTCAGGTTCTGGTCCTTCTGTGAGAAGATATACTTAAGACACTTGTGATCGGAGTTGATTTTAAAACATTCTCCCATCAAGTAGTGCCACCACATCTTCCATGAAAAGACCACTATTTCTAACTCCAGGTCATGGGTAGTGTAGTTCTAATCAAGTTATCTCAACTGTTGTGAGCAGTAGGAGATCATTGCACGCTTCTTCATCAGGACACAACCTACTCTGGTCCATGATGCGTCGCAGTAGACTACATACCCAATTCCCTCTTCTGGTAGCCTCAATATGGGGGGAATTTTTCAACCTCTTCCTCAGCTCCTAAAAACTTTACTGGAATCTCTCCACCCTTAAAAAGTTTTTCCCTTATTTTTCAAATCTAAAAAAGGTGTCGCAACTCTGGAAAAGTCGGGTACGAATCTCCAGTAGTACCCACCCAATAACATGAAACTACGCACCTTGGTCACACACCTGGGTGGCTCCCAAGTAATCATTGCCTCTATCTTCACCGAATCCACTGCCACTCCAGCCTCCGAGATAACATGCCCTAGGAAGTGGACTTCCTGTATCCAGAACACGCACTTAGATATTTTTCCATAAAGATGGTTATCTCGGAGTTTATTCAAAACTATCTATGGTGTGTGGCATGTTCCTCCTACGACACTGACTATATCAAGATGTCATCAATGAAGACCACTATGAATCAATCAATTTAAGGGTAGAAGATCTTGTTCATGAGCCCCATGAACACTATCGGAGTGTAGGTCACACTAAATGGCATTACTAATAACTCATAATATTCATACCAACACCTTAAGGTTGTATTCAATACGTTCTTGTCCCGTACTGTAACGCCCCGACCCCAGTTACCCAGAGTCGGTGCATTATTACATAACATTGGAATGATCACAAAAAAGATCAAATATCGAATGACCGATTAGTTTAGTAGCCTTGGAAACACTATATATATTCATAAGTCTTACATTACATCATAAAAATGAAAAATACAACAACATAGTCTCCATAGTCTACACTCATATACCCACATACTGTCCCTGCAGGTCATTCATAAATTACTTCTTCATATCCTAGGAAAAATAAAACATTGAAAGGGGTGATCTCAGATGCTCCGTAAGGATAACAATATAGCAAAAACTTTCATAAATAAACATAAACATTTAAGGCAATTTATAACTAAAACAAAAGCCTTTTAAACTTGAACTTCACCATAATATGGAAAAGGTAAAATGAAATAATGCCATTTACTTATTCACATGGATATTCTACTAGTCGAATAATCACATGCAATATCAATAACCACTTTCATAATGATAGAATTCATAATTCCAGACTATCATAACCACGTAGCCAATGCCTCATGCCAAGACTACAAATAAGATTTTTTCAAGGCCTCATGCCAAGACACTAGTTTGTCTCATGAGACCTACCGATGCATCTAGGAGCTATAGAGGGCTCCACCCGTTACTTATTAAGTCCAATTCATTCCTCATGTGAACAGGTTTAAACATAACATAAACATTCATCTTAAAACTAGCATACGAAATGTCAATACTTTCTACATAAACCATGAATGGTATAAAAATAACACATACACAGTCAAACATATCTCAAACTTCAATACAATATGGAAGTTTTGTATCATAATAAATCAACTTCAAATAAGCTTAAAATCCATCAATGGATGTTGACATAGATGAAATCAAAACTATTTGAGAGAAATATCTCTTTTTTTGAAATCATTTAAAAGTCACATAATTATAAAATAAAACATTTACTTTGAAAATATTCTTATAATCTTGTAAGTGAAGCTTCGACGTTTTTATAATGGCAGAAAATAGCCACACCCGCTGTATAAGTTAAAAAAATACATTATTACCTTAATTCTGTCGAAAAGGTTACAAAGGACCTTTTTTTGAAAATGATGGAAATATTCCTTTATAAACTTCTTATAAAAAGTAACACACAGGTATAAATGACTTTAACCCATATTCTGTAAAATATTAAGAATGTTTTAAAATACATTTTTAAGAAACATGGATGTGGATGATAAAGATGTCCCAGTAGATAATTACGTATAAACAACCTCGGATAATGAAGAGATTGTGAAATAACCCTTACCTTGTACTTTTCCTTAGTCGAGGGTATGTTAACCTCCTGTATAATAGTTAAAACCTTGTTATTAAATTATAAAAGAACCATATACATATTTATGATATCATATATGATCTTCTAATATTGCTTTGTTAATAATACTTTAGTATTATCATCATTTTGGGTGTTAACTTACTCATTTTCTTTTATATGTTTTGTTACATAAGTCGTGTTTGTTATGGATAGGTTGTATCTTATTCACATCCAGAATGATATAATGTTCTTAAACAATACTTTTAATTATCAAATGATAATTATTCTTGAATGGATACGATGGGGAATGAATCTCATTGCATTCGTGGAGACGGTAGTCCGTACGTACGCACGAGCGACAGTATCATTATTTTGATATTAAAATAATATATAATTGGATGTTATATCATATATACAGAATCATTATCACGTTATATTTATTATTTACATGAATTAAACATCATTATTATACCCATCAAAATAATAATATATTGAATAACAATTACACCACGACGTGGAGACGGTAAGTCGTACGTACGCACGTATGGTGACATGTCATTCAAAGGATGGATAGAATACTGAATATGGTTGTACCATATTTATAATAACATCATAGTATATAGGAGATACTGGAGTTATTATTTTATAATGGGAATAACAAATAAAGAAAAAGTTGAAGAAGAAATGAACTTGAAAATGGTGGTGAAAACTTTACCTCTTCTTCGGGTTCTTCCTTTTGATTTGATCAAAAGGGCTCCTTAGGTTGGATTTCTGATCAAACTAAGGCCTCTAGGTTGAATTGAGGGAAGTTTATAGATTATTTTTCAAGGTTTTTTCCAAAACAAAAGTCTTTTAAGGTATGAATAATTGGTTAGAAGTGGTGTCCTTTAATAAGGGGGAGGCGGGGCTCCTTTGGAAAAGATAGAAATATTATTTTATAATAAATCCATATTCGGTTTCTAATGGCTCCAAATTAGATTGTTTAAAGTTTAAGGTGGGTATAGGTCGAAAAAAACTCAACCAATAGATTTAGATAGGTTTGGGTCACATTATTAACCATATCTTTTATGTTTAACTCTTAGTTTATTAGTTTGACACTTACTATGTCACTTTGTATTTTTATATTATATAGTTAATAAACTTAAAATATACATAAAAGAAAGCACAAAGTGGTATATTAAGGATACACCAATCATGATATAAGTTATTTGGCCAAAAATTTGGTTTTTATGAATTAAATATCAATTAATAATATAATATTTGTTTTAAAAACTCTTTATGTCAATTTTGACACTATTTGGTATTTGATTTTTGTGTAAATCATAACAGCATGATTACTTCGAAAAAAGTTAATTAAATAAATCCTAACATGTCATATTAACCTGTAAAATTAGTTGAATTCATTAAAAGTCTCAAATTATATTTATTTCGGTATTTATAATATCAATTATTTTAATATTTTACTGATAAGGTAATTACTGCATCATCATTGTGTCATAAATAAATTAACTTATTTAAAGTCTAAAAATTATAAATAAAATACCATTATGTAGGAAAATTTTTTAGATTTATAATGAATATTTATAGTCGAAAATCCAACATATATAACCCTATGTAAAAATTGTTTTTCAAAAATATATAGGCTTATGTCATTTTTGTATTTACTTTTAACTTAATTAATATAAAGTGTCATTATCACTTCCAAGTGGATTCATGAGGTCTCAAAATCGACCCAAAGAAGATCATGGTTGGAAATGTATCAACCAATAGGGTTAAGACACATTTTAGGGTAATTTATTATTATAATAATTTTATTGGTTTAGCCTTATTTACTGAATTTACCCTTTAACCATGGTAAATAAAATATTTACCGAAATAATTATTCAAAATGTCTAAAAATAAAAGTTACCTATTTACACAATTTGGACATCCTGATTCCAAATATGCAGTCCATTTTTACAAATTCAAAATATATAATTGGAATAAATTAATTTAAAATTAATTCCCGCTGTCAAAACAAAAATTGTGTTTTTAAGAGATAATAACTATCAAAAGATTGACACTTGTTTATGTCCGGTTTAAATGTGAAAATATTTCCAATGACCAACATTTTATTAAATGGTAAAAATATATTCTAAATATACTTTAAACCCACTCAAATTCATAATTTATCACTTTTAATTATTTCTATTAAAAAAAATTTAATAAAAATTTAGTAATCTTCACTATTCATCAAAATATACAAGTTTTCCGAAAAGTACCAAAATTTCATCCTAGGATAATTTCGATATTCCAAATCCAAAAATGAAGTCCATTCTGAAAGATAAAATGTATAAAATTTCAAAAATTGGTTTTTACTATTCATAACGGCTACGTTGATTGGTCGTGGCGTGTTAGAATCTCGAAGTTGCGTACAACACATGTTATTGTATTAGTCAAAGAGAAGTGTACCGTGGAAGATTGGGGTGGTTCACGTACCCTGAGCTGGTGATATCCGGATCTGAGGTCTATCTTTGAAAACCGTCGAGATCCATTAAGCTGGTCAAAGAGGTCATCAATCCTCAAGAGTGGATACATGTTCTTCAAGGTCACATGATTCAGGCGTAGATAGTCCACACAAATCCTCAGACTCCCATCTACCTTCTTGGAAAACAAAACTGGGGATTCCCATGGTGAAATACTAAGTCTTATGAATCCCTTCCTCTATAATTCCTCCAGCTATACTTGCAACTCAAGAAGCTCCGTGGGATCCATTTGATATGCTAGCATTGATATTGATGTCATCTCCAGATATAGGTCGATGTAGAAGTCTAGCTCTATGTGAGGAGGTAGTCCCGGTACATCATTAGGAAAGACATCAGCATACCGGTCCACCACTATAGGATAACATGGACTCCTTAGATCAACAGCTTCGAGGGTAAGTCTTTCCAACTGATGAATGATTGGCCACACCCTCCTCCAAGAAATTCCATCATGTGCTACAATGGTTCCCTTCTCGTCGGTGAAGGAAAATCTGGTCCCATCCTCATGGACACAACACACATTGCGCCTAAAATAGTCTATCTAAGAATGGACTATGAATAGTTAGTCCATACCCAATTTGATGTTGTAAGTCCTCGGCACTACTACTAGGAGATCACAGTCGATGATCATGCCTCCTAGAGTGAGCTCACACTGCTTGCACTAGTGTGTGGTCGTTGAATCTTCTCTTGTAGGTGTCTATAGTCATAAGGATCAAGCCAAAAGCTCCATTGGAATCTCTGAGCTCTTAACGAGTGTCATATAAATAAAAGAGTGACTGGAACCTATGTCTATAAGTATTGTAGCTAGGGTGGAATAGACAGAGATTGTACCTCTAAATATTTTTGGAGTGTCGTGGTCATAGGCCTCTGCCACCTGAAGCTGAGATCACCCATGTCCACCTACTCCCTGTGGTTGGGGTGGGCAACCTGGGGGTGGTGGTGGTATAACATCAAACCTTCCTCCACCACCAGCTGCACGACCTGCTCCTTTTCTATATCTGACGCCATGAGGACCTCCTCGCTCAAATCTCTACCTCTTCCTTGGAGGTCCCTCGACCATCTGCTGAATGTCAGTACGGTGGGTCGGGCAGTTGCGAGCGATGTGGCCCTACCCTCTGCACATTAAGCATAGTCTTCTTCCTAGCTTACCCCCTCTTCCTCGCGAGCTCCGCACCTCTGACCCTATGTACGAGGGTCATCCTCCAGAAGTTCTGGCCCACTTGGGCCTCTGAATTATCTACCTACTGCCTGGTGGAGATGACTCGACTACCTGTAGATCGGTAGTGGCTCTCACCATTGGTTCCTACTCAGCTAAGAAGCTCTCCACGAACAATCCTCACTCGAGCACTCCATCCTGCATTGGGATATTCCGGAATATCATTGATGATCTGATCTCCCACCGGAGACCTTGATCAAAGGTTCGGGCCCAGAAGAATGGGTCTTGTACCATGTATGTGGAGTAGCGCAAAAGGTCAGTGAATCTCATTGAGTACTGGGATACGGATAGGCTGCCCTACTATAAGTGCAGGAGCTCCTGAAAACGCACAGAGTGTAGTGTCACTGGAACAAACTCCACCCTGAAGAGGGTCTCAAAGTCATACCAGGAAAGTGTCGCCTCCTCATGTGTCTGGAGTGTCAGACTCCACCATATCCTCTTTTTTCCCTAGAAAAGGCTATCATCTAGGATCACCATCTGCTCGGTTGTTGTCCCGACTAGGCGGAAAACTCTAACCACATCCTCCAGTCAGTCCTCATCTGTGTGGGGATCTATCTCACCTCGAAACCTCATAGGCCTCTGCCACTGAAACTTGTGAAACGCACTTATTCGGTGTGCACCATCCGCAAGTGGGTCTGGGGGAAATTGTTTCCCAATGGGTGTTGGTGTTGCTGGTACACCACTTGAAGGTCCAAAAATAGTAAGAGGGCCTTGCACCGAAGCCTCTTCACTCGGTGGGCCATCATCTTGAACTCTCTCGGGAATCCTAAATGGCTTTCTAAGTGGTGGAATCCTGAAAATAAACAGGTGTTTCATGGTAAATAATTTATACCTGGTGAGATGGATCAAAAGAGATCATGTAAAACATTTCCAAAACACACACAATTAGTGTTTTCATGAACTGAGCCAGAATTCAGAATTCAGGGTCCTGGTGTATGGATTTGTCAGCCGCCGCACCCACACTAGACTCCCTAAACTGAAAAACACACTCAAGAAACTTAACATTATTGCTCCATTGGAAATATTAGAGTCCTAGTTCTTCGATAGAACTGAATCCTATGATACCACTTTGTCACGACCCGTCCCCCAGGGCTCGCGTCGTGACTACCCCATGTCCGCCTTCCATAGGCCAGGGGTTGGTGACTAGCACCAAAAAGGCGTATCCCAAAAATGAAAATTCATTACCATTAAACATGTACAAACACATAGTCATAGAACAAATCAAGGTGCAATGAAGAAGTAAAACTAAAGTAGAAAAAATGTGTACTGAAAGTAAAGCGGTCGGAATACAAGCCTAACTGAAAGATACAACTATAACAGAAAATTGTAAATAGCTCCTAGAATCGTCCACCAAGTGTCCTACCTAAAGAGTAGGTATAGCTCATCTCTACATCTATTCACATCAACCATCATATCCATCAGGTCCTAGCTCCCTGAGTCTTATTCAAGGCTTCCTGTCGCCTGCACAAGACATAAGAAGGTGTGGGTGATGCCCGTGTAGGGGTGAGTATAACAATACCGAGTAGGGACCCAGAGACCCTTGAAGGTCTCTCATAATTTCACAAAGGAATTACACAAAGCATGATCTAAATCAAAAGCACAAGTAAAAAGACTCAAATCAAACCGGTTATACAACTCAAAGTTTAGGAATAAAGTTGATTAGCATAAAGCTATATCATTTTATTCTGTTAGGAAGTTTCCACAACGGAACCACAAGGGAGTTGTTCCATTATCGATCCACATTGGGTAATATAACACTGATCTACGACGGGCCTCTCTAACGTGGGTCCTTGTTGGGTCATGCACTGGTGATCCACACAGGGCCTCTAGAATGTTGATCCACATAGGGTCGCTATTATGTTGATCCACATAGGGTCGCTAGATGTTGACCCACACAGTGTCGCTTAGATGTTGGTCCACATAGGTTCGCTAAGATGTTGATCCACACAGGGTCGCTAAGATGATGATCCACATATGGTTTATATGAATGATGATACAAACAGGTTCATTATGATGATGATCCACATAGGATCGTTAGATGTTTATCTACACAGTGACTCTACTCAGATTACAGCCAGCCACAGGACTCCTCGCACCTGGTGCGCTTGAGTTCCATAGTATCTTTTCCTCTAGATATCAGTCATGTATCAGTGTCCACGAAGTTCCAAAAATTAGTAACCCAAAGGAATTTCATGTCGTAAGGTTTCCTACGCAACAGATGACACGTCAATTGGGCGCCTGGTTTTCGAGTCATAGGCACTTTAGTGTTGAGGGCCCGGTTGGATTCGGGTACAATCCCACTTGGAAATAATCCAAATTTATCAAAAACCCAAGTGGGGTATCTCAAAACATCCATCTCATTATAAGGATCTCAGCGCCATAGACAGTTCGTCAAATGGATGTATGGTTCGCAAGATACAACTCTTTAAGAGAAACCAGTCCTGAAAGGGGTCTGGGTCCGGTCTGACTCAGTCAGACCGACTCGGCCTGACCCCACCTATGCCGACCCGACCCAGTTCAAGTCAACTCGACCCAGTCCAAGTCCGACCCTGCCCTGCCTGGTCTGAATCAGCCTGTGATGGCCCGGTTGGGCTGGATCGTGGCGAGCTCGGCCGGCTATGCTGGGGACCGGCCCGACCCACTTAGGCTGGGAGCGGCCCGCCAAGCGGTCCAACCCTCTAGGTGGCACGACACCCGACTGGTGGCCCATGAGGGGAGGTGAGCCACTCCTCCTTCCCAAATGGCTCAAAGATCCATTCAGAACATTAATTGGCGGCTCCAGGTGGCACCACCCTGGCTATCTGCGGGACCCGTAGGGAGAGGGTCCCCTTCCGTCGCGGCTTCGAAGATGCGGCCTGCTCACCGCGGTGCATGACTGCATGCCAACTCGCCACCATTGTGGCTGGCCATTGTCGGCCTCCCCGACCATATGTTGTGGTGCCGAGTGGCGTCGCCTCCTTCTGCGACTGGCGAACACCGGCTTCCGCCTTCACCTGCAAGCGCTGGTCGACAGTACCATGCCGGTCACTGGTACTACACCAACACGACTTCTTTGGGCCACTGAGTGAGCTTCGATGGTCCGTTTTACCTTCTGCTCGTTCCTATGGGCCTCCTGGGATGACACAGTCGTTGCACGGCTCCCGGATTCAAGGTTCTACCGTGTTGTAAGATCATCCCCCAAAGAACATGATAAGAACAAAGCGGCGGAGGTTCTGGGCCTTGTTCGATTGGCTTGCACCCTCCACGTTAACATCATAACAGGCGGTAGAAATTTTATCCATCAAAGATAAACATTATTAATAAACCCCCTACCTCATGAACCATTGGATGAGGTTGTGATTGTGGAGGGTGAAGAGTTATAGTTCGTTGAAGTCGTTGAAGTTATTCTATCCCAGATCAATCCCTCCAATGTTACCCATGCTTCCGTTAATCATCAGTGGAAGTTGTCATATCACTTCGTCAGAGGTTCTTCACTTTCTTCCTAAAAACCAAACCCAGAGCCTCACTTAAAGAGACAAGAAACCAGATTTGTTGCACAACATTATTGCGGTTCATTTATGAATCACATTTAAGGTTTCAACATCGTGGATACAAAACCGAGAGTCAAGCCATTAAATGGATTGAAAAGTCAACGGTCCCACCACCACCGCTCAACAATTACAAAAAAAAAAGAAATAAAATATCTTTGTTTTTATTTTATTATTTTTTTTGTAATGTCCCAAAACTATCTTTTTCTCCCGACCTACTAGGGTCGAAGTGAAGACTCCCTTAAGAAAATATCGGTGCAAAAAATTCAACGGTTCCCTTAAATTTTTAATCCAAGCACAGGTTAAAAAGATAGAAAACTCCACCTCCACGTTTACAGAACATACCTTAAAAAAAGTTAAAAATTATATTCCTAGCACACCGGGCCTCGGAATCACGCGCCATCAAAGTTTAAATACTCATAATAATCCCAAATAATTTCAAAAAAAATTCACATGGAACTTTCAAGTATTTAAATATGTTTTCAAAAATATCAAAATGAATTCTTCACATCCAAAACCATGAAAATAAATAGGATTAAAAAAAATATATCATATAATAACTCTTAAAAACAAAGGGTATTAATTACTTATTTATCATATCCTAACCCATGAAGAGATATAGGTTTAATAAACATTACATCATAGAATTACTTTTGTAAATGAAATATGTTTCATAAACATCTTTTTGTAATAAACATAAACCAATAAAATATACAATAATAAAAGTATAATCATATCATATCCCCATTAAATCTTCAATACCATCAATGTATTTCATCTTGGATGGAAAAATATTTTAAAAATAAAATCACTTTGAAATTTTTTTGTGGAAAGTAACCTTTATTTGAAAATCACATTATTTAAAAAACTGTTCCAAAAAATTTGAAAAAATCGTTTTCCTTGAAAATAACCTATTAAATTTATAATATATCCTTTAAAACATCGATTTTTCATGATGGAGGGAAATTCTATTCATGTCGTACATGTTAAAATAATTATTCCATTTCCATTTTCAGTAAAAACCAAACATTCCTTGTTTAGAAAATGACTGAAGACTATGTTTAAGTTATTTTTTCAAAAATGTTTAATAGGGGTAAAATTTGATTTAAAATAACTTAAATGAACATCAGAAAATCCTTGAGAACTTTTTTAAAAAACATGGATATGAAAGAAAAAGGGTTTCTAACTAAAGAGATAAATAAAGTATGCTTTCCGTAAAAAAAATTAGTATTTAGTATATAAAGATATTAAAATGAGATGAATTATTTATCTTTATGAAATAACCATAGGATAATTAAATTCATATTTATCACCAGTGGTTGATCAAATTATTTAATCATTGGAAATGTAATAAAAACAATCCTAATAATCAGTGAGATTTTAATATAAAACCATAACCTCTTTGGTATCATTTGAATTGTAATGTAAAATAAAGAATAACATAAAATGATCCATAAAATAACACAAATAGATGTACATTAATGATTTAACACATCAAAGGGGAATTATAAACTAATCACAAAGTAATAAAGGTTTCTAACATAGCATATATCCCATAGAAGGTAAATTTAGACAAACATATCTTACATGGTTTGGTAACATATTGATAAAAATCTCCATTATATTAAAAAATAATTAATATAATTAATATATAATGTAAATAAGTATATTAATGATGTGACATATTTAATTAGTAGTTTTTACACTATATAAAAGTTACAAGTGGTGAATATGGCATATGTCTCCAATAAAATAAAAAGAGACTAGAAATCTATTACCTTAAGTATTGACTTCCATCATACATGTTCAAAGCTCCTGTATAATAATTATTTGTTTATTTTAAAAATATTATATAACAATACATATCATAATGTATATGAATTAATTATGACCTTTTATTTCCCATTTATTATCAATCCCTTTTTTAAAAAACATTTTTGTAAAAACCTCTGTTTTTTTGGTATGTTTTGATTTGTTATTTACGATCCTATTAAATTGATAATGGTTACAAAATCTCGATAATTTTAAAAATGTTATAAAATTATAATATCTTATGTAAAAATTTATTTATATTAATCCATAAAAGCTACATTTGGAATATGAAATACACCATTCATGGAGATGGTAGTCCATAAACACACATGAACACTGTTAACATTTTCTTGACTAATGGAATGAAAGGATAGTAAAAAATATATCACAATTACATAGTCATGATAAATTAATATATATCACATATATTCATTAATGTTACCCATTTTACCTTCCATGTAATGCATAAGTGAAAAATAAATCACATCACTTCATGACGTGGCAGTAAGTTGTACACACAAGCATCGTTATCATGCCCCCACAAAATGGAAAGTAGAAAACACTATGTGATATTAAAATTATAGAAGTATAAATATAATATATATATATATTAATTCCAAAATTATATATAGTCATGAAAGGTTTTGATGGAAAACAAATTACATCGGTTCATGAGGATATTTTTTTCCATATAGGAGATCGAAGGTTTTATTATCCATTTGATGGAAGTGAAGGTGGATATAGGTTATTCAAATATAAAAATAAAATATTAAAATATGTTATATATTTTTTTATTATATCATCATTTTTTGAGAAAAATTTTGGTTGTTGGAAGAAGAAATAACATAAAAACACAAGTTTAATCATTTAACATATTTTTTCAGAGAACCTCTTAAGGTATTTACCTAAAGAATTGGATGGTTTAATAATAAAAATAATTTCTATATAATGTGGGTATGGAATTAAGGATTGTAATTTTTTAGCTTACCTCTGATCCAAAGGGTTTTGCAAATGTAAATGGGAGACAAGAGCCGGTGAACATTTATAAGTTGGGGAGGTGACACACTTGGAATTTTTTATTAGAATGATTTGTACCCACAATTTTAACATTCCAAATAGATCAAAAATGGGTATTTGTAAAATTTTATAACTGATAAATTTAAAATATATAAAAAATGGGATTTTTATAAATTTCAAGGTCATTTTACCCCTTGTCATTTTACTTTAACCCAAGGTAAACCTGTTTAAACCCTACCCATTAATTATTTTTTATTTTTTTTACATTTAATTTTGACCAAAAAATATGTTGAACATATTATAAAATATTAAATAATATGATTCAAAATATAGAATCAATTTTTCCAAATTCCATTAAATGAATTGGGATTTTCTTTTAAAAAAATTAAATCTGTAGAAGTGGAAAAAAAATGGTTTTCCATATAGACAATTTTCATAAGTATAAATAGTTGTAATAAAAAAATTTTATATGAAATTGATTCCAATAAAAAAAATTGACTAATAAATATATAATTTTACTAATTTTACTCCAATTATTTTTAAAATAATATGTAAATTTTTAAATTCTTTCAATGAAAGGATAGTTTTCAATAAAAGTTTTTATTCTTTTACAATTCATAAAAAAATCAGAAAATAATAAAAAATTAAATCAATGATACTTTTGATATTTATATATAAAAAACAATTTTATTTTTTCAAATATGTTTTATAAATGTGGAAAAAAATTACTTTTATTTTTTTCACTTAATGTAATATATTTTTTGAGAAAATATCTTTTTCCAAACATCTAAAGACTTTATTAAAACATATCTGCTATTTTATAAATATTTTTTCTTTATATAAAACCATTTTACAGAATTCTAAAAAATTCGTTATTCCTATTCATTTTTAAAATTTTAATGACTAATTTATAATGGATTTAATTAAATAATTATAAATATCAGTTTATTAAAAATCATTTTTTCTGTAATGTAAGCTATCGAGGAAATTAAATTTATTAAAATAATGTGTTTTATATATTCTTAGGGTGTGACATTCTTCCCCTCTTTAATTTAACTTAACCCTAAAAATATCATAACATTGGTATAAAAAAGTAAGTATACTTCCACCTCATTGTATCCTTAGGTTCTGATATCGCTTCATAAAGATGGTGGTTTCACCACAAAACATTAAAAATGTGAGTGGTATTGTTTCATATCCATTTCTCTATATAATGAACAATATACTCTAGTTTTTACTCACAAGAAATATAATAATCTATTTTTACAAGCTTCGAGTTTTGAAGATGTGAGGGATTGGGTGTTTAATTCCTTAAGATAGATACATGGAACACACTATGAACATGATAGAGATATAATGGAGGCACCAAATGATAAACTATTATTCTAATATAATAAATAATTCAAAGGGACACATATATATTGGGATAAACATTCATTTATTTCATAATTACCTTTTCAACGTTTGGTTATGTTTTGACCAATTTCTTCATCATCCATGACGTTAAAATTCATGATGAAATTTTCAAGTCTAAATCACTAAAATCATCATAAGATCCATAATCCATTCATTTACCCTCTAAATATTTATCAGAAACATGTTTTTTTCATGATATCCAATAACTTCCAACATTCAATTTAATCCATTTTAAGAATTTTTAACCTTAAGGCCCCTCAAAGACTGACCAAAATGGAAATCCAAAAAAATTGGAAATTATCTCACTAAATTTAAAAAATGAACCTACCATTAATATATATAAAATTGATGTATCTAATAATTTCACTTAACAAATAATTTAATAAAGTAATCACATATTCTACAAAACATGGTAATATATTTAATTACCATAATAAATATTTTTCACATACATGATTTCAAAAATTAACTCTTTCCTCTCCCCTTAAATAAAGTCAAGGATTATTAAATAAATTAGATAAAACCAAAAAAATTGTAAACCCCTTAAATGATAATATTATCCTATTTTTAATAAAATCATTAATTTGATCCACTATCATCAACACTATCAAATTTACATTATGCATATCAGTCAATTATTTATCAAAACTAAACACCATTATCTCAACATCAGGAATATATTAAAAGTTATCTTCCATTAATCATGTGTTTTTCATAAAATATTACATTACAATTAAATAAAATTTCATGTATATTAATATCATTCAACATATTCTTGTAATCCTTAATTTAAACATATACAGAACAATCCTTGTATATTTCATGATTCAGATAATTCTAAAAGTGAAATACATAAATATTAAAGTCATTCCACATGAATATTAAACAATTAACTTGGATTAATTTTATTATTTATTAAAACATCATTAAAACAATATAAAATATGAATCATTTCTTAATATTAATCCACCCCAATTCACTTATTATTCTTACATTTAATATAAAAAATAATATTATAATTTCCCATGCATATCTTATGTCCTTTTTAGTCACTCCTTTGTTAGTCGTAAAAACATTAATCGTAAGACCTAACTAATTATCTCCATGATCTATCCCACCATGACATAAATCTAATAATTTACCATAAATTCTACAATCAAAATAATCAACCATTGATTATACCTTAAGAAGACCATTATTCTCATCTATTGCATTAAAATTTCTTTCATTTTTCAACAAAAACTCCTTGATTTGTGTACTTTTATATACTAAAATCATATTTCCAATTCCTCAAATAAATTTACTTAGGTGATAATTTTCCCCACTCTAAATATATAAGAAAATTGGATCTTATATCATCCATGGTCTCCAACACCTATTATCTTAGTGAACTCTATCATTATTATATTTGGTGAGTATGATAGTTGGTTAAGGTTCATGTGTTTAATCATATATCAGGATTAATGATTAGTAATAATCATAATATTCTTCACTCCAGTCATCATTCAATTTGTTTTATCATCCAGTCATTTTCTATCACTTTGAATGTTATCATAGTTTTTTCTCGATCCTACTATTGACTAATACAAAGAAGAATATTGTGAGGCATATTAATTATATTGTAAAACCACATAATGAAGAAATAAAAATAATATATAGGATTTATTAAACTATGAACCCCTATTTTTATTCTAGGAACCTTATTCTTAACCTAGGATATTCATGTTCATCTTAATTCAAATCCTTTATTATGGTTCATAAAGAAAATCCGAATTACTGAAAACATATCCCCAAGGAGTTTCAAACTATGTGTATAGTAAGACCCATTTTCTTTTACTAGGTAACGCTTGAGTAAATCTTAACACAACATTTTTGTAGTAACTAACCCTAGGATCACCTATGATATAACCATGTCAACTTATAGTATCTATAAAAATACGTATTTCTCATGAAATAATATAATTTTATCCATAAAACATTATACTATTATCCAATACATAGAATTCTTCAATGGGTTCTTCACTAAATTTTTCTCATTATTGTTTCCAAAGGATAACTAAACCTCTCTCTGATACAAACTATAATGACTTGAACATATCATACATACATATTAAATCTTAATCACCAATATTAAATATATATCATAATAATCTATTCCAAAAAATATTATGTGTAGTGCATTTGGAAACATGGAAGCATGAAAAATGGGTTCATAGGTGATCTAAATCTTTATCCACTAATTTCTACTAACATATCACCCTTATTAGACATATCATTCATAAAAAATTTCAATATAGTTAGGGGAAGAAAAAATGGGTGAGATTAGATTATATTTAACGGTCAACAAGGGATATATCAATGATAATATAATAATAACATGGTCTAAAGGGTTTTAGAACATGAGATTAATATTTGAAACCCACACCCTGCTTATCCAAGATCATAAACTTGGGTCATGGAATAAATATTTTCATTTCATAATACATGAATCATAAATGAATCAAAGTACATAATCCATAAAATTATAAAATTGGAATAAGATATATATTTGTGGAATACATAAATTCTCATGACATTGTGAATGTGTATATACAGAATCATGTTCACTCATTTTTTTAGGACATGAAACTAGTCCCTCAAATAAAATTATGGACATATAACTAGGAACATAGTAAGTCTTATAGACATGAAAAACAAAACCACATATAATATTAAGGAAATAAAAGAAGGTCCATGAAGAGCATTTTTAACAAAAAATATATTTTCATGAATAATATAATTAACTCTTGATTTATCTATCATTTCCCAATGCATTTGTGGGATATGTAGGCACAACCCATTAAATGGTGAAAATCATACATACGTATTCCAAAAGATCATAAAACATTTATCATACTTGAACCCAGGAAAACGATTGATATCCATTAAACATTTATCATATCAAATTCCAAAATTTAAATTGGATCCATAATACATTTATAAAATCATAACCCATTAAAATAAATTGGTTTCACATATATTAAATCATTGAATAACCCGTGAAAAAATTGGTATCTTAAACATCTTGTCATCATAAACATAAACCAGCCATCAAATGAATAAATATGGTATCATTATATCATTTATAGAGTAAATCATAAGTAGCATCAAATAATGTCATCTTATATATAAAGTTATTTTCAAAACAAATCACACGGATCATTTATTGAGGAAAGTAACCATTCATCTAAAATAAAATATTTTTAAACTAAACATCCAAAAAAACATTTCTAAAAACCTTTTAATTGAATATAAATTTTTCTAAATATAAATTACTCTTTCAAAAAATAATATTCATGATGGTGGAAAATTCTGTTCATATATTACACGTTAAAACAATGATTCCATTCATATTTTCAGTAATTTTATAATAGAAATTTTTTGGAAAAATAAGTAAATATTACCTATAAAAAATATTTTAAAAAGTATAAAAAGGGTAAAAATTACATAAAACATTAATGGGGGAAAATTAATAAAATATTTAAGCTTTTTTATAAATCATAGATTTAGAAGAAAAAGTTTTTTCAAATTAAGAGATAAATAAATTCTGTTTTAATTAAAAAAATTATAAATTTTAATACATAAATAGAGGAAAAAGAAAGGAAAATATGTATTTTTATTAAATAATAAATTTAGAAGAAAAATATTTTTTTCATGATATTTAGATCATAGTATTTCAAAATTTGAAACTTAATCATACACAATCATGATCAACAATATGATTGTAAAGTAAATCCACACAACATTGGTATCTTTTGAATCATAAGCCCCAATAAATCATATCATTAAATGAAAAAATAATTTTCATTAGTATAATATGGTCCATTATATAAAATTTCTATGAGGTATTATATATACCTTGAAAAACAAGTATGGTGCATAATATAACATATATCTCAAATAAGGAAAATTGAGACACAAATCTCTTACCTAGTGTAGTAAATTTTGTACATCAATCCCCATTAAAGTATAAAATAAAATGATCCATTAAATATAATTAAAATATTTTTATTAATTATATATAAATTTAAAGGATTATTATATACACCACACAGAAGAAACAAGTGATGGATATGGGATATGTCTCTTAGAAATAAAAGAGATACTAAGAATCCATTTCCTTAGGATTCTATATCCTTCATACATATTCGAAACTACTATATAATAAATATAGTTTTATTATACATATATTATATAACCACATATAAAATACCCTATATGTTTTACTTATTCCCTTTTATTACCCATTTATTAATAATTGCTAGTTAAAATCGGGATTCAATTAATAACTACATTTCTTTTCATATATGTTTTGATTTGGTATTTCTGATCCTATTACATTGATAATGGTTCCATAATATCTATAATTTTAACCATTATATAGACATTATATATATTCAGTACATATGTAATTATTATAATCCCTAAAATATAGAGATAGAAAATTAAATACACCATTCATGGAGATGGAAGGTCGTAGGTGGGCATGAACACTATTACCATTTTCTCAACGGATGGAACAGAAAGAAGAAAAATAATAAATCACCATTATACAGAAAATTTTATTTCATATATATATAAAAATATTTATTAAATTTAACCCAATTTCTTTCAATTCAAATCATAAGTGAAAAATGAATTACATGGCTCCAGGAGGTGGTAATATTCCATACACATGATTGGCATCATCATACCCCCAAAAATGGAATGTATGAATTTATATGTTATATTAACATTAAAAAGAATAATTAATTAAAAAATATCATGTAAATATGTTAAATCCATTTCAATATCCTGATTTTGGAGGTGGTGATCGAAAAAAAATTACATCGGTTCGCGAGGCCATTATCTGACTTATACACCATTGATAATTTAGGTTTCTATTTGATGGAAGAGGAGGTAGATACAGTTTATCCCATTAAAATAACAAAATATAATTTAATGAAATATAATGATCTTATTATATAATCATATATGGTGAATATTTTGAGGATGTGGAAGAAGAATTAAATCAATAATAATAAATTAATAATTTTACCTATTCTTAAGAGAACCACTTTAGGTTTATATTTGAACCCTTCATTGGGTGGTTTTATAATCAACATAATTATCCTAAGATATTTTTAGGGATGTAATTAATTTTTATTGTGTGTCTTGTATGAAATAAAGGGGTTTAAAAGTGTAAATAGGTTTGGAGGGTGGGTTTCCTTTTATAAGTGGGGGAGAGGACACACTTGGTGTTTTTGAAAAGAATAATGTGCAACCAAGTTCTTCACATTCCACACAAATCCATTATGGGTACTTGTCAAACAATAGTTATTATAAGCTCTAAATATAGATATAAAACTGGATTTGGGGATTTTTCCCGATCATGTTCCTCCATATCATTTTACATTAACTCCTTGTAAACCCGTTTAAACCATAACCACGATAATTAATTTTTAATATTTTTTCTATTCACAATGAACAAAATTATATTGATATTATTATATAATATTAAATATTATCATCTCAAATATGAAATCCATTTTTTCAAATTCCATTCACATAAGTGTAGAATTTTATTTTAAAATTTAACCTACATATGTGATGAAAATGTAGTTTTCCAAAGAGAAACTTTGGATAAGTATAGAAAGTTTATATATCAAAATTAAAATTGAAATTTATTTCAATATAAAAAATGGATTTATAAACATATAATTGAACCAATTTTAATTTTAGATCATTTTAAATATTATTCAAATTGATAAATTCTATAAATTAAAATAATGTTTTTAATAAAAGTGATTATTTTTTAGTATTCATCAAGAAATTTCTATTTTCAGAAAATTCTAAAAAATTCACTCAAATATAATTTGAATGTATATATTTAAAAAATATATTTTTATTATATAAAATAAATTTTCTAAAAGTGGATGAAATTAAATTTTTTATTATTCCAAAAAATTCAATAAAAACTATTTTTTTATAAAATAATATATTCAAAAAATATAAATTCATTACTAAAAATTAAGTAATTTTTTATCAATATGTTTTCTTAAAATAATTTAATTTAAGTAAATATTAAAAAAAATCTTATTTATACCACAACCTTTAATTTTTAGGCTATAATGGTCTTGTTTAAATAATAGTAAATCATTGTTCATTGAAACTCAATGTTGTGCATAACACAAACTATAAAAGAAATTAAATTAATTTGAAATAAAATATTTCATAAAATTAGAGGTGGTTATACCTAAAAAATCATTATCTATATTCTGGAATTCAAATAAATAGGGTAATCCAATATTATAGTAATGAATTGTGCTGAATTTTTAATGAGTTCAACTACAACCCTATAGAATTATATCATTTAGTCATTTATATGATTTAAAAAACAAAATTCGTGGTGATGTATTTCCATTTCCATTCTGGTATAGGTAATTTTTGTAATATACCCTTTGATTTTTTTCTCTCAACCTTAACTTTATGACATATCAATTACCAAGATACACACTCTGAACAACCTCTCTTCATTCTCTCCTTTTATAAAAACTCTTTCAAATCACAATACATTTTCATAATTCATGGATGAATAGTTAATTATGATCTAATAGCCCCATCCAATATATCCATATTCAAATATGGTACTTACAGAACACATAAATAGTTAATTAAACTTATCATTCAATCACAATCAATGTTAAACTAAGGAACATTTCAAAACTTTTTCTACAGTTCTATATTTTCCTTATATATCTCTGCAATCCCCACAATGATAGATTGTTCAACAATAATTTGATAGATATAATATTACTATATTTTAATCAATATTTCTATGTCAATCCTTTAAAAATATTTAAATATTAGATCATTTTTTATCCTCATCATAGATAAGCAACCGTGATATATTCAACACAATACATCACCCACCTTGTTTACTCTACAGGTGCATTATTTTATTGTTTATTCATAATCTTTAATCAGCTTCATACATCTTCACTAGTTCTTATTCAACTCTTTCATTTTGAATGTGTACCTTAAAAAATTATGATCATTATATATGGCACACCTTTCTCCATAATTTTAATGCATTTATATTTTCAATGTAAAAATAATATAGTTAACTCCAAATGAAGAGTTGGGTAATTTTTATCATGAACATTAAATTATCATAATAAATATTATACCATCATATAATTTATCATGAGAATGAGTCTCTGTCACTTATTTGATGCATCACTATAGATTACAAATCATTCTTTACTGTTGGGCAATGTATGAAAGTTTTACTAACTAACCTTCACTGTTGGTCCTTGAAATTTTCTTCAATTTCAGATTTCCAAACAAACATGGCTTACTTATGAGTTATCATGGTGATTTGATTAGATATCTATGAAACATTATCCACAAAGCACTTATAATATATATAATAACCTAGAAAACTATGGATCTCAGTCACAATTGATGTTCTGGTCCAATTATCAATGACTTCTGTCCTTAAGGGATAAATATATATACCATTTCTTGAGTTTATATGGCCTAAAAAATTTATATATTTTTATCCAAAAAACAAAAAATATGAATTTTTCATACATATTTTATTTCTTTATAGTCTTTAGTAAAATTCCCCATTGACCATCATGCTCTTATTTTATCATTAAATATATAAGAATGTCATTTATAAATACTATGAAAAATTGATTAAAGTAATCTATAATTATTATATTCATTAAATTAATGAAGATAAAATGGGAATTTATAAGACCAAACAACATCATTATATACTCATATTTCCCATAACTTGTATACAATGTCTTCATGGGTATATCCTCAATCTTGAACATAAATTGATGATATCCAGAATGAGGTAAATATTGTAAGAGTATTTTACTTCAAGTATTTAATAAAACAAGTCATAAATATGGTGTATAGGATACTTCTACTTGATTTTGATTTTGTTAGTTTCCCTATTTTCAATAAATATTACCAATGATCCATTTTTATTCTTATAAAAAAAATAAGTGCAAACCAATGTGACTCGCATGGATGAATAAATACCTTGGAATTATTCTCTTGTATTTTCTTCTTTAATTCCTAAAACTCAATCAAGTCCATTATATATATAGTCCTTGAAATATTTGTACTACTGGGTATTGGTACAATTGAGAACTCAACTACACGATTGGGTGGGAGACTTGTAAAATCTTATGAAAAGACAAAAAAAAACTCCAAAAATATAATAATATCATTGTTGTTGTGTTTCTCACTAACTATCTATGATAATATGTTCTATCGGATAGAAATAAAGACCCATAAAATTGATGTGATCTCAATCAAAAGTTTATATTTATCATCTCACTAATTTAAGATCATTGGTTGATTCAGAATATAAAAAATGACTTCACTTCCCCTTTAATAAAAAAGGATTTATATAGATAATTAAAATCCATGGTTAAGATAACATCAAATTCAACCAAAGGGAGAATTACAATATTTCAGGAAGCCCATTCCCACCATTATTAATTGGATAAAAATCATAGACTTCTCATGTGATAATTATACCATTAGGGGGTTTCACTACTAATTCCACATCTAATTTTTTAGGTGTAATTTTGATACACTTATAAACTTATCCAATGAAAAAATTGTTGTATATCCAAATGACAATAAGTAATTATAATTTTGATAGTGGGTGAAATGTTTACCTTTCACCATATCACTATCATACCCTTCAAAAAAAATAGTGATCACCTAAAATTTTCCTTTTCATCTTCCATTAAGAGGTTACTAATGTAGATCATCATCATTAAACATTGGATATATACATTGGTTATCATAATGAATGTATTCCTTTCATTTGAAACATGGGATTTTGGGTGGTTCATTCTATTGAGATTTTTCTCCATCACTATAAAACTTCTTATTCCCATCACTTAGGAATTAGATTTCACAATGACCTTGCTTTACATACATAATATATTTACTAGAACAATCATGAATATTTCATTTATGTTTCCTTTAACACATTGAGCATAATGGATGGTTCATATTCATCTCTTTATGATTTTCTGAATTTACATTGAACCCATTTTTATTTTCTTAACAATACAATGACATTAATGGGTAAATTGAATCTAAATTTACACCATGATATAAAATTAAACTATTTATTAAATTCTACTGAAGTATTGTACAAATAATTCCTATAAGATATATGGTATTAAGAAACTAATAAATTGATCAAACTTAATTTCCATTTGAATGATAATACCTAAAGTATACCATGAAATTAAAATAAAAATTTCTTTATAGGTATTAATTGATTTATCATCCATCTAATTTAGCTCAAGGAAATAATTTTTCATTTTCATATGTAGAATATGAGTAAAATACTTACTGAATATGTTTCTCTTGAAATCAACCAACTATATGGTAAAAATTTATTCATGTTGACTTGTATTCATGATAAGAGTCCACCATTGATCTGCTTCACCATCCAAATGATAGATAGTTAA
This sequence comes from Viscum album, assembly GCA_963277665.1. Lineage (NCBI taxonomy): Eukaryota > Viridiplantae > Streptophyta > Magnoliopsida > Santalales > Viscaceae > Viscum > Viscum album. Next base: position 815,559,139 of record OY728127.1, read on the forward strand.
AATGAATTTTTCATGATCTGAATAGTGGAGAATTTACAATATCATTTCAGTGGTATTGATCCATTACAAAAAAACTAGTGGATTTTTGGATCCATTAAAATAAGTTTGATGTTTCCTCATGAAGAACTCAATAGAAAATCATTACCTCATTTTATCATCTAGAAGTTCAGTATCATTAAAATGTTTATAAAGTTGTGTAATCATTGAAATAATATTATAAAATCCATCTCCCAAAACATTTTTTTTCTTAGCAGTAAAATGGTTTCATTCTCTATTTTATTCTGTATTAACAATATTCCTTCGAGTTATATCCACTGATTGAAACCAAAAAGAATAGTGTGGGAAGTAATAATCATAGTGTAATTCTACATAATAATGCGAAATTATTTATATGATTCCTCAATAATGACATCTTCTTTTCATCCTATGATACATTTAGTTAATTAAAGGCCACTCCTAGTAATCATATATTCAAATAAATCATAATTTTTCATAATGAAAATACGATTTATCCATGAAAATATCATGATAGTGTCAAACTAGGTGTGCATTAAGGGAACACTTACCGTACACCAAAATAATGAATGAGATATACTCGACCAACTCTATTTAGGTTTATTACCCCAAGATGAACCTTTTCTGAAACCATGCTCACATGTCGTATCTGTAAATGGATATTTTTCTAGGAAGACCACACTCACTTATTAACATAACATAGAATGCTATCATATACAAAGGACCATTCTAATGGTTATTCCCAATGTTTTAAAATGGTAAATAAAAAATTGTATGATACAACCTATAATAGACCATGATTTTAAAACATATATATTAAATCTTATTAAATTTATAAACATTATACAACATAATGATTCATTCTCAAATAGTATAGGCCTTGTATGTTTCGAATGATAGATTCACAAACAACTAGTTAAAAAGCGATCTATAGTATATCATAATATTTTAATAATAAATATAATCCTTATTAGACATTTAATACCTAATAAAATTATTTATAACATTGGGAACAGAAACAGAAGGAAGGGTGGTCTCAGATGCTCAGCAAGGATAAACAAGGGAGATATCAATTGTCAATTAAAAATAACATGAATATAAGGGTATATGAAGATGGTTATAAATTTTAAAAACCATATCATATATTTCATATATCATAATTTTTAATTATTTTGTAAATCATGTTATTTTATAAAACATAAATCATAATGACTCAATGAACATATCCCATGAGAGCATAACATTGGCATAAGACATAGAATTGTGGCATGCAAATAAGTAAACAAAATTATTTCTTTATTTTTCAAGGATAATGGCCAATTATATCATAGTGGATTGGGTTCACTCCATAAACAATAATATCAGTAAAGGTTCACTCCAAAGACTATAATAGTTGATAAATACATAAACTAAAGTTGGTTTACACCCTATTTAATTCTTGTTTATGTAATGACATACTCATTTTCATCAAATTAATGGGAGAGATATATAATTTTGGGACCACCAATCATGAAATGAAAATCATAAATATATATTCCATAAGATAATAAAACATGGATAACATCACAATACATTAAAATGAAATTTATTTCATAAAAATTTCATCACGGCATAACAAATGGAAAAATAAATGGGTTTCATAATAAATTCATCATAGCACAACTCAGGGAAAAAGGAACAAGATTCTTTAATATCTTGTCATTATAATGATAAAAAAAATATAGAAAAATAATGGGGATGGTATAATTGGTTAATATCCATGATAAATATTAGTAAACATTGAAGGATTCCATATTTTATGAAAAACTCTATTAAAAGATCACATCGAAAATTTCATAAGAAAAATACTCATTTATTACATTTAAATAACTTATTTAAAATCTAAAAATATAAAAAATAGTAAAAGAAAATTTTGTCTTTGAAAATGAGTTTTTATAATTATAATTTATTGTTCAAATCATTAATCAATCCTGAATGAATGAACTTGTGTTCATCCAATATATGTTAAAAAAATATACCTTTCACATTTTAGGTAAAAATCCAAAATTTCCTCATTCAGAAAATGAAAAGAACATTACTTTTAAAAAAATTAAAACATAGGTAATAATTAATTTAATAAAAATAGATAATTGTAATATAATTCTCCAAAAAATATTCATAAAACATGGACATTAAAGAGAAATTATTTTAGATTAAATAGCTAAATAATGTCTATTTTCAAAAAATCTATTGTAAACATAAAGAGAGGAACATGAAAAGAAAACATTTAATATAAATAAATCGACAAAGTATAATAATAATAATAATGAGTTAAACGATAGGTATATCATAGGATTTATTCATTAGAAAAATAATCATAAAAATCCTAATGAACAGAGAGAAAGTAACCCCTACATCTGATTCAGCATTCTTCATATTGGTTCGAACCTCCTATAAAATAAATATGAATTTATTATACATATACTCTAGAGTAATAGTAAAATATTTCATAACATATATCATTACTTATAACCTTTTATCAACCATTTAATAACAATTCGTTGTTAAAATCATTATTTCATGTGATAATAGTTTCATTTTTCATATATATTTTGGTTAGGCAGTTGTAGTCCTTATACATTGATCATGGATCCATCATATTAAAAATATAAATCATGATATAAATAGAATATATATTCATTATATAAATATTTATATTTATCCATTAAATTTAGAGATATAAGAAAGAATTAATATTTTCATGGAGATGGTAGGTTGTAGAAACACATGTACACTATTTTCATTTTTTGATCGATGGAACTAAAGAAAGGAAAATAATAAATCACATTTGCATAAATATTATTATATAATAATCATATTATATATTCTTAATCACTGTCTTTATCACCATCCATGTAAAAGAGAAAAAAAATTGAATGAAATTTCATTGTATATGTGGTAGTTCACACATACGCACGAGCGATGTTATCGATTTCTTATAGGTTGGAAGGTAAGAAGGTATATGTGATATTATATTTATAGAAGTGAAATTATTTCATAAATAAAATCTGTATACATAAAATCTATATTTATATTCATCCATGAGAAAAATATATGGAGAACGGATTACATCAGCTTGTGGGGCTCTAGTTTATCATATACGTGATGGAAAAATTCATTTTATATTTTATAGAAGAGGTTATTTTTATATGTTATTCCCCTAACATAACAAATTATAGGGATAATGAATATATATGTGTTATTATTTATTCATGTTTAATTAAGTTTTCATTATATTTAAAGAATAAATAAAAGGAAAATTCATGGTAATGAACTAAACATATTCTTTGAAAACCCTCATTAGTTTTATACCTAACACCATCCTAGGATTGTTTTAGGATTAAAATAGGGACACTAGGGAAAGTGGAGTGATATAAATAATGGATTTTTTTAAGTATTTTTTTATCTAAATACCTCTTGAACTATAGGTGGGATTATAACATCCCAGGTAAATAATGAATAAAACATTTTCATATTTATTAATATTTATGAATTAAATATTAATTTTATTTTAAAGGGGTTGCTATATTCAATAGCGTACCCGATACGCAACAAAGAGTTTCTTTGAAATCTTACGTTGCACACTAGTAATAAAATAATATTATTATAAATGGTAGTTAACACGTAGATGTTATATTGGTGGTAATGAATATAAATAACTAAAATATGATTATATATGTTTTTTTAAATGTTTCTACATTTATCCAATAAAAGATAAAGGCTTAAAATACGAAAAGAATTCATTTTTAGGCATATATACTCTAACATTCACAAAAGGTCGACTTATCACCTTTTAATGGAGAACCATCTATAAATATAGTTTTGGTCACTCTTATACATTCTATTGGACCAAATAAAATTCTTCTTTAAAATCGGGACATCAAAATTTACTTTGTATAAATTTTTGGTATTTTTCCGATAAAGTTCTTTTTTTTAATGAATAGTGAAAAATGTTATGTTTTAATTCAAAACCTCTTTTTAATCTAATTTATTAACATGATTATATTTTATTTTAATTGGTTTTAAAGTTAAATTAGAATATATTTTTACCATTTAATCCAATAGTGGTCATTGGAATTAATTTCACTTTGAAATTGGACTTAAACTAGTGTCAATCTTTTGATATATATTGTTTCATAAAAACACGCTATTTGTCATGACAGTGGGAATTAATTATTAAATTAATTAATGCAACTTATATGTTTTGAATTTTTTAAAATAGAAATCATTTTTGAATTCGGAATATCAAATATATCTTAGGGTGAATTTTTGGTATTTTTCTGAAAAACTTCAATTTTTGATGAATAGTGAAACCACTAAGTGGTACTTAAAAAACTGATTTTTCATTTAAATGAAATTTTACCACCTCTGTGTTTTGAATTTCCAAAATCCAACATACATGGTTTTCATTAAGAAGTAAAATGTGGTTCAATGGGATTAAAATAATTTTTTGTTGAATAGTAACTTTTAAGTTTTTAATCACGGTTAGAGGTAATTAGTGTAGTTTAAGGTAAGAATAATGTTTTAATAATATGAAATGACCGAGACACATGTCTTACCCTTATTTGATGTGTCATGTACGACCAAGAAAACTCATGGGTCTATTTTTTGGACCCCATGGAGACACTTGGGTAAGGTATGGACATTAATGCCTTTTATTTAAAGTAAAGGTAAAAATGACACAAACATGAGTTGTTTTACTAAAACAATTTTTAAATGGGGTTATACAAGTCATATTTCTAACTATAAATAGTAATTATAAATCTAAAAATATTTCCTACATCATAGTATTTGTTTTATAATTTTTAGACATTAAATAAATTAAATTATTTATGACATCATGATGATGCATCGATTACCTCATTATTGAACGATTTAAATAAAATGAAAAGATAATGTAAATTATAAGACCAAAACTTGTCAAAAACCTATTGGATGGGTATATTTCGAACCCTTATTACCTTAACCTCGAATTATATCAATTTGGGACCTTTTAAATCTGAAACTCATTTTAAAATAAAGTAACATTTCTTTACTTCCCAAGAGTGCCCCTCCTCTCCTCTTATAAAATACCCCCACCTCTACCACCTTACACACACTTCCAAAGCCTTTGGCTCGGACAACACCTACTCATTTTGTGTCTCCACATCCCTCACTTACTCCTAGAGGCCTCACTTTGGGCAGAAGTCTTCCCAAGGAAGCCTTTGAGCTCAAATCAAAAAGAGTTACCCGTTTCAAAGGTAGTGTTTTCTCTTGTGTTCTTTTGTTTTATTTTGATTCTCCAACCCCCTAAACTATTTTTATTTATTTCTTTCGTAACAACACCAGTATCCTAAATATACTATGATTTTGTTATAAGAAGGATTCGAGCTACACTTACACACACCTTTATCTAATAGTTAAATAACATATTGTTTCTGTGGATGGTGAATTTCTGCCTCTCGAAACGATGATTGTTCAACACTCATATAACACCTTCAAAGGTGGCCATTAAGATGTAACTATATTTATATATGATATATAATATGTTTCTTTTTCTTTAATATTCTGTATTTTTCATTTATGGCATACCTTTATGGCTTCCATTTTGGGTATACATGATATCTTCATTTTAGGAAGTGCGGACTACCACCCCCTCAAAGTGATTTGATTCGTTAATGACATATGTGGGACATATAAAGGATGGATTTAAAGTTATTATATATGATTTATGTTACATATAAATGATGAATATAATTCTTTAATTAAAATATACGTACCTCTCATTTAGTTTTAATTCCATTAATATGACATTGAAATGAAAGTAGCGTTCATGCGTACGTACGGCTTACCGTCTCCATGAACGGTGCATTTCATTTCATACCTATAAATGATTATGTAATATTATAAATACATGTATATGCTGGATATATATGATATATATGATATCCAAATCATGAATACCATTCTGGATATAATGAATATTTGACCACACGAACAACATGTAATTGTAAGAAGTACACTTTCGACTTAAGAACCAAATATCGACAAAACAAACATTATTAACATAAATGATTACATAATGTTTATAACATGGAAATAAGTTCTATAAAAGGAATAATGAACTTGAAAAAGGTTCTTAAGCAAGTAAAAATTAACTCAAGTTTATTATTCAGGATGTTAAAGAACGATCGAGTCAAGTCGGACCTGAGGTAAGGGACTTCGTCTCAATCTCCTTTCATTGAGGCATATTTCGTTTTATACACAAATTTCTTTTATACGGTGTATAAACCCATTTGACTTTTACTTTTATACAAAAGGAATCTTTTTCTACGAAGTGTTTTACTAAATGACAAAAAGGAATGTTTCTTTTAACGTACGCGGTGACAACGACCTTTTCCGCTACCGCGAGTATTATTTGGTCTTTGGCTTCCTCAACAAGCTGTATTGTTTTTTTAAAATTAAATAAATACCATATACTGTTTTATGTATTTTGGTATTGAATAGGGTTTTTTATAATGGATTTTTTATTTCAATATATTTAAGTGATATATTGTGATCAAAGTGTGGAATAGTTTTCTTTCCATTATATTTGTTTTATGTCTTATGATTTTATAATGGTACTTGGACATTTGACGGGTGGTTGCGTGATAAACCATATGAAGGGTGGTGCTGTGAATACTAGGACGGGTGGTTACATTATAAACTCCAATGCATTGGTTATGGAAGTCGGCCGTATGGCTATTCCATTAAGTGATATGTGTGGAAGTCAACCGTATGGTTATTCCATTTAAGTATGTTTATGTCCCAAGTTACCTTTATATGTTATGTGATCTTTACATGGGTTTTATGGTAATCTTTTGCTTACAAAAGGGTAAGTAATGATCTTTTATTCAGTGAATAGTTTTTACAACTTCATAAAGGTGAAAAGTATTACTTTGATAAAGTATACATGGTTTACTTGTTGTTTTGATAAACTAACAGTTTTCATTCTTTGTGTATCCCTTACTGAGCTTTTTATGCTCACCCCAGGATTTTTTGAAATGTTTTTCACAGGACTTAATGTGGAATAGGGTCAAGGATGGGATCAAGGGAAAGTCATGCTATATAAAACATAGAACTAGACATGTTTCTTTTTAAGAGTTTTTATTCTTTCGAAACTTAGTATAAGTGTCTACTTTGTAATATTTTGAGATGTAATAGTTATGTCCAAATTCTCTAAAACTCTAAACCTGAAAAGATACTCGATGTGAATTATTCATTTAATTCAATATTATGTAATGTTTAAGGTCGGGGCCTTATAGTTGGCATCAGAGGTCGGTTTAGACCACTTTAGGGGTTAGAATTCTATTAAATGATTATCCAAAAATATTTTTTTTATGGTCAAATTGAAATGATGTAGCATTTGAATATTACCATGTTGCTTCACATAATATATTTCTGTGTTCATAATGGTTTTCCATAGAGGAAACAGAGCAGCTTTTCTAGGAAGGCATACAGAGGGAAATGACCTTTCAAATCAGTATCCTGAGATGGTCAGAATCAGAACTAAACAGTTTGTTGTAGTGATGGATCAGTTGACTCAGGTGAAAAATGTTGTTTGTTTTTATTGATGATATTTTGGTGTTTTCTAAAAGTAAAGAGGAGCATGAAAGATATTTAAGGGTTATTTTTCAAACCTTAAAAGAAAATAAATTGTATGGGAAATTCAGCAAGTCTGAGTTTTGGTTACAACAAATTTCTTTCCTTGGTCACATTGTTTCAAAAGATGGCATAACTGTTGATCCTGCTAAAACAAAAGTTGTTAAAGAATGGAAAAAACCCAAAAATTTAACCGAGATCTGTAGTTTTCTTGGTTTGGCAGGTTACTACCGAAGGTTTGTTGAAAAAAATTCACGATTATCTATTCCAATGACTAAGCTAACTCGGAAGGGTGTTAAGTTTATCTGGACAAAAGAATTTGATGATTGTTTTCAGGAGTTGAAAAGAAGATTGGTGAATGCTCCAGTTTTGGCACTTCCTTCCAAGAATGGTGAGTTTGTTATCTATAGTGATGCTTCATTGAAAGGACATGGTTGTGTCCTAATGCAGAATTATCAGGTAATTGCTTATGCTTCACGACAGTTGAAAACTCATGAGGTAAATTACCCTACACATGATTTGGAATTAGATGCTGTTGTTTTTGCTCCAAAAATTTGGAGGCATCATTTGTATGGAGTAAAGTGTGAAATATATACTGATCACAAAATTTTAAAGTATATATTCACTCAGAAAGAATTGAACATGATACAAAGGAGATGGCTGGAATTAATCAAGGATTATGGTTGTACAATTCATTACTATCTGGGAAAAGTAAATAAAGTGGCTGATGCTTTGAGTTGAAAAAGTAATGCTTCATTAACAATGTTGCATTTGGAACGTGATCCTTTGGTTAAGGATTTGATGAACTTTGGAATGGAACTTGTTTGTGCAGGATTTCCTTCTATTTTTTTCAGGTATCAGTGATATCTTCTCTATTAGACAGAATCAAGCAAGCACAGAAGCAAGAAAGTGAGTTGCAGAAAAAGGTAGAGTTGGTTCAGAAGGGTAAGATGCATGAATTCAACATTGATAATGATTGTTTTTTGAGATTTGGGAAGAGATTATGTGTGCCTAGTGATTCACAGTTGAAGAATGAGTTGTTATATGAGGCTCATAGTTCGCCGTTTTCAATTCATCCTGGCAGTACTAAGATGTACAGAGATCTGCGGGAGTATTACTGGTGGGATGGAATGAAAAGAGATATTGATGATTTTACTATGAAGTGTTTGACTTGTCAGCAGGTTAAAGCAGAGCGGCAGTTACCGAAAGGAATGCTTCAGCCATTACCAGTGCCAGAGTGGAAATAGGAAAATATATCCATGGACTTTGTTGTGGGATTACTGAGGACATCTTGAGTTAATAATGCAATCTGGGTTATTGTTGATTGATTGACTAAATCTGCTCATTTCCTTCCTATTCGAGATACATTCTCTCTAGATCAACTTTCTCGATTGTATCTTAAAGAGATAGTCAGGTTTCATGGAGTTCCGTTATCCATTGTATCTGATCGTGATCCCAGGTTTACTTCTAACTTTTGGAATGGCCTTTAGAAGCCGTTGGGTACTGAATTAAATTTTAGTACAGCTTTTCATCCGCAATCAGATGGGTAGTCAGAACGAACAATTCAGATATTGGAGGATATGATACATGCTTGTTCGATGGATTATCAGGGAAGTTTAGACCAACATCTTTCTTTGGTTGAGTTTTCTTATAATAGCAGTGTTTATTCCAGTATACAGATGGCACCATTTGAGGCATTATATGGGAAGTGGTGTTGAACTCCAGCTTTTTGGGATGAAGTGGGTGAAAGGAAGCTGATGGGACCAGAATTGGTAGAAGAGATGGAAGAAAAAGTTCAGTTGATTTAGAAACACATGAGAACAGCTCGGAGTAGACAGAAGAGTTATGCGGATAACCGGGGGAAGGATCTATCTTTCGAGGTAGGTGATCATGTTTTTCTCAAAGTTTCACCATGTAAAAGTGTGATGCGATTTGGTAAGAAAGGAAAGCTGAGTCCAAGGTTCATTGGACCATATGAAATTCTGAAGAAATTTGGATCAGTTGCTTACCGAGTGGCTTTACCTCCGAGTTTATCTCAAGTACACAATGTTTTTCATGTTTCGATGTTGAGAAAGTATATGCCAGATCCATCTCATGTTTTGAGCCCAGAGGTAGTTCAGTTGGAAGATAATCTCTCTTATGAAGAACAACCAGTCCAGATTATTAACTGAAGAGAGAAAGTGTTGCGAAATAAGGTAATTAACTAGGTAATGGTTTTGTGGAAAAACCATATGGTTGAAGAGGCAACATGGGAATCTGAAAATTCTATGAGGGATAAATACCCCCACTTATTTTGATAAGTGAATAAAATTGCGAGGACGCAATTCCGAAAAGGGGGCAAGGATGTAACATCCCAGGTAAATAATGAATAAAACATTTTCATATTTATTAATATTTACGAATTAAATATTAATTTTATTTTAAAGGGGTTGCTATGTTCAATAGCGTACCTGATACGCAACAAAGAGTTTCTTTGAAATCTTACGTTGCACACTAGTAATAAAATAATATTATTTTAAATGGTAGTTAAAACGTAATCGTTATATTAGCGGGAATGAATAGAAATAACTAAAATATGATTATATATGTTTTTTTAAATGTTTCTACATTTATACAATAAAATATAAAGGCTTAAAATACAAAAAGAATTCAATTTTAGGCATATATACTCTAACATTCACAAAAGGTCGACTTATCACCTTTTGATGGAGAACCTTCTATAAATATAGATTTGGTCACTCTTATACATTCTATTGGACCAAATAAAATTCTTCTTTAGAATTGGGACATCAAAATTTACTTTGTGTAAATTTTTGGTATTTTTTTGATAAAGTTCATTTTTTTAATGAATAGTGAAAAATGTTGTATTTTAATTCAAAACCTCTTTTTAATCTAATTTATTTACATTATTAGATTATCTTTGAATTGGTTTTAAAGTGAAATTAGAATATATTTTTACCATTTAATCCAATAGTGGTCATTGGAATTAATTTCACTTTGAAATTTGACTTAAAGTAGTGTCAATCTTTTGATATATATTATTTCATAAAAACACGCTATTTGTCATGACAGCGGGAATTAATTATTAAATTAATTAATGAAACTTATATGTTTTGAATTTTGTAAAATAGAAATCTTTTTTGAATTCTGAATATCAAATATAGCTTAGGGTGAATTTTTGGTATTTTTCTGAAAAACTTCAATTTTTGATGAATAGTGAAACCACTAAGTGGTACTTAAAAAACTGATTTTTCATTTAAATGAAATTTTACCACCTCTTTGTTTTTAATTTCCAAAATCCGACATACATGGTTGTCATTAAGAAGTAAAATTTGGTTCAATGGGATTAAAATAATTTTTTGGTGAATAGTAACTTTTAAGTTTTTAATCGCGGTTAGTGGTAATTAGTGTAGTTTAAGGTAAGAATAATGTTTTAATAATATGAAATGACCTAGACACATGTCCTACCCTTATTGGATGTGTCATGGGCGACCAAGACAACCCATGGGTAGATTTTTGGGACCCCATGGAGCCACTTGGGTAAGATATGGACATTAATGCCTTTTATTTAAAGTAAAGGTAAAAATGACACAAACATGAGTTGTTTTACTAAAACGATTTTTAAATGTGGTTATACAAGTAATATTTTTTACTATAAATATTCATTGTAAATCTACAAATATTTCCTACATCATAGTATTTTTTTATAATTTTTATACATTAAATAAATTAAATTATTTATGACATCATGATGATGCATCGATTACCTCATTATTTAATGATTTAAATAAAATGAAAAGATATTGTAAAATCTAAGACCTAAACTTGTCAAAAACCTATTTTATGGGTCTATTTAGAACCCTTATCACCTTAACCTCGAATTATATCAATGTGGGACATTTTAAATCCGAAACTCATTTTAAAATAAAGTAACATTTCTTTACTTCCCAAGAGTGCCCCTCCTCTCCTCTTATAAAATGCCCCCACCTCTACCATCTTACCCACACTTCCAAAGCCTTTGGCTCAGCCAAACCCTGCTCATTTTGTATCTCCACATCCCTCTCTTACTCCTAGAAGCCTCACTTTGGGAAGAAGTCTTCCCAAGGAAGCCTTTGAGCTCAAATCAAAAAGCGTTACTCGTTTCAAAGGTAGTGTTTTCTCTTGTGTTCTTTTGTTTTATTTTGCTTCTCCAACCCCCTAAACTATTTTTATTTATTTCTTTTGTAACAACACCAGTATCCTCAATATACTATGATGTTGTTATAAGAATTATTAGATATACACTTACACACACCTTCATCTAATGGTTAAATAACATACTGTTTCTGTGGATGGCGAATTTCTGCCTCTCGAAACGATGATTGTTCAACACTCATATAACACCTTCAAAGGTGGCCATTAAGATGTAACTATATTTATATATGATATATAATATGTTTATGTTTCCTTGAGCTTCTGTATTTTTCATTTATGGCATACCTTTATGGCTTCCATTATGGGTATACGCGATATCTTCATTTTAGGAAGTGTGGACTACCGCCCCCTAAAAGTGATTTGATTCATTAATGCCATATGTGGGATGTATAAAGGACGGATTTAAAGTTATTATATATTATGTATGTTACATCTAAATGATTAATATAATTCTGGAATTAAAATATACGTACCTATCATTTAGTTTTAATTCCATTAATATGACATAGAAATGAAAGTAGCGTTCATGCGTACGTACGACTTACCGTCTCCATAAACAGTGAATTTCATTTCATACCTCTAAATGATTATGTAATATTATAAATTCATGTATATGCTGGATATATATGATATATATGATATCCAAACCATGAATATCATTCTGTATATAATTAATATTTGACCACACGAACAACATGTAATTGTAAGAAGTCCACTTTCGACTTAAGAACCAAATATCGACAAAACAAACATTATTAACATAAATGATTACATAATGTTTATAACATGGCAATAAGTGATATAAAAGGAATAATTAACTTTAAAAAGGTTCTTAAGCAAGTATAAATTAACTCAAGTTTATTATTCAGGACGTTAAAAAACGATCGAGTCAAGTCGGACACGAGGTAAGGGACTTCGTCTCAATCTCCTTTTATTGAGGCATATTTCGTTTTATACACAACTTTCTTTTATACGGTGTATAAACCCCTTTGAATTTTACTTTTATACAAAATGAATCTTTTTCTACGAGGTGTTTTACTAAATGAAAAAAATTAATGTTTCTTTCAACGTACGCGGTGACAATGACCTTTTCTGCCGCCGCGAGTATTATTTGGTCTTTGGCTTCCTCAACAAGCCGTAATGTTTTTTTAAAATTAAATAAATACCATATACTGTTTTATGTATTTTGGTATTGAATAGGGTTTTTTATAATGGATTTGTTATGTCAATATATTTAAGTGATATATTGTGATCAAATTGTGGAAATGTTTTCTTTCCATTATATTTGTTTTATGTCTTATGATTTTATAATGGTACTTGGAAATTTGACGGGTGGTTACGTGATAAACCATATGACGGGTGGTGCTGTGAATACTAGGATGGGTGGTTACGTTATAACCTCCAATGCATTGGGTATGGAAGTCAGCCGTATGGCTATTCCATTAAGTGATATGTGTGGAAGTCGACCGTATGGTTATTCCATTTAAGTATGTTTATGTCCTAATTTACCTTTATATGTTATGTGATCTTTATATGGGTTTTATGGTAATATTTTGGTTAGAAAAGGGTAAGTAATGATCTTTTATTAAGTGAAGAGTTTTTACTACTTCATAAAGGTGAAAAGTATTACTTTGATAAAGTATACATGGTTTAATTGTTGTTTTGATAAACTAACAGTTTTCATTCTTTGTGTATCCCTTACTGAGTTTTTTATGCTCACCCCAAGTTTTTTTGAAATGTTTTTCACAGGACTTAATGTGGAATAGGGTCAAGGATAGGATCAAGGGAAAGTCATGCTATATAAAACATGGAACTAGACATGTTTCTTTTTAAGAGTTTTTATTCTTTGGAAACTTAGTAGAAGTGTCTACTTTGTAATATTTTGAGATGTAATAGTTATGTCCTAATTCTCTAAAACTCTAAACCTAAAAAGATACTCAATGTGAATTATTCATTTAATTAAATATTAATTAAGGTTTAAGGCTGGGGCCTTATAGGGATAGGGGAGGGTTTTCCTTTTATAAGTTTAAAAGATGACACACATTGAATTTTTCGAAAGAATAAAATATTTTAAGGTATAATTCACACAAAACACCCCCAAAATGGACTATTCGTGAATCTTATATGATATGGGAATGAAATATTTCTTTAAAATATAATTTATTGGAAATTTTAGTTCTTTTAGTCCTTATCTATTTTTTATTCAATATTTAACATGTTTTAGCATTAAATTCGGTAACATATATTTTCTATTTTTACTATTCATTGCGACCAATAATTGTGTTGATCTTATTACATAATTTTAATTTTGATGATAAGAAATAATTAGTCAATTTTATCTATATGGAACTGACCTTAAACATCACATTTTCTTTTTAATTATACTATAATTCACTAATTGCATTCCCAATGTTCTTTTTAGTTTATATATTTAGTGAATTACCCCAAAATTAATACATGAAAACCCATAAGAATATAGTGTGTATAATACTAAAGTAGTGTCCATTTCCTCCATATTAAAATAATTTATAAAAACTAAATTTTTTTCATGAAAAATATTTTCAACATTAAACAAAGATTCTTCTTTTCTCTTACCCATCCTAAATCACTGTGAAAAAATTTTAAAACATTGGATGAGCACAGAAATCTCAGTAAGGGACATAAAAAATGAAGGGAAATATTATACCATGAAAACTCTTAATAATATGATATAGTTTTCATAAAGACATACTTATCACCCATAAAGTAAAATATAATAACTTTTTTAAAATAATAGATTTCGATAAGACATTGAAAACATAAATAAAACCATGTAGGTAACATGGGGAATTACATATATAAGATTTTAACCATCATAGATACTGTATAATTATTAACCCTCATAGATACCTTACAATTTAACCCTCACAACTTTCTTATCATGTAACCCTCAGGGATACATTATGGTTTAACCATCATAGTTACACTTGGAATAACCATTATGGTCAATATCCAACATAAACATTCCCAATGCATTGAAGAGATATATGTCCCACCCTATATCACAAAAAATTCCAATAACCAAAACATAATCATAAAACATTAGTACATTTAAGTACATTTATTTCTTAGCTTCGACAGTTGGTTAAATATGGATTATCTAATCGAATGGACAAAAAACTCCAGAATTTGAATGAAACTGTATTAATATGTTTCCATATATTTAATTACACTATATATACTTTTTATTATATGAGGATTATTCATTAGATAAAACATTAGTGAAAATAAATTATTATTATTTTAGTTTTTACGACCATCAAGAACTTATATAATTTTATTTAATATCATCATTATATATTGGTTCGAGAACATTATATAACTTGTAATTTTTATAATAAAATCTGATTTTACCATAATAATGGTTTTATGACCAGCCTTCATGGTGTTAATAGAATATGAAAACACATCGTACATTATGATGGTAAATCGACACATCACCGATGATGTTTTAATTTTTCATAACAAGAGGAGAAGAGAAGAGGTTTATTAATGGATATTCCTTCAACATAATAACATTCTATTATATGTAAGATACTATTGATATCATTTCACTTGGATGAGGGTAGGTGATGAGATATTAATAAAATTAAAATAAATTGAAAAGAAAATAAAATAAAATGAAATAGGATTTAACATATTGAACTTTTTCTCATTAGAAAACTTATTAATGAACATGGTTTTTTTTCTTTTGGTAAGACCAATAGGTATTGTATACAGGGAAGTATCTTATGAATGTAATTGGGTATAAATTAGACAATATAAAAGGAATTGAGGTGTGTGGATAAGATGTGGTAAGTGGTGTAAATTATAATGTATGAGGGGGTGATTTTTGATTATTTTATTCATAAATTTATTATTTTGGCTCAATAACTAATTTTTTTTTATTATAAAGAATAAATAATTTAGAGAGAGATGGATATATCAATATTATGGATGTTAAATCATAAATGAATCATGAAATCATGTATTTTAACTTATAAGGTTATATATTGTAAATTACCTTATTTCACAAGTCACAAAAAAATAACTATTTTAGAAAAATATACAAAACTTGCCCAATCCATTTTCTGACATGTAGAATTAAAAACGTAACTCCATGTTTTGAAAAAAAAATTATAAATATGAGAAATTTAATTTTTAATTAAAATCATCATTTAATCAAAAAAATACATATTTTAAAATTATACGTGATTTTATGAAACATTGAAAAATTAATTAAGGTCTCATAAAATTATATTATAAGAATAAGACAACAAAATATTTATTTATGAATATATTCTATAAATATAAATTTTCTTCTAAATAAATATTTTAATTATAAAATTGTAAATAAAAAATTATATGTCACAAATATTCCAACAATTAATTTATCATTTTCAAAATAATGATTTACAAATTCTACAAAATGTATATATCATATGTTCACTTATGAGATACATAAATATTATTTATACTATAATAGGTGATGTTACAATTCTATTTGTATATAATCTTTAATTTTTTTTATTACCACTTATTTAATTATACAATAATAATTAATTTAACAATTTTATTCCAAAATGAAAAATATATATATTTTATATATACTTATGTTGTTACATTCTCCCCCTTGCGTAAATTGTTCCCATGTAATTTTTATTCACTTATTAAAAAGTTACAGATACCTTTCCCTCACATCATTTTCAAATTCTCATGTTGTTTTTTCAACCATGTGTTTTCTCCACAAAACCTTAACATGATGAATTAATAATTCCAAAATACTTTCTTTCTTCGATCATGAATATTAATATGATTTTCTTTATGTGAAAGGTTATATTATAGTTGATCTTATTATGGGATCAAAAATTAGATGAATCCATCACATATATTATTAACATCAAAATATGAAAAACATTGTATACCTGGTAAAAACATAGAGGAAAAATCACTTGGTATGTAACTGATCCATATTTATCCAAGATTTTATAGGGTATAAAGAACCTTGGACTCAGCTTTCCATTCTTAAAAAAATCATAACACATTTCTAAGGTGATATTTTAAGGAAAACATGATCACCTACATCAAAGGAAAGGTGTTTCCTTCTATTATCTTCAAAACAAATTGCATGATCTGAGATGTACTCATGTGTTTATTGAACATATTAACATTCTCATCTAACTCCTCTACTAATTATGGAACCATAAACATCCTTTCCCTGACTTTATCCCAATATTATGGAGTCGGATTCCAATTTCCATAAAATTCCTCAAATTAATTCATCAATCTATTAGAATGAAAAACTATAATTATAAGAAAACTCAACTAAATGGATATGTTGATCACAACATCCTTGGTAATCCATTGAACAAGCATGAATCATGTCTTCCAAAGTATAAATTGTTCACTTGGTCTATCCATGATATTGATGATGATAATTTTATTGAAATGTTTTTCAGTTCCCAATGACTTCTAAAGGGATTTTCAAATGATAGAAGTGAGCCTTGGATCATGGTCAGATACGATGGATAGATGAACACCATGTAACCTGAATATCCCATTGCGGTATAGTCGAGAAAGATTATATAAATACATTGTATATTTAATAGGAAGAAAATATGATGTTTTATTAATTCGATCAACAATAACCCAAGTCACATTGTTTCCTAGAGAAGTATTCGGTAGTCCCACCATGATGTCCATGGATATCTTTTCCCATTTCCACTATATCACTAGAAATAGATAAAAAATTTCCTTTAGTAGTTGTTTCTCTACTTTTACATGTTCACAAGTGAAAAATTTTATGGCAATACCAAAAATCTATCTTTATACTCCATCCTATTAGTATTACTCATGAGGGTCTCTATACATCATAGTACTACTAGGATGAACTGAAAAATGGAGAACTATGAGCTTTGCATAATAACTCTTTCTTCAACTGGGAATTAAAAGACACACATAATCTCCGCCAATTCTCATAAAACAATATTTATCAACATTAAAATATGGAAACAAACCATTCTTAACAAATTATATAATTTTTGTAACTCATTGCCTTCTTTCCAAGAATGCTTAATTCTTTTCGGAATTTTAAATTACTTCTTAGAAAATATATACTTCAAACATTTATGGTCAGTATATATTTCATATATGGATCCATATAATTGATGTCTCTCACTTTTCAAAGTGAAAACCACAACTTCTAATTCCCAATCATGTGTGGGATATTATATCTAATGTGGATTTAGTTGTCTTGAAGCAGATACAATTACCTGATTATTCTACATCAGAACACAAATAATTTCCGTCAATAAGAAATAATATTAGTGATAAGATCACTATATCTAGAAGGTATGGTCAAAACTAGAGCATTCACTCATCTCCTATTTAATTACTAAAAACAAAAATCACATTATTATATACAAATAAATTTACCCATTTCATGTTAATTTATTTATTGAGATTTTTTTAAAACTATTGATAATAGGCTAATAATCCAATAAAACTAATAATCTTAGTAAAATTTGTAGTTCTTGGCTATTAATCAATAACTTTTTTTTGGTAGATCAACTTTTATGATATTTTTATTTACAATGTTCCCATGAAAATAAATATATTGCAACCAAAAATGAAATTTTATAAATTTATCATATCATTTGTTTTCATTATGTGATTTAAGAATAATCTTTAGATGTTTCTCAAGATCCTCATAACATTCTTAATATAAACAAATATAATCAAAAAAATCAAAAACATGTTTATCAAAATATTCATAAATGATTCTATTCATAAGATTCATAAATACAAAATGGGAAATTGTCAAACATAAGGTAATAACAAAAAACTAATAATTCCCATATCTAGTTATGAATGATGTTTTTGGAATTTCAGCCACATTCACCTTTAGCTAATGGTACTTGGATCTCCTAAAAATCATAAAAGAAACACTGAGCTCCTCAGAGCTAATAAAAAAAGTCAACTATATAATGTAATTGATTTTTATTCTTAACAGTAATGTTATTAAAATCTCTATAATAAATGTAAATCCCCATATAATCATAATTATTTTTAACAAAAAAATAGAATCACCCCATGGTGAAGTTCAAAGATGAATAAAACCATTATCAAAAATAAATCATTCTATAATCAGGTTCTAAAATTGGATTAGTTTAAGGAACTACTTAAATGGTAAATTCAAATTCCCAATCAGTTATAACATCAGATATCTAATCAGAAAAAATATATAGGTATTCATTTACCACTAATATATGATTAATCTAAACACATCCCTTGTTTTAAAAATCACATGAAAGATAGCATCCATATATTTTTTTAATAGTTTATCATCTTTTTGATATATTATCAATGATATGAGTCAATTATTGTATATAAAAAGTAACACTTTATGAAAAAAATCTTTATATCTACATTAAATATTATAATGGTAAAAAGAAATCCAATCCATACCCAGGATAACATCAAAATCTAATAAGTGAAAAAAAACCTGGTTTTCATGTAATTTTATTCTATAGATAAAGACATGAATATTCATATAATTCCAAATTTAATTAATATTTCCCTAGGGTTTTTTAACTATAAGATCATGATTCATTACATAATGTGAAATTTCTAATTTAATAGAAAATTTATTAGAAATAAAGGAAAGTGTAGACACCAAATCAAAAAAGACATTAGAAAAATATGAGTAATGAAACAAAGCACCTGACACCACTTCATTGTATATTTCAACATCTAAAGAAGTAGATACAAAGGATTTCAGTACACATTTTTGTTAAAATTTTGGCTTTATCCCATCATTTATATCTATTTTTTATGGTATTATCATAATTCCCCATATAACCACATTTAATACACTTTATAGTATGCTTTTCAAAATTAAAAATAATATCATTTTCATTGGAATCTCAGTCAATATGTCCAAACATACAATGTTTAAAAATCATCCCAATTAGGTTAATGCATTACCTAGGGTTATTTTTACCACACTTTACAAAAACATGAAACTAGATTTTCTTACCATTAGATTTTATTGATTGATTCTTACCAATTTTCTACCATCTGGACCTTTTCATCTACTTGTTGTAAAATTAAACATGATCATCAAAAAAATCCATTTTGATTCTCCCATCACATCAAAAAATATTATCATAATAATTGAAGTCACGGGAATCCAATTTCATTCAATTGCATAGATTCAATCCTGAGTATAAATTATTTATTTTACTCTCAAGATCTCAAAAATATTTAGAGTATACCTTGCCAATCTTGTGATGTTTTATTCATACAAAACAACTAAATATTCATCCCTTTTTGTCAATTGAATGAATTCGTTTTACATCCAATTTCAAACCACCTTAGGAAATTATTTTTCAAAGAAAATATTCCTAAATATATCCAATTACAAGGAATAAATCTCCTCAATATCTTTGATATTATTGAACATTTACCACCAATGGTCAGGTTCAACTACAAAATAATAAATATAAATACTATCCTTTTGATTATTTTAAAAACCCATGACATTGAATATATTTTAAATTAATTTTATCCACCCTTCATCCACCACTAGGTCAGATGATCCACTAAAAGTAGACGGGTGCTACCTCACACAATGTTTCACCATTTTCTTGTACCTTTTTGGTAACTCTGGTAATTCTCTTACGTGGTGTCCTCCTCCATTTATTGCATGATTCAACTGAGCCATTACTATCATAAACTACTGGGTTCCAATTTCCACCATTCCCGGTTTTGAATATGGAAATATTTCATCCACTCGGTGCCTCCTAACTTCATCTTCCTTATTTCTTATATGGAAACCCATTCTGAACAGACATATCATATATTAAGAAACATGGTATTATTTAAATTCTATATCATTTTGACATATCCATATTGTAAAAAAATATTTATGTTATTATATTAAAATCATCCTAACCCCTAAAGTTATCTAAATCATGATCTAATACAAACTCTAAGGACACAACCCTAAACATTACATAATCTAGTCAATTCAACTAGAATTAACTTATTACATTCCTAGATATCTTTTCAGATTATTGTATTAGATAAATAGGTAAAAATTAATACATGAACACCAATAAGAATAAAAAATAGATTCTAATAACAAAATATCTTTTTATTCTATATTAAAATATTTTTTAATAAAATTTGGATCATCTCCATGAATAATCTTCACAACATTTAATTTGCTTCTTCATTTCTCATACTCATCATAAATCCCTACGAAAAAAATTAAAAAACAAGGAATGAGAACAAAAATCTCAATAAGGGTGATAAAAAAATAATGGAACCATTAGTCCATGGATACTTATAATCATATGAAATAACCTTTATAAAGACATACTTATCACCCATAAAGTATCGTATACTTATATTCTGAATACAAGATATTTCCATAAAACCTAAAAAACATAAATAAAACCATATAGGTAACATGGGGAATTTCATCCTTAATATTTTAACCCTCATAGATACCATATCATTTGTAACTGTCACAGCTACCTTACAAAGTTACCCACACAACTACCTTATGATGTAACCCTCATGGTGACATTTTGAAGCAAGTTGGTTGTTCCCTTATCCCTGATAAAGGAGTTACTAGGTAGCGGACACCAGTCATGTTGGCCCATGCACCCTAGGGCTACAAATATGTACCATGATTTGAGACATCAGTATCTACAGGTGGGAATGAAGTGGTTTGTGGTAGATTTTGTGTCATAATGTCTCACTAGTCAAAGAGTTACAGAGAAACACTAGAGACATGTAGGTTTTTTGTAGCCTCCACCCATTCCAATATGGAAGCATGATGATATTTAAATGGATTTAATCATTGGTTTACCATGGAATCCTAGTGGAAAGGTTGTAATTTTGTTGATTATTGATATACTGTAACGCCCCGACCCCAGAATCCTAGAGTTGATGCATTATTACGTGTCATTAGCATGATCACAAAAGATCAAGTCTCAAAAGACCGGTTAGTTTAGTAGCCTTGGAAGTACTAGATACATTAATAAGGTTTACATTACATCATAAAATGGAAAATTACAACAACATTGTTTCCATATACAACACTGAGATCCCATAAACTATCCCTAGAGGTCAGTCATAATATACTTCTTCGCCTCCTAGAAAAATAAAACATAGAAAGGGGTGAGCTCAAATGTTCAGTAAGGATAAAAATATAGCAAAAACATTCATAAATAAGAATAAACATTTAAGGAAATGTATAAGACGAAAACATAATTCTTTTAATCATGAACATTAGCATAATATGGAAAAGATAAAATCAAATAATTCCATTTACTTATTCACATGGATATTCTACTTGTCGAATAATCACATTCAATATCAATATCCACTTTTATAATGATGGAATGCATAATTCCAGACTTTCATAACCACATAGTCAAGGCCTTGTGCCAAGACTACAAATAATATTTTGTCAAGGACTTATTCCAAGACACTAGTTTGTCTCATGAGACCTACCGATGCATCTAGGAGCTATAGCAGGCTCCACCCATCACTTACTATGTCCAATGCATTCCTCATATGAAAATTTTGAAACATAACATAAACATTCATATTAAAACTAGAATATGAAATGTCAATACTTTATCCACAAACCATGAATGGTATAAAAATAGAACATCCACAGTCAAGCATAACTCATTCAATACAATATGAAACATTATATTGTAACATATTAACCTCAATCAATAATAATGAAGGATATTGACATAGATGAAAATAATCATCAAAACTATTTGAGATAAATATCCCTCTTTTTCCTAAAAACATTTAAAAGTCACACTATTTGTCAAGAAGCCGTTTAAAAATAGATTTTTTAATCAAAGTGTCCCATACCACTTTGAAACTTTTAAAAGGAATTTTAATTTTAAAACACTAATTTCCATATAAATAAATCCTTCAAACCATTTTTAAAACATGTACATTAATGAGAAATATTTAGAATAATAAATCTTTAAAACATTTAAAATGATATTTTAGTTAGAGTTCCTAACCAAAAAAGAGACACTTGAATAAAAATAATTTAGGTAATAAAAACTTTAAAATTTCATGATAATAAATGGATTCATGATATACTATGTCAAATTACATTATATACACCATATAAAAGTGAATTGGTGCATAACAACAAAGAAGTCTCAAAGGAATCTAAATTGAGATGAAATACCTTATAAAGACATTATCCTTAGGTAAAGGATAAATAAATGACATAATTATGTGTGAAAAATATAAATACACTCAATATGATTGGATATTTAGTGTAAATAAATCAGAGGACATTCACACATATTCTTTTAAAAACAATACCAATGACTTGGATGTTTAACACAATAAATGGAAATTGAGTTAAGATCAAGTTTATATCAATGACTTGAGAATTTATAAATGGAGATATTATGTATATCAAAAGTATATCCACACAAAGGGGAGTGTAAATTACTACATAAATAATAAATAGTTATTCCATACATAATCTTGGAGTAAAATAATCAATGAAGTTTGCGTAAATCCCACTAAGTGTAAATTGAAATTTGAAATTCCCTTACCGATTTGGTAACTTATGAAACATCCAACCCATGAAAGAATAATCATACAATTAATATGTAAATACCCATAAATTAAATTATATTACACCAATAATACAATCATCAATAGTACATATGCCACACAAAATGAAATAGTGTCCAATATAGCATGAATCTCACGGGAATAAAAAGTGAGATGAAAAACCCTTACTTCAATGTAATCAATCGAGTCGTATGACCAAGAGTTAATAACCAAAAAATTAATCACAGAATACCATGAATATAAATAGAATCATGATAATATATATCAAATGGAAGTACACAATACACCACATTCAATAAATAAGTGGCGAACAATGGAAATCTCAAGGAATTAAAAGTGAGATAAGAAACCCCTTACTTTGTACTTTTCCTTGGTTGAGGGTAGGTTAACCCCCTATATAATGGTGAAATAATTTTTATTATATTATACAAGAATCATATACATTAATATGATATAATATATTATCTTTTAACATTACTTTGTTAATAATATCTTAGTGTTGTCGTCGTTTCGGGTGTAAATGTATTCGTTTTCCTTTATATTATTTATTATGTGAGTCATATTTGTTTTGGATGGGATGTATATTATTCATATAAATAATGATATAAAGTCTTTAAAAATTATTTTTAATCTTAAAATTAAAATTATTCTTGAATAGATATGATGGGGAATGAATCTCATCGAGTTCCTGTAGAGGGTAATCTGTACGTACGCACGAGCGACAATATCATTCTTTTGATATTAAAATAACATAAAATTGGATGGTGTATCATATATATAGAATATTTATCATGTTATATTTATTATTTAAATCAATTACACATCATTATTATATCCATCGAAATAATAATGCATTGAATAACAATTACACCATGACGTGGAGACGGTAAGTTGTACGTATGCACATATGGTGACATGTCATTCAAAGGATGGATAGAATAATGAATTTGGTTGTACCATATTTATGATAAAATCACATTATATAGAAGGTATTTGATTTATTATTTAAAAATGGAATCAACAAAGAAAGAGGAAGTGGAAGAAGAAAGGAACTTGAAAGAGGTGATGAAATATTTACCTCTTCTTCGGGTTCTTCCTTTTTATTTGATCAAAAGGGATCCTTAGGTTGCATTTATGACTAAAGTAAGGCCTATAGGATGAATTTAGGACAGTTTAGAGGGAATTTGTAATGGTTTTGGCTGATCCAAATGGCTTTGAAGGAGTGAATTAGAGAGAAGGGGGGTGCCCTTTTATAAGAGGGGAGAGGGGCACCTTAGGAAAAGCTAGAAATATTATTTTATAATAAACTATTTTCGGGTTATAATGGATCAAAAATGGACTATTTAATGGATAAGGTGGGTATGGGTAGAAAAAAACTCAACCAATAGGTTTTAGACAGGTTTTGGTAACTATTTTAACCTTATATTTTAGATTTAACTCTTAGTTAAATAGTTTTCCATTTACCATGTCTCTTTGTATTTTTATATTATATGGTTAATAAACTTACTATATACATCCAAGCAAACCTAAAGTGGTTCATTAATGATACACCTATCATTATATAAGTCTTTTGTCCGAACCGTAGATTTTTAGGAATAGAATATCAATTAATAATATAATATTTGTTTTAAAAACTCTTTTATGTCAATTTTGACACTATTTGGTATTTTGTTTTTTCTAAATTTTTAACAGCATTATTACTTCAAAAAAATCCATATAACCAACCCTAACATGTCATATTAACCTATAAAATTAGTTTAATTTATAAAAAGTCTCAAATTACATTTATTTGGATATTTATAATATCAATTATTTTAATATTTCATTAATTAGGAAATTATTGCATCATCATTGTGTCTTAAATTAATTAAATTATTTAACGTCTAAAAAATATAAATAAAATACCATTATGTAGGAAATATTTTTATATTTATAATTAATATTTATAGTTGAATTTATCTTATGTGTAACCCTATATTAAAAATTGTTTAGTTCTTAAACTTTGATTTTAACACTTTTAACTCTTCTTTGAATGAAATGATAATAAATGTCCAAATCTAATCCAAGTGGACCTAAAGGATCATATTTTATTCCTAAGGTTTTTTTGGTCTAATTACACTTATCCAATATAATTATTACATGTGTTAGGGTAATAATAATATCATTTTTAACCTTAATTACCCTATTTACTTTTAACAGTGGTAAATAAAAGTAAAAGGTTACTATTCACAAAAAAAATTATTTTCATCTTATTGAACCACATTTTACTTACTGATATCAACCGTGTCTCTCGGATTTTTGAAATTAAATTCAAAGAAGTGGTAAAATTATGTTTTATTCAAATTTGCAAATGCTCCTAGGAGGTGGGTAAAAGACGGTTAAAAAGTTCAATAAAATTTTTATATATCTAAAATTAAAGTAAACTGACTCCAATTAATTATATTGAACTTATATAGGTATTATAAATCTATCTTTACCTAAAATAAATTTAAATAAAATAAATATTTATTTAAATAAAAATTCAGTTTTAAACTATAACTCAGTGTTTTTCACTATTCATCAAAAATTGAAAGTTTTCAGAAAAATACCATAAAATCACACTAAGAAAATTTCGATATTCCGAATCCAAAAATGAAGTTAATTTTAAAAGATAAAATTTATAAAATTTCAAAAAGTGGGTATTACTATTTATAACGGCTAGTTTGATTGGTCGTGGTGTGTTAGAATCTCGAAGTTGCATAAAATGCAAGCTATTACATTATTCAAAGGGAAATGTACCATTGAAGCTTGGGGTGTTACATTATTCCCCCCATTTTGAAATTACATCCTCACAATTTTTAAAATTGGGCTTGCGAACATATTTTGAAGTCCCACATCGGAAAAAGAGTCATTAAAACTATCACTTTAAAAAATGAAATTACAAAGGTCACCTGAGATAACCCATACTAGGTTTCCATATAGGAAAAACATGGATATGGAAGATAAAATAAGTGTCAAGTTCTGAAGGAGAGGGATAGAAAACATTATCAAGAGAAATTTAACAACAAGAAAACAACAATCTTGTGATGGGACAAACAGTCATTAGTTTCCTAGTACGAAAAGTAAACAGACAACATTTTTTTTTAAATTAAATTTCATAAATTTGACTAATTTATTTATGATATTGACTAAGAACATAAATAGATATACTTACTTTTTAAGTAGAGTTTCATTCTTTAATAAATTTCTACCACTAACTCATTTTTTTTCAAACGATGATTATTCAAGATGACTTAGTCACACCGGAAGAGCCCAAATCAACTTCTATAGAATCACATGATCCACAAAGGATAAACTATATATTTACCTTTTCTTTAGAGATTAATCAAAACCAAAATGGTTAGTACAAGATCAGATGATCCCTCAAAAGGATATTCCTTTAGAGAAAGAAACACTAATCTTAATTTCTAAAATTAAACCAACAATATCCCAAAGTTAAAAAAATACCATTCAATAAACAATTTTCCTTAAAATCATTCAATATAATCCAAACTAATATTGAAACCCAAAACATAGAATAATTTGGTTATGTAGTCTTCCACGTTATATTGTATCTCCAAATGACACTGACTACTCTTAAAGTCACATACTTAAAAGTAATTAACCTAATCACATATTCACTATTATAGGTTAATCATTTCCATAAATAACCCAAATAACTATAAATCCACAATAAAAACATAGATAAAAATCCACCATTACTCCTCAAATGAAATCCCATAGTATTCTATTTTTTATTGGCATATAGTGTTCCCAACAGAGTGAATGTCTTCCAAAATAACATTTATCACTTAATTACCAAATCATTTTTTTATACTAAGGGTATTAATTTTATAAGACATAATATCCCAAATCAACTTATTATTGATCAATAAAATTATTTAACTAAAAATAATTAGTCACACTAACCAGGGACTTCACATAGTCCAGTGGTATGCGATAAATCCCAATCTCACTCTGGTTGTGGGTTCGATTCCCAAAGCTTTTTCCTATGTGACAGGTTGTCACACTGTCTACGTGTTTTCCTTTTTCAAAAAAAATATTTTAGAACATTACCAAAATGAGATAAATTCCTCAAAATAACCATAACATAATTTAACCACAAATTTTATCTCATACATTTCATTTTCATCCCAAAATATAATAACTTGTAATTGCCTCAAACCCAATGATCATATAAAACCAAATGGTTATTTATAACTACATCCACAAGAGAAAAGATAATTCTTCCTCGAATATCATTTTCACATGACAAGATTTAGGGTTACAAATGAAAAAGAAAATTATTCCAAAGTAATCCCATCAACAAGGAGCACTAATACTTTTAAACATTTATCCAACCATTTATTTCCACATAACTTCTTCTTTGAGCAAGAAAATATCCTATAGAATAGGTCATTCACTCGAGTAATGGCCAGGTCCCCGAAATTTATGACAAATTACTGTAAATGGATTCTTGGGACCATCTTTATTTTCTTCCATAGTAATCTTCATTTTTCCTCAGAAATTCTTTACTTTATGTCCTTCTTTCCCACATGTAAAAAATTTCTTTGTTCCGTTGAGAAACTTTCCTAGGTGTCTCCTTCCAAATTTCCTGCATGATGGAAATTGAATATTCTTTTCTCCATCGTCTCCACTGCTGGAGCTCTTATCATTCATCACCTTTCTCTTCTTTGTTGAGTCTGGGAGTTGGTTAATATATATGTTGTTGATCATATTTTTGGAAAACTGATTTGGTATGAACACGATATTTTTTATGCCTATCAACATTCCATTTTGTTTCTCATTTCCAACATCGTTCCCACCTTTTACATCATGCTCAAAGTTACTATGACTTCCTTGGATTCCAACCGTTGACTAAAACTAGAAAGCATTGTCTGAGTAATAGTAGTCATAAAATCATTTAGAGAATATCATGACACCATATTTTCAATTTGAAACACCTTAGGATTAACCAAGGTCATTTATTCTCTTCTTATATTAAAATCCTTCAAATAGGTTTGTAAAGAAAATGTAAATTATCCTAAGTATATCCCTCGGGATTGTCGTAACCAAGAGTGAAGAAAGGCCAGTTGTCGTGAACCAGTTCCCATTCAATTCTAGCTCAAAGCGGCGTTTTCGGGTTTTACCCCTAGGTACATCTGTGCCAGATTCTTCTCTACCTGCTCATATCCAGACAAGGATGTATTTCTTGGAAAACTCACAAAATCTCTAGAATACCAAAATTTTAGGAAGTTTGTCTATACTAATCCTCAAAGTCTATCTTAGGGATATGTTCTCTAATCAGAGTTCACTTAAATCTAGTTTCCAAGGCTTGTAATAAACTTCCTCTAATACCAACTGTAACGCCCTAACCCCAGAAGCCCAAAGTCGGTGCATTATTATGTATCATTGGCATGATAACAAAAGATCAAGTCTCAAAAGACTGATTAGTTTAGTAGCCTTGGAAGTACTAGATACATTCATAAGGTTTACATTACATTATAAAATGGAAAACTATAACAACATTGTTTTCATAGACAACACTGAGATCCCATACATTATCCCTACAGGTCAGTCATAATATACTTCTTCGCATCCTGAAAAAAAAACATAGAATGGGGTGAGCTCAGATGTTCAGTAAGGATAACAATATAGCGGAAACTTTCATAAATAATCATAAACATTTAAGTCAATGTATAAGACTAAAACAAAAGCCTTTTAAACATGAACATCAGCATAATATGGAAAAGATAAAATCAAATAATTCTATTTACTTATTCACATGGATATAATCACATGAAATATAAATAGCCACTTTCATAATGATGGAATGCATAATGCCAGAATTTCATAACCACATAGTCAAGGCCTTGTTCCAAGACTACAAATAATATTTTGTCAAGACCTTGTGCCAAGACACTAGTTTGTCTCATGAGACCTTCCGATGCATCAAGGGGCTATAACGGTCTCCACCCGTCACTTACTAAGTCCAATTCATTCCTCATATGAAAAGTTTGAAACATAATATAAACACTCACATTAAAACTAGAATATGAAATGTCAATACATTATCCACAAACCATGAATGGTATCAAAATAGCATATCCACAGTCAAACATAACTCATTAAATACAATATGGAAGATTTTATTGTAACATAATAACCTCAATCGAGAATAATGAAGGATATTGACATAGATGAAAATAATCATCAAAACTATTTCAGAGAAATACCCCCCTTTATCTTGAAAACATTTAAAAGTCACACTATTTATCAAGAAGCCATTTAAAAATAGATTTTTTAATCAAAGTTTCTGATACCACTTTGAAACTTTTAAAAGGAATTTTAATTTCAAAACTTTAATGTACATATAAATAAATCCTTAAACCCATTTTTAAAACATGGACAATAATGAGAAAGATTTAGAATAATAAATCATTAAAACATTTAAAATTATATTTTAGTTAGAGTTCCTAACCAAAATAGATAAACTTTAATACAAATAATTGAGGTAATCAAAACATTATAATATCATGAGAATAAATGGATTAATTAAATACTATGTCAAAGTACATTATATACGCCATAAAAAAGTGAATTGGTTCATAACAACAAAGAAGTATCAAAGGAATGTAAATTGAGATGAAATCCCTTATAAAGACAGTATCCTTAGGTAAAGGATAAATCAATGACATAATTATTCATGAAAAATATAAATACACTCAATATTATTGGATATTCAGTGTAAATCAATCAGAGGAAATTCACACATATTCTTGTAAAAACAATACCAATGACTTGGATGTTTAACTCAATGAATGGAATTGAGTTAAGATCAAGTTTATATCAGTGACATGAGAAATTATCAATGGAGTGATTATGTGTATCAAAATTATATCCACACAAATTTGAGTTTAAATTACTACATAAATAATAAATAGTGATTCCACACATAATCTTGGAGTAAAATAATCAATGAAGTATGCATAAAGCCCACTGAGTGGAAATTGAAATTTGAAATTCCCTTATCAATTTGGTAACTTATGAAACATAAAACCCATGAAATAAGGATCACACAATTAAGATGTAAATACCCATAAATTAAATTATATTACTCCAAGAATACAATCATGGACAGTACATACGCCACACAAAAGGAAATAGTGGCCAATATAGCATAAATCTCACGGGAATAAAAAGTGAGATGAAAAACCCTTACTTCATTGTAATCAATCGAGTCGTACAACAAAAAGTTAATAACCACTAAATGAATCATGAAATACCATGAATATAAATAGAATCATGATAAAATATATTAAATGGCAGCATAAAATACACCATATGCAATAAATAAGTTGCGAACAATGGAAATCTCACGGAATTAAAAGTGAGATAAGAAACCCCTTACTTTGTAATTTCCCTTGGTCAAGGGTAGGTTAACCTCCTATAAAATGGTGAAATAATTGTTATTAAATTATACAAGAATCATATACATTAATATGATATAATATATGATCTTTTAACATTGCTTTGTTAATAATATCTTAGTATTATCGTTATTTCGGGTGTTAACAGAT
Source organism: Viscum album (assembly GCA_963277665.1). Lineage (NCBI taxonomy): Eukaryota > Viridiplantae > Streptophyta > Magnoliopsida > Santalales > Viscaceae > Viscum > Viscum album. The sequence goes on from OY728127.1 coordinate 815,590,260, forward strand.
TCATTTTCCTTTATATTATTTATTATGTGAGTAAAATTTGTTAAGGATGGGATGTATCATATTTATATACAGAATGATATCAAGTCTTTAAACATTATTTTTAATCATAAAATTAAAATTAGTCTTGAATTGATACGATGGGGAATGAATCTCATCGCGTTCCTGGAGACGGTAATCCGTACGTATGCACGAGCGACAATATCATTCTTTTGATATTAAAATAATATTTAATTGGGTGGTATATCATATATACAGAATCATTATCATGTTATATTTATTATTTACATCAGTTACACATCATTATTATATCCATCCAAATAATAATGTATTGAATAACAATTACACCACGACGCGGAGACGGTAAGTCGTATGTACGCACGTATGGTGACATGTCATTTAAAGGATGGATGGAATAATGAATTTTGTTGTAACATATTTATAATAACATCACCGTATATAGAAGATACTAGAGTTATTATTTTAAAATGGAAACAACAAAGAAATATGAATTGGAAGAAGAAAGGAACTTGAAAGAGGTGTTGAAATATTTACCTCTTCTTCGGGTTCTTCCTTTTTATTTGATCAAAAGGGATCCATAGGTTGGATTTCTGACTAAAGTAAGGCCTATAGGATGAAGGGAGGATAGTTTAGAGGGTAATTTGGTAGGGTTTAGCTGAGACAAATGTCTTTCATGGAGTTAATTAGAGAGAAGGTGGAGTGTCCTTTTATAAGAGGGGAGAGGGGCACCTTAGGAAAAGCTAGAAATATTATTTTATAATAAAATAATTTTCGGTTTCTAATGGATCCAAAATGGATTATTTAAAATATAATGTGGGTATGGGTCGAAAAAAACTCAACCAATAGGTTTTAGACAGGTTTGGGTCACTATATTATCCTTATGTTTTAGATTTAACTCTTAGTTAAATAGTTTGTCATTTACTATGTCTCTTTTTATTTTTATATTCTATGGTTAATAAACTTACTATATACTTCCAAAATAACCCCAAGTGGTTCATTAATGATACAAATATTATTATATAAGTCGTTTTTCAGATCCTTAGATTTTTAGGAATAGAATATCAATTAATAATATAATATTTTAAAAAAAACTCTTTTATGTCAATTTTGACACTTTGGTATTTTGTTTTTTCTAAATTCTTAACAGCATTATTACTTCAAAAAAAATCCATATAACAAACCCTAACATGTCATATTAACCTATAAAATTAGTTTAATTTATAAAAACTCTCAAATTACATTTATTTTGATATTTATAATATCAATTATTTTAATATTTCATTAATTAGGAAATTATTACATCATCATTGTGTCTTAAATTAATTAAATTATTTAATGTCTAAAAAATTTAAATAAAATATCATTATGTAGGAAATATTTTTATATTTATAATGAATATTTATAATCAAATTTATCTTATGTGTAACCCTATATTAAAAATGGTTTAGTTCTTAAACTTTGATTTTAACACTTTTAACTCTTCTTTGAATGAAATGATAATAAATGTCCTAATCTAATCCAAGTGGACCTAAAGGATCATATTTTATTCCTAAGGTTGTTATTAGTTGAATTAAATTTATCCAATATAATTAGGACATGTGTTAGGGTAATAATAATATCATTTTTACACTTAATTACCATATTTACTTTTAACCGTGGTAAATAAAAGTAAAAGGTTACTATTCACAAAAAAAAAATCATCTTATAAAACCACATTTTACTTACTGATATCAACCGTGTCTCTCATATTTTTGAAATTCAATTCACAAAAGTGGTAAAATTAAGTTTTATTCAAACTTGCAAATGCTCCTAGGAAGTGGGTAAAAGATGGTTAAAAAGTTCAATAAAATTTTTATATATATATAATTATTGTAAACTAACTCCAATGAATTATGTTGAACTTATATAGGTATTATGAATCTATTTTTACCTAAAATAAATTTAAATAAAATAAATAATTATTTAAATAAAAATTCAGTTTTAAACTATAACTCAGTGTTTTTCACTATTCATCAAAAATTGAATGTTTTCAAAAAATACAAAAAAAACACCAGAAGCTAATTTAAATATTCCAAATCCAAAAATGAATTCCATTTTGAAAGATAAAATTTATAAATTTTCAAAAAGTGGGTCTTACTATTCATAACGGATAGTTTGATTTGTTGCGGTATGTTAGAATCTTGAAGTTGCATACAATGCAAGCTATTACATTATTCAAAGGGAAACGTACCGTGGAAGCTTGGGGTGTTACATATACTCAATAAGTTATGAATTTCTTATGAATCAGGTAAACATTTAAAGTGGAACAACTGGGGGACTTATATGTCCTAGAGATTGGGAGACTTCAGGGGGGTTACCTCTATAGTTATTTCTAATAGGGGATCAAGGTTCAAATCCAGATTTTGGAAAGGTTTTCAATAGATAATGGGTTACCAGTTGAAATTAATCATGTATTATAATCCATAGATGGATGGATGGATAGAGATAGAAATACAGGTTCTTTGGGATATGTTTCAGTCATGTATGATTCATTTTGATGGGTCTTTAGATAAAAAATTTCCTTTATTCGAGTTTTCCTATAATGATAGTTATTAGGAATAAATCAGTATGACACCCTTTAATTATTTCTATGGGAGTCCATGTTGATCTCCCTTGTTCTGGGAAGAGCTGGAAGAGAATTATATAGTAGGGGGAGTTTTGTTCAGGAGATGAAAAAGATTTTTTAGTTTATCCATAGATATTTTATCATAAAACACAGTCATCAAAAATCTTATGTAGACTATCATCATCAGCCACTAGAGTTTGAGGTTGGTGATGGAGTCTTTATTATAATTTTACCTTTCATGGGACATCATCGGTTTGGTAATCAGGGTACATTGTACCATGGTTTTTAGGCCACTTTGATATCTTTGAGTGACTAGGGTGGGTGGATTACCAGTTAACATGTTGTCCAGTTTTACTTCTATCCATGATGTGTTTCATGTTTTCTATTTGAAAAGGTATGTACTAGATCCTTCCCATATGATTATATAGGAGGATATTGATCTTGATCCCATTAACACTTTGGTTAAGAATCCGGTTTTGATTATGGATCTTCAGGATAAGGTACCCCATTGTAAAATGATCCCCGTGGTCCAAGTATTTCGGCAGTTTGGATAGTATCGGCATGGGACATAGGATTGGGTGTCATTAATGAGGAAGAAGTGGCCTTATCTTTTTATGTATCTGTGATCTTGATATATTTCTTGGGAAATAAATATTTTATGGTGTGGAGATTTAAATTCCGCATTACCTTTCTATCAGGTATCTTATAATCTCTGCCTTTAGTTTCCTTTTTCACCAAGAGAGTACTTCCGAACTTGAATTGGTAGGATACCTATGATGGTGAATTAAAAGATTTTTTGTAATTTTTAGTATAAACCTGTAGTTTTTACTTGTTGATGGGTAGTTAAAAGACATTAAAATAGGTTACACAACTTTTAATTCCTTCCCAATGGATCTTGTAAAGATATTTCACAGTGTGACTTTGTACATGTCACGTAAGTGTTTCACATCATGTAATGTGGAAATTTGGTTTCAATTAAAAAGAAGTTCATTTTTTGAAGTAACATAAAATGAAATAGTTTCACGATGTGTAAAATAATACATACCATATAATACCCTGAGTTATAGATTTTACGTTTTCATGGGATTGTTTTAGGATTCATTCTCTTTTATAACCTTCTCCTCTCAGCTAGAGATCTTACCCTAGGAATTTTTAGGTGACTCCTTTCCCTCCAGATCACTCTATTCTTGGATTGATCAGAAGAACTAGGAACCTCGACTCTTCATGTAATCCTTCCTCTATATTTCTCTTTTGTTTGTTGTTGTGGTGCCATTTTTGGTAGGGGTTCATAATTAGATCCTTTTTTATATCAATCCATTATAGTCTCTTGGAATTCCTTATCTTCCGAAGGAATATCTTGTGGTTTTTAATCCTTGTTTTCAATGTTGGTAAGGTTTTCTACATCCTTGCAGTAGGTGAATCTATTTTATTGTTTTAATTTCTTTAATTTCTTGTTATTCTTATTGATTTTATGAGAATTGAAATGGGATTTCATCTATTGAAATTGAAAATTAAATGGGTTCATGTTTTAAAGTAGTTTTTACATGTAAGTAGGATTGTATTGATTTGAAATAGAAAAATTGATTCTCAAAACCTGAAGTATATTTTCTTGGAATTGAAATGGTTTTTATAAAAAATAGATCATGGTTTTAAAAACAGATATTTGTAAACATTACATAGAAGGATCTTGAGGTATATCGAGAAAGAGACACAGGTCGCCTTAGTGTGTGTGACATCACTATGAGGTAACCTCTTGTATATTGATGGACTGTTGTAGGACTCAATATAATTTGGATCCAACCTTATGCCTTTTTAGGCTGGTGGGGTCTATTATGTACCATTCCGTAGTCTAGAGACCGAATAGAAGGTGCATTGTTTTTTCTGGTTGTTTATTGTGTGATAAATTATTTAATGGATGTTGGATCACTTGGATGTTTATATTTATGTATATTTACCTAAATTGTTCTAGATTTGGAAAATATTACATTAAATTCATGAAAACTCAAGGATTGTTTGTAAAAGGTTTTCAAAAAAAATTATTTATTAAAATTAACGCAAAATGGTTTTGTTTTAAATCTTAGACTTCTTTATTCTGGTTATTAAAGCTTTTATGGATCTCTTTTTGGTATCCTACTAGGATCTACTTCTTACACCCTACATCTTCATGTGGGTAGTTGTAGACTTTGTTTTTTTATATAAAAGTAAAGAGAAAGAGCACTTTATTGTATAAAGTCTTCTCTTTTACATTTCTATTTTGGTTCTGGGTGTTTTGTAGGTGAAATTTTTTCTTATGGAGACCTATTGTCTAGACTTTTATTACATTCTTGTTTATCATGTTTGTCACAATTGTATCTCCCTTTGTTTCCACATTGTTCTATAATTGTATGTATTATTTCCCTTATATATAAGAATTTTTTTTTTCTTTGTTATACCTCACCCTATAATGGGATGACTAGAGTGACTGATCTAGTTAGCCTGGGTTGGTCTGTTACATTTGAACCCTAATATTTTGCAATAAATAATCTATAAGATATTAGCAGATAGATAAAACTAAAATGGTGACTTATATTAAGCTTTTAATGGATATTCCAGCTTCTAGATAAAGTAATATTAAATATTAAACTCATTTATCCCCCTGAGTATATGCATTACCTTCAATTCCCTATAAGTAATGAACATACACAAATTATATGGGAATAAGGTTGATCTACTTCACTTCTATGCAATAGAAAAAAGGATGAAAATTATTTATCATCCATGAACTCCTTCTATTTCATAACTATGTGAGGGTGAACTCTTCATACTAACTCTACTAACTTTCTTAAAAATCTTTGGCAGCATGAAATATTTTCTCTCAATGACTTCATTGTGTGTAGTTTTCATTTTCACACTGTGCATAAAGGCACAATCATCACTTGGTGATTGATGGATCTTTTTTCCACACCTATTATTGATTTTTAGTAATGAATAGAAAATAATTTGATATGTTTCCATCCTTATTACATCTTCTAAAAAATACTTATTAAAGTCTTGTCCTGTCATTTATTGGCAATGTACTAGGTTATTCAACTTTTTCTTCATGTGATATCATTTTGTTTTCTTTAGAATATTCCTTAATCAGTTATTCTTACATTTTTTCTTTGTAGATCAGCCAGTATAATTACAAGTATGTCATTTGGAATATTCACACCATTCTTGGTAGATTCACATAGCATCTTGGGTGTTCTCTTTACCACTTCAGTCATTTTTTTCTTAGCCTGGTGTCTCCTTTTTCCTTGATCTTTCCTCCTTCCAATTTAATATCAATGGAATATTTACATTGATCCATGGTGTTACCTCTTTTCTCACAAAAAATATTCTTATTTTCTTTGGTGTAACACTAGTTTTGAAGTTCATGGGTTTTTTAACAATGTTTGTATTTCATGTATTCTTTTTGTACTTCTTGGGAATGTTCTTTGTAGATATTGTCTCATGATTATTTCCCATGTTTTCAGGTTTTATATTCTTATAAATTGTTTTAGGGGAATTCTTGAATGATTTGTACCTAAATGACTCTTCATAGTGACCAATTCTATTGAAAATACTACATATGTTCTTCAAAAATTTATAACTATTTGAAATAGTCATATTATTCATTTTCCAATGTGGAATTTTCTTCATTATTTCTTTGCTACCCCTATTATAAGAATCCTTTTATTTTTAGATATTTTTATATTATACCAACACTCAGATTCATTGTTCTCAAATCTTTCACAGCACTAGAAATGGAAAAAAAATCATGATATCTTATTTTGGATAATATTATATCTATATTAGTCATCATGCTGATTCTATTTCTTTTAATTATTAAATTGGGATTATTTATGGGGGAAATGATTTTAAATTTAACTTTCATTACCAAAAATTTAGTGGTAAGCACTTAATTTCACTTCTTCATCTACTTTTGTATTACTTTTGATTTTAAAATTCAAATTTTCATAAGGATAGAGTTACCACAAATATTATTATTAGTGATGGATGGTACTTTCCTTTTAGTGATAGGTTTAGAATGATCATTGAGTGATCTCAATTTATTATTTCCACTAGATATAGGTCTCTTCGGATAAGAGTCCTCCATATTTTTTTTTTTTGGATACAACTCTAAAAGTAATAGCTCTTCTTTCAACTATTTGTAAATATAAGCTCAAAAAATAAATATTTTCTATTTTGACACTACGTTTAAGACATTTTATATTTAGGATGATTTTTTGATCCTCCACTAACTTGAATATATATTCACATTCATGCTTGATAATTTCAATTTGAACATCAATCATTTTATTTTTCTCTTATATCAATGTATTAAAATCATTAATCTTATTTTACTTGAGTTCAAGTTGGGTATTATTAACATAAATTATATCTATATTTTTTTCTTCCAATAAATGGATATTTTCATTAAATTCATTAGTGTGATTCTCCTTTTCATAAATTTTATTCATCCACTAATCAAAAAAATTGGGAACCTTTATTCAAGTTAAACATTCTATTCTTCTTTGGATCCAATTTTCTTGGATTTATTGATATTGGATTTCATTCATTCTTAAAAATATATATTCAAGTTCTCAAAATTTTCTTCAATCATAGTGATCTCTTCCTGCATTCATTTTAATGATCCATGGATAAAAGTGACCATTTCTTTGAGATTGTAATAGACCATATCATACAAAGTAGAAAGTAATACATCATTAAAATACTTGTATATATGATCACTTCCACTAATTCTTGGATCTTGTACTTCCATGATAGACTAATCTATCTATTAGAGTTACAACATGGGGAAATAGATTCACTATCCACTTTTACCAATATGGATGTTTTCTTTATCTTTCTCAATTGTTTATTCTTTTAATTCTTCAAGTTCCCGGATAAAATAGAATTATGATATGTCATAGATACAAATACTTCATATTTTCACTCCATTATTAATTGAGAATAGAAATAAAATCTTCAACATGCTTCAAATTATAGGATCCAATTAGAGGTGTGATCATCTCTGATACTAATTATTAAGATCAAATTTTCATGACCAAACTGAGAGGTGGGTGAATTAGTATGGGATGAATGTTTATCACATAGAAAAATTGATCCCTTTATTTTCCTCTTTTACTTATTCATATAATTATTCTCTTTTCATCTTCACATGTATTTAACAATCATTCCCATAAAATAATAAATCAAAAGGAACACAAGTATTTGTTAACGAGGTTCACCTCCATTGTGGAAATCTATGTCCCTAATATAAGGTGGTTATTATCCACCTCATACATAGCTTCCCTTTTTTAATTAGGAATTTATAGGAAACGGTATAACAATGAACCTATTCTCCTAGCGTAGAATAGGTACAGTGCAATAAATTCACTATAACACAAATGAAGGATATTATCCCACTCCTATTAAAGTGATCTAAAATATAGAAAAAGTATTCTTCAATAAAAACCAATTACTCAAATAAAATTCATTTAAGTATATAAATAAAATTGTTTCCTTTAATATATAAATAGGTGGGTTGTCTTATTGATGAAACAATTTCAGAGGTTTCCACTACTTCTTCTCCAAACACAAAGATATCAAGATGTTGCACACTGGAATTCTCAAAATTCCTCGATAAATAATATAAATATTTTCATGTAGTGCGTATTTTTTCTTGGTGTAACTAAGGATTCATGTAATAAGAAACTTAATTAGTGTGTAAGGTATGTTCATGCATCAATGTATTTCATATATTCACATTTGTGAAATTTTATCATCAATATGTTGTGCACATGAAATACTCAACCTTAATGATTCTTCATTCATGTAATATGAAAATGCATGGACTATATCTTTGAATATCTTTAGGAGTGTATATTAATTTCATTTCAATTTATTTACATGAAACTATACTTCTTTGTAAAAGATTATCATTATTCTTATTCATGTATGTGCATTGGTTTCATTCTCTGCATGCAAATAAAGTATGGCATAACTTCATGAAAGAAATAGATGCTTCACGAAACTCTGATATAACATTGTATTTTTGTAATAGTTCTAATAAAAAGAGAAAATGTTTCTTATTTGTTTTACCCTTGAGTGTTCATTAAATGATTAACAGTGCATAATTCTTTCTTCACAAAAATAAATTCACAAAACCTCTTCTTCATATAATTTAGTGGTGCACACAACCTCTTCACACTAACGATAGCATGGAACTTCTGATTTATAAATCAAAGTATCACACATTATCTCTATTTTTCATTATGGAAAAAACAAGATCTCTCATATAATAATAAACTACTCTTGGTCTTGGGTTATCTCATTTAATATGTGAGGTTTACTACCAATTTATTGTGTATTCGCCAACTTAAACACCATGTTTCATGAAATGTATAATAAAATTGGAAAGTATGGGAAATTTTAATATCACATAATCTTTAATTATTTTAAAAAAAATCAGTTTCCTTTACTTGATGTTGAAAATCATGGCGTCTTTGCATAGTTTTCCACTTCTCTCATGAATTTGGACACACATGCATGGGAGAATATCACATGCATCATATTGAATTCATTTAGATAACTGAATATTTGTTTTCATACTCATTCATGTAATATTATTTGAAAAATCATAAATTCATGGACCTAGATCGATCTAACATGTCTCAATCTCTTAGCTTGATCATCTAGGATTGATGGAATGATGTTAATTGAATGCTGAAGTTGAGTGGACATAGGATGTCTCAATAAATATCACATAAATTTCAATCCCATATGCAAAATGGTGGATTCTTATATTTGTAAGGGTTTTCAAATGGTTAAATATAGTTAAATTTTTTATTGTAAGGTTCATATGCATTTGAACTATTGTGAAAAGGTATACCTGCCATTGTATAATTGGATTGGTGAGAGGGTTGATCAACATAAGGGAAACTCACCTCTTATATTATCTATGTAATGGTTGTTTCGTAGTCTTGTAAGGTTTTTCAAAATTCCCCTATACCTAAGTAAGGGTAAACTTCTTTAAGGGTATCTTATGTTTCCAGATAGTGCCAGGAGGTCGGACAACCAAGATAGGCCACATCGTGTGGTTATGCTAATTTCTGTAGGTTTTATAGTAGAGGAACAGTACTCACATGTCATAGGATCACACATTAGTTATTAAATTATTCTCAATCTACATAATAATTATCCCTATGGCAACCCATAATTGATCCAGCTTCAGGGTTCACACCCAAAATAATTCACACATGCCGACACGGGCCATGCCATACCTTTGGGTGGTCCCTAGAACTACTCCATGTGTGCTATGTGAACTCCATTAACATACGTGTGTGCACCCCTACGGGTGGAATTTTCCCACTACTCCTACCTCTATGTTGTATTTCTTATGATTATCTCCCATATGGATGATCTTACTCCCACATATGTGGTATTGAGCTATCCTAGTTAGCGAGTTTAGTTGTCCAATTTTTTGGTTAAGCCCAAAAATATACTTGGGAATTACTATGTATGAAAAATATCATTCCAACCAAATACCTTATTCATCAAGAAAAAAATATTATTGTATTCTCCTTTTTTTTAATGGAATTTAAATTTCATGATAAAAATACATATTTTCATGCTCTTCCATAAATATTTTACATAATAAATCTTCATATAAAATCCTCAAAATATGATTTATCTTCACTTCTTGTGATGTTTTAAACAATTTTCAACTCAATACATGTTTTTGAATCAATTAATATCAGTTTATTAGTTTCCAGACTTATTTAATCATACATTATCAATCATGAAATCGAATTTTATCTTCTTCAATATTTATCCAATAATATGTCTAAATAATATTTGTGCTTCATAAGGATGAAACACTTCAACTCCTGAATATAGCTAGTGGCCAAGAAGATTACCTTGTCTTGGGAACTTCTTATTCATAATTTATGGGTTCTATAAAACCAACTTCCATTTGATTCTAACATATTTCTATTATTCTTTTACATATTGAAATCATATACTCCTTTTACCATGACAACAAATAAAATACACGCAATGTAGGCTGAATAGAATCTTTTCTTCGTTGATGAATATGACAACCTCTCTACATAGTTTCATCATTGCATAAAAGTAATCAAGTATAAATTTACTATAATGGTTCTCCACATGGGTATAAAAACCTCCAAGAATCGTCATAATAATTATTGTCTGTTAGTGTGGAAGTTCCTAATTTTTGTGTTGTTAGTCTTAGATCACCATGATAATCACTTTTAGTAAGGATTGTCCTTGACCTATCTATAATTATAGGGGTCGATGAGGAGGATATATATCTATTCTGGATATTAATCTTTCAGAGGGGTTATATAGGTCTTGAGATAATTCTTTGAAGTCATTTTCCACAATCGACACAATGGCTAACATTAGGGTTGGAAATAATATAATTGGATTTAAATATTATTAGGGTTATAAAATAATAATTCCACATAAACCCTTATTAGTTTCCTAATATCTGTAGAATCCCATGTTTGTAATAATATTACATTTTACTTCTTAACATGCATAGAACCATTGAATTTATTAAATATTATTTCTTGAATAAATTGTTTGAAATTTATTCAAATAATATGTAATATATATTATTTATGATAAGTCATTAAACTAGATCTATCATACCTCCGCAATATTTATTGAGCCTTTAATAATGACTATTTATTTGATAAATAAATATCTATCCATTATTCACCAATAGGTAAATAAATATTATATTTACTAAATAAAAATGAATTTTTATTAATTGTTTTACCCACAAGATTTTATCCTGAATAACTATTGAGTGAATATACATGATCAAGATAATAATGAATAATTATTAAAAAACACATGACAATAATATCTATTCAAGGTGTTAAATAATAAATTTTATAATTATTTAACTTAGATTCTCGATAAACTTACTATGTGATCCTCTAGGAATTTTTCTTAGTGGAATTATGTGAATCTCCCAAAGTGCAACGTTTGATTCTAGAAGCATTCAAAGGCACCCCTAGAGAAAGAAGTTAATGTTTAAAAAATACAACCTATTATAGACACCTTCAATGTAATATAATCCCTTTATTGTGATATCTCTAATCAAGAATGTTGCATGTTCATATCATCAACATATGTGACCGATGTCTCTTTCATTGACTATCTAGAAATGAACCTTCCCAATAAAAACCATGGTCATAAAATTATTTAAGTTGTTTAATTTTTATCAAATTTAATGACATATCAATTTCCATTTTAAAAACATAAAGGAAAAAAATCCTTTCTCAAGTTATTCATTAATTCAATATTACTCGTGACGCACCCAACATATCTTACTTCATTGCAAACATTTGTCATCACAGTTTTCATAACTACATGAAAGTAAAAAACTAATTATATTCATTAATAATAATATTAGATTATGAGGATAAATATACACATCCATAGATAGGAATATATGATGACACATATAAATGTGTATTTTCTACTGGAATTTAATTTTATCATAATCTTCTGCATGGGAAATTAACAAGCGTTTACACCATGAGAAAGTATCTCTAGGGTCTCAGACCCTAATAGCCTATATAATTTGTCTCCTATAAACTTATATCATCTAGTTATAGAACATATATTTACGAATACTATCATGACACTTCTGGGTTCTCATCATAGTGGGGAACTGCTATGACTTTTCAGTGTGATCGTTACTCTTAGGACATTATCACATACCATATCATGTAGAAAAACAATCATGATGTGACAAAGATATTATTAATAATAAAATAAATGAATATATTTAATCATAAATTATACCTAAGTTGGTATTAGGTAACTAACTCCAACAAATTAAACTTTATGATTATGATTTTTGTTGATCTCCATGGTTTTTACCACTTTCATTTTGGGGGAGTTTGCACGTTACATCCAGTGTCCATTTTATTACCAAAATTTTTTAACATTATTTCTATCTTGTAATTATCATTGTAAGAGTGTTAAAATAATTATTAGTCACAATAAGTGGTATTAAAGGGAGGTTTTGGGCCAAATATGTTCATTTTTTGGGGTTTTATAATTTTAATTAACTTGGGTATGCTCTATGATTGTGATTGTGGCTGATCCTTCACATCAAAAAATATTTATTGAGAATATTAAATACTCTATTGTGAAATAGATAAGGTTTTTTACTAATGATGTTTCCATATGGAAGTGAAATTTAACAATGAAAAATTAAATTGTATTAATTTTTGATTGTGGAAAATGAAAATTAATGTGGTGTTGTAGAATAATAATTTTCTACTATCGATTCGTAAAATAATGGTGGGTGTAACAGATGAAAAATGGAATTAAATTTATAGGAATGTTATTTCCAGCATACATTTGGATTTATTTGATGGGGTCTTCTCTAGAATCATAGAAAAATGACACTAAATGAAATTTGGAATACATTAATGAAGATGTATGAGGAAAATCCACTATAGAACAAAATTTTTCTTGAGGAGAAAATTATAAAATCTTAGAATGGTAGAATCATCATTAGTGACTAACCATATACACACCCTCAATACCCTATTCACTTGACTCACATCAATAGGATACAAAATAGGGGATTTTGGAAGTGTGGATATTACTCTCCGAATTTACCATATTCATATGATTAGTTCATCTTCAACGTCACCAAAAATATCTTAACATATATATTTCTCTTCAATGAAATCATAGATATAGTTTTTGAAGAATAAATTCAGTGTAAGAAAAATAAGGATATACAAAATGATTTACACCAATCGTAGGATCTATCAATATAAATATTAAGGATGATACAGTGTGGTTCCAGTGGGATCCAAAATCATTGTGGGTCTAAAAATGATCAAGAAGAAAAATTCCACATGATAAAATTGTGTAAAAAGGGACTCATTAGGAATGATTATTGAACAAGAAGAGTGGTTGAAATAAATATTAAGGAAAAGTGACAGGTACTTCAGGAAATAGAGATGTGGTATTCAGTGAAGTTGTAATGACTATTTAAGGTAAACTAAATCTCAATGAACCATAGATAATCAACTTGAGAGAAACTTGATACAGGAAATATTTACTAGAATGGTTTGTTAAATTTTAACCTATTCTAGAAGGAATTTTTTAAATTGGGAATGATCCCTCCTTGATAATCATTGGAGTTGGTACCATCATACTGAAGATGAACAATGACACAGTTCAAACCATCCAAGAAGTGTTTCAGGTTACAAGCCTGAAGAAGAACATATTGTTTTTGGGATAATTTAACGATATCAAATGAAAGACTCACATAGAGAAAGGAGCCATGAATATTGTAATGGGTGAACTTGTGGTGATGAAGGTGTATAATATAAAAAAGAGAATCTACATGCTTATGGGTGAAACGTAAAACGGGTTAGAAATAGTTATTTTGTCAACAAACCTGATGAAAGAATTGAAAAACTAATGGAATTAGAATCACGGCCATATTTCTTAACAATTATTTGAGATTGTTGTTGATTAGAAGTTTTTACCTTGTCTTAAAAAGGTATCATTAACATTTTTGTGATTATTATATTTTCAGAAAGCAACACTGGTTGAAGTTTGAAATGTCAATGTTGAGGAGAAATGAGATCTTTTAGTTGATTCATTATGATGTTTGGTAAGCACCATTTATAACCCAAGGAGGAGTAAGGTTATTTGTGTCATTCATTTTTGGATTATTCTAGGAGATGTTCAGTTTAATGAATCAAAATTAATGTTTATTTTTTTAATGTATTCAAAACATTTAAATTGCAAAAGGATCTTGAATATGGAAATAAGATCATGTTTTTTAGGACTGAAAATGGTTTAGAATATAAAATCAATGAGTTTGATAATTTTTATCAATAGGAATTTATCAAGAGATAGTTCATGGTGACATAAACCCTCAACATAATGGTGTTTTAGAGAGGATGAACAAAACCTTATTAGATAGAACATGGGAGATGTTAAATACTATGGGATTAACTAAGACATACTAGGTATAAGTATTGATGACTATAAGTTATGTAGTCAATTGATCTCCTTTAATGAATATTGATTTGAAGACAGTAGTGGAGATGTCAATAGGTAAACCTACTTACTATTCATGATTACATACTTTCAAAATCCCAATATATTCATTTTTTATAGACCAAGAAGGATCAAGTTTGGATTTGAGAAATAAGAAATATATATTCTTGGGATACGCTGATCTTTCGAAGAGGTATCATTTGTGGGACCCCACTACCCCAAATTTATTATTAGCAAAGACAAATTTTTTTATAACATAAGGTGAAAATGATGATTTATGGACAAAAGGAGAAATATAATGAAAAAACAATAATATTGAAGGTGTTGGATGAATCCAACAAGAAACCAATTATTTATAAGTCTCTAACAAATAATGATGATCAAGTATTTGTTATGTCTGGAAAATGACGGTCAAATCCAGAGAAAAGATAATAAGTATGAAACTTAGACTATGTCACTAAGATCAATATTGTGTACTTCTTGTTGATAGAGGATGGAGATCCATCTTATTTTTTTAAGGTGCTCATATTCCAGATGTATCCTCATGGATGGTGGTGATAGAGGAGGATCTTCAATACCTTCACAAGAATAAGTGTTGGGATTTTATTCCATTTCCTCATGGAAGAATGTATATCTGAAATAAATGGATCTTTAAGCTCAATTAAGATAGAAAAGATTAAGTGTAAATATATCATGCATGACTTATTTTAAAAGGATATTCTCAAATGGGGGGTATTTATTACAATGAAATATTTTCTCATTTTATTACGCTGGAGACTATTTTGATTGTTTCGGTAATGTGTGCTACATGTATTTTACATCTAGAGTATCTATATGTGAAGAAATATTTTATACATGGTGATATTGATGAAGAAATCTATACAATTCAATTAGAATATTTTTCTGAATAAGGAAAAGATATTTTTTTACGCGTTGAATAAATCCATGTATAATCTCAATCATATTTCAAGGAGTTAGTGAGGTAGATTTTATTCTTACTTCATGAGACTTGGAATAGCATAATTTTTTAAAATCATTGTGAGTATTTCAAAGGTTTAGATGGTAATGATTTTATCATTATTCTGTTTTATGTGAATAACATGTTGGTTGCATACACCAAAAATGATCAGATCCAAGGGACGAAAGAACAATTGACTAATGAGTTTTATATGAAGGACTTGGTAGTAGTAAGAACGATTCTTGGTATGTATATTTACTAAGATATGAATAATAGCAATATTTGGCTACCATATATGTATTACTTAAGGAAATTCCTGAAATTATTCAATAATAAAGGTTGTAATCCAATATATTCTCCTCTCCCTATTAATTTCAATTTATCCTCTATGATGAGTCTTGGAAATGAAGTATAGAGGATAAAGATGTATAATGTACTACATGCATCAGTAGTGGGGTGTCTGATGTTAATTATAGTTTTTACTATAATATACATTAAAAATGTAGTGTGAGTAGTTAGTCAGTACATGGAGAATCCAGGAACAGAGCATTGGAAAACAATAAAGAGGATCCTCATATACATCAAGAAGACATCAAATGTTGCATTATATTATAGAGGATTATATTTTACTATTAGTGAAAATATTGATTCAGATTTTATAGGATATTATGACCATAGGAAATTCATTAATAGTAATTTTTCTACTTTTTCAAGTGGATTTGTGAGCAAGATTTCAAAATTATAGTTAGTTTTGGAATGATCCACAATCAAGGTGGAGTGCATGGTAGCTACACAGGCTTGCAAAGTGTTGATTTCGATGGTATGGTTATTAGAGGATCTTGGGTATAGATAAGATTAAATTACACTTTTTTTATCATCATATTACATTGAACATTCCAAGGAATCTATCTTTTAATTCTATTATGAAGAAAATTAGGTATATAGTGTGATTTTGTTTAAGATGTGGTGGAATAAGGAAGTCTGGATATACAAAAAAATCATACTAAAGATAATCTAGAAGATTTCCTAACAAAGTTGATTGAATCTAATAAATTTAGATGATGAAGATCCTTGAGAAGCCACATAGATATATGTGAAGCATGTCTGGTGAATAGAAATTAAGTGTAGAGATTGTATTAGTTATAAATTAATTTCCAAGTGGGAGATATGTCAGAAAGCCTTTATGAGAAGTACAAATAAAAAAGGAGTTCTTAATCCTCAATTTCCTTAGATGCAAATACCCCCCCCCCCCACACTATATTTCAAGGGGCGGGTAGAGATGGGTAGTGTCAGGTGGACAAACCCCACCAAATCTTCTAATATAAGAGGAAGTAGGTGGTGAGGCTTTTCTAAAAAAGTCTTATCCTTCCTCCGGTTTATCTCATCAACTTCTTGTGAAAACAATATACTCCTCTACTGGTTTATTTTATATATCTCTATGGTATTTTCTGAGGTAGTTTCCCCGAATATTCTAGAGAGATAAACTATGAGGATATTATCCTTGTAATAGCGAGGGAGTGTGTACTCACTTTTACCATAGTGATGTCCTTCTATTTTCTATTGGTTTTTTACCCCAAACATATCCGAAATTTTTCCACATTACATCTAGTGTCCATTTAATTATTTTAATTTTTTCAAATTATTTTTATCTCATAATTATCATCGTAAGAGGGGTACAACCATTTTCGATCCCAAAAAGAAGATATTTGAAACACTTGTGTCACAGTTTATGTGAGAAACCAAGCCAACTTATAATAATATTTTAATCTCTAAATATACCACTCACATTATGGTATTTTTTCTATGTGATTGGATCATAATTTTTTTAATTCATCCAGTTGTAGATTATATCAATTTATTATATATTTATTACTTTTATTATCAAATTAAAATAAGTTAAAATATTATGATTTTAGTGATAAAAGAATTTATGTAAGTTAATGAGATTAATGGAGATTATGATCAAAGGAATTAATATATTCCAAATAGACACACCATATTTGGAGTAGAGAAAAAAATTAGGAGAGAATAAATTGTCATGTTGTAACACTAATTGCATATTAAATATAAACCAATCATTCTCATAGAATTGTTTTGGGTATATTTTGACATTTGATTATCAATAACGACATTAATACTATTAATGTTTTTGTGGTTAAAATAGAGTTACATAAAATTTTAAAAAAATAATCAAAAATAAACAAAAAATGAACTGGGTGGAGTTTATGTGGAGGTTAATTTTCACATATAAAAAAATTATAAAATACTGAATTTTTTAAACTAATTTTGGATATAGTGTTGGTTTATTATAGAAGGTACTGTGTTTTCTAGGGAATATCTTGTCCTAATGTATTTTAAGACACTTTATAAACATTTATGTTTTTTTAAATTAAATATTCTAATAAATTTTTATAATATATGCATAATATAAAGAATATATATTGATAATAGTATTATATATATGTTAATATTAATTTAATATATGTTTATATTATTATATTATAAAATATGTTAGTATATTTATGTTTCATAAAAAATTAATCTTTCAATAAAATTTTATAATAAATCTATAAATATATTATATGTTCATATTATTATTATACAATACTGTCATTTATAAATTATGATATATTTTATTAGAATAACTTTTAATATATATTAGCTATATATATTAATATTTCTTAGTATATATATATTAATATATTTTAACATATATTCTTACAAAATTATATATATATATATATATAAAGGAGATGTGTCTTAAAGACCTATATATATATATATATGCTATTTTATGACTTGCATGAAAATTATGATTTTCATGTATCATTGGGTATATCTTTCTATACTGCTGATGTTATTAATAATGGTTGGATACCTAATAAAGTATCACACATTGTGTATCATTTTCTAAACTGTCATATGGGATGTAATGTAAGAGTTGAGATTCACTCATGCATGTGATGCATGAAATGGACATGGCATTAACTCATGCATTGTAATGAATGAGTTAATTAGATACCACACAAGGAGAATTCTCAAAAGTTACAAAAAAGTATAATCATGTGATGGTTATGGGTGGGTGGATAATTTTTGGAGACTCCCTAAAACCCAAATCTCTCATCTTCTTCATCCTTAGCACATTCAGGTGCTCACGCATCGTGGGTGAAGTAGAGTCATGTTCATATGAAAAACACTTCATGTGCAACTCGTGGATACCTTTAGAGGTGGGATACGATTGTCTAACAATTCTTTTATTTTCATCAAAATCATTTGAATGAGTATTGAAGACATTACAATGGAATCTTTGGAAAACATTACATGTTTACAGTAGTATCTTCATTTTTAGTTCCATGTGATTTAATATACCTTGCATGGAGATCCATGAATAAGGGATTTAATTCTTTATATTGTATATAATAATTCTTATTAGGCCCTAATGCATCACTTCTATGATATTAAAGGTAGTAATGTTTTTCAATAATTGAAATTATTTTCAAGAAATGAAGACCAATAAAAAATAGAGAATCATTTTTTCTCACCACCACTCTGAAATCCATACAGCACTACACCTTGGAGAGTCTCTCGCTAATGAAAAATAGACACTTTATGTGTACCATGATGTAGATATAGTCATTTTTTACCAATAAATTAATTGGTTACATATGTAAAGAGGTAAAAATAAATAGGCCATTCCATAGATAGGATTTTATTTTTTACAAAACATCTCTCACAATTTTTCCTTTCACCATGTCATGCTCTACACCATTGCATTGTGTGTGATTGTCCTTAAAAAACACATTACATTGAAACCATTACTAAAACCATGAAAAAGGTGTTCCTAGAGTCCAATCAAAACACCTAGAAAAGGTACACCATGACCAGAAGCACATTGTGGTCAGATCTCTTACTTTTACACAGCTTGGTTGTGTAATGGTAACCTCATTTTTACCTTTACGTAGTGGGTTACATGAGGATGTAGGGTTTTACCCATACCCTTTTTCATCATTGGATCTATATAAAAGTAATAAAAATTAATTTTATGTGTTTCTGCTTCTATGTAAAGGTAATCCAAATTCACTATAAAGTTTGTGCATTTAATATCGATTATTTAGAGGGGTTTGTGTACAAGCCCATCTAAATTAAATTACAGCATGAATTAGTTGCAATTATATATAAAGGGTTGTGTACAAGATCCCATTTTTTTAAAATCCATTATATTTTAGGATTAGTTTTGGTACACCCACCACTAAAATAAATAAGATTGATTTTAATAAAAAATAGAGGGGGTTTTAACCACCTATAATTTTTTAATTTTTATTTTTTGAAATCAAAATTTATAATGTGTGTTTGTGTGTTATATAACCAAATTATATAAATGTATTTAAATATATTATAAAAATATTCTAGGAAAACATTATATATAAGCAAAAACACACAAATAAAAGTATATAAAAATAATTTTATATATATATATATGTATATATATATTATATTATATTATATATATTATATTATATATTTTTATATTATATATATATAATATTATATATATATATATATATATATATATTGTATTATACCATATTAATTAAAAATTAATATAGTAAATATATATATAATTTAATTATATTATATATTTCATATTATATAAATGTATTTAATAATGAGTATTTTGTATATTTTTATAAATAATATATAATATAATAATACTTATAAATATATGTAAAAATATATATATATTTATATATTTAAATATAATTATATATATATATAAATATATATTTATATATATACACAATATATTATATTATATATATCCATTTTCACTAATCTATATATGTATATATATATACACACAAATATAAATGAATTTATAAATATATGTATAAATATATATTTATGCATAAAAATATATTATTTATATATATTATATATACACAAATATACTTATTTATTTATATAAAAAAATAAATTTTATTTATTTATGTACACGAATATATTTTTTTGTTGACCATCAATTGTGGATGGAACAAATTGCTTTGAGAGCTCGAAAAGAGAAGCTGAAGTATAATATCGAATCACTAAAGATATTTAAGCCCGGGAAGGGTTTTCATAACTGTAATTTGGAAGTATAAAAGGTATTAAAACTTCGTGTTTCACTGGCTCTACGGGTGTCTCTTCCGAAATGCCTCCTATCATACATCAAAAATAAGAATTTGATTATGTAAATGGTAAAAAGGAACTGACAACTCAATATCTTGTCCAAGTGATCTTGGATAATGTTTTAAAGGGTGGTGTTCTATCTAATGTAGAAGTTCATATGGACATATCCTCATTTTAAAATTGATAAAGGAGTAAAATGCCTTCTTCTTGTTTCAACCCACAACTCTTTTTCCATTCTGAATACTAAGGAGGAGGAAGTTCGAGAATATGGAAATTTGGAGTAGGAATGTGACTCAAGAAATGTTATTAGGTCAATGGTTCCTCTATCTATCACTAATGACCCTAAGCACCAAGGCCATGCTACATTATTAGTGGAGGAAGATTAGGAACCATTGAAAATTCCAAAGACATGGGAAAGGGATGATTTCCACATGTAGGGGATGTACAACCACTATACTAGTAGTTTTTCATAACTACTGATAATGCATTTATAGGGGTTTATAACCCCATATAAAGGAAGAAATAATCCCACAGAAATTAATTGTTTTTTATAGTGATTACCATTACAAAGATTATAATGTTGGATAAAAAATAAAAAAATGCATATAATTTATAAATAGTTTATTAATTGTATAAAATGGTATTTTAGGTTATTTAATAATTAATAAAATATTTATTGATTAGTTAATTATAAAGGGTGTATAATTAATTAATATTTATTAGTAATTTATTATTAATTATTCCTTAAATATTAAATTTTAATATTTAAAATAACTTTTCCAAATTTATATGGCATGATTAATGGATTATAAATAAAATGGTTTTTTTATGATTATAATAATTATTTTATAAGTGATCATAAATTAAAAAAATTAGGATACAATATTTTTATGGATTGTTCATGATAACTTAACATAAAGAATTCAAATTATAGGACCCTTATTGTGTAAATTATTTGAACTACATCAAAATAATTAGTGATGATTGAATTTGTTTTATTTTTAAATAATATCTATTATATGATATTAAATTATATAAAAAGTTTACATGATTGTTGTTAAATTATAAAATGTTTCAAATCCAAACAATATCATAATAATTAAATTAAATTATATATAATAAACGTGAAATATTTCATATTAGAATGAATTTAAATTGTTTATATTCATGATTATGGAATGTCCACCATAATTAGCTAAATTATAAAATGTTTATAGTTATATTTTAATTATGAAAAGGTTCATAAATTGTTATGATGTTAAAATATTTTAATTGTTAACTTATTTAGAAGTCATTCCTTGATTTATTCATATATATATAATTTTTTATATTGTGAATATTGTGTATTCTTTATTTATGTGATAAGTTACTTCTTGGAGATAAAGATTTTGAATTTCATATTATGTACAACTCCATAAAGTTTGTTTTCTTCTACCTTGACCTTAGTTTTTAATTGAATTTGTTATCTTGAATTTAATTTTTGAGAATAGTTTGTTATATTAGGTGTTAGATATATCATGAATTGATTTATATCTTGAGTAAATTCTTCCCAATGAGAGGGACTTTGGGTTGGGCAACCTACTTTCCTAAAGTCTTATGTCTTGTTTAAAAAGATTAATATGGTTGAATATATATCTATTTTGACTTACTCATGTAGATATTATCAATATCAAATAAAAATAAACCCTTACATGAAGTGTTCATGTACCTTATTCATATCATGAATTTGGATATATATGAATATTTTTGGCTCCTATATTTGGGTGATTAACACAAACTTATGGGTTTTTTAATTAGTTACACATCAATATAGATCAATCATATAGATTTGGTGGAAGGAATGGGAAAATAATGATAAATCATTAGAATAATGCAAACACTAGGGAATATTTCTAAGTGTTACCAAAGAGACACATATCATTAACTTGATTACCAAATGCATATGTTCCATTATAGCAGTGTGCTCCTAGATTATCTTATGCAAGTCATGTAAGTAATGGGTGGCATTGTATCATACTTGTGTATGTTCTACCATAGCATGGTTCCCCTATATTTTCATTCTTTATCATTATCTTGGAATTTTTTTCAGTTAAACTTAGCTGTGAAACACTTAGGAAGGATAGCAGAGGAATAGAGTTGAGTGTATCCATATGATGGATTGGAAAAAAAGTTTTTCCACTCAGCTATCCATGATACATATATGATATGACTTTTATTATTCCCTACCTAAATAGTTAAGTGTTAAGAGTAACTCTATATAAAACTAATTTCTCAGTGAAACGTGTTTCTTGGCCCGATAGTGTATATGATTTGTTTTAAAATGAGGTCATAATTTTAGTGGGATACCATTTAACATTTTTTCTTATTAATTTTTTAATGAATCATGATACTCATTTGATAAAAATATTATATTTGTAGATAAATGGAATAATTATCATCAAAAATAACCTTGAGATAAATTTTGGACAAGTAGAAACTAAGTGGTAGTAACTTCCTCCACTAGTATCATAATTTTAGAATAGTTCTCAAACATGAAGGAATAGTTTATGAGTTGGAAAAAACTCTTCCTAATAATCTAAATGGTGAATATGTTCAACAAAAGGATATATATTATTATGATAAGAATCTAAGAAATTCATAATAGGTCTCCACATTCATTCTTATGACCATGTTATCTAAGTTTCAAAAGAAACACGAGACATTGTATTCCAATCAAAAGATCTATAACCTAAAACGGATTTATCATGAGCAAGCTATGAAAGAATGGTAATAAGTGTCAAAATAACATTACTAGTGAAAAATGATGGTATTAGTCTCATTATCCACTCATATACTCAATATGACTGGTTAAACTAATTATTTTGAGAGGGTATATTCACCTATTCTGCTTGAGTTGGCCACATATTTCATTTTTCAATCACTATAAAAATAATTTCAATAGTTTTTTTAATTATAATATGAATGAACTTTGTAAATCTTTTCCCAAAATCCTTTATATGTTGAGGATAACATAACAAGACATGGAAAGTGTAGAATCAAGTTTAATATTGATGGTACAAAAATATAAAGGTAATGGTTTTTTCCAAAAAGGGAATAAAAGTGCTCATGGAGATTCCAAACCATTTGTTAAGAATAGAAAGATAAAGTACAATGTTTTCATTCAGTAAAAATTTTCCATTGCATAAGAACTTATCTAGATTACTTAAAGGGATTCAATAAGCCTTGTAGAGAGTCTCCATTAGTAATATATGTTATAAAATTAAATTCTATTATTATGATAGATATATGATATCAATCATATGTTTTATAAAAAATTTCAATATACAAGAAGTCAAAAGATGAGAAATAATTTTTTTAAAAGGTTGGGACTAAAGCCTCATTTTATTATTAAACAAAAGAACTCTTTTTTGTCTCATTAGAGGGAGACCCATTACGTAACCAAAAGTCCCAAGGCCAAGTGGCCTAATTACAAGACTTGGAATCCCATTTTTTGGCCCAAAAGGCCCTTTGGTGAATAGTACTGCTACAGTACCTAGGCTACTATAGTACCGTTGTAGCTACAGTGCCTCCACTACTATAATGTAACCATTTCTATAGTTCTTCCATTGATACAGTACTACTATAGTAATTCTATAGTAACTCAAAAATACTTAAATATTGGGAGCTTAAAGTTTTATTTCAATTAATGGAATTGAAGAGTTTCTACATTTATTATTTGGATGATTTATGTTTGGATGAACATATCACAATATGTGCATTTATCACATTTTAGACCTGAGAAGATTTTATAACCAATAGCTGTTTAAATGAAATTAGATGGTTTTTATATATAGACATAGTTATTATTTGTTTGATTCTATAAAATGATTTAAATTAGACTACAAAAGGCTTGTTTTGGTTACGGAATTCAATATATTTTCATTTATGAAATTCTTTTTGACAATGTGAATGAACTCAATAAAATTTGATCTTATTTTGTCAAAATTTTGAGAAAATATGGATTGGGAATTTGATGTCTGAGTTCTTAGTTTTTTATATATCTATAAATTTGCTAAAAGTTTAAACCACAAGAATAAATGTTAGTTGAAAAGTTAAAAAAAAACTTCAGGGAGCCAGTAAAGGTCATTGAATCCTAGGGTTTTTAGGGGTAATTAATATTTTTTTTGATTTTATTATCAAGAAAACCTGAAGGAGTTTAGTAAAATACATGGAATTTCCATGTCAAGTATTGTTTTTATAGAAATTAATTGTTTAATTTTGAAGGGTATATGATATTGAATGTATACTTTATAGGTTTTTTAAACATATAGAGGTTCTAAATTAAAGTAATAATTAAACGAGCTTGTATTTTACATTCACGTGACGAATTGAAATACCTACTACATAAATTATTTGAATTTATAGGAATGTTTCAAGATCAAATAGATATAAGTAAAGCATGTGTATCCTCACCTCATTTATATTATGTGATGAGAGAAACTATTAACTAATAAAGATTTGTTATGAACAAAAAAAGAAGATTAATTGTATACACATGGTTTATAAAATTTACTAACATATTTTAAAAAAGATGTAATGATAAATAAATCAAGGATTAATTTTGTATCTGACTGTTTGTTAATATATGAGGAGATGTGTTCCTTAAAAAAATCAGAGGTTTATTTCAATAAAAACTTATTCTCAAAAGAAAATGTTCCAAAAATTTAGAATATCATATAGTAAAATTATATTATTTGTTAAATATTCCCATTAAAATAATTACATTTCATTTCTTAAACATAAAGAAGTTTTAGTATCATAGAATGATATTCTGGAAAGAATATAGTGTATAAGAGACTAGTGGTAGTATGTTAGAACTTAAATTAGTTAAAATTTAATGAATAAAATATAATTATAGTCCAATATTAAGTGGATCCTTTACTTGATATCCTAAAAGAGTTTAGGGTATGTCGGTAAAGAAGTGATGTAAATAATTATATCATTTATGATAGATTTCAAGGAAAATGCTTTATAGAAATGGTTCTGATTATGATGATGATTAACCTATAAATAGTTCTAAGTCAAAATTGTAACATTTTGTGTTATAAATTTAAAGAGTTTGAATATGTTAAAAGAGTTAAACATTATGAATATGTTTTTGAAGTTTACAAAAACAGGAATCACTACGACGTAGTGATTCATATGATGTCGTGGTTTACAGACGATGCCACTATTTTATGCATATGGTGCATGTGGTTTCTAAAATCATTATTTTATGGTTTTACTTAGGTTATTATCTAATATATGAATCATTTTTAGTTTTACCACCTAATTAATAGAAGTATTCAATGAAAGAACACCAACAAAATTTAAAATTCAGGTTATGTGGGATGGCACCTGATACGTTGCACTATGGTCTACACTAGTTATTTAATGATGAGTGTCATTGATTGATAAATGGGTGGATATTATCCTATCCTATATGGTTAGATATATTGTTGACCCATAACTCATACTAAATTTTTCATGAAATTATTTTTTTCATAGAGTGAAGGTGATAGCACCACTTTGGTGTTTGGGAGTCCTTAAAAAATGATCATGGATCCATTGGTCGGTGTACCCCCCACAAAGGTAGGAGGCATATGTCTGCAGCCGCTCATGATCTTTATTAAATATACTCTATTGAATAAAAGGATAAAAGTTACTGATATTTGAACATTTGAGGTATGTTTTTTATGCTCTGTTTTTTAAATATCTTTGCACATATGATTCTTGGAGATAGATTTTCCGTTTTTCAAGTTTTATTCCACTACCAATGTTCATATTGTGAAAAAACAAAACACAGCAGTGGTGTCAGATCCATCTTATTCAAGGATTAAACATTTTTAATACACATTTAAAAAAACATTGTCAACATGGTGTAGCACTGACCATAGTGGTTCTTCATTGGGATTCTCCAAGCACCATAACCATTTCCAAACATTGGATTCCTAATAGTACTTTAAAAAAATACATATATAGAACACTATGGTATAGATAAACATTTGTAGATTCATAAACAACTTTAATACCTTTACATGAAGGATTCTTATAAAGGTAGTTTGAGATGTATCTTTTTCTAAGGGTTCACATAAAGGTATTCGGTGACTAACCTTTACATGTGGTGTTTCATGTAAAGGTAAATCCATGGTGTCCTTACATAGATCTGTGTTGCATAATGGTCTTGGTCTCATACCCATATGTCGATTCATTTCATAAGTGTCATGGGGAGATTTCCGTTATGCAGAGTGTCAGTGTAAGGGTAATGAGAGTATTCCATTACATATAATATATATTTCATGTATGAGTAACCTTAAAAATATTTAAAAAAATTATGACATTTAATAACTTTTATATTTTATAAAATGTTTATAAATCATATTAAAAGGTATTCTAGGAATATTTTTTTTTATAGAATTTTTTTATATTAATTAATTTTAAATAGTTTATAATTATTTAATAAAATGTTGATAAAATAATTATACCCCCAAATATTAAATTTTAATATTTAAATTACCTTTTTCTATATTATATGACCTTCCTTGTGATTTATAAATAAAATTGTTTTATTAGAAATCATAAATATTAATTACTAAAAAATTTATAAATTATAAAAGCAATGCCAAAAACATAAAGGTTTTCATTTTTATAATTATGAAATGTTCATAATTAATCTAATTTTAAATAATTCAAATAAATATGGGACTTATTTAAGATATTATTTAGATCAAAATATCATATAAACCATATAAACCATCAAATTTTTTTATTTATTTCGAAATTCCTTTATTATTCATGTTTAGTAAATTGTTTATGAAATGTGAATATTGTGTATGCAAAGATTATATAATAAATTTCACTTGGTAGATAGAGCCTTTCATTTCATGTTAGGTGTGACTCCATGAATTTTTTTATCTACCTTGAAAATTGTTTTTAAATGGAGTTATGAGTTTCATAAGAGTTGTTACATGTAATTTGTGTATATTTGGAGTTAGAATTATCCTGAATTGAATACTCACTTAGGAAAGTCTTTGTGGGTAGAATGATTAGGGGTCAACCCAGCAACCAGCCTAAAGGTTTGTTCCTTATCTAGAAAGGTGAATGGTGTTGGCTATCAATCACTCTGATCTTACTCATGTAGAGACTATCAATCTCATATAATAATATGAATTTATAAAAAAAGTTCACCAACCTTACGCATATGATGTATTTGGACACTACGAGAAAACCGCCGCTAAACGGCAAAGAAATTTATTTTTTTAAAATTATTTTTTTATTTTTTTTTAAATTTTATTCAAGGATTAGCGACGGTTTTTTAAAAAACCACCGCGAAATAGCGGCGGTTTCGGTAAAACCGCCGGGAAATAAAATGAAAAAAATAAAAAAAACGTGAGAAACCCCGAAAACACTAAAACGATCATAACTTTTGATCGGGGTGTCCGTTGAAGCGTCACGACCAGTCAAATCAAAGCTCATGAAGAGATATAGAGGCACATATAATCAAAACTGTGAGACGTTCTAAGGTTTGGACAATATTAGAGTTATAAAAAAGTTGAAAAAAGTTCTCCAACTTCAAATGGCCATAACTTTCGCTCCGGGTGTCCGTTTGGGCTCTACCACATATCAAATCGAAGCCAGCGAAGAGAGCTACGCACCAATTCGACACAAGCTAGCTTCTATCAGGTTTTTCGACCCCAAAAACCCCTCCGAAGGCCTCCAAAACCCCATTTCTGTCACCGGTGTCCCGTCGAACTTGTCTTCAAACAGACCTAACTTTCGATCCGCGTGTCAATTCGGCCTCCTCCACCTGCCAGATCATAGATCGTTCCATGAGCTTCAGTTTGACTGGTTTCGGCGCCCACATGCACTCATAGATCATATGTTATGGCCTTTTTAGTGGGTATCGGGTTTGTTATGTTTTTCAATGCCTCGTTTCTAGCACTCGTTCCCCATCAGCTTTTTTTTAAATGGTCGTAACTTCTGATCCGCCTGTCCATTCGGACTCTTTCACCTTTCAGGTTGAAGATCGTTTCGGGATCTTTGATTTGACAGGTCGCGGATCTAAAACGGACTCTCGGATCTTAAGTTATCTCCGTTAATGTGAGTCCAATGTTTTTGTCTCTTTATGACCATTTTGACGAGTTTTAACGGTAGCTCCATTTATTACTGTTTATTTGGGTTTCCATGACTTGTTATCTTTATCAATGGTTTTTTGTGGGTTATTATGATGATTATGTTGAATTATTAAGGAGTTTTCCAGAGTTGTCACGAGTTTTCATGCGTTCTCATTCTTTCTAATACCTCATTCTTCAAATGCTTCTCCATCCTTTTTCATGCATTTTCATGATTTTTCATCCCTTATCACGTCTTTTCATACTTTTTCATGTGTTTCCTTTATTATTTATTATTTATTATTTATAATATACTTTATTTTATTTATTATATATTATTTGTAACTGGTTATTTATTATTTATTATTTATTATTTATAATATATTATTTATTATTTATTATTTATATTTATTTATCATTTATATTTATTTATTTATTATTTATTATTTATTATTTATATTTATTTATCATTTATATTTATTTATTATTTATTATATATTATTTATTATTTATATTTATTTATTATTTGTTATTTATATTTATTTATTATTTCTTATTTATTATTTCTTATTTATTATTTCTTATTTATTATTTATTATTTCTTATTTATTATTTATTATTTATATTTATTTATCATTTATATTTATTTCTTATTTCTTATTTATTATTTATTATTTATTATTTATATTTATATATTATTTATTATTTATATTTATTTATTATTTATTATTTATATTTATCTATTATTTGTTATTTATATTTATTTATTATTTATTATTTATTATTTATTATTTATTATTTATTATTTATTATTTATTATTTATTATTTATTATTTATTATTTATTATTTATTATTTATTATTTATATTTATATTTATTTATTATTTATATTTATTTATTATTTATTATTTATTATTTCTATTTATTTATTATTTATAATTATTTATTATTTATAATTATTTTTTATTTATTTTTTATTTATTTTTTATTTTTTATTTTTTATTTTTTATTATTTATTATTTATTATTTATTATTTATTATTTATTATTTATTATTTATTATTTATTATTTATTATTTATTATTTATATTTATTTATTATTTATAATTTACAATTTATTATTTATTATTTATTATTTATTATTTATTATTTATTATTTATTATTTATCTTTATTTATTATTTATTATTTATTCTTTATTCTTTATTCTTTATTATTTATTATTTATTATTTATTATTTATTATTTATTATTTATTATTTATTATTTATTATTTATTATTTATTATTTATTATTTATCTTTATTTATTATTTATTATTTATTATTTATTATATATTATATATTATTTATTCTTTATTATTTATTATTTATTGTTTATTGTTTATTGTTTATTATTTATTATTTATTATTTATTATTTATTATTTATGTTTATTTATTATTTATTATTTATTCTTTATTCTTTATTCTTTATTATTTATTATTTATTATTTATTATTTATTATTTATTATTTATTATTTATTATTTATCTTTATTTATTATTTATTCTTTATTCTTTATTCTTTATTCTTTATTCTTTATTCTTTATTCTTTATTATTTATTATTTATTGTTTATTGTTTATTATTTATTATTTATTATTTATTATTTATTATTTATTATTTATTATTTATTATTTATTATTTATTATTTATTATTTATTATTTATCTTTATTTATTATTTATTATTTATTATTTATTATTTATTATTTATTATTTATTATTTATTATTTATTATTTATTATTTATTATTTATTATTTATTATTTATTATTTATTATTTATTATTTATTGTTTATTATTTATTATTTATTATTTATTATTTATTATTTATTATTTATTATTTATTATTTATTATTTATCTTTATTTATTATTTATTATTTATTATTTATTATTTATTATTAGTATTTATTATTTATTATTTATTATTTATTATTTATTATTTATTAGTTACTATTTATTATTTATTATTTATTATATATTATTTATTATTTATTATTTATTATTTATTATTTAATATTTATTGTTTATTGTTTATTATTTATTATTTACTATTTACTATTTACTATTTAGTATTTATTATTTATTATTTATTATTTATTATTTATTATTTATTATTTATTATTTATTATTTATTATTTATTATTTATTATTTATTATTTATTTTTTATTTTTTATTTTTTATTGTTTATTGTTTATTATTTATTATTTATTATTTATTATTTATTATTTATTATTATCGAGATTATATCTATTATTTATGTATTATTTGTTTTTTCAATTAATATATATAAGTATATTAATTTCTGTTTATTAACCACATGGCGAGCTTGCTGGAGTGGTAAAGTCTTTGGAAAATATGCAAGAGGTTAGGGGTTCAAATCTCACCAGACGCAGGATTTATTTATATTGCATGGGCATGCATGTGCATGGGCATGCATGTGCATGGGCATGGGAGATGCATGCATGGATAAATAAATAAATAAATACGAAATAAAATAAATAAATAAATACGAAATAAAATAAATAAATAAATAAATAAATAAAATAAATTAATAAAATAAATAAATATAATAAATAAATAAAATAAATAAAATAAATAAAATAAATACGAAATAAATAAAATAAAATAAAATAAATACGAAATAAATAAAATAAAATAAAATAAATACGAAATAAATAAAATAAAATAAAATAAATACAAAATAAATAAAATAAATACGAAATAAATAAAATAAATACGAAATAAATAAAATAAAATAAAATAAATAAATAAAATAAATAAAATAATTACGAAATAAAATAAATAAATAAATAAATAAATAAAATAAATACGAAATAAAATAAATAAATAAATAAATACATAAATAAATAAATAAATAAATATAAAATTAAAAAAATTAAAAAAATTAAAAAAAATTAAAAAAAAAAACCCCCCACTGAATCATTTAGTGGCGGTTTAAACCGCCGCTAAAAAACCGCTGCGAAACGTTCCGACGGTTTTGAAAACCGCCGCGAATAGTTTCTCGACGCACGACTTAGCGGCGGTTTTTGAAAACCGCCACTAAATGCCTTTTTTGCCGTAGTGGGAGATGTATGAATATACTTGGATTCTGTTTTTGTGTGGGTAACACAAACATGTGGGTCATTTATAGAGTTACAAAATAATGTGGTTTGAACACATTAATTTGGTAGTTGGAATAGGTATTCCAAATGAAATTCATTATAAGCAAGAATATACAAAAGGGAATAAAACATGAGAAGTTAATGATTACATAATATGTAATAATTATGAATTAAATGTGTATAATGTAAGAACGCATATCTTAATTTTAGGTATGGATCATTTTTTCAGGTTGTTTTTTAGGAAAAATGAAGAAATGGGATTATTCTTAAGTACACACCTTGTGCCTAGATACCGCGTACAGCCGTGTACTAGCTGTGTAATGGCCGAGTACATGTCCATGTAGGTGACCTGGCAGACTACCTAAAGTGGGGGCCAGTTGAGGCTAGTACATGGTGTGTACATTAAATGAACATACTGTGAACTTTTCTTTTTATTTGATAAATTGGTGTGGGGTCATGTCTCATCCTCGGAAACGTCTTCTTATCCCATAGGATTGTAGAGAAGAGCGATGAAATGGACGTGAACTTTGAGATCCTCATTATTCTCTGTCCAAGCTCTGATTGAGATGTTGTTGGTTATGTTGGATTCCTACTCGTGAGTTATCTCTTCCCCTATAGGATTTATTCCAGATTCCTCCTCTATCGTGAGTATTTCAAGGTTGATCAACTTTACCCTTTTGTAGATCTACATAATTTTATGTCTATTTAAGGGCCGACGTTCAAGAGTGTTGATCATATGACATCAGGGTAGATGTTTTGTGCCATCTATTGATTGTATTTGGATTATATATGCTAAAATTGTCATATATCCACATTTGGGGTTTTGTGTGTTTGGATTTAGACCATGTTTCTTACCAGTTATGGTTTGGTAGATTGATAAAAGTGTAACTACTTATGCAAAAGGTTTTATACCGTAATTATGGGTGTGTTTCCCTTTCTTGATTGATTATGCCTATTTGGTCTAGAGTTCCTATTATCTTTCCTTTTTTCCATGCCTCATCTTGTTAGGATGGAGTTACTGATTATATGAGATGCATGTGATTTTCATTGTGAAATTTTTACCAGGAGGAATTTTACTGTGAGAGCTTCCCAAGGTAGGGTAATTTTTTACGATTTGTTGTTATGTTTACCCAGAGGTATTAGCTATGAGAGCTTCCATGTGGTCTTATACCATAGGGGTTAAACCATGAGAGCTACCCAGAGGGTCATTATTAAATGAATTGATGCTATGTTGACCAAGGGGTATTGACCGTGTGAGATTCCGAGGTGGTCATTTATAAATTTTTAGTACTAATGTAGACCAAAGGGGTTGGACCATAAGATCTACCTAGAGGGTCATTGTAAAATGAATTGTTGTTATGTTGTTCCAGGGGGATTAAACTATGAGAACTTTTCCATAGGCTCATTATTGAATGATTGAATGATTGGGGCAAGTCATCCAAGCCAAAGCAAAAGCTTAGAATTGGTCTTACTTGTTTGTTTTGATGGTCTTGTAAGACATTTTATGTTACTATTACACAAGGGATATAGAGATTGGGAAAGATACCAAGGTTAAAATGATTCAACTATAGAATAATAAATTTAAATGAATGTAATTGAAATCTGTTGGATTGTTTACTTTCGATTAATTCTTAGTTTATTGCTTCATTTCTACATATTACCTGCTATATATATTCATTGATAGATAGGCACTGATCATTTTGTGGTTTCTTACTAGGAATCATCTCACACCCTATTTTGGGTTATGATTTTGGACCCAAATAGATTACATAATTGCGGGTATAGATAAGGGAAAGATCCCTTATTCAGTAGGTACTTGATTGTTGTTGGAGATGGATATCATGGGACCAATCTAAGGTTTGTGATGTGGTTAGAGTTTAATGTTTTTCTATACATTGGTTTTATTATTGTATTTATATAATTGTAACTTTTATGGATTCATTCCTATACACATGTGAAATGCATCATTTTTATATTCTCTAGTTGTTATATTATTATCAGTCTTCTACTGTTTACTTTTGTTGTATAGTATTTTTGCTTCAGCTATTGTTCACTTTTTGTTATTATGTTATGTATACTCTTCCAATGAGGGAATATTTTCCCTAATGTCTTACATTGTCCCTCTCTACTAGTCGGCAGCCTCTGGAATTTGGGGAAATGTGCTTGAGGTTATGTGACCAAACGGGTTCAGGGCACCTTTGGGCGGCACCCAGATCTGGGATGTTACAAAGTGGTATCAAAGGCAGGTTTTATTTTCTACTTTGTCTTACTATTTATAGCCTATAAATAGGGATACGAAGGAATAGGTAGTTGGTAATAATTTGTTCCTGGTAGTAGCTAACCCTGGTACAAGGAAAATCCAAATCTCCCTTGAATATTGCAATTTTCTGGTTATGAAATTGTTACATTTGATTTGATTTCATTGTTGGGTGATTCACTTGTTTTTTCTGTTATTATTTATATCATTTTGGTTCTATTTCTATTGAAACCTAATGATATGGGGGTATGAAATATCATGCATCATATAGGCACTTGCTAGAGATCACATGTCATGCATTCTGGTCATGCTATTTATAATGCATTAATGATTGCATGTTGTTGTGATAGATGTTCTTCTAGATATGAATGTTGTTGTGATAAATTTCAAGATAAAATACCTACTATTATGATGGGGTATTGATAATTTTAAATTTTCATTTTGATGGATGCAAATCTTTGGTCCCTGAGGTGTTATAGGCCCTCTCGGATCATAATTTGGTTGATCATGTTTGAAATTTAATTTAATTTTATTATGATATGACAAGAATAAGGATGCCAAAATTTGATTCATGGGGATTATGGTATCTCATGGGTCAGAATTTTTCATTCCTTGAACAAAATTTTATGTTTTTAAGGGTTCTGGAGAAGTTTTAGAGGCTTATTGTACACGTCGTGTAGTCTTTGACCATGTTACTGATAGTGTGATCAGAGACATGGGGTTGATAAATGTTTGGTAGAACATGTCGTGTACTATAAGTACACACCATGCTGTAAATACCATGTAATCATCTGTGTGACTAACAACACAGCTGGATGAAATTCAGATGGTACACATCATGTCTAGCTTGTACACGTCGTGTAGTGATCGACTATGTACCTGGATGTGTGAATAACGACACAGGTGGATGGAACTTAAGCAGTGTATGTTGTGTCGAGGGTGAACATGTTGTGTAGTGTTACCCTGGAGAGAACCGTGTAGTTCTAGTTGTGTATAAGAACTTAGGCAGGAGTGAATATTCAAGAACAAGCCATATCTCAGGAGGAACATGTCGTGTGTATGGGTGTTACACAACCAAGTTGGAATATGTACACTCCATGTTAATAGCCTAAGGGAACACATCTTGTAGTGGTTGTACACACCATGTAACCCCCTTTTGTAAAACTTCAATTCTTTCTTCTTTTATTCCCTTCATTCAATTTTTAGTTTCTATCCGTGATAATCATGAACTAAGTTGTGCACTTGGCCTTACAGAGTCATGCCACAAAGACATCCTCTCATTTTTCAACAGGAATAGGGTGATGATCAAACACTATAAATAGTAGATCAGGGACTAAAAATAGATCCTCCTGTCATACTCGTCTTATCACCAGTTGTTATACCGGACGCATGTGCTGATGCATAGTTCTGTGACGGCTTTTTGAGGATGTTACATAATTTTTAGGGAGAACCGCATCATATCCCAACTATGAAAGAGTTTATGAGGTCATTCCAGTAGTATCATCCTCCCACTTTTTCAGGGGATGGAGGACCATAGGCTGTAGATACATGGTTGGATTCTATGCTTACTATCTTTGAGTATTTGGAGACGCCTCCTAAGAGGAGGGCGAATCGTGCGATGTACATGCTATGTGTTTCTTCCAAGAAATGTTGTGACATTATCTCATATGTGGGACATCGTCAGGATATGTCTTGGGAAAAGTTTCAGAGAAACTTCTATGATTACTTCTACCCCGAGATGTTGAGGGCCGATCAAGACCGAGAGTTCATGCACTTAGAGAAAGGCACTCTTTCAGTGATGGATTAATATTCTCATTTTATAGAGCTTAAACACTTCAGACCTGTTTTGGGAGGTGATGAGTTATCTCTTGCTATGTGATTTGAGGATGGTCTTAGGTATGACATTCGGTCATAGGTGAACGTTTTCAGGCTGACTTCAGTGACAGCTATAGTGAACGAGGTGCTAATTACCGAGCAAAATCTGAGGCAGTTGGGAGTTGTGATCCAGGGCTGTTCAGTATCCATGGATGGTACTCCTTAGATAGATAGAAGGAAGTACACAGGAAGCTTTTACACAATGTTTCTTTAGGTGGCTAGGTGGTATTTTACCAGTGCGGGAAGAGTGGGCATACGAGACCGCGTTCCCCGAAGGACCTAGTCGAGTGTCGATCTTGCGGAAAGATGGGCCATATTCAGTGTTTTTTCTGGATGTTCCTACTAGCATAGAGTGAGAGGGGTTCTGTTATGACTCGACGATTAGGAGGAGGACCACCAGTTTCCTTACAGTTAGAGAACTGGTGTTCGCCAGGTTGTTTAGGCCAAGGAGGAGGTCGTGTTTATGGTATCCAGATGGTAGGTCTTTAGTGACAACATGGTGGATTACCTCAATGTAGTCAGAATGGGTCGCAAGGTTGTGGTATAGGTCATACTTTTTCATTAAAGCATATCCAGTAGGATCAGGATCCTGTACCCTCTACAGTTAGAGGTACGATTCTAGTTGACTCAGTTTTAGCTTCTTCTCTTTTTGATACAGGGGCTTCCCATAGTTTTATATCTATTACCATTATGGTGATCCATGTGCTTTGTATCTTTAACTCTGATGATTTTATGACACTAGACACTCTTTTGGGGATTATGATGGCTAGTGAACGTTAGTCAAAGTTCCTTATTGAGGATGGTGGGTGTCACTTCTTATGGGACCCCTATGTCTTAGAGATGATAGGCTTCGATGTCATTCTTGGAATGGATTGGTTGGTCTCTTTCCAAGCCTTTGTTGACTGCTATCTCTGTAGGGTGAGTTTCATGTCACTAGAGAGTGGGTATTTTCTACACAAGGGTGAATGGGATGTCCAGTCGAGCAGAGTTGGACCCGAGCATCATGGGTTGGGAGGAATTATATCCCACATTTCTAGTTTATATTTGGATGACTAGGTGACTTCACGGATAGAATTTCCTCTAGTGGTGGATCATTTCATAAATGTCTTCCAGATGAATTTTTAGGTTTATATATAGAGATAGGGGTATATTTCTCTATTGATCTTGTTCCAGGAGGGCCATTGGTGTCCATTACTCCTTATAGGATGGCTACACCAGAGTTAAATGATTTCAAGAAGCAGTCAGAGGAGTTGTAGGCAAAGGGTTTCATCTGAACCAATACTTATCCTTGGGGTTATCCTATCCTTTTTGTGAATAAGGAAGACAGTAACCTTATACATTTCATGGATTATTGGAAGCTGAACCAGTTGATAGTCAAGAACTGATATCCTTTGTCGAGGATTGATGATCTGTTTGATCAGATTCGAGGACCTCGGGTGTTCTCGAAGATTGAATAGAGATCTTGTTATCATCAGTTTCACATTAGACCATAATATATACCTCTTACAGCCTTTCAGAGCAGGTATGGTCTACACGAGTATTTGGTTATGTCGTTTGGTCTCACAAACGTTCCAGAAATTTTCATGGAATTGATGAACCATGTGTTCCATCCTTACCTGTATTCTTTTATGGTAGTCTTCGTGGATGATATCTAGGTGTACTCTAACACTCAACACAACCACTCCACCTATCTTGAGATCATATTGAGTACATTGAGAGATCATTAGTTATATTCTAAGTTCTCAAAGTGCCACATTTGGATTGACCATATTCACTTCTTGGGTCATGTTATCCAGGAGACAGGAGTATCAGTAGACCCAAAGAATGCGAGAGTAGTAGTTTCCTAGGGGTAACTGAAGAACTTCTTTGAGGCATGATGTTTTTTGGGGATGGATGGTAAATTTAGGATATTTATTTTGGACTTTTCATGTTTATCAGTGCCACTGATGGGCCTGACTAAGAAGGGTGTGAAGTACTTGTGGACAGATTCTTACGATTCAACCTTTCATGAGCTAAAAGGGAGGTTTTCTTATGCACCAATACTGATTTTTATGGATTTGGGAAAGAGTTACACCATTTACTACAATTTATAAGGTATTGGGATGGGAATAGTGCTTATACAAGGGGAAGGAGTAATTCCATATGGGTCTTGGTGGTTGAGGCCATATGAGAGGAATTACTTGACGCACAATCTCGTGTTGTATGTAGTTGTACATGCTTTGCGCTATTGGAGGAATTATATTTTTGGATATCATTTTGTGGTATACACTAACCACAAAATCCTCAAGTATATCTTTACTCTACATGATCTGAATTTCAAATAGTGAAGGTGGGTTCAGTACCTTTAGTATTTTGATTTTGAGCATGCCTACACAGCTGGGAAAGGAAACTTAGTCGCTCATACGTTGAGTTTTAGGACTCAGATACATGTAGTTTAGGAGGCCAGTAGTGAGTGGAATCTTATAGATATATTCTCTGAGATGAATTTGGTGGTGCATGATAGATAAGGGTAGATGTTTCCTTCTTCTATAGTTGTTACCACTACTCTTCTGGATTGAGTGCGAATGAGGTAGCTATCAGATTTCTAAATCCTAATCTTATGGGAGAGTGTGTTAGGCGAGGACCCTACTCCTGGATGGATCGTAGGTGATGATAAGGTATTGAATTTTCATGGATGCATATGGGTTTCAATGGACATACGAGTGGATTTGATGCGATATTTTCATGCCTCGGCATGGGAAGTTCATCCTAGTGTCACCAAGATGTATCGAGATGTGCATCATCGGTATTGGTGGTCGGGCATGAAGAGGGATGTAGCTAGTTTTGTTATGATATGTTCCACCTGTTAGCAGGTGAAGGCAAAGCATCAGCAACTGGTAGGGATTTTACAGCAGTTACCCATTCCCGAGTGGAAGTGGAATTATTTCGTGATGGATTTTGTGATGGGTTTACCGAGGTCGCCTTGATGGAATAATGCAGTATGGGTTGTTGTTGACAGACTCACTATGGTTTCACATTTCTTTTGGATAAAGGAAACCTTCAGTGTTGTTGATATTTGAAGGATGTACATCCTAGAGATTGTATGTTTTCATGGGTTTCCACACTCTATATTTTCAAAAAGGGACGTCCAGTTTACTTCTCGTGTCTGGAAGAGACTACAGAGGTATTTGGGTACACAGGTTCTTCTAATTACAAATTACCATCCCTGGACTTATGGTAAGTCCAAACACATGATTAAGATTTTGGAGTACATGCTAAAAGTATTCATCCTAGATATAGGGGGATCTTGGGTGAGACACAAACCCCTAGTAGATTTTTCCTATAATAATAGTTTTCAGGAAATGATTCAGATGGCATCTTATGAGAATTTCTATGGTAGGTCATGCCGATCACCCCTATTATGGATGGAGGTAGAAGAGGTATATATGTTTGTACCTTGTCTTGTCTAAGAGACCACGGAGCAGGTGGAGTTGATTCAGAAGATGATGACTACTAAAAAATCTCACCAAAAATCTTATGTTGATCGACGGACATGGCCTCTGGAGTTCAAGGTTGGAGACTAGGTTTTCTTACGTGTCACACCGAGGTTGGGACACAGGATGATTAGGATGTAGGGAAAGCTTTCAATGAGATATTTCAGGGCTTTTGGGGTTTTTGAGAGAGTCAGGCTGGTTTCCTATCGATAATAGTTACCTTAGAGGTATCAGGCTATGCACAACATTTTTCGTGTTTCTCAGTTATAGCGTTACTTTTTAGACCCGTCTCATGTTTTTTAACTCGAGGATGTTGAGTTAGCGGTGGTTACATCCTTCAAGTAGAACCCTATTCAGATTGTAGATCGCATCATGAAGGTTCTCTGTGGCTAGTTTGTTCCTCTAGTACGAGTGCTATGGAAGCATGGTTGAGTACTAGACGAGACTTGGGAGATGGAGGAGGATGTACAATCATATTGGAAAGAGTTGTTTAAAGCTTCTTCTTCACTACCCTGGGAAGGGAAATTTGGGGATGAATTTCCTTCAGGGGGGAATTTTGTAAGAACCTCGATCTTTATTTTAGGTATGGATCTTTCTTTCGGGTTGTTTTTTTGGAAAAAGGAAGAATTGAGATTTATCTATGTACATGTTGTGTACTTATGAGTACACACCGTGTAATCAGGTACCACGTACAGCCACATACTAGCTGTGTAACGTCTGAGTACATGGATGTGTAGGTGACCTAACAGACAACCAAAATCGGGGTCTAGTTGAGGCAAGTACATCGCATGTACATTAAATGAACGTTCCATGTACTTTTATTTTTATTTGATAAATTGGTGTGGGGTCACGTCTCATCCTCAAAAACGTCTTCTTCTCCCATCAGTTCATATAGAAGAGAGACTAAATGTATAAGAACTTTTAACTTATCCCGATTCTCCATTTGAGCTCTGATTGAGATGTTTTCGGTTGCGTTGGATTCCCACTGGTGAGTTATCTTTTCCCCTAGATCCTTTCATCCCAATTCCTCCTCTATTGTGAGTATTTCAAGGTTGATCAATTTTACCCTTTTGTAGATCTACATTGATCTAGTCCAATTCAATGGCTCACGTTCAAGGGTGTAGATTGTATGACATCAAGGTAGGTGGTTTGTTCCTTTTGTTGATTGTATTTAGATTATATATGCTAAAATTGTCATATAACCACTTTTGGGGTTTGGTGTGTTTGGATTTAGACCATGTTTTTACCTGTTATGGTTTGGTGGATTGATTAAAGGGTAATTTCTTTTTCATAAGGTTTTATACCTTGATTATGGGTGTGTTTCCAATGCTTGATTGATTATGGCCATTTGGTCTAGAATTCCGATTAGGATTGCCTTTTTTTCCATGCCTCATGTTGTTAGGATGGAGTTACTGATTATATGAGACTCATGTGATCCGCATTTTGAAAGTTTTATCAATGGGAATTTGACTGTGAGAGATTCCTGAGGTAGGGTTATTTATGTACGAATTGTTGTTATGTTGACCCAGAGGTATTAACTGTGAGAGATTTCAGGTGGTCATAGACAAGAGGGTTTAGATTGTGATAGCTACCCATAAGGTCATTATTAAATGAATTTATGTTATGT
This sequence comes from Viscum album, assembly GCA_963277665.1. NCBI lineage: Eukaryota > Viridiplantae > Streptophyta > Magnoliopsida > Santalales > Viscaceae > Viscum > Viscum album. The sequence continues at coordinate 815,631,607 of OY728127.1, forward strand.
TGACCAAGGGGTATTGACTATGTGAGCTAACTAGGAGATCATTCGTAAATGTTTAGTGCTAATGTAGACCAAAGGGGTAGGACCTTGAGAGCTACCCAGAGGGTCGTTATTAAGTGAATTTTTTTATATTGGACCAAGGGGATTATACTATGATAACATTCCTATAGGGTCGTTATTGAATGATTGAATGATTGGGGAGAGTCTTCCAAGATAAAGTACAAGCTTGGAATCAGCCTTAATTGTCTTTTTAGATTGTCTTATGAGACATTTGATGTTACTATTACACAGGAGATATAGAGATTAGGCTATATACCAAGGTCAAAATGATTAAAATGTTGAATGATAAATGTAAATAAATGTAATTGAAAACTAAACTATTGTTTACTTCTGAGTATTTCCATGTTTATTTCTTCATTTCTGCATATTACCTGGTATATATATTCACTGACAGTTAGGCATAGATATTTTGGTGGTTTCCCACTAGGATTCATCTCACACCCTATTTTGGTCATTATTTTGGACCCAAATAGATTATATTATTACAGGTATAGATAAGGTCAAGTGCCCTTCTTCATCAGGTACTTGATTGCTGTTGGAGCTGGAGAGCATGGGACAAGGATGAGGCTTGTGATGATGTTAAAGTTTATGTTTTTGTGCTCTTTGGTTTTAGTATTTTATTTCCTACATTTTTAATAGTTTGGATGATTTCTTAGATGCATGTTACATGCATCATTTTTATATGCTCCATTTTTTATATTATTATCAGTCTTCCGCTGTTTAATTTTTTTGTATGGTATTACTACTTCCGCTACTGTTTAATATTTGTCGTTATGATATGTATACTCTTCCAATGATGTAATATTTCCTCTATTTTCTTACCTTATCCATCACTTCTAGTCAGTAGCCTCTGGAGTTTGGGGAAATTCTCTTGAGTTAATGTGACCAACTGGGTTTGAGGCACCTTTGGTCGGCACCTGGATCTGGGACGTTACATATAATTTGTACAATAAATGATTAATACATTAAATGAAACCCCCTAAAACATAAAGTGTGAGATTCTTTCCAAATAAAATCTTGTCAAATACCTGATAATTCAGTAGGGTATTTTCAATCTCATTATGAATGACCATGAATTATATTATGTAAGGAAAGAATGCTATAAGAAACTCTGGATTATCTTTTAGGGTGTGACTAGCTTGGTATGAGTATCCCTTTATTATCCTTTGTTAACTTATTCATGAAATTTTATTTGGGTTAGATGAACTAAGAAACCCTAAAAGTTTGGATACTAATGGAATAAGGTTTATTTTATCCATATAATGGATTTTGTAAAGATTTATCCCATAAACATTCCAATAATTACAATTTTTATGATTGGAATGATTCCCTATCCATATAATCATGAATTGTTTATGCAAACAAACTTGTTTAAGTTATGATGAAATATAGATAATGTCCTAATAAATGAATATGATGTACAGGGTCATCATTTTAGTAGGATAAATATCATTAAAATTCCATAATGAATAGATATGAAACATGACATGCACCCACTGATATGTCTTCGTTGTAGATTATGAAACACTTAATGATATTCATTTTGAGAACATTTATTGGTATGAATTATAAAATAGTTAAATATTCATATTTAACGCGACGAAGAGTTTTCAAGGAGAAACATTCTGAGAATCCATGTGTAATTATTATAGAGAATAATTCTATCAACTCTGAGTCATGGGTATTGGATATAGTGTGTGCATCACACATATGTGTAAAAAACAAAGACTCAAAGATGAGAGGGAATTGATGAAGGGTGGAGTAGATATTCTTATAAATAATAGTCCATAAGTTACTACATTAAAATTTGACATTTATGATATAATATTATCCATTGGATTAGTTATAAAATTTAAAAAATATTATTATGCTCCCACCAAAAATAGGATTTTTATTTCTATATCTGTTTTGTAAAATATTGGATTTTAATTCATTATTACGGACAATATTTGTTAAATATATAATAATGATATGATTTATGGAATTGGGAATATAATTAACAGTTTATATATTATTGATATGGATAATACTATTTATATAATTTATAATAAGAATGTTAGGGTTGATTTTATTCCCACCTACCTTTGGCTTTATCTCCTTAGATATATAAACAATAAATGCATTCAAGAACACCCTAAAGATGGATTTATAGACTCATTAAATTATAAATCATTTTAGAACTGTGAATATTGTTTATTAGGAAATATGAACAAAGATTGTTTTAGGAGAAAAGGTGAAAGGTGTAGTTGTGCATTAGATCTCATACATAGTGTTGTATGCAAAATTATGAGCACACAAGTGAGTGGTGGTTTTTGTTTCTTCATTACTTTTATCAATAACTTCAGTCGGAATGGATATGTGTTTTTTATGAAACATAAGTATGAAATTTTTGAAAAGGTTCAAAGATTTTTAGAATGACATAAAACATTAGTTGGGAATGAGTATTAAGATCCTACAATTAGGGCGGGTGGTGAATTCTTAATCAAGGAATTCATTTATCATTTGAGATATTGTGGAATTGTTTCAAAAATCACTCCAACTAGAATACCATAATGGAATGGTATGTCTAAAAGGATAAATAATTCCATTTTGGACATGGTTTGATCAATGACTAGTCTATGTGACCTTCCTATCTCATTATTGGTTTATTCTCTAGAAACTATTGTATTTCTGCTAAATCATGTTACATCAAAAGTCTTCATAAATACATTAAGTGAGATATAGACTTGGAAATTTCCCAATATTCCTTTTATGACGATTTAGTTTTGTGATGCATTCATATAAATATTAGTTCATTATAATCTTGACTCTAAATATGATAAGTTCTTTTTTATTATCCTAAAGAAACTACAAGGTATTAATTTTATAATCCTACTAAACACAAAATGTTTATGGAACAATTTGGAGTTTTTTTGAGAAGGAACACTTAAATAGAGATGTCTATGGGAGGAAATTTGAACTTGTATAATTTCAATACCAACAAAAAAAAATTGTTCCTGATATGGAAGTTGGGCTAGTTTCGCAAAGATTCGTGGAAGAAGAACTGACTCAAGCTACACAAGAGCCTCAATGGTCTAGTAGGATTCATAAAGATCCAATTAGATGTAGATTTTACATAGAAAATTATGATGATATTCCATTCATAGGTGATGAACCTACCATTTACCAGGAATGCATTGAGAGTTTTGTTTTTAATAAATGGTTAAAAGTTATTGAATCAAAAATGGACTCCATGTATACTAACCAACTTTGGAACTTTGTGGATACACCTTAAGTGGAAAAATCCATAAGGATTAAGTGAGTTTTTCACAAGAAATATTATATAGATGGTATAGTTTCCACCTATAAAGAACACTTGGTGGAAAAGGGTTATGAACAAATCCATGGTATTGACTATGAAGAAACCTTTTAACCTATAGCGATGAAAAAGCCCCTTCATATTTTTCTAGCACTAAAATATCATTAGGACTATGATATATTTTAAATTTATTTCAAAATAGATTAATTTAATGGGAATTTAGATTAGGATGTGTATATGTTATTGGTTAAAGGTTTTAAAGTTCCAAATTAGTCTTCTGAGGTTTGAAAGTCACAATGTCCCTTTATGGATGTAAGAAAGCTTCTCAAAGCTAGAATACCTAGTTTTATTAAAAAAATGGGCCTAGACTACCATCCTACCAATCACCAAACCTAAATTTTTATAGGTCTCAAAGACCATTCCTAATCCCCACAATCAGGAGACAAGTGCCTGAGCATCACAGGTTTCCTATATGGAATGGTTTCACAAAAATCAGGGATAAAACAGTGGAATATATAAATACATGAAACAAAAGAAATAAATATAATTGAAAAATTTCATAAAAAACTACTATGATCTAACCCATTTGTATATACCTGAATGACAACCAAGAACAAAGAGTGATAGAAAAGAAAAAACAAAACTAACCAAAAAATAAAGCTACCACAAATCAACCAACTCAAACCAAGCCCGAAATCAACTCCATGAAACCTTTTGTTTCTCACCACCTCCCAGCTCACCCAACGTCATCCAGGATTATTGGAAATGAGGAAGGATGTACTAGGAAACCTGGAGTTTTAATACCTAAAATTTTATAGGAGTGAGATAAAAATCCATGTACATCACCACAACCTGTTGAAACTATGAAATATTTTTCATAAGTAAATTCCACAATGATAGTTTGAAAATAAATATATAATGTAAGATTTACATAAATAAAACACATGTAGAAAAAAAAATTCTTTAACCATGAACAGTATAATTTCACCTGTTTTCCAAAACTTTACACTCATGTTTGAATAACCAAACCACCATACTAAGCCATCTCAAAACAAAAAAAAATTCAACACAAAAAAGGATTTTTTTATTTGAATAAAAAATTGTTTCTTTTAAAATATTTCTCTAAGAGAATCCCCATTTAAAAACCCATTTTTAAAAAATTATTTAAAGAACCCACACATGGGGTAATCAAGTAAGGTTAAATCATGTGTTCCATCCACATAAACCATTTGAAACCAAAGTTCCAAACATGACCTTAACATCAAAACACATCTTGGATTTCCATTCCAATTTTAATTTCATAAAATATTTTCTAGAAATATTTTGGAAAATGATAGAAAATTCTAATTTCATGGAATTTCTAAATATATTTTTTTAATTATATATAATTATTTCGAGACTGCGAAATCTAACGGTGTGTAATTTCGAGGCCCGGAGTGCCCAGAATGATCTGTTGAAGTTTTTCTAAGCTTTAATTAGAATGTGTAGAAGTTTTCCTGAAAAATTGGAATAACTCTTAAACATTTTCCCAGATCAAAAATCTAAGGGCACCATTGCATTCGGGATGGTGGTTTTACCCTAGGAGAGACTTAATTTTAGTCGGTGCATTCTTCCTGTGAGAAAACCTGAAAATTGCATAACCTTAAATAAAATAATTAAATAAAGTTATTTTATTTTTCAAATTCTTATAACTCACGAACAGTGACTCAAATTAAAAATTGGAGACCACCGCTGAACTCTTTAGGGTATGATTTCCTTAGGTAGATACTAACATTGGCTGGCACGGGCCAACTATAGAAGTTAGTTTTTTGCTGTAAATAAAATAATTAAGTAACAATTATTTTATTGTTAAAATCCATAACTTCTAAATGGTAAATATGATTGAAAATATAAGAGTACCATTGAGTTTTTTGGGGTTTGTTCTCCTTAGGCGGAGCCTAACCTCGACCAGCGTGGGTCAAGGGTGAACGTTAATAATTTATTAAACTTTTGTTTGGGTGCATTCACTAAATGCGTGAGCGGTGTTTTCTAACTTTTGAACTGGTGCTCAGATTAAAATTATGAGGGTACCATTGAATCTGCAGCACCGGTATTCGCTTAAGGGATACATCACTTCGACTGCAGTAGGTATGGATAAAAAGTTAGATTTTGGGAATTTTTAAAATAAATAAATAAAATAACTTTGTTATTTTATTTTCATTCTTTTCCTCCAACGGACAAGCGACAACGTAGGACCAGTGACGTTTCAAGCTAATAAATGGTTTGACCTTTAAATCCTAATTAACATCAATGTTGGGGAATTAATAAGGCTCCTAATTAATGATCCCCCATTAAATCCAAATGTCGTTATCTACTTTCCCTCCCTCATATTTATATGAATCTTGAGGAGAAGTATCGAACAGCTTCACCAAGAAGCAAAGTGCTAAAAAAGTGATGAGATTACAAACCCTTGGAGGACGGAGCCAGTTCTGGTGAGCGGTGATGAGCGACACTGAAACCCCAAAAAAGAGATTGATGATCGAGCGACATCATTGGAGGCTAGTTGCAGGGGACGACAAAAACCAAACCACTTCCCCAACTATAGGCGTTTCTCCATCATTCTTGAGGTAGGGGTTTGATTATTGTTTAATTCAATTTATTTTTTTGAATCATTTAATCCTCCCTCTTGAATACAATCTAACACAGAGGATGAAGGCCTAACACACTCAGCCAGAACCCACCGCTACTTTGCTACCATTTCCCCTCCATGGAAGACTGCCGGTGTGGTGGCACCAACTGGCAACGAAAGAGGCGGAGTGCCAACACGCACTACAAGAGGAGGCCACAACACTAATCTGCGGTGGTCAACAGAGCAGCCCACATCGGCCGGCCACAGAGGAGGTTCGGCGCACCGTCGCGTGTCGCTGGTGACCAAGGGGAAATGGCTCATCAACTACGGCGGTCGGATAAAGCAGCCAGCACATTGGCCAGCCACAGAAGCAGAGGGTGGCACGACCAGTGTGCCGCCAGTGGGAAAGAGGTCATGGATGAAGCTGCGACGAAGGAGGAACCCGCCGTGCGGGTTCCGTGGAGACTGAGTGATGCCCATATGGAACCTCCATTTCACAAAACCGAATGACCTTCGGGCCGTTCGGGATACCATGGGGAAATTCTCCCCACTTTCCAGCTCACACGGCCGTCCATTTGACGAACCGTCTGCAGCATTAGGATCCTTGGATCAAGATAGTCCTTTTTGTATACTCCACTTGATTTTTGGAGATAGTTGGAGTACGGCCAGGTTGGATCGAACCTAAATCCAACCAGGGCCCCGGAACTAAAACGCTTATAACTCACAAACCGGGTGTCTGATTGATGCACTTTCTGTCATGTTGGAACCATTACAACAAGGCAGTCCTTTAGGTTACACCTTTGTGGATCTTAGTGGTGTTCTAGGTACGAACGATATCTCAAGAGGCAGATTATACAGAACTCGAGTGTACCAGGTGCGAGGAATATAATGGATGGATATAACGTGAAGAAAGAACATTGATCCTATGTGGGTCAACATCTATCAGATCTTGTGTGGGTTAGCACTTAGAGATCCTATGTGGATCAGCGCATACCGATCCTGTGTCGGTTAGCGGGGGTTAGTTACCTATCATTCCTGTGTGGGTTAGAAGAAGTGTTACATAGCAGAATAAGATGATCTATCCTAATGACTAATCATCTACAATTCTATAATTAAGTTATACCTGATTATGAGCCAATTATTTTACCTGTGTGGTATTTCTATCTTTGTGGTGTTACCTTTATGGTACTTCTAACTTTGTGGTGTTACATATGTGGTACTTCTATCTTTGTGGTGCTACCTGTGTGGTACTTCTAACTTTGTGGTGTTACCTGGGTGGTACTTCTATCTTCGTGGTGTTACCTGTGTGGTACTTCTATCTTTTTGGTGTTACATGTGTGGTACTTCTATCTTCATGGTGTTACATGTGTGGTACTTCTATATTTTTGGTGTTACCAATTTGGTACTTCAATCTTCATGGTGTTACCTGTGTGGTACTTATATCTTCGTGGTGTTACCTGTGTGGTACTTCTATCTTCATGGTGTTACATGTGTGGTACTTCTATCTTCGTGGTGTTTCTTGTGTGGTACTTCTATATTCATGGTGTAACCTGTATGGTACTTATACCTTTGTGGTGTTACATGTGTGGTGCTTCTATCTTCGTGGTCTTGCCTATGTGGTACTTCAATCTTTGTGGTGTTACCTGTGTGGTACTTCTACCTTTGTGGTGTTACCTTTATGATATTATTTCCTTATGTATGAGATGATTATATCTTGAAAACTTAGGTATATCTATGGGCATATACCTAAGTATAATTGACGTCTAATGCTTTGTGCTTTGAGTTTGTGGTCTTGATTTATGGTTTTTTCCTTTGTGAAACTCTAGGAGACCTACAGGGGTATCGGGGTCCCTACTGATTATCATTATACTCACCCCTGCACGGGCTACACCGCACCTTATTGTGTCTTGTGCAGACGACGGACAACATTGGTCGAGGATGAGGGAGCTAGGAATGGACGGTTCCCGGAGGTGGATCTTTTGGCGTGACGTGACGCAGAGACTTCTGTTCGTGAGTTGTACCAACCCTTCAGGTATGATCCTCGGTGGATGATCCAGGATCTATTTTTTACTTTTCAATTGTATTTTTACTTTTCATTTGTACTTGTACCTTTTCAGTTGGGCTTGTATTCCGGACCCTTTACTTTCAACACACTTTTACTACAGTAGTTTACTTCATGGTTACTTCTTGTTGGGTTCTTGGACTATGTTTCTCTACTGGTTAAAAATGAAATGCCTTCCCATATTAGGGATACACCTTTCTGGTGCTAGTCGTCATCCCCTGTCCTATGGAAGGCGGGCTTGGAGTAGTCATGGGACGGGCCCCGAGGGACAAGCCATGACAAAGTGGTATTAGAGGAGTCAGTTCTACTCAAGAACTAGGACTCTGATATTTTCTATGTTTCAATAGTGTTGAGTGTTATGAGTGTGGTTTTTTTTTTGGGGAATCCAAGGTTGGTGTGGCAGCCGACGTATCCATACACTTGGACCCTGAATTCTGATTTCTGACTCAGTGCACAAAAACACTGATTGCATGTGTTTTTGGAAAGTTTTTTCTTTTGATTTCTTTGAGTCAGCTCACCAGGTATAATTTATTGACTGTGGAGCACCTGTTTTTTTTTCAGGATACCGCCACGTAGACAGCCAGCTAAGATTTCCGAGAGAGTACAAAATGATGGCCCACTAACCGACGAGGCTCCGATGTGGGGCCCTCTTACTGTGTTGGCACCTTCAGGTGGTGTACCAGCAACACCACCACCCATTGGGAAGAAGTTACCACCAGCCTCACTGGAGGATAGTGCACTCTGACTGAGCATGTCGCACAAGTTCCAACGGTATAGGCCTATGAGGTTTTAAGGAGAGACAGATCCCCAGGCAGCTGAGGACTAGCTGGAGGTTGTGGTTGGAGTTTTTCGCCTAGTTGGGACACTAGTAGATTAGATGATGATCCTTGATGCTAGTCTTTATCAGTGTGTGACCATGAGGATGGTCTGCATTGTTATGAGGCTTCGATACATGGACCATTGCCCGAGATGGTACCTTTGGATAGTGTTCCATCTATATCACTGCTCATTGGCCAGCAGTTACAACTGGAGATACCGGTAGAGGACACATGTAGGCTTAGTGTCTTACCCATGTTTCAATATCAGATTCCCCTCAGGTTCGGAGGTGAGGCCGACTCACAAGCGTCTAAGGACTATCTTGAGGAGGTGGATGAGTTTCCATCTATCTAGGGCACCATTCAATCAGATGGTGGTCTTGGTAGAGAGCCTTCTACGTAGCTCAGTAGGACAATGACAGGGTTTAGGTTACCCTGATCTTGCGAAGTGGAGACATTTCTATGGAAAAACTTGATAACCTTCCTCAAAGAAGGGGGTATCTTTCTATAAATATCTAATGGATGAGAAATCCCTATAGATTATACAACATGGTCAGGATGACATGTCAGTATTTGAGTACTCATCGAGGCATACCAACCATTCCAGGTACTCGATGAATACAGTACGGTTAGTGATTTAGGGCTCAGAACTTCGAGCAAGGTGTGTTTAGGGACATCCAAGCTATCACTATTCCTCTATGCATTCCTACTTATGTTAGGGTGAAAGAGAGAACCTTTGTGGTTGAATGTTCTTTGTCTTAGTGAATACAGCCAATGAATGTTTGTAGTGTAAAAGCAGGAAACTGACGCTAGTCTTAGAGACTTGGGTGTGTAAAATGTTTCACGAAGAGTAAGTGATAGGGATAGATGAATCTGTAGGGCAGAAGACATGGAAGTGGAGATAGGAGAGTGTCATGAGGTGGTATGCATTTCGACATGTTACAACCACCCCCCAATATGGTCCCCATCAGGATTAGGGAGCTGGAGGACAGGGGAAGGGAGTAGCTTCAAGTGATTATGGAGTGTGACCCAAGGGCTCCATGAATGATTTAAGGTATGTTCTATTTCTACTACTAGTTGTCATATTAATAGACATAGGTACCAACCATTCCTTCTTACCATGAATCTTGTTCAAGACCTAGAGTTTCTAGTTAAAACATTGACCTGACCCTAACGTTTAGAGATACCTTTAGGAGGATACTTGATAATCACACTTATGTCGATAGTGTGATTTTACCTTTGAGGCGAGATTTTTGGTTGGAACCTCTTGGTGGAAGTGTCGAGGCCTTACGAAGTTAGTTTGGGTATGGACTAGACATCCACAGTTCATACTCAGATTGATTGTATTGGGATAAAAGGTTGTAGTTTATCTAAAATGTTGGAATGGGTTTTCCTTGGTCAGCAAAAAAGGAAACCCGGGTAGCACGGGATAAACTCATGCATAGGAGGGTGCAGCTGATCACTTTTGAGTCGGCCAGCCTTACCCTCATGGCAGCAGGAGTTTTTAGTTTTCAGTTCCCAACAGGATTGGAAGAGTGTGGGGACATTTTTTTAAAATATGTTTCCTGGATTACCTCTCAGAAGAGAGAGGGACTTATACTTTGTCTGGGTACTACCGGAGTTTTGAACCAAACTTCTCTAGGGTAGCAGCACCCTTGATAGCTTTGACGATGAAGAGGAATCCTTCCCTATGGACGGAGAAGTGTCAGCAGAGCTTTCAGAAGCTGAAATAGCAATGATGGCTAGAGTTCCTCTAGGACTATGAGATTGAGATAGTCTATACTCCTAGGAAGGGTAACATGGTAGTAGACGCACTCAACAGGAGGTCTAGTCTATAGTTGCTGAGTGAGGCATCAGAGCAGCTAGTCGAACTGCAGATATCCTTTTTGGATAAAGATGGAGCAGCTTACATCCAGTCTATGACTTTCACTCTCCCAATTCCTCAGCGAGTTTGGGAGGCACAACTTAGGGATGTTGACTATGAGGCCCGACATTCTCAGATATCCTTAGGACGATCTCCTGAAGGATTTTATGAAGGTGGGGAGCATGTCATCCTCTTCAGAGGATGAACCATGGTACTAGTGATGCGTTGGGAGGATATGTTGAGGGAGACCATGTATTCCTACGGGTCTCGCGCTGAAGAGGATTGCGGAGGTTTGATAATATGGTAAGCTATCTCTGAGGTTTATTGGACCTTTCTATATTCTCAGCAGAGTGGATGAGGGGGGTGTACCGTTTATCTTTTTACCCACAGATGCAACGGGTGCATAATTTTTTCCATGTTTCGCAGCTAAGGATATGCGTGCATGATCCATTACATGTTCTTGACTAGGTATAGTTGGACTATGATGATGGGGTGACTTTTATGGAGTTCCCAATGGAGATAGATGAACTACAGGAGTGATTCCTTTGTTGATGAACTATCCCTCTAGTGCGAGTTCAGTGGTAGTGTGGGGACCACTAGGAGAGCACATGGGAGTGGGAGGCTCAGATTCGTTCTCAGTACCCTAATTTGTTTGATTTACATTTTTTGGATTTCGAGGACCTATATCCCTAAGGTGGGTAGAATGTAATGTCTCGGAATTTCTGCCTAATTTTTTTTAATTATATGTAATTATTTCGTGACTGCCAAATCTAACGGCGTGTGATTCTGAGGCCCAGAGTGCCCGGAATGATCTTTCGAAGTTTTTTTAAGCTTTAATTAGCGTGCATAAGCAGTTTTTCTGAAAAAGAGGAATAAATCTTAAATAGTTTCCCATATCAGAAATATGAGAGCACCATTGAATTCAGGATGGCGGGTTTACCCTAGGAGCAACATAATTTTAGTCGGCGCATTCTTCCTGTGAGAAAAACCAAAAATGGCTTAACCGTAAATAAAATAACTAAATAAAGTTATTTTATTTTTCAAATTCTTATAACTCATGAACAGTGACTCAGATAAAAAATACGAGACCACTGCTTAACTCGTGAGGGTATGATTTCTTTAGGCAGATACTAACATTGGCCGACGCAGGCCAACTATGGTAGTTAGTTTTTGGCTGTATATAAAATAATTAAGTAACAATTATTTTATTGTTAAAATCCATAACTTTTAAACGATAAAACAGATTAAAAATCTGAGAGTAATGTTGAGTTTATTGGGGCGCTTTCTCCTTATGTGGATCCTAACCTCGATCGGCACGGGTCAAGGGTGAACGTTAATAATTTATTGAACTTTTTTTCAGGTATGTTCAGTAAACGCATGAGCGGCGTTTTCTATCTTTTGAACCGATGCTCAGACTAAAAATATGAGGGCACCATTGAATCTGCAGTGCCCAGATTCGATTAAGGGAGAATTCACTACGACCGCAGTAGGTCTAGAGAAAAAGTTATATTTTGGGACTTTTTAAAAGAAATAAATAAAATAACATTGTTATTTTATTTTCATTCTTTTCCTCCAACGGAAAAGTGTAAATGTGGGACCAGCGACATGTCAAGCCAATAAATGGCTTGAAATTTCAATATTAAGTAATAGAAACATTGGGGAATTTGGAAGGTTCCTAATTAATGAGCCCCCATTAATTATAAACATCATTATCTACTCTCCCTCCCTCCTGTTTATATGGATATTGGGGAAGCTTCATCAAGAAGCAAAGTGCTGACAAAGTGATGAGACGCCAAAACCCATGGAGGACGGAGCTGGTTTCGGTGAGCAGTGACGAGCGACAGCGAAACACCAAACTGGAGATTGACAATCGAGCGACGTGGTTGGAGGATAGTTGCGGGGGACAACAAACACTAACCCACTTCCCCAACCGCGGGCGTTTCTCCATCATTCATGAGGTAGGGGTTTGATTCTTGTTTAATTCAAGTGATTTTCTTGAATCATTTAATCTACCCTCGTGAATACAAGCTAACGCGGAGGGAACGGGCCTAACGAACTTGTCCCCAACCCTTTGCTACTTTTCTACCCTTGAGCCATTGGGAAAGACTGCTGGTGTGGTGGCACTGACTGGCTATGAAGGAGGCGGAGCGCCAATGCTCACCACAAGAGGAGGTCGCGAAACTATGTTGCGGTGTCCAACGGAGTGGCCGGCATTAGTCGGCCGTAGGGGAGGTGGAGTCCGCCATCACGTGCCGCCAGTGAGCAAGGGGTCGTGGTAGTTGGAGAAGATGGTCTCCACATAGGCTGACCGCGTAAGCAGAGGGTGGCGCAACCAGTGTGTCGTTGTTGGGAAAGAGGCCGCGGCTAAAGCTACGATGGAGGAGGAACCCGCCGCGTGGGTTCCATGGAAATCAGGTGGTGCCCACATTGTTCCTCCCTTTCACAAAACTGAATGGCCTCTGATCCATTCGGGATACCGGGAGGAAACACTCCCCCCTTGCCATCTCATATGACTGGGCCACACCTCATGCGGTCGGGCCACCTGCCCAACAGGTCATGCACCAGCGGGTCGCTCCCTTTTACGGGTCATCCCCCCTTTGTGGGCTTCCCTTTGCGGGGCGCCCTCTTATGGGTTGGGTTGCCCCCTTGTGGGTGGTCCAAGCCCATCATGGCCCAGCTCAGACCGGGTCAGGCTGGGTCGGTCTGACCATGTCGGACCAGACCTGAGCCCCACTAGACCCAGAAAGACTTAAAGGGCCATATCTTGAGAACTGAACATTCGTTTGACAAACCGTCTACGGAATTGGGATCCTTGGATAAATAAGGTCCTTTTGGTATAATCCACTTGAGTTTTGGAGATAGTTGGAGTACGGCCAAGTTGGATTGAACCCGAATCCAACCGGCCCCCTGGAACTAAAACACTTATAACTCACAGACCGGGTGTCTGATTGACGCACCGTTTATCGCGTTGGAACCATTACGACCTAGATGTCCCTTGTGTTACGCCTTTTTGGAGCTTAGTGGTGGTTGAGGTACAACCGATATCTTAAGAGGCAGATTCTATGGAACTTGATTACACTAGGTGCGAGGAATCCAGTGGATGGTTGTAACGTGAAGAAATAACATTGATCCTGTGTGGGTTAGCATCTATCAGATCCTGTGTGGGTCAGCACTCAGCGATCCTGTGTGGATCAGTGCATACCGATCCTAAGTGGGTCAGATCCTGTGTGGGTCAGTGCTATGCAATCTTGTGTGGGTCATCGCATACCAATCCTGTGTGGTTTAGTGCATACTGATCATGTGTGGGTCAGTAGGGGTTAGTTACATATCGATCCTATGTGAATCAGAAGCGGTTATACTTAACAGAATAACATGATCTAACCTTATGACTAATCATTTGTACTTTTGTACTTAAGTTAAACCTAATTGTGAGCTGATTATTTTACCTGTGTGATATTTCTATCTTCGTGGTGTTACTCGTGTGGTACTTATAACTTTGTGGAGTTACTTGTGTGGTACTTATATATTTATTGTGTTACCTGTATGGTACTTCTATATTCGTGGTGTTACCTATGTGGAACTTCTAACTTCATGGTGTTACCTGGGTGGTACTTCGATCTTTTTGGTCTTACATGCGTGGTACTTTTATCTTCATGGTGTAACCTGTGTGGTACTTCTATCTTCATGGTGTTACATGTGTGGTACTTCTATCTTCATGGTGTTACCTGTGTGGTACTTCTATCTTCGTGGTGTTACTTTTGTGGTACTTCTATCTTTATGGTGTTACCTATGTGGTAATTCTATCTTCATGGTGTTACCTGTGTTGTACTTCTATCTTCGTGGTGTTACATGTGTGGTAATTCTATCTTCGTGGTGTTACCTGTGTGGTACTTCTGTTTTCATGGTGTTACCTGTGTGGTAATTCTACCTTTGTGGTGTTACCTTTGTGGTACTTCTATATTCGTGATCTTACCTATGTGGTACTTCAATCTTCATGGTGTTACATGTGTGGTACTTTTACCTTCATGGTGTTACCTTTATGGTATTATTTCATTATGTATGAGATGGGTATATCTTTACAACTTAGGTATATGTATGGGAATATACCTAAGTAGAGTTGATGTCTAATGCTTCGTGCTTTGAGTTTGTCGTCTTGCTTTGTGGTTTTTCCTTTGTGGAACTCTAGGAGACCTACGGGGGTCTTGGGGTCCCTACGGAGTATCATTATACTCACCCCTGCACTGGCTATGTTGCACCTTATTGTGTCTTGTGTAGATGAAGGACAACATTGATCAAGGCTAAGGGAGCCAGGACTGGACGGTTCCCGGAGGTGGACCTTTTTGTGTGACGTGACGCAGAGACTTCTGTTTGTGAGTTGTACCTACCCTTCAGGTAGGATCCTCGGTGGACAATCCAAGAGCTATTTTGTACATTTCAGTTTTATTTTTACTTTTCAGTTGTACTTTTTCCTTTTTATTTGTTCTTGTATTCTATCCCCTTTACTTTCATCACACTTTTACTACAGTAGTTTACTTCATGGTTTCTTCTTGTTGTGTTCTTGGACTGTGTGTTTGTATAGGCTAAAAAGGAAATGCCTTTCTGTATTAGGGATACATCTTTCTGGTGCTTATCTCTATCCCCTGGCCTATGGAAGGCAGTCTTGGGGTATTCACAACATGGGCCCCGAGGGACGGGTCACGACAAAAACACCCAACCATTTATAACATTTAAAAGTCACCCCTCACACAAGGGATCTCTTCATTGAAAATCCAAAACATGGATGAATGCCTTTATTTCCTTCAGAATTTTTAAAAACTCCTCTTAAAAAACATTAACAGGTCCAAATAAATCACCCATTTCTTTTAAAACATTTCAAATATACCCTTCAACAAGGATATTCCTTTTTAAAAGAAAAACAACTCCAAAGGGCAACAATTTTCCAAGAAACCAAATAAAACCAGCCAACAAAAAAATTACAATGTGTAGCTCACACACCCATTTCAAATCACCATATAAAATACATAAAAGTACCCCTTAAAACACCATTTATAGTTCAACACTACAATTAAAAACCAAATTCCCATTAAAACCTTTTTTCACCCTTTAAAAACCAAGACCAGTTCAAAACCCAATGCACAACATGAAATTCATTTCAAAAATCAATAAGACACATATAAAAGCTTAAAATCATTAAAAAATCCATTTCAACCATGAAAACATGAAATCCACATGAAACACCAATTCTGATAAACTCAACATACCAATAAATACATTAAAGTACCCATTAAAACCCCTTCAAACTCCATTTAGAGTTCAATACTACAGTTAAAAACCAGATTCCCATTAAAACCTTATTTTCACCCATTAAAAACCAAGACCAGTTCAAAACCCAAGGCACTACATGAAATTAATTTCAAAAATACATAATATGTAGATAAAACCATAGAATCATTAAAAAATCCATTTCAAACATGAAAAATGAAATCCACATGAAAAACCAAATCTTCCATTCTTAACATACCAAGAAATGGTTTTCAAACTTTACAAAACTATCACATATAGTTATAAATTCATAAAAAGTGAATTAAAAACTTATTAAAATTTCAAAAAGAGACAATTACATAGTTACTCCTACCTAAAATAAGTTAAAACCAAGTTGAAGCACCTTGAAACTTTTCAACTTCAATGGTGACCACACCCACTATATTAACAATGATGACTAAAACCCCTAGGAACCATAGTACCTATCATTAGAACCAATTTGAACCCAAAAATCTAATAACATGATAATTAGGGTTCATTTGGGATGCCAAATCCAAGAGAATAGATATATATATAGAGGGAGATAATGAAGAATAAGGGAAAAGGAGTAATAACTCACCACAAAATCACTTAGAAAACACCAAAGGAAGCCAAGAATCCAAGGAGGAGAAGAAAATGGAGCACCTTCAAATATCCTTAGGGTTAGATGATGTAGGGGAAGATAAATGAGGGTGAAACCACTTAAAAATAAAAAGGGGAAATAGGGAAAACCAAAAAATAAACACTTGGAAAACTTTCATGATATGGACACACTGTTTGGAAAATTGTTCCCCAACTGTGTGGGTGCCACTGCCTCTGAAAAAACATAAGTCTCATGATTACCCTTGAGTGGATTATTGGTTAAAAAAATATGAACCTTACTCAAGAACCACCTCAAGCCTCGCATGATCACTTGGGGTGTCCTATATGATTATAAAAAAGATGATAAATTCATGAAAATGGTTCTATCAAAAAACAAAGATTATGCCTCACACATTCCACGCGGTTTAACAAACCGTACAAAATTCATGTGTCAGACCACAAACACACCAAGGATCCCACATAGTTTCTCCTAGGGGAAACATGGTTTGGACTTAACCTTTCATATTTCATGATGAAAACCCATGCATAGTTCAAAATTTACTAAAAATGATCATCAGGAAGGGAGGCCACATGGTTTTCCTCTAAATATGCACCTCAATAATTCATAGAAAGAACAAAGCCTAAACATTTTCCAATTTTTGAGACATAACTCCATAAAAACTAAAATTGGGCCTCTACTTCACCAAAAAACACAAAAATACCAACACCATGACATGGGGGGTGTCACATTGATGATGTGATCAAATATTTTAGTCTCATAAAAGGAATAGATGATTCATGTGTATATAAGGGGTTAGTGAAAGTATTGTATTGATCCTGGTATAGTATGTATATGACATAGTGATTAATAGAGATGACGAGTAAACACCTCATTATGTAAATATGTGGTTGGGTAAATTTTTTTCAATGAATGAAATGTATAAAGCTACCTGCATATGAGGTTCGGAGATCTATAGAGATATATTTATGAGGTTTCATGGACTGAGTGAGGACACATATATTGGTAAATTTATAAATTGGTTTGGCATGGAGAATTACAAGAAGGGTTCATTACTAGTATTTCATGGAATAGGTCTTAAAAAGATTTTTTAGATTTCTAAAAAGTTAAAAAGGATGGATAAAATTCTTTATGTGTCTTCTATAAGATCGATCATGTATTCCATGTTGTTCACTCGAACCAATTTCTCTTATGATTTATGAATGACTAGTATATACCAATATAATCCTAGTGAGATACTCAGGACTATCATGAATAACATTCTTAAGTAATTAAGAAGGACTAATGATATTTTCTTGGTCTTTGGAGAAGAATATGAGATATATTTAATAGGTTACATAGTTGTGAGTTTTTAATCTGAAAAGGATGATATAAAATGTCAGTTTTGGATTTTTTTTATTTTCCTAAACAGTAGAGATATTATTTAGAAGAGTTCTAGAAAACCACCATAGCAGACTTGAAAAAAACGTTAGAGTACATCATTGCCTTAGATACTGTGATTAAATCTATTTAGATCAATAATTTAATTACCAAACATAGAATGGTTCGTATCATTGATGGAAAAAATCAGTTATATTGTGAAAAAATAGGGTTATTTCTTAGTACAAGGAACCCTAATCTCAAAGGACCAAACAAATCCCAGAAAAATACAATCTCATCCAGGATACCCTTGAGAGAGGTAATGTAGAGATTATTTGGGTGGATACACAAGAGACTATATAAGATCCTTTAATAAATCAATTACCACATCAACAATATGAGGGACATGTAGAATATTTGGGTGTTAGACGCATGAGATATTTCTTTTAATGGTTGTAAATATATCATGGTATTATAATAAAGGAAATATCCATTTATCATTCATCCTGTGTGCAATAATTTGTTTTATATGAATGGTCAAATTATAATATCCCCTTAAAGTATGACTTTGAGTTATCCCTAACCAATGATCATTACAAATTTTTATGGGCGGTAATGACATGATAAGGTTAGTTTAAATAGATTCTTATTCTTGTTACATATAGTTTTATTTAAGAAAAAAATAATGGGTTCATGAGGTAATAACTAGAGACTTATTACCTATATTGGCATGTCAAAGTATATTTTATGGAATGTAATATAGTCATCAATATATTTAAGGGTTTATTCTTATTATCAATCCTTCTTATCAATGTTTATAGAGATACCTATCATGAGAACCTTCATACTTTGATACCCTACTTAAGCAACTCAAAATTTGAACATAGATAATCAGAGGGTGGTTGGTTATGTTTCTAATCAGGTCATCATTTGGAGTGAAACCAAGATGGTATTTGTCCACTTGTATAACATGTAAAGACATCTGGACCTTAATTGAAATTGTAACAAACCAGTTTGGGTAGATCTAAAACGTCACCATATTTGGCTATCCATAAGGCCTCAAATGTGCTTTCCTGAACACCAGAGACTGCTGGCCCGCGGTGAGTGCCTAAATGGTGGATTGGGGAGACTATACCCTCTGGTTAGAGTGAAATAACAGCCTAAAGTAACCAAACTCATACCCAATGATAAACATTAGAGTATTCATAATAATTAATTGAAATATAATCATGATATAATAAATGAAATTCAGAATTCATTCATACATACTTCACTATGTAGAACAAACAACATTTGATTTCCCACTGGGCCAACCACAAACACAAAATAAACCAACTGAAAAGAATACATCAGGATATACTACCAATACCGAGCCAAACCATATATCTAGTATCCATGATGATCGAGCTGCACCATCCTGATCCTAAGTATCAACATGATTGGGTCTTCTTGATCTAATGACACGGGGCCTCAGCCCTACCATTTCACAACTAGTGCCCCAACCTGAAATTAAACATCAATACTACACGCACACTAAGGTTCACATATAGGAGGTGATAAATAAATATCAATAGGACACTCCCAAGGAGAACCTATAATTTTTTGTTATAACAACCACATGCACATGTGATATGATCATCCTAACCGAAGACTAATAAAATATATCATAAAAGAAGAAAATTTATAAAAGTGGGGAAAAACAAAAAAGGTAAATAACCAACTACTGGTTATAGTCTAACATCTGAGGTAAATCTATCACCACTTTGGCCCACACAAGAGGATTTAAAATATATGGCTCACCCATCCACACAAAAAAATTGACGTGTATGAAAGATCTAAATATGAACTCCAAGATTTCAAAATCAAAAGGCACAAATGTTGGACCCCATGTCATAACCATAAGCATTCGCAGCCACAACCCGCATATACCAGGTTCTAGGAATATGGTGGAATTATCTAAACTAGATACAAAATATCCCATACACACATCATATATCTTTCTTGTACCAGAAGTATTGTAGAAAAACTCGAGATCAACCATGGACCCATTAGATATACCACCCTATGGGATCCATCCACTTGCAACTGATGGATGCACTACACAAGGGTTCTATAAAAAAGGTCAGTAGCATAACAACATCCATGAAAATAACCTCTATCATGGGAGAATACTCAACTATAGGGGTATACTCATCCAAATCATCAATTAGATCCCTAATCCCATCTAATAATTTCCATCCAATATAGGATAAAACCAACTCATAACTCAAGGATAACACCTGATCCAAGATATCCAAAGGGTCTACTCCTCAAACTAGCCATTAACATAAACTACCTCAAATGTCATAGAAAAGGGAAAAACAAACATGGATTGATCCTCTACTCAAACCCACCAACCAAATATCTTAACTAGTAGTGTTGATCCACTCTCATCCAAGAAATAAAGGGGCCTCTATCAGTATCCTGGATCTCATTATAAAAACAAAATATCCACCACTGACACTCCATGAACCACCTCAAGGGGTGTCCCCTATTCCCTGAGGCTACAACATATAGCAACATCCAACTAGGTACTCCCCTAATGCACCCAAGAACTTGGAACACACCTATAGAAACATCCCCAAACAACCCAAATGTCACCAAAAAAACATGACATCTTATGAGGTATCCTCTGACACATCCAAAATAATATGGTATGTACAGTGAAGAAACATCCCAAATGGCCCTCAATGGGATCCAAATGATCCTTAAACAATAATTATCCCAAATGGGAATCCAAAAGTAAAGGCCCTCCAATAAGGGAATTTATAATGGTACTCATGACCACTATAAAGCCAAACCCCACACAAGTGCTCCTTTGTACAATGAAACCTCAGGGAAAATCCTATGTAAGAAAAACATCATCTATCCTTCCCAAAAAACCCCATCCATGTGTACCAACTCACCCAAAATGGAATCCTCCATAGTACCTCAGACCCATATCAATAGCTCAATGGAACCGGACCATAACCAACTTCGTATAGCATCAACCAGGCCCAAATGCTCCAATAGTTCTAATCATTAAACCTTGGAGATAAACCTCAACTACTCTAACCTCAATCAATAATTCCTAACACACAAGGATAAAAATATATCTCCTCAGAGATACTACATGATTCCACATTCTGTAATTTTTTCAAATAACCTCAAATTTATCACCATTGGTCACTTGATCTAGGCCAAACACCAATCTCACAACCCCCACTTAGGCTCCGTAGCTCACAACCAAACCCCAGTAGGATTTTGTAACCAAACCTTGATGAAATCCTCTTTCTAATCTCTCGCACTCCAAAAAACCATCCAAACAATCTCTAAACAGGGAAAGGATTCCACTATCATGGTCTACAAAGAAAAATTCATTGAATAGACTACAAACAAATCTAATTCTTACTCCATGTTAAAAAAAAACCAAAACCCCCTAACCTAGAAAACATACACAACATGTACTTGTGAGTACAAGGTGTGTACTACTATGTACATGATGTGTAATCTTAATGATACACCTTTCCATGCACTTCCACATGGATAGAGAAGGCATGGGGTATGCTCATGTACTATTACATGGTTAGGGAATACATAGAGTTTTCCCATGTACTGCTACACAGCCATGCACCCCTCAAATGGGGTTTCTTCCCAAGAATATGGCCCCATGTGTCATAGTTGGTTTCCTAGAACCAACTATTTTTACTTTGATTACAAGAATACTTAATGTATTAAATATTAAATTAAACATATTATTACATGTTTTTCATTGTTTTTCATGAATTTAATGTAATAATGTCCTAGAGTATTTTTAGTATTTATAAGGTCATATTAGTTCTCTTCTATGATGAGAACCTTTATATTATATGATAATATTATTATTATAGTTCTGCGGTTGGATAACATACTATGATGGGATATATATTATAAATATTTTCAAGTTCGAGTACTCATAAGTAGATGATTATTCCTCTCATAAAGTTCGTACTTGGTAATATCCAAGATGGGAGATTATGAGAATAGACCCGCCATTAAGAATTACACATGTTTTGGTGTCATCAGATATTCCTATATGCAAGTTCATTTGATGCTCCTTAAACATTATTATTATCATTAATGCATGTCATGACTTGCACAGTTATATTTTCCAATGAAAACCATCATGCCATATATTTGTGTGAAGTAGGGTATGTTGAGTGCGTCATGAATGACATGTTATTAATAGATAAGTCAAGGAAGGATTTATCTCTTCTGTATTTATGGAAGTTGATATCTCATAACTTTTATTGAAATAGAACTATCACCCTAAATTCCATGGAAATGGTGTAATGATGAGTTTATTTTAGATAGTCAAAGAATGATGTATCTAGCATATAGGTTGATGACACCATCATGCAACCTTCTTGATGAGAAATTGGGACAAATGGTTTATATTAGATAGTGAACGTTTGTTTGTTGTTGTCTTTGTTTAGAATTTAAGTTCTTTCTCTTGGGTGCCTTGACCCATTTCGAGATAGTAATCTTGGATTTTAGGAAAGCCGGCCTAATGCCAATGATAATGAATCCTAGAATGTCACACACTAAGTGTTTATGTTGGTCTGGATTAAATTATAATTGAATTTAATTAATGGAATAAATATTATTCTCAAGACTGAGGAATAATTTTATTTAAGTTATATTGATCACATAAATTA
The DNA here is from genome assembly GCA_963277665.1 of Viscum album. Lineage (NCBI taxonomy): Eukaryota > Viridiplantae > Streptophyta > Magnoliopsida > Santalales > Viscaceae > Viscum > Viscum album. The sequence continues at coordinate 815,654,287 of OY728127.1, forward strand.
AATAAATATGTATTCATCAGATTGTGAATAAAAAATATTTATTTATTTTATTGAATAATATAATAAAGATTTATTTTCTAGTTTTTTGATAAAATATTTATTTAATATAATAATATATTTATTAGGGTGTTCAATAAATATTGGAGGAGTTCGAATGGATCAAGATCGTGTCCAATGATAAAATAATTATTTATGATCTCCAAAATATTATTTATCCATTTTGGGAAAGTTGGTGAACCATAAAATGTTATTATTATTAATATTATTATTATTATTATTATTATTTTTATGTGGCATGGTATTTCATTAATGGTTTTAATTATATTTAATGGATGTTATGCAATTAAATTTTTAAACCGAAATCTCACCTCTATAAATTGATAGGTATGTCTATTGTGTAAAGCATTAAAAATCATTTCCATGTTTGGGAATAGAGAATTATTGCACACAAAAAATTCTATCCCAAATATTCATCCTCTCTCCCTATCAAGAATGAGAAACCCAATAGGTAATTTCTTCTGGACCGAATAATGAGTGATCAAGAATGAACAATGCAATACATTTGATTCATCATTCTAGCACCCAGAGAATGATTAGTGCCTCTTGGAGACCATTGGAGCACATTTAGATCACCGTTAGAGGGATTCTACCCTAGAATCCTCACAAGCGCAATGATGGAAACCCTGAAGTTCCTTTTTAGATTATCAATAATCATCAACAAATAAATTTACTAATCCCAAGTATTTATTTCTTCAGATACTAAATAAATTAATTATAAATTTGACATGCAAGATCCTATCTCTTGGTTTTGGGAAATGATTATTAAATTAACTTTAAATATATAACCCTACAATGCAATACCTAGATAGTTCCCAAAACCATAAAGTGGTCTCATATCGGTCACATTAATGTTTATAATTATTTATTTGATTTTTGATATATGCACAATCATTATTAGATTTTCATTTCATGTTATTATTTCTTTAATCTAATTTGAATTAACATTTATCTACATATTAATCATGTTTTTTAGGGTTTCATTTTCTTAGAAATTTAATAACTAATGAATAATGGATGGATATGCCATTGGGAAGTTCCAAATATTTGACCAGGCCAACCTGGCACGCAGTAAGTGGATACAAGTTGTGTAGCTAGTATGTATGCACTATGTAGTCGGGCCGAGTTAACATGTTGATTCCCTAGGTGTGTGACTTGGATATATGGAAATTGAGGTACATAGAGTGTACCTAGATGTATATTACATGTAGTCTCACATTAATGGAAAAAATTAAAACTACATTAAATTTGAAAAAATCCAGGATTAAAACCTTGTTTTATTGATTGGTTCACCATTGTGTGTTTGAAAATTTAATAATGGTTTTAAAGAATTTTAAATTCTCAATTAATTTACTATAATAAATATTTAATTAATGGTTCTACCATTTATTTTACACCAATACCATATTCATGGGTATCTCCAATTAAGTTCGAATGATCATTAAGATTAGAGGGAATTAACTAATTTATTAATTAACTAATATAAGCACATTCATCTTAATAATAAAGAATGAATAAATAAATGAATGTTATCCACTTAATTTTTAAATATTCATAGCATGTATGAATGATCATGAGCTTGACCAAGACCTATTTATGTGTTATTATTTATTTAATTAAATTTATTGCCTGTTTTTTCAATTATTTAATATTAAATTAAAATATATCCTATGAGTCATCCCTCCCTCCATTATTATGTAGGACCAAATGTGTCCAAGGATATTTATGTAATTACCTTAACCAATCCTTTGGTTCCCCTCACCTATGTGTGGGTAATAAATATTCATAAATAATGGACCATCCCAAGGTGCATGGAGATGGTTCAAGACAAAACCATAATGATTCTTTCTCGGTGATACATAGGTGGACATGTGAAATGTGGTTTATCATGCCAAGTATGGCATAAGGAGTTATTTCCCTGAGGTCATAGGTTTATTAGATGTCTTCTTAGTAAATAAACCATCAGATAAGATCATGATTGTGTAATTTAGTTATTTATTTATTTTCTTTCTAATTTATTAAAATTATATATATTGATGCAAGACTGTGATCACATAAATGAATGAATTAATATGAAAATATGGAATTTAAATAAAACTGATTATGCGTAAATGTTTTATCCAATCATGGTTAATTAATAAATAAACATCCACTTAAATATTGGAAGTACATGTAAATGATAAAACAAGATAAAAAATTATGCATAATAAAATAAAATCCCTCAATATAATATTAAGTTAGACTAATCCTTCTCTTACATGATTAGGAACAAAACTTAGTAGAACTATGTGTCTAACCAACCCTTGTTGGGTTAATTACTTTTATAAGGGGATTTATTATGATGTTTTGGGTCAAATTAAGAATTTTACATCAATAGCAGTATTCCTTGATAAACATGGTGTAATTTGGAGGCAAGTGTTGAGAAAATCCAAGCCAAGATTTCTGGATTGGGGAGTCCACTCAATGGATCGAAGAGTTGTATGCCTATAGTTGTCAATGACTTTCCTACATAAATACCTTAAAATAGCATTAAAAACACTTGGTGGGGTTATGAGAAGGTGGATATATATCCTTCACAATAGAATTTCTTAGAAACTAGACCTTCCAAGTTCAAATGTTGAGGTACATTGGAACATGATAAAATAGTAGAAGATTTAATAAAATCAATTAATTTATTATTTCTCACAAAATTTTTATTCAAGAAAAGTAATAATAATCTACTCTCTTAATTGTATAATAAAATTAAAATCTCATCATCCACACTATCCCTATGATCAATATTGGATAAGGATAATCTCCTCATGGGAACTAACTTCCAAAAGTGGTTTATATGCCTTTGGATTGTTCTACACCATGAATGGAAATCTTACATGCTAGAATCCTCAATGCCTGATCTTCCTGCTCAAGAGGCTAGTGATGAAGAGTTCCTAGTCTATGAAAAACATATGAATGACGTGGTCAAACTAGGAACTGATCACATACCACACCCAACTTTGGCAACACGGGCTCAGTTATGTAAATGAAAAATTCTTGAAAAAATTACATCAAGATGGATATTTAAATTCCTATAAACTAAAACCACTTGGTGTATGTCACGCATTTTTACACAAAAAAAATGACCAAATCCACATTTAGTGGGAAAGGTGAAAGGGCTAAAGAGATTCTTGAATTAGTTCATATTGATGTGTGTGGACCATTTCCTGATGAAGCAAGGGTTGGGTACTCATACTTCATAAATTTTACTGAATATTTTAGTAGATAGGAATATATTTACTTAATAAGGTATAAGTCGGATTATTTTGAAAAAATAAAGGAATACAATAATAGATTTGAGAACCATCTTGGTAGGAATATTAAGAATTTATGCTCAAACCATGGTGTAGAATATCATAATCACTACTTAATTGATTACTTACAAGATTTTGGTATATTATCCCAACTCACTCCTCCTTACACGCCTTAGTGGAAATTTATAAATGAAAGGAGGAACCATACCTTGTTGGACATGGTGAGATCAATGATGACTCATGAAAATTCTTCCTTTATCCTTTTTGGGATATTCTTTATAAAAATAGGCACACATTCTAAATCAAGTACCAACTAAATTTACAAATGGTATTCTATATGAATTATAGAGGGGATGAAAAACCATGTTATCGAATTTACATGTGTGGGAAAGTAAATCATTTTTTAAATAATCTTAAGGTAACAAACTTGCATCCTAAGGAAAAAAGTGTGCCTTTATAGGATACCCTAAGAAAATAAGGGGATATTACCTATATGAACACTCAAAAAAAGTTTTAGGGGAAAGACACACCATATTCCTTGAGATGGATCACATCTCTAAAATAGATAGTGGGAGAGAGATAAACTTTGATGAAGTTGAGGCTAAAGAAACACAACAGTTGGAACAAGCTCAGATTTCACCAGGCCCTATAGAAGAAGAAATTATTCCAGAGACGTAAGAACTATGTAGGAGTATAAGAGAAGTTATAGAACCAGAAAGGTATGGTTTTATAGTTACTGAGGATGGTGTCCCAATATTAGTTGATAATAATGATCCTATAACCTATGATGAAGTAGTAAGTGGACTAGATGTTTACAAGTGGAAAGAATCCATGAATTATGAAATGGATTCCATGTACAAAAATAAAGGATGGATTTCGTTATATTAACTAATGGGTGTAAATACCACTGGTTAAAAATGGGTATTCAATAATAAATTGGACATGGGAGGAAAATACAGTGCCTATAAGGTGTGACTAGTTGTAAAAGGTTTTAAACAGTGTTAGGGCATTGAATATGAGGAATCTTTTTCAACAGTTTCAATGCTTAAATCCATTAGAAATATAATTTCCATTGTGTATTACCATGAAAATGAGATTTGTAAAATGGATTTCAAAATATCCTTCCTTCATGAGAACCTTTAGGAAGATTTCTACATGACCCAACCTGAGGGTTTTCTAACTCCAAAGGATTATAATAAGATATATAAGTATAAAAAATCCATTTATGGATTAAAGAAATAATTCAAGCCATGAAACATTAGTTTTTATGAATCCATAATAAAATTTGGTTTTATAAAAAATGAATGTGAGACTTTTGTATAAAAAAGGTTTGGTGGGAGTGCAGTTGTTTTCTTAATAGTATATGTTTATGACATATTACTTATTGGAAATGAAATACCAGCCTTATAGTCTATTATGTAATGGTTTAATAAATGATTTTACATGAAATAATTGGGTGAGGAAGCATATATTCTTGGGATCAATATTTATCGTGATAGATCTAAGAGGTTTCTCGGCCTAAATCAAAGTACATACATTGATAAAATACTGAAGAGATTCAGTGTAGAACAATCTAAGAGGAGAGTATTTCCAGAATCACATGGAATTCATCCTTATAAGAAAATTTGTCCTTATACCCATGAAGAAATAAACAGAATAGAAAGGATTCCAAACACATCAGTGATTGGGTCCGTCAGGTATTCAATACTATGTACTAGTATAGATGTCACATATTCATTAAGTGTGGTAGGTAGATATCTAGATGATCCAGGTGACTTCCACTAGATGGTAGTCAAGACTAACCTTAAGTATTTATGGAATACTAAGGATATTTTCTTGTTTTATGGAGGAGATTAGGAACTAGTCATTATAGGATGTGTAGATTCAAGTTTCCAAACTGATCAATATGACATGAAGTCACAAAAAGGAAACATTTTCACTTTGAATGGAGGTTTTGTGAGCTGTAAGAGCTCAAAGAAGGATATGGTCATAGATTCTACAGCAGAGTCTGAGTATATTTTGACTTTTGAGGAATCTAAATAAATAGTTTGGATGTGCAATTTCGTACAATATCTTGATGTAGTACCTATCATTAGAGATCCCATCACACACAATTGTGATAATACTACAGTGGTGGATCTCACAAAAGATCCAAGGTCACATCAGTTAATAAAGAACATAATTCATAAGTATCATATCTTCAGGTATTTTCCTCAGAGAGGTGAGGTTTCAGTGAGTGGTATTTCCATGAATGTCAACATGGAATACCCCTTGGATAAAGACTTGACTCATTAGAAACATGATTAACTTGTGAGGTCTACTGGACTGAAAGTCATAGGTAGTTGGCTCTAGTCCAAGTGGGAGTTTGATAGAGTTGGAGTCCTAGAACCATCTATTTTTAATTTGATATCATGAATATTTTATGCATTCAATATTAAAAAAACATATTATTACATATTGTTCATTGTTCTCATGAATTTAATGTAATAATGTCCTAGAGTATTTTTCCATTGATAAGGTCATAGTAGTTCCCCTCTATGATGAGACCTTTAAGTGTTATGAAAATATTATTAATATAGTTATATGGTTGGATAAGATACAATGATGGGACACAAATTATATATACTGTTAGGTGTGATTACTCATAAGCAGATGAGACTTCTTCTCATGATGTTCACACTTTCCAGTCTCTATGATGGGAGATTATGAGAACAGATCCACCAGTTGGAATTCTGTATGTTTTGGTGTCATTGGATAATCCTATCTATGAGCGTGTGTAATGTTCCTTGTACATTAATATTATCATTAATTCATGTCATGACTTGCGCACTTAGATTTTCTGGAAAAAAAACTATCAACCCATATGTTGGTGATAAGTAGGGTACATTGGGTGAATCACAAATTTTGTTTTATTAAAGGATATGTCATGTAAGGATATTCCCCTTCCATATTTATAGAAGTTGATATCTCAACTATTTGATTGAAATATAATTATTACCCAAAATTCCATGTCCATGGTGTAATGAAGATTTTTTTCCAAACAGACAAATAATGATGTATCGAGCATATAGGCTGATGAAATTATCATGCGACCTGCTTGATGAGATATTGTGATAAAGAGATTATATTACACAGTGAGTGTTTTTATGTGTTTTATCATCGTTGTGAATTTAATTTCTTTCCTTGGGGTTCCTTGACCTATTTCTAGATAGTGATCTTGAAATTCAGGTAAACCCACCTAATTTTAACCAAAAAAAATCCTAGATGGTCACATATTAAGTTTTTTTGTTGGTATCAATTAAATTATATTTAAATTTAATTAATGGAATAAATATTATTCTCAAGATTGAGGAATAATTTTATTCAAGTTATATTGATCTTATAAATTAAATAGATATTTATTCATCGGATTGTGAATAAAATATATTTATTTATATTATTGAATATTTAATAAATATTTATTTACTAGTTTGTGAATAAAATATTTATTTAAGAGAATAAAATATATATTCGGGAGTTCAATAAATGAAAGAGGAGTTCAAAGGAACCAAAACTATGTCTGGTGATAAAATATTTTTTTATTAGCCAAAAAATATTATTTATCCATTTTGTGCATGTTGTAAAACCAAAAAATAATATTATTATTATTATTATATGGAATGGGATTTCATTAATGGTTATAATTATATTTAATTTTTGTTGATAAATTAAATTGTTTAACCCAAATCGCAACTCTACAAATAGATGGCTACGTAGATTTTGTAAAGCATTCGAAATCAATTCCATGTTTGGGAATAGAGAATTGTTGTGCACAATGAATTCTTTCTAAAATCCTCCTCATATCTCTCTCTCAAGAAGTAGAAAACCAAGAGATAATTTCTCTAAGATTGAAGAATGATAGTTCAAGAAAAAACAATGTAAGACATCTGATTCTCCATGCTAGCACCCAGAGAATGAGTGGTGTTTCTTGGAGACCATTAGAGCACATGTGTATCACCTCTAAAGGGATTCTAACCTTGGGTCCTCAAAAGCGTAATGAAGGAAATTCGGAAGAGACTTTTCAGAAAATCAACAATCATCAATGGAGAAATTTCCAAATCCCTGGTATTTATTTCTCTAGATATTAAATAAATTAATTTTGAATTTTGTGTGCAAGATCCTCGATCTCGGTTTTGGGGAATTATTATTAAAATAAATTTCAAAATATCTCCCTCCACCACAACACTTCTTATATTCCCGGAACCAACATTATGGACATGTCCCACTATAGGGTATGTAGCTATATTACATGGTGTTTACTTCCCAAAACTCTGTTTTCCCATATAATCTAACATATGTCTATGTACATGTCCAAGTAATGCTACCTGCAACTACCACATGATGATCTGGCATGACACGAGCACTACAACGACACCTCATCCACTCCCTCTCCCTCTCTTTTCTTCCTCTAACTATCCCAGTCAAGTGATACCCACAGGGGGTATCCACGTATACGACAAGACAAATTATGAAGGGAAAATTGAAAAATGAAAAGGAAAATGAAGAAAAAAAGGAAATAAAAAGTAAGGAGAAGGGGTATGGACCCAATGCCCAACACAAGGTTATGAATCACCAAATTAAAACCCCCCATTCTAGAATCAACCATGGAGACTAAATATCTATCCAAAAATCCATTTTAAAGTTAAGACTGAATGAACATGTGAAAATAAATTAATATTTAATTAAATAAATATTAAATATTCCATGAAAATTTTAATGACTTGGATTTTTTCAAAACTCCTTTCTTAGGGTAAACACCTTATTCCCAGACCAACAAAATGGTTAGTAAAATTATGTAAGATCATCTCATAGGATAATTTCCATTTTATCCTTGTACACTCTCAGGAATAAAAAGGTTCAAATTTCACCTGATTTTTACTACCCATGACAATGTGGGTCATCATGGAATTAAAAAATTAAAATTCAGGGTCATACTTAAATAAGACACATGTTATGTGTTCTAACTAATTAGATGGAAGTTATGTGATGCACTTATCTATAATATTAACAACATGCCATTTATTTAATTACATGGTCATAATTTTTTAGAGGATTGAGAAAATATAACATTAATATACTATAATGAAATGTTCTATGTCTATTGGGCACTCAATGTCATGGAAAATAGATTATATAGGCATGAATATGATTTATATGACAAAACTTGTGGGGAAAATCTTCATATAGATATATGAATATATTTGATGAAGATCACACTAGACTCTTAATTAGCTTGAGTAGCACTAATTGTTTCTTGAGATCACTCTTTGATTACTTCTATGAAATTGGGATTTCATATTTTTTGTTAATTATACTAAGGCTTATAGGGTTACAGAGCTAGATCATTGGGTAAGGATAATGTTTTAGACAAAGTAGTTTCTTCCAAAATGAAGAGAGTTTGAATAAATTTTATTCAAAAGTTGTTTTGGATGGATTCAATAAGTGTTGTGATGTTTCAATTTTTTCCTATAAGATGTTAGTGAAAGTGGAGTATTTTTGGAAGTTCACTAAAATGGGAAGCACTAAGCCATAGTGGTTTATATGATTTCATAGTATATAACTAACATCATTTATTTCTTTAATATAATAAATGTAGTTTCCACATTCCTTCCTACATAGTTTTACTTTGGTTGTGATCCATGATACGGATAATTTTTTATTGGATCACCAAATTCATTTAATTGTTCATTGAATTAACACCAATAAGTTATAGAATTGGGGTTCCATGGGATGAACATGATATGTTACATTATGGATGGTGTTCTTCATTCAATAAAGAGAATAACGGATGGATATATAAGTGGATGTGATCCTCTACCATTGCATGAGAGATAATATTGATCAATATCCAATAATTTTTTATATCTGAAATGACATTTTTCATACAGTACAGGGACTATAACTTATTCGGCATTTTCTGGTCCTCAAAAAATGGTCATGGATCGACTGACCAGTGTTTCCCCCTTGAAGGTAGGAGGTATACATTTATTGCTCCTTGTTATAATTATCAAACATACTCCATCAAAGAGGAAGATGGAATCCATTGATATTTGAGCACCTGAGGTATGTTGTTTTATGGTCTGGTTTGTGGATATTATTGCATGTTTTTTTAATGATAGATTTTCTTGTGTGTTGGGTTCTCTTCCACTTACAATGGTAATATTATGATCAAAAGAAACCATAAATTGATTACTAAATCTCACCATTATTTAAACTGTCTTACTTCATAGTTGAAACACATTAAAAGTGTTTGGAGGGAGGGTTTTATCAAATTGTCTCATAGATATGCGGAAGGAATTACATATAGATTTAATTAGTTGAAATACCCTGAAAGTGTAGCATACATAATAATAATATATCATTTTATTATATATTATATGATTTACAGGTGATTATTTTGGTTTTTCTAAGTATTATTAAAAGTTTTAATGATTTTAATATTTATTAGAATAGAGTCAAACACCCATTTATCACTCTTTCACATTGGATACATATATGTATATAGAGATACACATTTTTTAAAATTTAATGATAATTAATATATAAAATTATAACATTGATTTATCTAAACCCAATTTTAGTTATAGAGTATTATAGGTTATGTTGTAATGTTAAGGTTATCATGAGTATGAATCTTTTATAGAGATGCATAACATGCCCATGAGATATGAAAATATGTTTTTGTGTAGGATGAGAAATTATATATATACCACATGGAGTTACATAAACAATGTCTTTGGTATACTAGGGATTAATGGATAATATTTGGTTCCCCACTACTCGAGGTTGGAATGATACCAAACATGAGAACCTTCATACATTAATACCCTACTTACGAAAGTCTACATGTTGACCTAGCTAATACAGGTGTGGTTAGGTATGTTTCTGGTCATTCCATCAATTGGAGCTTAACCAAGATGGGCTTTATCCTCTCATATGATGAGTATGACATCGGGACCCGTGATTGAGATAGACTGAGAAGTGTACGGACGCACCTAGAATGTAGATATGAAGTGATTAACTATTTGGATGGGAGAAATATGATGTGATCATCCATGTAGATGAATGACATATGATGTATTCATAAACCAAGTCAGTATATACTTTGAGAATCAAAAATTTATGAGTTAGAGATATGGGATTGACATACTACGTGTCCTAGTATCACTCGATGTCTAAGAAAAAGGGAATATGTGAGAATGTTTGTTTTCATATGATGCATACTGGTGGACACTGGTATAGATAAAAATGATTTTTATGGAGATCACACCAGATCCCTTTACATCTTGAGTAGCATTCATGATTTTCTAGAAGGTTGATCTTTGCTTAAATTTATGGATCTATTGATTTATTTTTGTTGTCATTGTTATAAATTCCCATGGGTTGAAACATTGTGATTGACCAAATGGGGATTAAGTTTAACCGAGTATATTTTATAAAAGTGTCTAAGGTTAATCGAACAAACTTTTTGATGGCTATTCACAAGGTATTAAATACTATGTTAAAGAAAGTGATGTTAATGGTAGCTTTTAAAAAATGTTTTTGAATATTTCAAAAATGTCTTTTGGATATGGTTTCATAAGTTATTGTATATGATAAAATATATAGTGAAATGAAATAGAGTTTTAGGATTTATTGAAATCGGGAGATTAAAGGAGCTATTCCCTAAATCCTTATAAATATATATATATGTGTGTGTGTGATATATATAAGCTAATTTTCGACTTTCATGCATAATGGGGTATATCATTATATACAACCTATAATAAAAATAATGTTCAAGAACCTAATAAACTCTTCCACATTGGTTATAATTTATTAAATTGTTACATGGGATGTAATTTAAGAGTTGATTTGTATACATGCATGAGATGTATGAATTGGAAAAGGCATGAACTCATGCATTATAATGCATGATTTGATGCGATAGCGCCCAAGGAGTATCCTCTAGAATAATAAAAATCTATAACTATTTCATGGTTGTGTGTGGGTGGATATATGGCTAAGTCTCTCTGAAATCCAAAGCTCGCATATTATTCATCCTTATCACATTGAGGTGCTAGCACAGCATGGGTGAAAGAGATTCTCATTTGTACAACAAATGATTTGGGCGCAACCTACGGATACCTCATAAGGTTAGAGGACTTTGTCTTCCACTCTTTTGATTTTCATCAAACTCATTTGAAGAATTTTTTAACACATTATCGCTACATATATGGTGAAAAATATGCATTTATAGAAATTTCTTTATTTCCAATTTCATGTGATTTCATATTTCTTGCATGAAAATCCATGGTCAAGGGATTTAACCACTTTCATTGTATTTAATAATTTTTATTAGAACCAAATGAATCCCATTAATATATTATATTTTATATGTTAATATATATTATTATATTATTATAATATTTTATTAATATAAGTTATATGTTTTTGTATTTATATTCTAATATCTATATATATTTATATTATTTTTATAATATATTTTAATATGTTTTATTATATTATAAAATATGTGTTAATATTATTATATTATAATATATGTTAATATATTTAGGTTATTTAAATATTTAATCTTTAAATAAAATTTTATAATATATATATATATAATATGTTAATATTATTATAATAACCTAATATAATATATATTTTATTATATATCTTATTTTAATATAAGTTAATATTAATTAGTATATATATGTTAATATATATTAACATATATTATTATTATATTATATTAATATATGATAATAAATATATTATATATATACACACATATATGTTACATCAATTTATGTTAATATATATTATTATAATATTATAAGATATGTTAGTTTTATTATAATATTATATTAATATATTCTATATATATAATTATTTATATTATAATATATATATTATTATATTATAGTTTATTATAATATATGTTAATATTATTATATATTATTATATATTATTATATATTATTATACATTATTATATATTATTATATATTATAATTTATGTTAAAATATGTTAATACTGTGATACTATAATGTATTCCAATACATGTTAATGTAATTATATTTTATAATATGTGTTAATATATATAAATATTATAATATATGTTAATTTTATATGGTTTCATTACGTCCTCAGTTTTTAATATTATAATATATGTTAATTTAATTGATATGAGTAGTAGTTGGAGAAATAATGTTAATATACAATTATATATAATAAGTAATATAAATGAATATTGAATAATATATAATATTTTACATAATTAAAAAAATTAAGTAAAAGAAATTCAAAATTAATACATCATTGATGTTGATGTGTACATAAGTGTCCTCCAGTCCCACATCATGACTCTCTGATAGTACACTCATATCAAGTAGTCCTTTTGGTTGGTTTTGGAGTGTGCTCAGCTACAGGTCTATATGCAATGCCCTAATTAATGTGTTTAATGGTAGAACTGGAACCAGCCTCCTATGAACTCGAATGTTATAAAGGAAACTAGAAGATAGCTAGATTAAGGAAAGGAAAATCACACAGAAAGACTCCACAATCGGTGCCGCAATATAAGTAATGTGGCACTACATGATATACAGATTGAAAAAAGGTCACAATATCAAACTTAGAGACCAAATCGGTGGGTGAAATATGATTCCCAGTGCCCCAATGAGTACTATAACTGGTGCCCCACTCTGATGAAGGGTGTATGGAGAATGACTTGGGTGGAACTATGTATGATAAGGAAGATGTAGTTGGTGGCTATGTAACGGTGTATGCAGATGTCTTGGTAGTGGAATGAAGTGGATGATGATGATGCGAAGCTCAATCCCCATCACTGTCTAATAGAATGAGTGTGACTTATAATGACATAGGATAAGGGTTAGGATCACACACAAACTGCAAAGAGATGTTATTAGTATTGCGTAGAACACCTATCATCAACTAAAGAACTGAATCCAACTCATCAAAACTGAATTTATCTTAGGTCTTGGGTGTGATCATATCAAGAACTTGAATGATCATATCACCCTGGAAAAAAAATTCAAAATTCTCATCATTAAATTATATATTAAAAAATTAATAATAAGGAATCGAGAAGGGTGATAAATTTAAATTACCATAGTATAGTATGGCCCTCCATGTCAAGTGTTAAATCATCTGGTCACTTGCATATACCAGAGAATATACGCATTACGGGGACCATTATGAAGACATTATTCAAGATATCTAGTGATATAATACTACTCATGTGAATCCCACATGGATATCTATTGCTCATGAATAATATGTTAATTTCAATCTGGATTTCCTATAAGTCATATTACATGCACCTCTTTAACCTATCTCGATGATTCTAGAAAACATAATCAATACCCAGACTACTTCATGACCCTATTAGGTTGGTTCCACTCAATAATAAGAAAATGGATCAGTGGGATTGTATCATTAGAATTATGTGTCTAATAAATAGTACATTAAGAAGATATATAATAATCTCACATGCATATATAATATAACAAATCTACATAGAGAAAAATAAATTTAATTAATTAATTAAACAAACACATGATTTTATAAAAGTGATTTGTACATACCACATCAATGGTAAGATGCTAAAATAACATATAGTAATTTAAAATGTAATTCATGGGGTTATATTTGTATGTTTTTGTGTGTGTATGAATCTAATTAGCTTCACTTATAAATTGAAAGTAACAAAATTTTATAAATTATATAATAGGAATATGTGGTTGGAATAAAAGTGTATATTAAACTTTTAATGTACATATAATCTTGAATACCCATAAAAAATGCATCAAATAGTAAATCTTTCAAAAATCAAGGTGTAAGTGTATGTAATTGATTCCATCCCACACCTATAATAACAAACAACAACCATTTATTACTAAACCCCAACTATATCGACTAATAAGCTCAAAATCCCTAACTATAGGTAGGTTCTTGAGATGAACATATGATTTATGGTGATCTAAAATAAATTATGTCTAATTAATCACAAAAATTATTCTCATATACATCTTTACTATGTCACATCGTCTAAATTATGATCAATGAGGCTAAAATGCGTGTTTATCTAGGGCATCCAAATGTGCCTCCTCTATGGGTCCTCAACATATTTGGTAATGGTATTTCTAAATATCTATATAAAATATACTCCTAACTATTTATCATATAACCCATAATAGCATCACCATCTATATTAAGACCCAAAAATATAGATACATTCTCTAAAGTAATCATTGTCTCCCCCTGAGGCATATGAAATGTACATGTCTTTGGTCTCTATCGCTCAATAAAATAAAAAATAATAAAACTATAAATGAGAATATACCCACACTTAGAAGTTAGAATAACATAAATAATTGATGATAGGACCTGGAAGACTCTCATGGTAAAAATTTTGGGCCTTTTGGTCGTTCACTATCTACTCCTCAACAGCATCCCATAAATGTTGTGATATGTAATCACTCTTTGTGGTAAGAATTTATTGATTCTCAAAGCCTGGATGTATGTGTGTAAATTCCATATATATAAATGATTAAATAAATGGTAAACAAATAAATCCATTGAATAATATATATGTTAAATGGAATAAAAAAATATTAAAAGGAAATTATCCATTTGATGAACCCTTATACATGGAAAAATTACTATAATCATATAAAATAAAAAATCAAGGTAGGTTTGATAATAGATCCTAAATGATTTTACTTAGAGTACAATATTTTTTATGATTCCCGTTATCCATATTCCTACCACATATCTATTTCATCCCTTTATCTTGTGTCCAGTCCATTTTATTTCTCATACTGTATATTTGAGGAACACTTTTCCATGCAACCATGATGGATTCAGGATTATGGTTGGAAGCTGTAAATGGGAATTTAATATTGATACATGTCAAATATAAAACTTTTATGAATTGTATAAATCCTATAATGTTTCCAATATATACACCAAATAAATATAACTCTCCCATATTAGGTGAATATGGGAACATTATTGCATCCCACCTTTTTCTGACATAACTTTTCATTACATTGTACAAATAGAGGACCTTTTAAAGTTTAGTTTCTTTTAAGAAGGGTATATAATACTTGAAAACAAAAAAAAATATTATAATTCACTTGAAAGGATTCATAAAAGGTTCATCCTATATAAATTTACTGCATCTCACAACCTGGGGACATACATCAACGGAAAGGGTGAGAATAAAGCCGAATAAGAGAAAATTAAGGGAAACAGTTTATATGTGATCTTGAGAAATATTAATATGAAATTTAGGAATAACATAAAGGAATGAGAAATAGGAATATAATAATAATAATAAAATGAATAATAACATATAACTACGGATACAACATTTAATTTAGACATTCATAATCTTATCACCAAGGTTTTTCACCAAGCTGTCATAAAATTTTCCAAAGTTATTCACCAAGGTATCATAAAACATGCCATCTCTAGAGATTAAACTCTTTACCAAATTAATTTGAGAACTATCAGGGAAAATCCTTTATATTTATTAAATTTTCATGTGATCGGAATGGATAATAATAAATACTTTCACAAATAACTCATGGAGAATTAAAGAAAATGGGTTTGATATCAAAATTATGGCATTTCAAAAATGATTTAAAAAACATGATCAGTATGTCATTTTTAACCCAAGGAAATGGAATGTGGATTTTATGTATATAGATACTAGAATAAAATAAATATTTTTTAAATATTTTTGAATACCCCTAGAAAATAAAAAGTTTTGGTTATTCACATAAGGAAAATAAAAGGAAATTTTTTTGAGGAGAAGAGATAAATTTTGAGACGTAAAATCAGCCGCATAACGGGTATAAAACATGTTTTTAGAAAAGGGTAAAAAGAGAAGGTAAAACGGTATACCATTCATAAAATAAAATTAATACAGTAAAGGTATAAAATAAATTTTATATAAGAACATTTTTTGTAAATTTTAAATACATTCTACATAAAGAGGGAATGTGAATGGAAAAGTGAAGTGTAGATTTCCCTTACCTTGAAGAGTAGTTCCTAAAACATGAGGATTGGGACATTGGGGGATTGAGGTCACCTTGGTATAAATCATTTGGAGATAAAACTACTATATATTTCTAAATTATTAACTGGGAGTGAACATAAATGGAGAAATGGATGATTATTTATAGAAAAATGGGGGATTTGTTTATTAATTCCCAAAATAAGTCTTTAGACACCTAGGTAGTTGTAAATACAAAATCGTGGGCTTTCCCATGGTATTTTCCCATGGTAATGGACACTTTGGTCATATTATATGTTATTTTAATCCATAAGACTTGACCAGAATTTTATATTACTTATTTTTTCAAGGAAAAATAAATTTTTCTCAAAATGACATTTTTAAAGTTAAAGTTACTATTTTAGAATTTGGAAGGTAAATTATATATTTGAAAATTGGTAAAAATATATTAAAATTCATGATATAAATAAAATAACATAATTTTAGTCTTGGATTTTGGTTAAATAATTGTTACATAATTTTTACATAATTATGATGTCATTAATCATACAGAAAAACTCAAAACTGTATTTTTACTATTCACAAAAAATTAAAGTATTTTAGAAAATTCTCATAAATTCACCATAACCATATTTTGGAATGATAGTTTTAAAAATGATGATTATTTTATCATAATAATTCTTTAAATATGATAATTTTAACTATTATATATTAGAAACCTTATTTATTAAAAATAATAGCGGATTAAAAATGTATAGTAAAATTTTGGGCAGTTGAAAAAAAATTATTTTATCATTAAAATTTAAATACGAGTTTTTTTGTCATAAAATTTCATTGAAATATGTATTATTAATAATATATTATTTTATTAAAAAAATTTATATATTTTTTGGAATTTACAATTTCTATCTGAAAAATCAATTTATCAATTTTCATCTCAATTTTATTAATTAAAACTATTCTTAGAATGGAGTTGATGGAAAAATAATTTTATTTATATAATATAATGAAACTTTAAGTAACTAAGTCCTGGACATGTGACCCCTTATTACACCGACATACACCCTAAGAGTATGGTGTGTGATGGTGATAGATTCATGGTTTCCTTGTCTAACATCGATCGAGTATTAATCTCTACTAACTTGAACTTCTCCCGTAGACAATTTTGTTCCAGATTCACTTTTTGAAACTCATCTTGGGATTGGTCAAGGTAAAACCCCAGTAATGATACTTCCCTCCCAATATTTAACAAATGGTATCCAAGCGGCACGACTCTAATGAATGCAGACATTGGATCTTCTTTCTATATCAATTATCATTTGTCAAATTTTACTTATAAAAACTAATTATAAGGTTAAAATTATTATCAAGAGTATAGTTCCCAATGGAAATATTTCAAAATAGTCATAATTGAAAAAAAATTATATAAATTTTGAATATAGAGGGTTATATTTGCCTTTATATTTACTTCATTATTAAATAGATATAGTTTTTTGAGTACAAAATAATATAACACATATTTTCAAGAAACAATTATTAATTAAAACTTCTAGGTCATTACGTTCTTCCCCCTTCATAAATTTCATCCCATAAATTTAAACTTGTTCTCTCTATTGATAAAATGTGTGGGTAGTTTTTCCTCATTGTCTCCTCTAGTTCCAATGTCACTTATTCATATATATAGTTCCTTCACAACACTTTGACAAGGTGGGAAGTCTTATTGTGTAAAACCTTATCTTTATGCTCCAAGATCTCCATTGGTTACTCCTCATAAGAGAAGTCAAATTCAAGTTGTACCACCTCTAGATTCAGTACATGTGAAGGTTTAGGTATATACTTCCTTAAAATAGATACATGGAATACATCATGAACCTGAGCTATATTTGGAGGAAGTTCAAGCTGAGAGGCCACTGCTTCTATGTGATAAAGGATTTCATAGGGTACAATATACCTAGGGTTGAGATTCCCATTATTCCAAAACTATATGACTCTCTTCCAAGTTGAAATTAGTATTAAGACTTTGTTTCCAAAACCAATCTCTAAGTCCCTTCGATGATTGTCATCATAGATATTCCACTGACTATGAATCCTTTATGTGTTGTTGTATGGCATAAACATTTTCTATCATCTATTGCACAAGTTCAATCCCAAGAATCTCTCTCAACAACTTCACCATAATAAGTTGTAGATCGACATCGCGTCCCATATAGAGCTTCATAAGGTTCCATTTGAATACTCAAATGGAAGTTGTTATTATATGAGAACTCAACTATTTGGATATATTGATCTCATCCACATTTAAATTCCATTAATAATTTTATCATCATTTCCTCGAGCGTTTGAATAGTCTTTTCAGATTGGCCATCAGTTTGAGGGTGATAGGTCATACTAAAATTCAATTCGGTACTCGGAGCATGTTGAAGAATTCTCCAAAAAAAATTATGTGAACCTTGTATCATGATAAAAAATGATAGAAAGTGTCACTCAATACATCCTCACAACTTCCTTTAGGTATATCTTGGAATGTTGTTCAGGAGATAAATCTTACCAAATAGTGATGAAATGGGAAGTCTTTCTGATATGATCCATTATAACCCATATCGTATTGTTTCCTTTAGATGTTATCATAAGACTAGTGAAAAATCACATAGTGATATTATCCCACTTCAATGTTGGTATGGGTAATGGTTGAAATACCACTTTAGGATATTTTTTCTCTACCTTCACTTATTAACACCCCAGGCACCTCGTAGTATAGTCAGAAATATCCCTTTTCATATTATCCCACCAATAGTGATCATTAAAGTCCCTATACATTTTAGTGCTTCGAGGATGTATAGAGAAATTAGATCTATGAAATTAATCCATCATCTCATTATTTATTTCTGGAATATATGGAACACATAGACTTGTACATAATTTTAGTACACCTTGATCAATATTGAACTTATGAAACTTCACATTCTTCACATCTTGTACCTTCTTCTATAAAAAAGTATTTACTATTTGAGATTTTTTTATCTTATATAGTAATGATAGTTGAGAAATAATTTAGTATAGGTTTGATGATTTCTATTCCCTTATGATTCCCATGTCTAGTTTTACTAGGTATTTAATCAAAAGATCTCCTTGAATCATCGTCATTTCCATCACGATAGGGTATTTCCTACTTAATGCATCAGCAACATTATTTTCTCATTATGATGATAATGAATTGAACTATCATAGTCATTAAGAATTTCCAGCCATCTCCTTTTTCTCATGTTCAATTCCATTAGTGTGAAAATATACTTCAAACTTTGGTGGTCTGTGTATATATCACATTTATACCCATAAATATAGTGCCTTCATATCTTCATAATAAAAACAACTGCATCTATCTATAGGTCATTCATAGGATAATTCTTCTCATGAGACATTAATTGTCGAGATTCATAAGAAATTGAATTTTAATTTTTCATGAGGACACACCAAAGACATTTCAGATATGAATCGCTAAAAATAATGAATCCTTCTCTGATTGAGGGTAGAGTTAACATGGGTGCAGTAATAAATATCATCATCAGCTTGTGGAAACATTTCTCCCGTTCCTTTTTCTATATTAACTTATCCCATTTTCTTGTTAAATTGGTTAGTGAATTAGAAATTCATGAAAAAAAAAATCAAAAACCACTTATAATATCCTATTAAACCAAGGAAACTAAAAAACTTAGTTTTTTTTGTAGGATGTTTTCACTACTCCATAGCCTTTGTCTTGGTAGGGTCAACTGGGATCCCATAATTTTTTACAATGTTCCCCAAGAAATCAAATTTCTGTAGAAAAAAAATCATATTTTCTAAGCTTTCCAAATAAAATCTCCTTACTCTTAGTTGGTAATATAACCTTTAGATAGTCCTCATGCTTCTCATGAGTTTTGGGATATATCATAATATCATTAATAAAAACTACCAAAAAGTTATAAAGGTTTTCCTTAAAGACTTTATTCATCAAATGATAAATATAGTCGAAGAATTAGTCAAACCAAAGGGAAAAAAAATAAACTCATAATTATTATATCTTGATCAGAAGTATTTTTTGTAATATCTTGTCTCTTCACCCTTAATTGATGATAACCAGATCAAATATCAATCTTAGAGAAGAATTGAGCCCCTTAAATGTGGTTAAAAAATCATTAATCCTTGGAAGAGGGTACTTATTCTTTATTGTGATCTCATAAAGTTCTATATAATCAATGCATAGACACATTTATACATCCTTCTTCTTTACAAAGAGAACATGTTCTTACTAAGGAGACACACTTGTTCAAATAAACCCCTTCTATAAAAGATATTGGAGTTGTTTCTTTAATTCCTCTAGCTCCACATTTTCTATTCTATGTTGGGTATTTGATATCTGCTTGGATCCCAACATTACATCAATGGATAACTCTACCTATATTTTTATGGGATTTCTAGGTAACTCCTTATGAAATACATCAATGTATTTCTGAATAGTGGGGAAATTTTCTATTCGTATACTTTTATTTCCTTCCACATATTAACCAATCATCTATATAAATAAGTCTATGGGATGTGATTCTAGATAAATATTAGGTAGATATATCTCTCCTTTGAAGACAACTATATGTTTTCAATCTAAGACTACTAGTATTTCCTTGATTTTTTAGTTAATCATAGAGTTATACTTTGAGATCCAATCCATCCCTAGTATAATTTTGAATTCTATCATGGAAATGACTACTAGATTTTCGATGAGATTGTGCTCACCAAAGTGAATACTATAGATTCTATAAATTTTTTATGCTTGGATAATCCATCCAGGATTCTTGACAGATAACTCTACTTCTATAAGTTCATTGATTGATTCTATATTCTTTGAAAACTTATAGTAAATAATGGGATGTGTAGAACTAGAATCAAACAAAGTACTTTCTAGCTTTGAGAGAACAATGAGAGTAACTACTACAAAATCAATTGGAGATCTGACTTCAACTGTCATTATAGAAAGATCCCAACCTTTTCCCCTTTGACTATGATGAGGTTTATCGGGATTATCCTCTATTAACTCAGGATATGGACAGTGATTGAAAAAGTTCCCAAGCTTTCGACCCTTGAAGTTTTGGACTTCAGGCTGGTCCTGCACCATCATCCCTTTTTCATTAGTGTAGATAAGTTGAGTGTTCACCTTACTGTAATAGTTCTGAGAAATATGGAATCTCTTCCACACTTGTAACATTTCCCACTCCCAAGCAAGAAGTTTCCTAAATGATTCATCCCATATTTATTTCATGTGTAAAGTTTCACTTTCTTTCATCCTCTTTTGTGATCAATGTTACTCCCTAATCTTGGATTCATTTCTCTCTGCTTTTCATTTGGTCTATGGGACCACTATGTCTTTATGAACTCTAGTTCAACCTTCATAGTACTTCGCACTATCTTTTCAATGTTTTTATAGTCAGTATTCACTATATTATTCCATATATGGTATCTTAGTCCACTGAAAAATATATCAAACTTTCCATTAGGATCCATGAAAAATATAAAGGTGTAATGATAAAGTATTTTAAATTTAATCTCATAGCTTCCCATAGATTCATTTCCCTTCTTCTTCAGCTCTAGGAATTCCTTCTCCATTTTTTTCATATTGAACGAGTGAAATATTTTTTGAAAAAGGTTCCTCTAAACTCTTCCCACTCCATAGATTCAATCTACCCTCTTGGATTTCTATTTTTAATAATTTTCTACCACTGATTAGATTCTCCCACTAATAGGTATATAGCCAAGGTGACATTATCTTATTCTAAACAATAGAGTATATAAAAAATATTTTCTATAGATCCTATCCAATTTATATCAATCAATGGGTCGATAGATCCACTAAAAAAATTTGGTCGTTTATGCACAAAGGACTCAATGGAAATTTTCTCCCTTCATAGTGAATTTGGTCCCTCAAATTGATACAATTTATTTTCCATAACTTGAGTCAGTTGATTCATCATTATCATTAATTTTTCCATTCTGGTTTCCATGAGAGGGTTGTCAGCACATGGTCCATTATGCTCACCATTTACGTGATTCCTCATATATCTTATCATTTTCTAAAAGAAGAAAACGTAGTGAGAAACATGTTTCTTTTCATAATATTATAATTATGAAGGAATATTATATCATAGAACACCATGTTTAATTATTTTAATCATTAAAAACAATTAAATTTTCTATAAATCCTTAATAATGGTTCATAAAAATCTTGTGATTAACCATACATATCCACAAGGAGTGTCAAACTAGAAGTGAAGCATGGCCCATTGTGTCACGAACCAGCCTGAGTACTCTGGTAACCCAATAAACAAGCTGACCCAAACATATCCTGAAGAGATTTCCCGATCCCCATGTGTTAGAGACTAGCACTTGGAATCATACAAAACTGATAGTGGTAATGATTTTTCCACTAAAAATTGGGAAACAAATCAAGCAAGACAATATGCATGTCAAAAGAAACTCACATGGGAGTAATGTACTAAAATAAAACAAGTCACAAATAAGCCTAAAGTACTAAAACCCAAGTACTAAAATAGGGAAAAAAACAACCCAATTCTCCAAGGAGACAACTCACCACTCCAAGATTCAGTATCTTGATCCACCTCTAAGAGATCCTTTCCATTTTCTCATACCTAGAAGGAGAAAATCTATAAACACCTAAATGAACAAGTAGGGTGTGAGATAAAAAAAACACAGTAGGGTCGCACCATAGATTCCATAATAGATGAAAATATTAGATTAAACAAAGGAGTGATTTCGATTTTAAAGATAAATAGGTTTAGAATCTTAAAACATATTTAAATAAATCATGCTATACAGTTCAGATGATGGGAAAATACTTTAAGCACAGGTTTTTACATTAAAAATGATGGAATATTTCAAAAACAATGGATTAAATAAAAATTTTAATATAAAAAAGTTTGTATAAATTCATAAGGCATGTAAAGTAGATTATAAACATTGGCATAAATTTTTATCTCATATATAAATAAATAAGTGAGTGGTATGGTCGTATGACAAATAGGTACGATAGTATTTCTAGATATAGGACTCCACACTCTCTAAGTGGTCACAGCAATATGTGTACACATACATCCTCTGGACACTGGTTAGATAGGACTCGTCACTATCCCCTAATGGATGTGACCTGCTGCATGTATGTTTTAGAAAATTGTAATAGTGTAGAGTGTCTCCAAATAACTCACCAACTACCTAAGGGTTGCATGTGGTCTTACACAATCAATGATGGGAAATTTATTTTAAGATTGATTAAAATACAATTAAGTCTCATTCACCCATATCAATTCCAATTTTCCATTTAAATATAAAATGATTTTTAATCAAAAACATGCCTCTTTAACAAGATAAAACCACTGGGTTTCTATCAAATCATTTTTAGACATTTTCACAAGTTTTAAATCCATTCAAAACTAATTCCATCAGTTTCAAAATCCATTTAAATAATTAAATTATACAATTTAATTGAAATAGGTTCCATCAAATATATAATTTAAATTGAACAACTTAAATCAACTAATTTCAACAATGCTCCCAAATAAATGGAATTGGGGGTTTTCCAATTTCTCATGCCCAAACCATGTCAAATCTCCCAATTCACATGAATTGGGTTTTATCAAATCAATAGAAAGCAAGTTTAAGAAATTGAATTTAAATCAATAATTGAAATAAATAATTCAATACATGGATAGTAAATTTTTCTAATCAGGATGAAACCACCTACCTCAAGGTTTTCAATGTCAGAGATAAGGATAAATCACCTTGTGTGGTTCTATACACCTCCTCACAGCCCTACTATCATAAGTGCTGACACACCAATGTTCGATATTCATCAAGGGTTCCTAAAACCAACACTAGTGATTTTTTTTCAAAAGGAAATAAAATATAACATGTGATGATAGTTTCTCTCTCTTGAATAATTTTCAAATATTCCATTAAAATAATACATGTGATAATATTTTATCTCTCTTATATAATTTTCAAATTATAATTTTATAATTATAATAATTATCCTTTGACAATAAAGATAATTATCCAATGATAATTTGGATAATCTTGTCATGTGATAATTACCTTATAATCATCCTCTAATAAAAAACGAATAATTATATTCTAATAAGTATTCCTTACAAATTATCATTTCTCAATTTCTAAAAAAATCATCATTGGATAATTCATTATCTATCTTACCAAAAATAATTCAATATTTTCCCCTTACTAATTTTGATAAATTATCCTTTTATAAAACATTTTAATTATTGTTTAACAATTTTATTACTATCCTTTGATAATTTTTTTAAACATCTTTTTATAATTTCTTTTAAAAATTATAATTTAATAACATGGTGGAATTATCCTTGATAATTTAATGGAATTATAATCTGATATTTATAATTATTATACATTGATAAAATGAATATTTATATCCTTGATAATAATCTTTTATAAAGAAAAAATTTTGATATTTTTATTTTAAAGGTCCATTTAAAAGGATAAAAATTAAATTGAATAATACAATGTTTCCTTCAAATTAAAAAAATGATTTAGGTTATACTCATCGTGATGAATCCAACAACATTGACGACGCATAAAACTGATCAATATCACAAAAGATATTTATGAGAGAATATTTAATATGCAATAAAAAATTTAAAAAAAACAACCCCTATCTTCGTTGTGCGCAAGGGAATAGGAAAATCCACCACTCCACCAGAAGATCTGTAAAGATCTAGAAATTCTATGGAAAATTTTTTTTTCTTAAATTCATGGGAATTTTACGAGTCCGTAGTTTCTGACGGCGCGCGATTCTGAGGCCTAGAGTGCCCGGAATGATCCGTTGAAGTTTTGTTAAGCTTAAATTAACACATGTAGGAAGATTTCCCAAAAAAGTGGAATAACTCTTAAACGGTTACTCGGATCAGAAATCTGAGGCCACCGCTGCGCTCAGGATGGTGGGTTTACCCTAGGTGTGACTTAATTTTAGTTGGTGCGAGCCTCCTGTGAGGAAACCCAAAAATGGCATAACCGTAAAAAAATTAAACAAAGTTATTTTATTTTTAAAATTCTTATAACTCACAAACAGTAACTCAGATTAAAAAACTGAGACCACCGCTGAACTCATGAGGGTAGGATTTCTTTAAACAGATACTAAATTGGGTGGCAAGGGCCTTCAGAAAAGTTTGTTTTTGGCCGCAAATAAAATAATTAAGTGACAATTATTTTATTTTAAAATTCATAACTCTGATTGGAAATCTGAGAGTATCGTTGGGTTCGTTGGGGCGTGATTCACCTAGGCAAAGCCTAACCTCAACCAGCATGGGTTGAGGGTGACGAATATTAATTTTCCGAACTTTTTTTGGGTACGTTCAGTAAACGTGTGAGCGGCTTTTTATATCTTTTGAACCAGTGCTCAGAATTGAAATCTGAGGGCACCGTTGAACTCGCAGTGTCGGTGATTGCTTAGTGATACGTTCACCACAGTTGCGTTCTAACAAGAATGGAAGTTAGTTTTTGGGTTTTTTAAATAAATTAAATAAAAATAAGAGTCAAACTTTTTTTTATTGTGGCGGTTAAAACCTCCAAGTGGAGGTTGGGGTGGGGGCCATCACACCCTAACCTCCCATGGGAGGTTATGGTGGTGGGGCTCACCCGAGCATAACCTCCTTTGGGAGGATAATTAAGTTGGGGGCCACCCAGGCTTTAAACCCCCCTTTAACCCCCCCATTTATGTGGGATGTCAACTCTTCACCTTCCCCAATTATTTTAATTTGCCAAATCCCCCACAATTAATTCATTAAACCATTGAAATTAATTAATTGAATCCATTTGAATTCATGCCAACCATTATAATGGAGGATATGTATTATTTTATTTTGGTTGGCATAATCTTTTGGGTGGAGCTTGGTGAAGGAGGAGAACTCTCCAATGAAGAATGCAAAGAATGCCATCTTCGACTTCGTCACCTCCGAACACTTTCCGACGCACGAGCATGAGAATTGGGAGTGTGTGAAGAACGCGGTGAACGACGAATCGATGTCCTTCATTCCTCTCCTTCCACCATCAACAATCGACAAGCGAGGTAGGGGTTATTTTATGTATGAGTTTTACTCTATGTTCTTCATCATTTGTTGAGAACTTTTTTGACGATTGATACCATCACAACGAGGAGGGCTCGGACCGCACGAACACGGCCGACCCTCCCCCTTTGTTGTTCTCTTTTGTTAATGACAGATGTGGTGCAACGGTGGCCGGCATCGGGCCGACTGCAAAGAAAACCAATCGCGAAGAAAACAGGCGGTGCAAGGGCCACTGGGTCACCAAGAGGGCGCAGCACTGCCGTGAACATGGAAGGAGCTTTGCGGCCAGGCAGGGCCGCAGTAGAGGTAGCACAGCCCCGTTATTCCACACAGAGGAGAGTGAGGTCGCAGCCAAGTCGGGTCGTGGTGGTGATGGTGCGGCGTTGTCGCACCGCATAGGGAAAGCAGTGGGCCGCGACCAGGCCGGGCCACAGCGGAAGAGGCATGGCGCCGTCGCACCGTGCGGAGCACATCATAATTGTGGTACTGTCGTGCCGCGGTGGACGTGCAGTGGTGGCTTGTCGGGCCGGTTTCCATGGAGAGGGAGCGGCTGGCCGCTCGGGCCAGCTGGGAGGAGCGGGACCCCGTCGGGTCCCACGTGTGCAGGACCGGTGCCACCTAGCCCTAGTTTTGGCTCACACCCGAAAGGAAAATCCGTTCGGGTAGCCAGGGGGCACGCGAATTCCCCCTGGCCACGGCTTAGGCGAACCCTGTGAGCCGCCGGGCCGTTGGGCCGCCAGGTTGTCGAACCGGGCCGCCTTCAGTCGGGCCACCCTCATCCGGGCTACCTTCGGCTGGGCCGCCACCTCGGTCCAGGCCACATCCTTAGACCGATTCGGATCCACAGACAGGTTCTGACCCCAGTATGGACCGAGTCGGGTTGGGTCGGTCCAACTAGGTCAGACTGGACCCAGACCCCTTTGGCCAGTTTACACCTTTTCGCCCCTATCTTGAGCTACGGGTGTCCCTTTGATGAACCGCCTGCGGTGATGGAAGGCTTGGAGCGAGATGGTTCTTTTGGCATACCCCACTTGAGGTTTTGACATAGTTGGAGTATGGTCGGGCCCCTCTGACATAAATGCCAATAACTCACAGACCAGGCGTCCGATTGACGCACTGTCTGTCGCGTTGGAACCCTTACGACATGGTGGACCTTTGGGTTACATCTTTTTGGAGTATAGTGGAGGTCCAGGTATGACCGATATCTTAAGGGAAGATTCTACCAAACTCGAGCACACCGGGTGTGAGGAATCCAGTGGCCGATAGTGAGGCAGAGGTTGGAGACAGATCATACGGAGGTCAGCACTCAGCAATCCTGTGTGGGTCAGTGCATACTGATCATGTGTGTGTTATATCCTATGTGGGTCATTTCAGGGGTTAGTACCTATCGATCCTATGTGAGTTAGACTTCATATGGTCAGAAGTAGTGCCTGTTGACAGAATAATATGATCTAGCTTCGTCACTAATCATTTGTACTTCTATACTTCAATGAAATCCTGGTTTGAGCTGAGTCAATGACTTTCATGTTTTCCTCATGATTGAGATGAGTTACTAAATAACTTAGGTATAGGTATGGGCATATACCTAAGTAAGGGTTTTCCTCTGATTCTGTTCTTTGTGGTTATCCTTGTTGGATTTTGTGAGACCTTGAGGGTCTCGGGATCCCTACTGAGTATCGTTATACTCACCCCTGCATTGTATATGCCCGTACCACGTTGTGTTGGTTGTAGATGAAGGATAGCACTGATCGAGACAGAGAGTAACAGAACTAGAGAGTACCCGGAGGTGGACCACTCGGTGAGACATACACGGAGCGGACGGACAGACTTGGGGTGCTGAGGAGGCCATCTGTACTCACCATTCAGGTGGGAATTCTAGAGGATGACCTATTAGCTGCTTTACTTATTCTCTTCAGTTGTACTATATTTTCAGTTGTATTGTACTTTACTGTTGGGCTTGTATTTCTAGCCCTTTACTTTCATCACACACACTTTTGTATACAGTTTTACTTAGTGTTTTACTTCCAGTTGTGTACTCTGTTGTGTTTTTTTACTGTCATAAAGTAAATTCCTTCCCGGTTTAGGGATTCACGCCATTGGTGATAGTCTCTATCCCCTGGCATATGGAAGGTGGGCTTGGGGTACTCAAGATACGGGCCCCGGGAAATGGGTAATGACAAATTGGTATCAGAGGAGTCAGTTCTACCGCAGAACTTAGGACTCTGATATTTCTTTTCTGTGAAGCAATAATGTTAAGGGTACTAAGTGTGGTTTTCATTTGAGGGAGTCTAGTGTTGGTGCAGCGGCTGATGTATCCATACACTAGGACCCTGACTACTGATTTCTAACTTAGTGCAAGAAAACACTGATTGCATGTGTGTATTTAAAAGTTTTCTTAGGTCAGCTCAACTAGGTCAGCTCACCAGGCATAAAATTTTGACCATATCGCATCTGTTTCTTTCAAGATGCCTCCCCGCAGAAGACCATTAAGATCCCCGAGAGTCGTACGCTCTGACAGCCCACCGAGCGACGAGGCCCCGGTGCAGGGCCCCATCACAGCGGAGGCACCAGCAGTACCACTACCTGCTGGCCTACCGTTACCACTAGCCCCATTAGCAGAGGGTGAGCACCTCTTGAGTGAATTTCATGGTTTCATACGACAAAGGCCTCTGAGGTTTCAAGGTGATATATATTTTCAGATGGCTAGGTGCTGGCTGGAGTTTGTAGCACGAGTTTTCCACACAGTTGGGACACCCGCTGACTTGAGGTGCACCAAGCTGTTAGTCTCTTTCCGGGAGCAGCTGAGAGGTGGTGGATCCTAATGCACTAGTTTTATAATGAGGCAACCCTCACCTGGGGTAACTTAGAGGGTCTTTTCAGGGCAGAGTTTGTACCAGCGACTCTACACTATGTGCGTACTCAGGAGCTGCTGCACTTGTCGTAGGGCATTATGATAGTAGTCGAGTCATCTATAACAGTCAGTAGGTAGATGACATAGGGTCACAAGTGGGTTAGATTTACTGTTAGACGACCCCAAGATGTGGCATCAGGGGTGCGGGGAACCCGAGGTCAAGGGAGCTTTGAACAGAGAATGGTCTATTTTTCCTACAGGGGACGGGGTCATAGAGTGTGTGACTGTCTGACTCTCTGCAAAGTTGATCAGCATGCATTAGAGGAGCCACCGAGACAGAGGTACAGGTAGAAGCTTGAGCATCAGCTGAGTGTTGCATGAGGTAGTGGAGCAGGTCCTTCAGCAGATGATGGTCAGAGTCATCGAGCACTAGTACCACCACCCCTAGATGGTTCACCTCGAGCTCTAGGATCATGTAGACAGGATTGGGACTAGCTCCAGGCATAGAGTCCTTTGTTCATGATGCTTCTAGCTTCGTTGATATCATTTTTTGTGGTTGTTTTGTGTCTTTCTACTTTGAGCTGCAGTAATAAAAGACACTTGTCCTTGTGACATTTTCTCTCCTGCCTTTTGTGGGGTTGATACTGAGAGGTTCCGGTTAAAATCGTTGACTTGACCCTCACATTAAAGATTTATACTGGAGGAGACCCATTGACCACACACTGATGCTGATAGTGTGACTCAACCCTTGGAGGCAAGAGTAACGGTTGTATCTATTGGTAGTAGCGTCGAGGCCTTACGATGTTGTCCATGGAATGAATTAGTATCGTTCATGTCAGGATTGAATGTATTAGGCAAAGGATGTGGTTCATCCAGGGGACGAGACCAGATTTCTCTTTTCGTCAAAGGATAAATCTTAGCATTTCTTGTAGGACGTAGGAAAAGAAGGTTGTAGTCGAGTTCTTTACAATTGGCTGGTCTCACCCATAGTTCGTTGAGTGAACGATTTACGGTTTACTCTGATCACAAGAGTCTCAGGTATATCTTCTCTTAGAAGGACCTGAACCTGAGACAGCGGCATTGGCATGAGTTCCTCCAGGACTATGACTTTGAGATAGTCTATACTCATGGGAAGGGGAACGTTGTTACTGATGCAGTTAGTAGGAGATCTGGTATTCAGCTACTAGGAGAGGTAACGGAGCAGCTGGACGCTTTGCAGATATCTTTCATGGATAGATATGGAGCAGTCTATCTATGGTCTCTTATAGTCACTCCTCCACATCTCCAGCGAGTCAGGGAGGCGCAGCATGGGGATGCTGACTGCGAGATGCGACGTGCTAAGATATACCCAGGGTATGCACCTGATGGATTTTATGAAGGTGGGGAGAACGTCATCCTCTTCAGAAGATGTACTATGGTACCAGTAGTACTTCGGGAGGAAGTGTTGAGGGATTTCCACACATCTCCTCTAGCAGTACATCCAGGTGTGGTGAAGATGTATCAGGACCTCAGACAGCAGCACTGGTGGCCTGGTATGAATAAGGTATTAGTAGAGTTTGTCTCATGATGCCTCACTTGTCAGCAAGTGAAGGTGGAGCACCAGGTACCAACAGGCTTGGTTTATCCCTTAGAGGTCCCAGAGTGGAAGTGGGATGGGATATCCATGGACTTCATGACGGGTCTTCCATATACATCTAGGATTCACGATTCGATATGGGTGATCATTGACTGACTCACCAAGTTGGCCCACTTCCTACCGATCAGAGAGTAGAGCTCAGAAGAGAGCTTGGGACACCTATAGGTGCATGAGATTGTGCATTTTCATGGAGTACCTTCTTTTATTATCTTTGATCGTGATGCAAGATTTATGTCCCGGCTATGGAAGGGGTTGTGGGAAGCTTTTGGGATGCATCTTTGTTTTAGCACCGCCTTCCATCCTCAGACAGATGGTCAGAACGAGCAAACCATTCAGACCCTCGGGGACATGCTGCAAGCTTGTGTCCTCGACTTTGGTCGCAGCTGGGAGGACCTCCTACCATTGGTGGAGTTTGCCTACAACAACATCTTTCACTCCACCATAGGGATGGCACCTTTTGAGGCCTTGTATGGTCGACCTTGCAGATCACCACGGTGCTGGACAGACCCAATGGAGTCAGCACTAGTGGGACCAGAGATGGTATGCGCTACCACAGAGAAGGTGAATATCATCTAGGAGCGGATGAAGACTACACAGAGTAGGAAAAAGTTGTATGCTTTCAGGAGACAGAGACCTCTAGAGTTCGAGGATGGCGACCACGTCTTTCTTCGGGTCTCACCTCGACGAGGTCTACAGAGATTTGGTCGAGGAGGCAAGTTATCTCTGCGATTCATCAGACCTTTCCAGGCCCTCAGTAGAATAGGCGAGGTGGCTTACCGCCTGGATCTTCCACCTCAGTTGAACCGGGTGCATGACTTCTTCCACGTATCTCAATGGAGGATATACGTGCATGACCCTTCTCGCATCATCGACCACAGGGAGCTGGACATCGATGACGGGGCGACTTTCACGGAGGTTCCAGAGGAGATTGAAGATCGACAGGATCGGTTCCTACGTGGACGGTTGATACCTCTTGTGCATGTATTTTGGCATCATGGGAACCTCCAGGAGAGCACATGGAGTGGGAGGCTCAGATGCGTGCTCAGTACCCCCTTTTGTTTCCATAGTTCGAGTTGTTGCTCACAGGGATGTAAAGCCCTGAGGTGGGGAGAATATAAAGACCCGTAAATTCTGTGGAAAATTTTTTTTCTTAAATTCATGGGAATTTTACGAGTCTGCAGTTTCTGACGATGCACAATTCCGAGGCCCGGAGTGCCCAGAATGATCCGTCGAAGTTTTTTCAAGCTTAAATTAACGCGCATATGCAGTTTCCTTGAAAAAGTGGAATAACTCTTAAACAGTTACTTAGATCAGAAATCTGAGGCCACTATTGTGGTCAGGATGGCGTTTTTACCCTAGCCGTGACTTAAGTTTAGTCGGTGCGGGCCTCCTGTGAGAAAACCCGAAAATGGCATAACCATAAATAAAATAATTAAATAAAGTTGTTTTATTTTTCAAATGCTTATAACTCACAAACGGTAACTTGGATTAAAAATCCAAGACCACCGCTAAACTCATGAGGGTAGGATTTCATTAAGAAAATACTAACTTGGGTCGGCGAGGGCCACCAGAAAAAGTTAGTTTTTGGCCGCAAATAAAATAATTAAGTGACAATTATTTTATTGTAAAATTCATAACTTTTAAAAGGTAACTCAGATTGGAAATATGAGGGTACCATTGGGTTCGTTGGGGCGTGATTCACCTAGGCAAAGCCTAACCTCAACCGACACAGGTCGAGGGTGGATGATATTAATTTTCCGAGCTTTTTTCGGGTATGTTCAGTAAACGTGCAAGCGGCATTTTATGTCCTTTGAACCGATGCACAGAATTAAAATCCGAGTGTACTGATCAACTTGCAGCGTCAGTGATTTTTAGTGAGACCTTCACTGTAGTTGCGTTCTAACGATAATGGATGTCAGTTTTTGGGGTTTTTAAATAAATTAAATAAAAATAAGAGTGAAACTTACTTTTATTGTGGTAGTTAAAACCTCCAAGTGGAGGTTGGGGTGGGGGCCACCACACCTTAACCCCCCCTGGGAGGTTATGGTGGTGGGGTCCACCCGAGAATAACCTCCCTTGGGGGGATAATTAAGTTGGGGGACACCTGGGATTTAAACCCCCCTTTTACCCCCCATTTATGTGGGATGCCAACTCTTCAGCTTCCCCTATTATTTTAATGTGCCAACTCCCTCACAATTAATTAATTAAACCCATTAAATTAATTAATTGAATCCATTTGAATTCATTCCAACCATTATAATAGAGGATATGCTATTATTTTATTTTGGTCGGCATAATATTTTGGGTGGAGCTTGGGGAAGGAGGAGAACTCTCCAACGAAGAACGCAAAGAACGCCATCTTCAACTTCGTCACCTCCCAACACTTTCCAATGCATGATCGTGAGAATTGGGAGTGCATAAAGAACATGGAGAATGACTATTCGGCATCTTCCATTCCTCTCCTTCCACCATCAACGATCAACAAGTGAGGTAGGAGTTATTCTATGTATGAGTTTTACTCTCCGTTCTTCGTCGTTTGTTGAGCACTTTGTTTCCGATTGATATCATCACAACGAGGAGGGCTCGGACTGCATGAACACGGATGACCCTCCCCCTTGGTTGTTCTCTTTTTTTGATGATGTAGGCGGTGCAATGACGGCCGGAATCAGGCCGACCGTAAAGAAAACCAATCGAGAAGAATATTGGCGGCGCAAGGGCTGTCGGGTCGCCAAGAGGGTGTGACACCGCCCTGCCACGCAGAAGGAGGGCCGCGGCCCGGCCAGGACGTGGTAGAGGTAGCGCGGCACCGTAGCCCCGCACAGAGGAGCAGGAGGCCGCGGCCAGGCTGGGCCGTGGGGGTGATGGTGCAGCGCTATCGCGCCGCACGGGGAAAGCAGCGGGCCGCGGCCAGTCCGGGCCGTGGCGGGATAGGTGCGGCGCCGTCACGCCGTGCGGAGGGAAACATAACCATGGCGGTGTCGCGCCATGGTGGAGGTGCAGTGGAGGCCGGCTGGGCTGGCCACCGTGGAGTAGGAGCGGCTGGCCGTTCGGGCCAGCTGGGAGGAGCGAGACCCCGTCAGGTCCTGTGTGTGCTGGACCGGCGCCGGTTTCGGCTCACACCCGAACGGAAAATCTGTTCGCGTAGCCAGGGGGCACGCAACGTCCCCCCTGGACGTAGATTAGGCAGACCCCATGATCTTTCGGGCTGTAGGACCGGGCCGCCTTCGTCCAGGTCGCCCTCAGACGGGCCGACTTCGGCCGAGCCACCCTTGGGTCGGGCCGCCTTCGGTCGGGCCGCCCTCGGGCCGGGCCGCATCCTCAGACCAGGTCAGACTCGCAGAACGGGTCGGACCCATGGACTAAGCCAGACCCCGGTACGAACTAAGTCAGGTAGGGTCGGTCCGACTGGGTCGGACCGGACCCGGACCCGTTTGGCTAGTTTACACCTTTTCGCCCCTATCTTGAGCTATGGGTGTCCCTTTGATGAACCATCTGCGCTGATGGAAAGCTTGGAGCGAGAAGGTTCTTTTTGAATACCCCGGTTGAGGTTTTGACACAGTTCGGGTACGGTCGAGTTGGTTTGAACCTAAAAACCAATCAGGCCCCTCAGACGGAAATGCCAATAACTCACAGACCGGGCGTCCGATTGACGCACCGTCTGTCGTGTTGTAACCCTTACGAAATGATGGAACTTTGGGATACTTATTTGTGTAGTTTAGTGGAAGTATAGGTATGACTGATATCTTGAAGCAGATTCTACGAAACTCGAGCGCACCGGGTGTGAGGGATCCAGTGGCCGATAGTGAGGCGGAGGTTGGAGACAGATCATACGGAGGTCAGTGCTCAGCGATCCTATGTGGGTCAGTGCATACCAATCCTGTGTGGGTCAGATCCTGTGTGGGTCAGTGCTCAGTGATCCTATGTGGGTCAATGCAAAATGATCTTGTGTGGGTCATACCCTGTGTGGGTCATTGCGAGGGTTAGTGTCACGACCCGACACTACCCAGGCTCGAGCTGCAACTACCTCATGCTCGCCTACATAGGCCAGGGGCTGGAGATAGGCACTAAAGGATAAACAACTCGGGGAGGCCTTTTCCTACGTACCAACTTCTATATACAACCACAAAGGTGCATCGACCTCTAAACAGTACAAAGAAAGTCTTGGAAGTAAACTGAAAAGAAAAGGGAAGAACACACGCCCAACCAGAAAAGTGACACAACCCGGCAACAGGTAAACAAAAGTAGACATCTGGAAAAGTCCCACACCTGGAACACGACTACGAACACCATATGTGGTCCAAGCTCTTGAACTCCTAAGCTCCACTGAAGTCACGACCAACTTGTTCGCCGTCTGTAAGGTCACACCAAGTGCAGGAAAATCCCAAGCAGGGGTGAGTATAAAAATACTCAGTAGGATGCCCCGAAAGCGCGAGGGAGAAAAAAATGAGGTACTGAAGAGGTGAGAAATAGATTGAACAGGGAAAAGTAATGGAGTACAACCGAGAGTGCATTAAAGAGTACAACTCAACCCAAAAAGAGGAAAGAAGTAGACTCATCCAAATACAAGGAGATAAAATCAGTGAGAAGATGAACTTCTCTTCAAGTCTTCCCTACCCATAGAAGGAGAGTAGACTCGTCCCATGAGAAATTGGGCATGGAAAGCACGTGGCATACCCCACGCGTCTTCACCTCTCTTGGAAGGATAGTAACCAAAACCCAAGGAGTGGGTACTGGAACATGGTATACATATATATATGCTCTGTTAAGTAACCCGGACAACATCTTAAGGGGATATATCTCCCATAGCTCAGCCTAAGAAATTGAATAGCCAATAGTCCCATAATTAAACACCTTTGGTGCCCAGCATCTCACACATCTTCCCTGAACTGCAAGTCAAGGGGATCAAATTACCGCACCTTGACACTATCCACTTTGCGTGGCACTGACTCGCCCGCACGGTTTTAGGTCGCATCACAAGGATGCGTCTCGGTGGGGAAAGTGCCCCTCATACTTGAGAGTTTTGGGGAAAGTCAAACCACACCTCATCACTGTCACACAGTCGAGAGGTCTTATCAAAGTCAAATTTTTCACATCACTGACTCGTACAACCAAGGGTCTCACTCTGGTAGTCACAGAGAAAATCCACAGACTATCCTAGTATAAAGGACTGAGTTTGAACGAAGTCATCAGGTAACCCACTACCCAGCCTTGTTGGAGGGTAAACCATAAGAGGTCTTCGGGCGACCCACTGCCCAGTCTCTGCTGGAGGGTAGACCCTAAGAGGTCTTTGGGGGACACACTGCCCAGTCTCTATTAGAGGGTAGACCCTAAGAGGTCGTCGGGTGACCCACTGCCCAGTCTCTGTTGTAGGGTAGACCCTAAGAGGTCGTTGGGTGACCCACTGCCCAGTCTCTGCTAGAGGGTATACCCTAAGAGGTCATCGGGTGACCCACTGCCCAGTCTCTACTGGAGGGTAGACCCTAAGAGGTCGTCAGGTGACCCACTACCCAGTCTCTACTAGAGGGTAGACCCTAAGAGGTCTTCGGGTGACCCACTGCCCAGTCTCTACTGGAGGGTAGACCCTAAGAGGTCGTCGGGTGACCCACTCTCCAGTCTCTACTGGATTGTAGACCCTAAGAGGTCGTCGGGTGACCCAATGCCCAGTCTTTGCTGGAGGGTAGACCCAAAGAGGTTGACAAGCGACCCACTGCCCAGTCCCTACTGGAGGGTAGACCTGGAATAAGTTGACAGACGACCCACTACCCAGTCTTTGTTGGAGGGTAAACCTGGAAGAAGTCGACAAGAGACCCACTGCCCAGTCTCTACTGGAGGGTAGACTCGGAAGAAGTCGACAGGTGACCCACTGCCCATCCCTACTGGAGGGTAGATCTGGAATAAGTCAACAACCGACCCACTGCCAAGTCTCTGCTGGAGGGTAGACCTGGAAGAAGTCGACAGGCGACCCACTTCCCAGCCCTACAGGAGGGTAGACCTAGAATAAGTCGTCGGGTGGCCCACTGCCCATCCCTACTAGAGGGTAGACCCTAAAGAGTTTTCAGGTGACCCACTGCCCAGCCCTACTGGAGGGTAGACCCGGAATTGCTCTGATAACTCAGCACTGCAACTGACATCACCGGGTGTTACCACCATCGCTACCGTGCGTTGGATTAGAGTGCATCAAAGGGACCTCCATCCAACACCCTTACATGTTTCCAAATTTAATAAGATCTCAAATGAGGCTCCACAATCCCAAACAGATCACACCATTGCAATCCTCGAGGAAAAACTCGCGAGATAGACCATTTACTCACCCGAGACGGTCAACCGGTGAATATGGTACTATTCACTATAGCCAGCCCATGTGGGGCCCACACTAAGATCCCGAAACTGAACCAATGGATTGAGCCATTGCAATTATCTCGAAAAAAACCCCCAGAATCGACTGCTCGCACGCCCCGAATGGACGTCCGATGAAAAGGTTACAAATTGCTACCTGCAGCTCGAAAGACGGCTCATGGGGCCCACACCTCAACTCCGGCTTCGTGCCTGAAAACCCCTTGTAAAACTCCTACCTCGATTCCAGGGTCACAAAACCTCTGATGGCACTCCAAACGGACATCAGATGTGTCTACACCACCCAAAACAAGAACCCCCGGAGAAATGTCAATCCGCTTAAAGGCGTGTCACACCACCGAGCTCCCCCTGCCCCCCATTTCGGGAATTAAAAACCCCTAAAACCATCTCAAAATCTTCTTATCGAGCCTAGGTTTACACTATCACAGACGGAACGCAAAACGAACACTCGCAGCGAAAGTTACGGGTGTCCAAAGGCAGAGAGGAAGAAGCCCCTTGGGTTGGACCGGCCTGGGTCGGCCGGTCCGCCGGCCCTGGGTCGGCCCGCGCCAGCCGGCCTGGCTCGCAGCGCCGGCCCATGGCTCAGCCGCGCGGGCCGGCTTTGGACCCGCGGTCCACCCTCAGCACCGACCAGCCCTCATGACTGGTCTTTGTCTCATGCGGAGACCCACCGAGCGTGGGTCTCGGTCTCCCGCACGGAGTCGCGGCTGCGACCCCGGTCCACCCGAGCACTGACAACCCCACCTGCCACCTGAAGCCACCGCCGCTCGCCACCTCGCCTGGCCGATGCCGCCTCGCTCGGACCACCCTTAGCCTACCGCCCCGCTAAATCCGCCGCCGACCGCTGCTCTGCCGAACTGGTTGAAGGAGCCGCAGCCGCCTAGTATGCCTGTCGCTCGTCGGACCACCGCCGGAACCCCCAAATCTGGCCGGAAAAGCTCCAAAACCACCAGAAACTTCAACAGACCACCCCGGACTTTTCGGGACTCGGATTTTCAAACCGTAATAAGCGTCGAAAATCTCAGAACATAAACTATGCATTTATGGGCTTTTCTCGACAAAATAACTGCATTTCGACACTAAGATAGAAATTCAAAGAGGAATGTTCGAAATTAGAACTCGAAACGAAGAACTCATACCTCTTTAGGCATAGCCCGAATCTTCGTGTGGGATCCGCCAGTGCCGGATCTACAACCGCCTTATTGAGGAGAGGAGAGGATCTTGAGGGATGGGAGGGCTTCCTTTATTAAGATCTCCTTCCGCCAGAAGATTCAAAATAGAGAAGGAGTGGAGGGTTTTGTTTAAGTAGGGAAATAAAAATTAACTTAATTACTTTTTAATCACCCACGAAATGACCCACATCTGAATCTCTCGGTGGGGTCTAGGTTAATCCTCTCCTAGGGAAAGTTCCGCGTTCTGAGCGCAACGACGATCTCAGAATTTTAATCAAATCCTTCGTTCGAAAGTTATAAATTCGACGCTCGGGACCGCTAAATTATGAAAACGCCCCTGGGGCCATTTTTCACAGAATGGTCGTGCCCGTGAAAATTACACCCCTACTAGGGTAAATGTCATGCTCCGGACTCAATGGTACACTCGGTTTTCCGATCCAAGAAACTGTTTAATAGATATTTGATTTAATCCATTAAACGAATAAATTAATTAATTAATTTATCTGTTTAAGGTTTTGTTATTGGGAGAGGGGTCCAAACGTCCCACGATGACATATTTTATGTCAATCCTGGGGTAAAAATCCTATTTTGGACCCATCTGTACTCTTAGATTTAGGATCCGAATTACCGTTTAGGATTTATCCCATTTATTTTGTGTGCCCAGTGTGAATGCACTGAAAATTTAATTCCGGCCACACCGGGGCTCGGAATCGCACGCCGTCTGAAGGTGCTGCTCCAGAATAACATCAAAAAATTTTCCAAAGTCTTTTATAGAGAAAATAGGGTTCTTACATAATTCAATCTTTCAATCTTTTCATCCCCGAAAAGAAAAACTAGGGAACAAACTCAGGGTACTAAGCCCACACCTGGCTCTCCCGTACCCAGGAAAACTCTTACACAGATATGTGTCACCACACACAGACCAAAGGATTTGATCTTTTCATGTGAGGTCTGCCCTTGCCGATGACGTGCATAGGATCATGCACACTTCTTCTCAGGTGAGTCATGTGGGAGGCATCATGTACCCAAACCATCCTTTGGGGGGTTATGGAAAGGTGGTAGACAACCTATCCATCCCTTCACATGGTCCCAAATAACCCGAAGGCCCTCAGGGGTAGTTCACCTCCCCATTCGAACCCCCACATCGCACTTCAGGACTGGAAATCACTATTAGAACTTGGGACAAGGCCCGGTGATTCCCTCCTTCAGAATATCCATATGGTGAAACACCCAAGGATATCAGGTCATGCAAGATTTCACAGTTGATGTCCCACGACCAAGACTCTCTTACATGCTCGAAAGGCGAAGGAGTCACCTCCATTGACTAAAGAGAAAGGTTCCACGCCTTTTATTCCACTAACACAGGGTTACACCAACGCCCCGCATCACCCTGGTAACAACTCAAGTAAGGAGAAGGGATAGAAAGCATTTCACACATAGAGTCTAAAAATTCTACTGTAAAAAGTATAAGAGCTGTAGAGTGTACCTCTTATCACCTCATGCTCTGTAGGATCGTAGATATCCAAAGCTCGTGGTGGACCGCGGTCCCAACTGTCAGCTCTTGGAGCCTGACGTAGACCACCTAGCGGTGATGGGAAGACCTCGTAATGTCGTCCCCCACTACCTTCTCCTCCTTCTCCTCTGCTAGAACCACCTCTCTGGGAACCACTCTGATCACAGCACTGCCTCTGCCGCAGTGGTGCACCTGCTGCCTGCCCGAAGTTCTTCGCATACCTAGTTGGACAGTCTCATGCCAAGTGACCTTTCCCATCGCAAGCATAGCACCGGCGCTCTCTGGGCTGCCATGGTTCCCCCCAACGCCACTGTGGTGCACGACCATGTCTCCGAAACCGGCGGTGGGAAGGCCTCTTGCGTCGAGGTTATGTCTGTTGACGCCTGCTAGCTACGGAAGACGTCTCAGCTCCATCGTACCTACTACCACCACCAACTGTAGAGCGTGAAAGGAAGCTATCTGTCACCAGTGCCTAATCTAGCACCTCGTCATAAGTGGGGATTCCCAATGGTACTATGATAGCACGAATCTCTCCGCGGAGACCCTGCTCGAACTTCCACGCTCGGAAGTTTCCATCATGGACCATGTCCGGGTAAAAACGTGCACGGTCCGCGAACCTAGTTCTGTACTTAGTCACCATCATCCCTCCCTACTGAAACTGAAGGAGCTCCTAGATCTGAACAGAGCGTAAGAAGGAGGGGTAAATCTCCTCATGAAATAGCAGTTGAAATTCATCCCACCAAAGCGATGACTCATCAAGTAACTGAGTCACCAGACTCAACCAACGCCTAGGTGATCCGTGGAAAAGGACCGAGGACAAAGACACCATAAGATCTGTCAGTGTCTTTGCAAGAATGAAGAGGCAAACCACTATCTCGAACAAAACCTCTACTGCCTGAGGGTCTGGCTCACCACTAAACCTCAGCAGTCTCTATCGCTGGAACTAACGGAGTGCACTCAACCTGCACTCAAGTTCTGTCCGCTCAATTGGTGATGTCCACTACTCACTAGGTGGGGGTGCTGCTACTGGCCCACCTAGAGAAAGGGACTCGCATGATGGGTCTTGGACTGAGGCATCATCGCTCACAGGGTCGTTGTCATGAAACAAAGCAGGTATCATGGCTGGTTGTCTTCACGGAGACATCCTGAATGTTATCAAGGAGTGTCGCGGTCAGATGATCATAAATATATATAACAGTAACAACATTGGGGAGATGAATCAAGAAGGAAAGTCAAAGACACAATCCTATTTGATGCAAAAACCAATTTTCTCTGCAACGAGTGTCTTGGCATGCCGAGTTGAAAAGCGGGTTATCAGGGTCCAGGTGAATGGATATGTTGGCCGCAACACCATCACTAGACTCCCTGACCAGGGAGCCGCTCTCGAGACACGTTGAAACTTTTTCACTAAATCCCAACCAATTCCTTTTTAGGGATGTCCAAACAATGTCCCAAGGAACAAAAAACCTCTGATACCACTTTGTCACAACCCGACCCTACCCGGGCTCGAGCTGCAACTACCCCAAGCCCGCCTCCATAGGCCAGGGGATGGCGACAAGAACCGAAGTCTAGACAGCTCAGGGAGGCCTTTTCCTAAGTACCAAATGCTATATACAACCACAAACATGCATCGACCTCTAAACAGTGCAAAGAAAGTTCTGAAGGTAAACTGAAAAGAAAAGGGAAAAACCCACGCCCAACCAGAAAAGTGCCACAACCTGGAAACAAGTAAACAAAAGTAAATAGCTGGGAGATTCCCACACCTGGAACCCGACTACAAACACCATATATGGTCCAAGCTCCCGAACTCCTAAGCTCCGCTGAAGTCATGACCAACTTGTCTGTCGTCTGTAAGGTCACACCAAGTTCGGGAAAAGCCCAAGCAGGGGTGAGTATAAAAATACTCAGTAGGATGCCCCGAAGGCTCGAGGGAGAAATAAAGGAGGTTCTTAAGAGGTGAGAAGTAGATCGAACAGGGAAAAGTAAAGGAGTACAACCAAGAGTGTAGTAAAAATTACAGCTCAACCCAAAAAGAGGAAGGAAGTAGACTCGTCCGAACACAAAGAGATAGAAGCGGTGAGAAGATGAAATTCTCGTCGAGTCTTTTCTACCCATACCAGGATAGTAGACTCATCCAACAACAAGAATCTAGACACGGAAAGAACATGGCATACCCCGCGCATCTTCGCCTCTCCTGGAAGGAGAGTAACCAAAATCCAAGGAGTGGGTACTGGAACATGGTATACATATATATATGTTATATTAAGAAACATGAACAACATCGTAAGGGGATCTCCATCCCATAGCTCATCCCAAGAAAGTGAGTAACCAACATTCCCAGAAGTAAACACCTTCGGTGCCCAGCATCCCACACGTCTGCCCCGAACTGCAAGTTAAGGGGCTCAAATCACCGCACCATGACACTATCCCCTTTGGGAGGCACTGACTCACCCACATGGTTTTGGGTTGTGTCACAAGGATGCATCTCGGTGGGGAAATCACCCCTCATACTTGAGAGTTTTGGGAAAATTCAAACCACACTTCATCACGGTCATGTAGTCGAGAGGTCTTCTCAAAGTCAAAGTTGTCACATCACTAACCCGTACAACCAAGGGTCTCACTCTGGTAGTTATGGAGAAAAGCCACAGACTAGCCTAG
The DNA here is from genome assembly GCA_963277665.1 of Viscum album. Lineage (NCBI taxonomy): Eukaryota > Viridiplantae > Streptophyta > Magnoliopsida > Santalales > Viscaceae > Viscum > Viscum album. The sequence continues at coordinate 815,697,020 of OY728127.1, forward strand.
TAGAACGGATTGAGTTTGAAAGAAGTCTTCGGGTAACCAACTGCCTAGCCCTGCTGGAGGGTAAACCCTAAGAGGTCGTCGGGCGACCCACTGCCCAGTCTCTACTGGAGGGTAGACCCTAAGAGGTCATCGGGTGACCCACTTCCCAGTCTCTGCTGGAGGGTAGACCCTAATAGGTCGTCGGGTGACCCACTGCCCAGTCTCTACTGAAGGGTAGACCCTAAGAGGTCGTCTGGTGACCCACTGCCCAGTCTCTGCTGGAGGGTAGACCCTAAGAGGTCTTCAGGTGACCCACTGCCCAGTCTCTGCTGGAGGGTACACCCTAAGAGGTCGTCGGGTGACCCACTACCTAGTCTCTGCTAGAGGGTAGACCCTAAGAGGTTGTCGGGTGAGCCACTTCCCAGTCTCTACTGGAGGGTAGACCCTAAGAGATCATTGGGTGACCCACTTCCCAGTCTCTACTGAAGGGTAGACCCTAAGAGGTCGACAGGAAACCCACTGCCCAGCCCCTACTAGAGGGTAGACCTGGAATAAGTTGTCAGATGACCCACTTCCCAGTCTCTGCTGGAGGGTAGACCTGGAAGAAGTTGACAGGAGACCCACTGCCCAGTCTCTGCTGGAAGGTAGACCTAGAAGAAGTCGACAGGCGACCCACTACCCAGCCCTACTGGAGGGTAGACTTGGAATAAGTCAACAGTCGACCAACTGCCCAGTCTCTACTGGAGGGTATACCTGGAAGAAGTCGACAGGCGACCCACTGCCCAGCCTTGTTGGAGGGTTGACCTGGAATAAGTCGTCGGGTGACCCACTACCCAGCCCTGCTGGAGGGTAGACCCTAAAGAGTCATCGGGTGACCCACTGCCCAGTCCTATTGGTGGGTAGACCCAAAATTGGTCTGATAACTCTACACTGCAACTGACATCACCGGTTGTTACCAACATCGCTACCGTGCGTTGGTTCAGAGTGCATCAAAGGGACCTCCATCAAACACCCTTTCATGTTTCCATATTTAATAAGATCTCAAACGAGGATCCACATGCCCAAATGGATCACATCGTTTCAATCCTCGTAGAAAAACTCATGAGATAGACCATTCACTGGCCCGAAATGGTCAACCGATGAGTCTGGTACTATTCACTTTAGCCAGCCCGTGTGGGGCCCACACCAAGATCCCAAAACTGAACAAATGGATTGTACCATTGAAATTCCCTTAGAAAAACACCCAGAATCAACTACTCGCACGCCCCGAACAGACGTCCGATAAAAAAGTTACAAATTGCTACGTGTAGCTCGAAAGACGGACCGTGGGGCCCACACCTCAATTCCAGCTTCAGTGCTCAAAAATCCCTTGGAAAACTCCTACCTCGATTCTAGGGTCACAACAACAATGACGGCACTCAAAATGGACATCGGATGTGTCCGCTCCATCCAAAACATGAACCCCCGGAGAAACGTCAATCCGCTTAAAGGCGTGTCATGCCACCGAACCCCCCCCCCCCCCATTTTGGGAATTAAAAACCCCCAAAACCATCTCAAAATATTCTTCTATAGAAGAGGTTTACACTTTCACAGATGGCATGAAAAATGGACACCCGTAGAAAAAGTTACGGGTGTCCGAAGGCAGAGGGGAAGAAGCCCCTTGGGCTGGACCGGCCTGTGCCGGCCCGCGCCGGCCGGCCCGGCTCGCAGCATCGGCCCACGGCTCAGCCGTGCGGGCCGGCCGTGGACCCGCGGTCCACCCTCATCACCAAATGTCCCTCATGGCCGGTCTTTTTCTCAAACGAAGACCCACTGAGTGCGTGTCTCGGTCTCCCGCGCGGAGTCGTCGCCGCAACCCCGGTCCACCCGAGCACCGACGACCCTGCCCATCGCCTGGAGCCGTCGTCTCACGCCACCTCACCCGGCCGATGTCGCCTCACCCGGACCTCCTACAGCTGACTTCCCCACTGAAGCCACCGTCGACCGCCTCTCCGCCGAACCGCCTGAAGGAGCCGTTGCCGCCTAGTCTGCCTGCCGCTCACCGGATCAGCGCCGAAACCCCAAATCCAGCCGGAAAAGCTCCAAAACCACCCGAAACTTCAACAGACCACCCCGAACTCGTCGGGACTCAGATTTTTGAACCGTAACAAGCGTCTAAAATCTCAGAACATATAATACGCGGTTATGGGATTCTCTCGACAAAATAACAGCATTTCGATGCTAAGATAGCAATTCAAAGAGGAATTTTCGAAATTAAAACTCGAAACGAAGAACTCTTACCTCTTTTGGTGTAGCCCGAAGCTTCGTGAGGGATCTGTCGGTGCTGGATCTGCAACCTCCTTATTAAGGATAGGAGAGGATCTTGAGGTATGGGATGGATTCCTTTATTGAGAGATCCTTCTTCTAGAGGATGCAAAATGGAGAAGGAGGGGGGGTTTGGTTTAAGTAGGGAAATAAAAAATAACTTAATTAATTTTTAATCACCCACGAAAGGAACCACATCCTAAACTCTCGAAGGGGTCGAGGTTAAGCCTATCCTAGGGAAAGTTCTGTGTTCTGAGTGCAACGGAGGTCTTGGAATTTTAATCTGGGCCTCTGTTCGAAAGTTATAAATTCAACGCCCAGGACCACTAAATTACGAAAACACCCCTTTGGCCATTTTTTACAGAAGGGTCGCGGCATGAAAATTACACCCCTCCTAGGGTAAAGAGTATGCTCAGGACTCAAAATTTCCCTCAGTTTCTAATCCAAGAAACCGTTTAATAGATACTTGAGTTAATCCATTAAATGAATAAATTAATTTATTTATTTATCCGTTTAATGTTCTGTTATCGGGAGAGGGGTCCAAACATCCCACAACAACATATTTTATGTCGTTCCTGGGGTAAACACCCCATTTTGGACCCATCCTTACTCTAAGATTTAGGATCCAAATTACCGTTTAGGAGTAATCCCATTTATTTTGCATGCCCAGTGTGAACGCACTGAAAATTTAATTCCGGCCACACCAGGGCTCGGAATTGCATGCTATCTGAAGGCGCTGCTCTGAAATAACATCAAGAAAATTTCAAAAGTCTTTTATATCAAAACAACAGGTTCTTAAAGTTAGTACCTATCGATCCTGTGTGGGTCATACTTCGTATAGTCAGAAGCAGTTCCTCTTGACAGAATAAGATGATATACCTTCACGACTAATCATCTGTAATTCTATACTTCACTAAAATCCTGGTTTGAGATGAGTCAATAACTTTCGTGTTTTCCTCATGATTGATATGAGTTACTAAATAACTTAGGTATATGTTTGGGCATATAACTAAGTAAGTTTTATCTGTTGATTCTGTTATTTGTGGTTATCCTTGTTGGATTTTGTGAGACCTTGAGGGTCTCGGGGTCCCTACTGAGTATCTTTATACTCACCCCTGCATGGGCTATTCCCTCACCATGTTGTGCTAGTTTCAGATGATGGACAGCGCTGATTGGGATAGAGAGTAGAAGAATTGGATGGTACCCAGAGGTGGACCACTCGGCGAGATGTACACGGAGTGGACGAACGAACTTGGGGTGCTGAGGAGGTCATATGTACTCACCCTTCAGGTGGGAATTCTGGAGGATGACCTGGTATATGATTTACTTATTCTCTTCATTCGTACTAGATTTTTAGTTGTATTATACTTTACTGTTGGGCTTGTATTTCAGGCCCTTTACTTTCACCGCACACTCTTTTGTATACAGTTTTACTTAGTGTTTTACTTCCTGTTGCGTACTCTATTGTGTTTGTTTACTATTATAAAGACAATTGCTTCCCATTTTATGGATTCATCCCTTTGGTGCTAGTCGCCAACCCCTGGCCTATGGAAGGCAGGCTTGGGGTAGTCACGATACGGGCCCCGGGGGATGGGTCGTGACAAATTGGTATTAGAGGAGTCGGTTCTACCGCAGAACTTAGGACTATGATATTTATTTTATTTGAAGCAATAGTGTTAAGGGTAATAAGTGTGGTTTTCATTTCAGGGAGTCCAGTGTTGGTGTGGCAGCCTACGTATCCATACACTAGGATCCTGACTACTGATTTCTGACTTAGTGCACGAAAACACTGATTGTGTGCATGCCTTTAAAAGTTTTCTTAAGTCAGCTCAACCAGGTCAGATCACCAGGCATAAACTTTTGACTGTGTCGCATCTGTTTCTTTTAGGATGCCTCCCCACAGATGACCATTAAGAGCCCCGAGAGTCATACGCTCTGATAGCCCACTGAGCAATCAGGCCTCGATGCAGGGCCCCATCAAAGTGGAGGCACCAATGGTGCCACTACCTGCTGGGCTACCATTTCCACCATCCCTAACAGTAGAGGGTGCTCACCTCTTGAGCACGTTTCATGGGTTCCTATGACAGAGGCCTCAAAGGTTTCAAGGTGAGAGAGATTTTCAGACGGCTGGGTGTTGTCTTGAGTTTGTAGCACGGGTTTTCCACATAGTTGGGACACTCGATGACTTTATGGTGCACCTAGATGTTAGTATCTTTCTGAGAATAGATGAGAGGTGGTGGATCCTGATGCTCTAGTTTTATAATGAGGTGACCCTCACCTAGGAGAACTTCAAGGGTCTTTTCAGGGCGGAGTTTGTACCAGCGACTCTACACTCTGTGCATGCTCAGGAGTTGCCGCACTTACCAAAGGGCATTCTGACCGTAGCTGAGTCATCAATAGCAGGCAGTAGGTAGATGACACGGGGCACAAGCAGTTTAGATCTGCTATTAGATGACCCCAATATTTGGCATTAGAGGTGTGGGTCACCCGAGGCCAAGGGAGCTTTGAATGGAGAATGGTCTATTTTTCCTGCAGGGGATGGGGTCACAGAGCGTGTGACTGTCCAACTCTCCGCACAGTTGATCTGTAGGTGTTAGAGGAGCCATCGAGACAGAGACAGTGGCATAATCTTGAGCATCAGCTGAGTGGTGGATGAGGCAGTGGAGTCGGTCCTTCAACGGATGATGGTTAGAGTCATCTATCACTACTACCACCACCCCTAGACGGTTCACCTTGAGCTCCGGGAGCAGGTGGAAAGGAGCAGGACTAGGTCCAGGCATAGAGGACTTTGTTCATGATGCTTCTAGCTTCGTTGATATCATTTTGTTTTGGTTTCTTTGCATCTTTTTACTTTGAGATGCTATAATAAAAGACACGTTTCCTTGGGGCGTTTTCTTTCCTGCCTTATTGTGTGGTTCATACTGAGAGGTTCCTGTTAAAACAGTTGATTTGACCCTCACATTAGAGATTTCTACTGGAGGAGACCCAGTGACTACACACTGATGCCGACAGTGTGAATCAACCCTTGGAAGCTAGAGTAACAGTTGGATATCTTGGTAGTAGCGTTGTGGCCTTACGACGTCGTCCATGGCATGAATTAGTACCGTTCATGTCAGGATTGACTGTATTAGGCATAAGACGTGGTTCATCCAGGGGATGAGACAAGATTTCTCTTTTTGGCAAAGGATAAATCTTAGCATCTCTTGTAGGACATAGGCGAAGAAGGGTGTAGTCGAGTTGCTATTCTCACCCATAGTTCGTTGATCAAATGGTTTACGGTTTACTTTGATCACAAGAGTCTCAGGTATATCTTCTCTCAGAAGGACCTGAACCTGAGATAGCGGCATTGGATTTAGTTCCTCCAGGACTATGACTTTGAGATAGTCTATACTCCTAGGAAGGGGAACTTTGTTGCATATGCACTCAGTAGGAGATCTATTATTCAGCTTCTAGGAGAGGCGATGGAGCATCTAGCCACTTTGTAGATATATTTAATGGATAGAGATGGAGTAGTCTATCTACGGTCTCTTATAGTCACTCCTCCACTTCATCAGCGAGTCAGGGAGGTGCAGCATGGGGGTGCTGACTGGGAGATGCGACGTGCTCAGATTTCCACAGGTCAGGCACCTGATGGATTTTCTGAAGTTGGGGAGCACATCATCCTCTTCAGAAGACGTACTATGGTACCAGTATCACTTCAGGAGGAAGTGTTGAGGGAGTTCCACACATCTCCTCTAGAGGTACATCCAGGAGTGGCAAAGATGTATCAGGACCTCAGACGACAGCACTGGTGGCCAGGTATGAATAAGGCAGTAGTAGAGTTTTTCTCATGATGCCTCACTTTTCAGCAAGTGAATGTGGAGCACCAGGTACCAACAGGCTTGGTTCAGCCCATAGAGGTCCCAAAGTGGAAGTGGGATGGGATATCCATAGACATCATGATGTGTCTTCTACGTACATCCAGGAGTCACGATTCGATATGGGTGATCATTGACCAACTCACCAAGTCGGTCCACTTCCTACCGATCAGAGAGCAGGGCTCAGTAGAGATCTTGGGATGCCTCTATGTACAGGATATTGTGCATTTTCATGGAGTACCTTCTTCTATTATCTCTGATCATGATGCATGATTTACTTCACATCTATGGAAGGGGTTGCAGGAAGCGTTTGGGACGCAGCTTTGTTTGATCACCGTCTTCCATCCTCAGACGGATGGTCAGAGAGATCGGACCATTCAGACCCTCGAGTACATGCTGCAAGCTTGTTTCCTCCACTTCGGTCATATCTAGGAGGACCACCTATCGTTGGTGGAGTTTTCCTACAAAAACCGCTACCACTCCACCATAGGGATGGAACCTTTTGAGGCATTGTATGGTTGACCTTGCAGATCGCCACTATGTTGGACAGACCCAGGGGAGTCAGCACTAGTGGGACCAGAGATGGTACGTGCTACCATGAAGAAGGTGCAGATCATCCAGGATCGGATGAATACTGCACAGAGCAGGCAGAAGTCGTATGCTGTTAGGAGACGGAGACCTCTAGAGTTCGAGGATGGCGACCACATCTTTATTCGGGTCTCACCACGTTGAGTTCTATAGAGATTTGGATAAGGTGTCAAGTTAACTCCGCGATTCGTCAAACCTTTCCAGGCCCTCAGTAGAGTAGGCAAGGTGGCTTACCACCTGGCTCTTCCACCTCAGTTGCACCGGGTGCATGACGTCTTCCACGTATCTCAGCTGAGAAGATACGTGCATGACCCTTCTCACATCATCGACCATGGGGAGATGGACATAGGTGACGGGGTGACTTTCACGGAGGTTCCAGTGGAGAATGAAGATCGATAGGAGCGGGTCCTACGTGGACGGCTGATACCTCTGGTGCGCGTACTCTAGCAGCAAAGGAACCTCCAAGATATCACATTAGATTGGGAGGCTCATATGCGTGCTCAGTACCCCCTTTTGTTTCTATAGTTCATGTTGTAGCTTACGGGGACATAAAAACTGGAGTTGGGGAGAATGTAAAGACCAAGAAATTCCATGTAAAATTTTTTTCCTTAAATTCATTGGAATTTTATGAGTCTGCGGTTTCTGACGGCGCGCGATTTCGAGACCCGGAGTGCCCGGAATGATCCGGCGAAGTTTTGTTAAGCATAAATTAACGTGCATATGCAGTTCTCCTAAAAAATTGGAATAACTCTTAAACAGTTACTCGGATCAGAAATCCTAGGCCACCGTTGCTCTCAGGATGGCGGTTTTACCCTAGGCGTGACTTTTGTTTAGTCTGCACGGACCTCCTGTGAGAAAACCCAAAAATGGCATAACCGTAAATAAAATAATTAAATAAAGTTGTTTTATTTTTCAAATGCTTATAACTCACAAACGGTAACTCGGATTAAAAATTTGAGACCACCACTGAACTCATGAGGGTAGGCTTTTTTTTAAGAAGATACTAACTTGGGTTGGCGAGGGCCACCAGTGAATGTTAGTTTTTGGCCACCAATAAAATAATTAAGTGAAAATTATTTTATTGTAAAATTTATAAATTTTAAATGGTATCTTGGATTGGAAATCTAAGGGTATCTTTGGGTTCATTGGGGCGTGATTCACCTAGGAAGAACCTAACCTCAACTGGCACGGTTTGAGGGTGGCTGATATTAATTTTATGAACATTTTTTCAGGTACGTTCAGTAAACGTGCGAGCGGCGTTTTATATCTTTTGAACTGGTGCTCGGAATTGAAAGCTGAGGGAACCGTTAAACTCACAGCGTTGGTGATTACATAGTGAGACCTTCACCGCACTTGCGTTCTAAAAATAATGGAAGTTAGTTTTGGGGTTTTAAAATGAATAAAATAAATATAAGAGTGAAACTTATTTTTATTGTGGCGGTTAAAACCTCCAAGTGGAGGTTGGGGGTGGGGGACACCACATCCTAACCTCCCATGGGAAGTTATGGTGGTGGGTCCCACCCGATCATAACCTCCCTTGGGAGGATAATTGAGGTGAGGCCCACCCGGGCTTTAAACCCCCTTTAACCCACCATTTATGTGGGATGTTAACTCTTCACTTTCCCCCATTTTTTTAATATGCCAAATCCCTCACAATTAATTAATTAAACCCTTGAAATTAATTGAATGAATCCATTTCAATTCATGCCAACCATTATAATAGAGTATATGCTATTATTTAATTTTGGTTGGCATAATCTTTTGGGTGGAGCTTGGGGAAGGAGGAGAAATCTCCAATGAAGAACGCAAAGAACGCCATCTTCGACTTCCTCACCTCCGAACACATTCCGACACACGAGCATGAGAATTTGGAGTGCGTGAAGAACATGGAGAACGATGAATCTACATCCACCATTCCTATCCTTCCACCATCAACGATCAACAAGCTAGGTAGGGGTTATTTTATGTATGAGTTTTACTCTCCGTTCTTCTTCGTTTGTTGAGCACTTTGTTGCCGATTGATATCATCACAACGAGCAGGGCTCGGACTGCACGAACATGGCCGACCCTCCCACTCTGTTCTATTTTTTTATGATGGAGGTAGTGCAACGGAGGCTGGCGTTGGGCCGACCACAAAGAAAACCAATCGTGAAGAAAACCGGCGGCGCAAGGGCCGCCGGGTCACCAAGAGGGTGTGGCACTACTGTGCCCCACGGAAGGAGGTCCGAGGCTGGGCCAAGCAGCGGAAGAGGTAGTGTGGCGCCGTCACGCCGCACAGAGGAGCGAGAGGCACGCGTCCAGGCTGGGCCACGGCTGTGATGGTGTGGTGCCGTCGTGCTGCATGGGGAAAGCAGCGGGTCGTGGCCAGGCCTGGACGGGGCGGAAGAGGCGTGACGCCATCGCGTCGTGCGTAGGGCAGCAGAACCGCGGCGCCATCGCACCGCGGTGGAGGTGTTGTGGCGGCTGGCCAGGCCATCCGCTATTGAGCAGGAGCAGCTGGCTGCTCGGGCCATCCAGGCGGAGCAAGACCCCGTCGGGTCCCGAGGGTGCTGGACCGGCGCCACCTGACGCCGATTTCTGCTCACACCCGAACGGCAAATCTGTTTGTGTCTCCAGGGGGTGCGCGACTTCCACCCTTGCCACAGCTTAGGTGGACCTCGCGAGCCGCCGGGCCGCTGGGCCGTCGGGCTGCCGGACAGGGCCGCCATCGGGCGGGCCGCCCTCGGTTGGGCCACCTTCGGTCGGGCCGCCCTCGGGCCAGGCCGCATCCTCAGACCGGGTTGGACCCATGGACCAGGTTGGACCCCGAGTCAGACCCCGGTACGGACCAAGACGGGTCGGGTCAGTCCGACTGGGTCGGACCGGACCCGTACCTGTTTGGCCAATTTACACCCTTTTCGCCCCTATCTTGGGCTATGAGTGTCTGTTTGATGAACTGTCTATGGAGATGGAAGGCTTGGAGCGAGACGGTTCTTTTGTAATACCATACTTGAGGTTTGGACACAGTTGGAGTACAGTTGGGTTGGTTTGAACCTAAAAACCAACTGGGCCCCTAGGACAGAAATGTCAATAACTCACAGACCGAGCATCCGATTGACGCACCGTCTATCGCGTTGGAACCCTTACAACATGGAAGACCTTTGGGTTACTTATTTTTGGAGTTTAGTGGTGGTCGAGGTATGACCAATATCTCGAGGGAAGATTCTACGAAACTCAAGCGCACTGGGTGCGAGGAATCCAGTGGTCGATAGTGAGGCGGAGGTTGGAGATAGATCATATGGAGGTCAGCGCTTAGCGATCCTATGTGGGTCAGTGCATAACGACCTTGTGTGGGTCAAATCCTGTGTGGGTCATTGCGAGGGTTAGTACCTATCAATCCTGTGTTGTTTAGACTCCGTATGGTCAGAAGCAGTGCCTCTTGACAGAATAAGATGATCTAGCTTCGTGACTAATCATTTGTACTTCTATACTTCACTGAAATCCTAGTTTGAGCTGAGTCAATGACTTTCATGTTTTCCTCATGATTGAGATGAGTTACTAAATAACTTAGGTATATGTATGGACATATACCTAAGTAAGGGTTGTCCATTGATTCCATTATTTTTGGTTATCCTTGTTGGATTTTGTGAGACCTTGAGGGTCTCGGGGTCCCTACTGAGTATCGTTATACTCACCCCTTCACGGGATATGCCCGCACCACATTGTGTTGGTTGCAGAGGATGAACAGTGCTAATCGGGACAGATAGTAGCAGAACTAGATGGTACCGGGAGGTGGACCACTCGGCGAGACGTGCACGGAGCGGACGGACGGACTTGGGTGCAGAGGAGGCCATTTGTACTGACCCTTCAGGTGGGAATTCTGGAAGACGACCCAGTAGATGCTTTACTTCTTCTCTTCAGTTGTACTAGATTTTTAGTTGTATTGTACTTTATTGTTGGGCTTGTATTTCCGGCCCTTTACTTTCAGCACACACTCTTTTGTATACTGTTTTACTTAGTGTTTTACTTCCAGTTGTGTACTATGTTGTGTTTTTTTACTGTTATAAAGTCAATGCCTTCCCAGTTTAGGGATTCATGCCTTTAGTGCTAGTCGCCAACCCCTGGCCTATGGAATGCGGGCTTGAGTTAGTCACGATACAGGCCCTGGGGCATCGGTCGTGACAAGATCACCCACCACCCAAGAACAAATCGATCGTAGGTCCTTCACTATCATCGACAAAGAGTCTCGAGGTCACTTGGTTTTAATAAAATTGATCCAAAAAATGAAACGATTGGGTATGGAAACCTCAACGGGTATGGTTTAGGCGTAAACATTCAAACACTCCATTTAAACATGATTCAACCCAAAAACTATGAAGGAGTCATTGATTTTCTTTTATTAAGGCATTTCTAAATTAATTTTCATTTAAATGGTGGTAAATCGTATGTTTGAAAATCTATGACACTTCAAAAATGGGGTTTTAGGCATTCAAAGTGATGATGAAAAGTGTATTCCAATTTTATTATTTAAATTAAAAAATAAATCAAAATAATAAAGTTAATTATTTAATATAGTAATTAAATAACAAAAAAATTACAAGCGACTTGACCAAACGCCTATTGCTCGGGAAATTTATACCTCCCCTGGGGTAAACACCCTATTCCAGACCCATTGGTGGTCTCGTATTTTTCATATGATATACAATTTGAGGGATATTAATTATTTATTAATTAAAAAACAGAATAAATAATTAATTAAAAATAAAAATGTTTTTTAGGGTGAGCGTGTCATCCAAACATCTGACGCTTATAAATGTTATACCGCTCATAGGGTAAACACCGCGTCTCAGACCTATTTGTGGTCTCATATTTATCATATGATGCACCGTTTGTGAGAAATTTAATTATTTTGAATAATAATATAATAAATATTATTTAACAAATTTATCTCTCAAGCAAGTCATCAAAACATCAGACACCTTCAAATTTTATACCCCTCCTAGGGTAAACACTATGTATCAGACATATTAGTGGTCTCGTATATCATATGATGCACTATTTTAGAGTTATTCATATTTTTTATTAAATTTCCCATGATTAATATAAAACAGTTAATATTTTTATTTTGTCTTCATCGAGCATTTTTGGGCCTCATATTCTCATACTAACTCAATGTCAAACTCCAAAAATATTCAATCAAATATTCAAATAAGTTAACTATAATTAAGATATTTAACTAATTTATTAAATTACTTTTAATAAATCATATTTTCATACTTAAGATATTAATAAATTATCATAAGAGGGTTTTATTATCATTGTAACAATCAGGATATTACACATTGTTTTGCACTAGTTCCTATTTGATTCTATCTTGAAGCATTGCTTTTGGTTTTTACCCATAGATACATCCATGTCGGAGCCACATCCAATTGTTTATATATAGACGGGGATTTATTTCATCAAAAACCACTTAATTAACACTTCACCACAATACCAGGATGTTTTCCTATATTTAAAATTATCCCTAGGGTTATTACTAATGTTTTCAAATACTAAATTACACAAATAACTAAACCATCCTTTGATACCAACTATGTAATCTAGCCTTTTATTACATAACTTTCCATTACATTGTACGAACAGATAATCTTTTAAATTTTAGTTTATTGAAAAAAGGTTACATAATACATGAAAACATAAAAAATTATTCTAATCCACTTGAAAGGATTCATAAAGGGTTAATCATGATTAAATTTATAGCATATCATAACATGGGGACATACATCAAAGGAAATGGTGAGCATAAGGCCTAGTAAGTGAATAGAAAGGGAAACAGTTTACATGTGATCTTGAGAAATATCAATAATAACATGAGGAATATCATAAAAGAATAAGAAAGGGACTTATTATAATAATAATAATAACATGAATCATAACAGGTAAATGTGGCTAAAATATTTAATTTATAAATTCATAAGCTTATCACCAAGGTTTGTCAGTGAGTTTTCCTAAAAACTACCATTGTTATTCACCAATGTATCATGAAACATGTCATATCTAGAGATTATATTTTTAAACCAATACATTAGAGAAATATTAGGTAGAAACCATCACATGTATTTAATTTTAATGTGAGACACATATATCATAATACAAAATTTCATAAATAACTTAATTATAATGAAAGAAAATAGGTTTCATATTAAAATCATAGTGTTTCAAAACTGCTTGAAAAACATGATCATTATGTCATTTTTAATTCAAAGAAAGGGAACATTGGTTTTATGTTTATCAATAATATACTAAAATAAATCAATTTTAAATATTTCTTAATACCCATATAAAATAAAAAAATTTGTGTATTCATAGAAAGAAAATAAAAGGTAATTTCTTGAGGATATGAATGAAATTTTGAGACGTCAAATCGGCAGCATAACGGGTATAAAATGTGTTTTTAGAAAAGGGTAAAATGGTATCCCATTCATAAAATACTCCTAATACAGTAAAAGGTTAAAATAAATTGTACATAAGAACATTTTTTGGAAATTTGAAAGACATAGCACCTAAAGAGGGAACTTGAATGGAAAACAAAAGTAGAGATTTCCCTTACCATGAAGATTAGTTCCAAAAACCTAAGTATTGGGACATAAGAGGCTTAAGGACACCATGTGAGGAATCCTTGGGAGGTAAAACTGTCATATGTTTGTGGAGGATAAATTTTTAGTGAAAGTAAATAGATAAATGGGTGGATATTTATAGTAAAAGTGGTGGATTTGTTTATTAATTTTCATTTAAGGCTTTGGAAACCTAGGTAGTGGTAAATGAAAAACCATGGGTTGGACAGTGTTATTGGAAATTTGGGTCATATTTTATGTTAATTTAATCCAAAATAGTCAAATATAATTTTATATTACTTATTTTGGAAAGTAAAATTATTGTTTTTACAAAATAACATTTTTGAAGTTAAAGTTTCCATTTTAAAAATTTGTAAGTAAATTATATATTTGAAAATTAATTAAAATATATTAAAATACATGATATTAATAAAATGACATAATTTCAGACTTTTATTTTGGTTAACTAATTGTTACATCATTAGGAAATAATTATGATGTCATTAATCATATCGAAAAACTCAAACTGTGTTTTTACTATTCATGAAAAATTAAAGTATTTTAGAAAATTCTCATAAATTCACCCTAACTTAATTTCTATGTTATGATTTAAAAAAATATTTTTATTTTATCATAAAAATTATATAAATATGATAATTTTAACTTTAAAATATTAAATCCTTATTTATTAAAAAATATAGCAGATTAAAAGAGCATAGTAAAATATATAACACATGAAACAATATTATTTTATCATTTAAATTTTAATAAGAGTGTTTTTATCATACTATTTAACTAAAATAATTATTAATAATAATATAATATTTTATTATAAATATTTATATCTTTTTTTAAGTACAATCTTTATCCAAAAAATCAATTTATCAAATTCTTTTTTAATTTTGTTAAGAAAAACTATTCTTAAAACAGAATTGATGGAATAAAAAATTATTTTTACAATGGAATTAAATTTTAAGTAACTAAGTAATGTACATGTAACCCCTTATTATACCCACATACACCCTAAGTGTAAGTTTTGCAATGGTGATAGATTCATGGAGTACCTCAGCTAACATCGACTGAGTGGTAATCTCTACTAACTTGAACTTATCTAGTAGGTGATTTTTTTCAAGATTCAATTATTGAAGATCATATTGGGTTTGTTCAAGTGTTAACCCCAGTGATGATACCTCCCTCCAAAGCTCTAACCAATGGGATTCAAATTTCATGACTCTACTAGTTGAGTACATCGACTCATCTTTCTATATCAATTATACTTTGTCAAATTTTACTTGTAAACAATAATTATAATGTTAAAATTATTATCAATAGTGTATTTCACAGTGTTCATATTGACAGAAAATCATAATTTACCAATGGTCATATAACGGTCAAATCCAAAGGTTTAAATTTCTTTTTATATTTACTTCATTATTAAAGAGATATAGTTTTGTTGAGTATAAAATAATATAACACACATTTTCAGAAAATAATTATTATTCAAAAATACTAGGTCATTACACACATGATGCAAGTATATGCGAGCATGGAATCTTGTAATCTTGGTATTAATCAAATTCATAAGGGAAATTTTCTAGAATAATGGCCATCACTCAACCTCTAACACCGGTCAGCAGATCATGAACCTATAAAACATCATCTTGTCTTCACATCCTATGAAAACGATGTGCCTGATATGATATTTCATGGGTTTGAATCTCATTAAGATCCTTTATAATTTTTTTGTTGTATTGATAACCTTGTAATAGTTCTTTCTATATATAATTTGATTTTTCAAAAAGTATTCAACACAATTGTAAATGTTTGAAAAAAAATTAATGTGATTGGTAATTTTCTGGGGGCAATTAATATGTATTTAATATATTCAAAAATGGTTATAGTCATGTTCCCATGTCTCTTCCATTCATAAAATTTTTAATATCATTTATTCTTTGGAATGTGTATCATGTAATTATCGACTCCCTCATTCACTTCTATGGTTTGATCTGATCTTCTAAGGAAAACCTATTTTCTCAGTTACTATATTGTAAAGGAAAGAAAGAAAAATTAAAACCACACACATATAAGAAATTATTATAAATACTGAATATGTCGAAAAAGTGATCCAATACCTAATTTAACGATTTATATTTTCATGTTGTCATCATGAAAAAAATCCATAATTTTAAAGAAATATGTATCATAGAGTAATGATAAAAGGCTTTGGGGTGTAGCCAACCACCATCCTCAATATTCACTATCTCTTTGATAGTGAAATTATGATCTAAGAAAAAGAATATACCTTGCCTATCTGTGACATGGACACATATAAAAGACAAAAACGGACTCCATGAGTCCAGAATCTCCTTCTCTACCATTGAAAATGAAAGATACAAGGGACATATATTTCTATGTTAAGTGGAAAAAATCAAGTGAACTCTATTATACTATCCATAAAGGAAAGTTTCATCTACATTAATAAAAAATAGTGATGGAAAGATAGGATTCATGGAAGGAAACCCCAAAATATATGATGAAATTGGACATTTTCTATAGAGACAATATTGTTCACCACATGTTCAAATTGATAAAAAAATTAAAAAAATTAACCAATTTATTTATCAAATAAGTTATAACATGAAATTATATTTCTAAGTAATCATAAACCTTCTCAATAACATTTTTTTTTGTAGCCATGGGTTATTTTGGGAGATTTTGAATCCATACCCATTATTTATGTGTTACTATATTAACTCCACATGAACATCATAATTAACTCTGATCATACCAATAATAATGAAGTATATAAATCTTGAGTCAATATTCTTATGATCTTGATTCATCCTCAAATTCAAATAGGTGTGTGATCAAGAAAATTTTAAACTTTTCCAATAAGTTGAATTTCTCACAATTTTTAGCTCATAATCAAATCTTGCTTGTGTCACCATACTGTTGATATATTATATAAAATGTCAATCTAATAGACTTTTCTATGAGATAAATCTAATTTATCTTCACATAATAATGATTTATAACTACCGGTAATGCTTATTTTCTTTCAAATTGTCTTCTAAAAAAATTCTTCACCAATACCCCCAATATCGCTTTCTTGTAAAATACTGGGAAAATACTTCGTAGGTTTTACCACATCCCAATAAAACTCTATCACTATTGTGGTAATATCATATGATTTTTTCACAGAAAATGTATACTTTCTTTTTTGGATCATCCATCAATATCATCTCATGTTATCTATCAGATACTTTCTCTTCCTCAAAATCATCATCGTGGGAATCATTGATCACAACGATAAGTTTATCAGCTACAACAACATATGTCATAGGAACATCAATAGGTACATTCACTTAAAATACTTACACTAATATATATGTATACTCTTCAATAGATCCAACTCAAACAATCGGATCAAATGTAAACATATACTCCTCAAAAAATCAACCATCTTATGTTATATTTTGTTCATTTTGGGTGGTATCTTCAATTATACTAACCTCAATATATAATTACATCATACCCATCCTTCCATGCTCTTGATATATATCACAAGAAAGCCTCAAATATTTTTCAATGATAAAATGATGATGCATGTAATATAGATTATCATGAGTTTGAGTAAATCTATAAATGAATGTTGATATAAAGAGACTCTCAGCAAGCTTCAATTGATCATGAATTTTACTTTTAGTTTTGTTTGTCATATCACATATAGAAATATTTTCTGATATTGTAAGATCACTAATAAATAATATCTCATGATCAAATTCTACTATTACACCACTATATTATAAAAATTCGTGTAGGTGATTGGACATTTTTATGAAACTATTAATTAAAATTAAATTACATATTAAATATATACATTGACAATTCCTAAAATAAAAATAGATCCAACTAAATTTACATAAACACTTTAACATAAAATAATTTTCCTATTATAACTATAATAAAATATTATTATTTCGATTATATTTCTTCTAATCGGTAGAAAAAATTCACCCTATTACATTTTCATTTACAATATTCCTAATATTGTATTTAGATGCATTTTTGATATTGTAATATTTATTTCCTCTATTTATCCATTTAATAAAATTTTCTTATTCATTTATTTTATTTTCTTTACTTATTCTATACACACTATATGTTAGTAACTGTATATTCTCACCATACCCCTTATCATTAAACATTGAGATGTCATACATATGGTCGAACGGTAAAGAATATTCTAAGTGAGAATACAATAGAGAATAATATTTTTTCAAAAAATCCTCATTTATAGGTTTATAAATTATTTTTTAATAGTTTTTTCAGATATAGATATCTTTTATTTTTCATATAATTTTCAATTGTGTAAGAATTATTTTAGACTCCTCTTTCTGGTATACGTAGTCCTTTAACTACAATAAATAAAGGTCTAAACAATGAGATTATGTATATAATGTTGTAGACATATATGTGCTTTCATAGTACAACTTGGGTTCCATTATCGAATTTACCTATACATAGTTACCTTTATTTTATATTATCTATGTCATACATAATAATTAACTTCTTGAAAATTCAATTTCTCATCACATTATCAACTATTATTTCTTTAACTAAGAAAAAAGGTATTATTTTTTAATTGAATAATCATGTTTGAATTTTTATACATATTAAATAAGTTCTAATTCAAAAAACATAATAATTATTCATAAAAAAATATTACACAACTAAAAAAAACTAGAAAAAAAATATTAAAAAATACCATAAAAATTATAATAGAAAGAAATATAGTAAATATAAATTGAAAATAATAAAATATAATCAAAATAAATCATGTTTACCCTGGGTATAGGTGTTTCTACTAACATCGGTGATGATAAATGATGCATCACAGGACAATGACTAGTAGTGGGATTGGTTGACGCCAGAATGATAAAATTAAACATAATAAATTACAATACAATTAAAAAAATTAAAATTCTTACCATATGGATATATTTCTCACACAAACTATTTTTCACTCCTTAATTAAAATTATTTTGGTATATATACAATTAAAGTACATATATTTTATGTGTATATGTATACATTTTTTTATACAATGAGATATTTATCAACTGAAATTTCAATATAAACAATATAATTAATAATTAATATTTCAATTAAATTTCAGGTTCGATTTAATTTTTAAATTTTCTTATTTGTCATGAAATATATAATGTTATTATTTTCTTTAATATTTTTATTATACTAAAATATTTTAGTTACAAAACATCTAATTTAGATAAAATGTTATATGAAAATTTGTGTATATATTTTTATATTAAATTTAATCTAATTGAAAAAAATTAAATAAATTAAAAATAGCACAATTTATAAAAAAATTATTTGAAAATTATTATAAATTCAATAATTTTAATTGAAAATTAATTCAAAAAAATTATTCATATAATAAAACCACCATAAAAATTTTAATACCAAAAAAATAAAATTATTGTAAAAAAATTATGTTGGAATCCTCATATTTTAATGCTCCCAAATCATGTTTAACCTATCAAAAAAATTATGTTTAACATTTCACAAATCATGTTTAACCTATCACAAATAATTTTTGGAGATTTTTGGTTTCCTTATGTTTTAATTCTTATAACTCATATTTTAAAATCTCACAATATCTTGATTCAGAATCTCTCACATCAAGTTGGAATCCTGTAAACTATGTTTATTTTTGTTCTATTATATTCCAGTATTATTATGGTTAATCTTAATTAATTCAATGAACATTACTAATTAAGACAATTTATAGATATTTGGCTAATTCTGTGAAACTGTAATTTTGATACTGGTTCAAGATTTACACAAATTCTATGACACCGTAAGCTTGCTACCGGTTCTAGATTTTTTCAAAGGACCTGACATTGTTTCCTTTCAACCATTTCCAAGACACCATTATAATACACCATTCAGAATTTTGACAAATTAATAGATATCGTTACCTAAGACACATCTTATCTGACAACGTAGTCTCGCTACTAATTCCAGAATTCATAAAAGTCCATACACTGCAACTGTTCTACTGGTTTCATATCTCAATGAAAATGTGGCACCATAACTATCACATCGTGACTGTATCACCGTGACTGTCTCACAGTGACTGTGTCACCATGACTATCTCACCTAAACTGTGACACCATTCCATACTTAACCTTTTTTTCTTTTCTAATTTAATTTAAAATTTATTTCTTATGGTCATATTTGAGTCATTTAATGACACTTATATAATAAATGATTTTTTTTGTAGACATGTCTCCTGACAGTACGAGGTATGAGGAGTAGAAATCGTGCTTCCTGTCAGCTCCAACAAATGGACCCAAAATTAAAAAGAAAAGTTTGGTACTAGAGAAATAATAGTCAGAGTTCGAGAACTGGAATTCAATATGAAAAAGAGAAGAAAACATATACTGAATAACATGAATATCTCTCAATTCCTCAAGGATGAACAGCTTTAGATCAAAACCTTAAACATCCTCACAGCAGCAACTCTAAGAATAAAAAGACATACAAAACACATCTCATTGAACTGGAAACCAAAACATGAGACTCGCGATACTCTGTTTTCACAAGAGCACTCTAAAATCACATCTGCTACATCCTACAACTTTAGAGCTGCATAGTACAAAACTCATAGCATTTATAATATTTCCTCATTATCTTTTCTCTACTCTGTTGTGTACTATTTTTATTACTTTTCAATCAGTATGTGTGTTTGTATTAAAAAACACTCTGCATCCTACATTAAACTAGACGATATAGGATATCCCTACTCAAATATATTTTAAACTTTTTTTACCCATGTATAACTATGGAAGAGGTTATGTTTTACCTGGTTGTTTGTTTTCCCATGTAGAACGGTGGAAGTGGTCTTGTAACCTAGATAGTCTTGTGTATTATTTTTAACCTTGATCTAGGGTGTGGATCAAAATCTTTATATATATATATATATATGTATGTATATATATTTCTGGGTGGAATTCGATCACCAAGTGGAGTGGATTAGGTCTCATCTTGAGACTGAACCACTTATTTTATCCGCTATGTCTTTCAATTTAGTTTTTCTCTATTTTAATTTATATTTCAGAAAACTAAATTTTAC
The DNA here is from genome assembly GCA_963277665.1 of Viscum album. Taxonomy (NCBI): domain Eukaryota; kingdom Viridiplantae; phylum Streptophyta; class Magnoliopsida; order Santalales; family Viscaceae; genus Viscum; species Viscum album. The sequence continues at coordinate 815,717,503 of OY728127.1, forward strand.
TTAGATAGTTAGTATTATATAGTAGTTATAACTATTTTTCCTTATTATAATATTTTCAAAAGTTGTATCAATATCTCATATTGATATTACTGAGAATTGATCAATGTTCTGAGAAGTTATTTGAATAGTCAAACTATTATAATTTTATTACCTTGATTAACTAGCTGGTTTTATTTTAATTGGGGGCCTATTTTTAAATAAACATTTTAACAGCAAATTTTATAGGAACTCAATTCACCCCCCACCCCCTCTTGTGTTCCCTTCTATGGACAACATTTGGTATCAAAGGAGTTTTTGAAATCCCTATTTTCAAAATTTTTAATCTGTTTAAAATATTTTTTAACTGTGATTTTAGTTGTGTTTTAAAGATATTAAAATTTCTATTAGTTCTACATTTTTAGTTCTTTAAAAATCTAAACTTTATTCTTTAGTATGGATAATATATTATAAGGTGCTTCTACCAACAAACCTCCATTCTTTAATGGAAAAAATTATGCACAATGGAAAATTAAATTGAATATGCACTTAGAAAGTATGGGTTTTGATATTTGTTCTTCAATTATAGATGAATATAAGATTCCTACTACTAATTTACACACTTGGGATGACTCATATAAGGATTTTTATAATAATAATTTTCAATCCATGAATTCCTTATACTTTTCTTTATGATATGAAGAGTTTAACTAAATTTCTTCAGGTAAAACATCCCATGAAATTTGGGATACTTTATATGTTTCACATGAAGGAAACTCTAGTGTTAAGGAAATGATACTTAACACATATACTATTAAATATGATAACTTTAAAATAAATATTTATGATCCTATTTTGGACATGTATATTTGGTTTCATGAAATTTTGAACACTATGATCTCTCTAGGAAGAGTTGTCACATGCAAAGAGAAAATCATGAGAATACTCAAATGCTTAACAGATAGATAGAGAGGAACATATGTCTCCATTATAGAATCTTATGATATTAGCAAGATACTAGTCAAGGATCTAGTAGTAAATTTGGTGGTGTATGAGGAGGAATTAAAATTCAATAAGGAAGATGAAGATGAACCAAAGATAAAGTCAGTGGCCTTCAAAACCACTACTTGCAAAACTAAAGAAAAGGAAAAGGAGAAATTTCAAGACCCTGCATAAAGTTATAGTAGTGAATAATCATCACCAGATAGTGATGAGGGAATTTCTCAATTAGCTAGATGATTTAAGTTGTTTTATAGAAGAAAGAATTTTCTAAAAGCCTAACATCAAAGGAAAATATGATAACAAGGGAAATTGGAAAAAGGATTGCAAAAGAAGTGACAAATATTATAAAATAGTATACTATGAATGCAAGAGAAAGGTATGTGTAAAGGATTATTGTCACAAGATAAAATATAAGAAGAGGTATGAGGATAAATATATAAATTTTAAAAAGGAAAACAAATCAACATGGAGTGCTTATGGGAATAGTTCAAGTGACTTAGAGTCTTCACATGATGAAAATGATGAAAAGGCGAATATCTATTTTATGAAAAAAATCTAAGGTAACCCCTCAGTCTCTAGTATATAACTGTTATTATTCTATAGATGAATCTGACAATGAGGAAAATATGAATAGTGAATAATTATTTGACTACTATAATATTCTTGAAGACACTTGTAATGATCTAAAAGATAAATACAAGTCTCTAAATAAATAGCATGCCCTTACTACTACTATCAAATCTGAACTTTCTATGGAAAAAGAGAAAAATGTTTAATTAATCAAAGAGAATAATGAACTTAAGTTATTTAATGATAAACTGAAAAATGACCTAGAGATATTTACCAATGTAAAAAATACTCTTACACAGATGATTGGTAAACAAATGGCCCCTAGATATACTACTGGTATAGGATACCAACCTAGGGAAAGAAATCTCACCAAAAAAAAGTTTGTAAATAAATCTAGAAAAACTGTTTTTCTACCTAAAAGTGAAAATTATGCTCCTAGTCACAATTCTAGAAAATATTTTATTGCCTCTATTTTTTCTGGACCAAATAATGTATGTTTTCGAATATGTTACAAAATGATTATAAGAAACCCATGAAGAATATGTGGGTACCTAAAGTACTGATTACTAATGTTACTAGACCCAAACAAATTTGCATATGAAAATCTATTTATATTTGATTATTTTGTAGGAAATATGTTTAAATAGATCCTGTAAAAGATTGTGGTATTTGGAAAGTGGATGTTCAAGACATGTGACAGGAGATTACTTATGTTTCAAAAATTTAATAAAGATTGATGGTGGGCATGTCACTTATGGTGCCAATGCTAAAGGAAAAATATTTGGTTTAGGCCATATTTGTAACTCTAACTCAGTTTTAATTTCTAAAGTACTTTTTTTTTATGGATTAAAATATAATATGCTTAGTATTTCAAAACTATGTGATGATGGATTTCATTTTAAATTTGTAAATGATGCTTGTATTGTTATTAACACTAAAAATGAACATGTATTTTCTGTATTTTGAAATGAAAATGTTTATGTTGTTAATCAAGATTTTTAATTTTCTCAAAATGTTGCGTGTTTAAGTGTATTTCAAAAAGAGACTTGGCTTTGGTATAAAAATATAGTACACTAAAATATACACTCCCTTATAAATATTACTAGAAAATGTTTAGTCAAGGACCTACCCAAACTTGAGTTTCCAAATTATAAAGTTTGTAATCCTTGTCAAAAGGGTAAATAACACAAAATATCTTTCAAACAAAAGAATGAAGTTTCAACTTCTCAACATCTTGAGTTTGTTCACATGGATTTTTTTGGACCTTCTAGAGTCTCAAGTATTAATGGGAACCACTATGTATATGTTCTTGTAGATGAATGTTCAAGGAATACTTTGACCTTCTTCTTGGCTCACAAAAGTGAAGCCTACTCTCATTTTACAAACTATGATAGGACTGTAGAAAATATTAGGGGACTAGGGATAGAATCTATAAGAAGTGACCATGGCTGTGAGTTTGAAAACAAAGAGTTTAAATCTTTTTTCTCATAAAATGGCTATAGTCGTAACTTCTCTTCCCCTATGAAACCTCAAAAAAACGGTTATTTAGAAAGAAAAAGTATTACATTATAATAAATTTCTAGAACTGCGCTTTGTGGGTATGACCTACCTATCTATTTTTAGGCTAAAGCTATAAATACAGCATAGTATATTATTAACATGTTGTTAATTAGACCAATTCTTAAAAAAACTCCTTTTGAGTTATGGAACAGTAGAAAATCCAAGACTAATTACATCAATGATTTTGGTTGCAAAGACTATATACTTAATACTAAGGATAATTTTGATAAGTTTTCATCCAAGAGTGATGAAGGAATTTTTCTAGTATATTCAATCTCTAGTAAGGACTATAAAGTCTTGAAAAAATAAACCACATGTATGGAAGAATCTGTACATGTAAAATTTGATGAAACATATCCACATGAACTTAAGACCTCCCTAGATAATATTTAGGATGGTATGTCAAATCTAGACATCAATGCAAAATCATCTCACCATATTATAAAGTAATCTGTTAAAACTTCCAATTCTATAAATTCTCTAGATTCAAGCAACAATGAACATGAACCTACTGAAGAACCTGAAAATACAAGACCTTATTTTTCTAGATCTGTTAAAACCCTTAAGAGTTGTCCTTTAGATGTTGTTGTATGAGATTTATATAAAGGAACACAGACTATAGATTCTCTTAAAAATTAGGTTGAACATCAAACTTTCTTGTCATATCTTAAACCTAAAAACATCAATGATGCAATCAATTATGAGTTTTGGGTGATGTCTATGCAAGAGGAGCTAAATCAGTTTAAAGGAATAATGTTTTGAAACTTGTGGATAGACCCAAATACACCTTGACCATAGGCACTAAATTCATGTTCAGAAACAAATTATATGAATCTGGTAACATAGTTAAAAATAAAGATAGATTGGTTGCCCAAGGTTATAGTCAAAAAAAGGAATTTACTATAAAGAATCCTTTTCACCAGTTTATAGACATTAATCCATAAAAATCTTTCTTTCATATGCATCACATCTAAATTTCAAACTTTATCAAATGGATGTCAAGAGTACATCCCTAAATGTGTATATAGTTGAGGAAGTTTTTGTTGAAAACACCCCTAGTTTTTGAAACCATCACTTTCCAAATCAATTTTTTAAATTGACTAAGTCTTTATATAGTTTAAAGTAAGATCCAATATCTTGGTATGATAGATTAAGTAGTTTTATTATTTCCAAAGGTTTTACAAAAAGCATATATGGTCCTACTCTTTTTATAAAACGAATTTCTAAAGATGTTTTAGTTGTTCAAATATATGTATATGACATTATTTTTAGATCTTTAAGAAATTATTTATGTACAGATTTTTCAAACATGATGAAAAATGAATTTGAAATGAGTTTAATGGGTGAACTAAAATTCTTTCTTGGATTTCAAGTTTTTTTCAAAATAAAGAATGTATTATTTTTAATCAAAGAAAATATACAAAATATCTTATAAAACGTTTTGTCTTGGATAGCACTAAAAGTAGTGATAATCCAATGAGTACTACCTTTAAGTTGGATCTTCATGAAAATGGAAAATATATTGATCAAACCACTTATAGAGGAATGATTGGAAGTTTACTCTACTTAATTTCTAGTCAGACTGATATTATGTTTGTTGTTTTCATGTGTGCACATTTTCAAGAGAACACTAAAGAGTCACATTTAAATGTCGTTAATATAATTTTCAAATATCTTAAACATACAACCAATTTAGGACTATTATATCCTATAGGAAAATAATTTTATTTAATTAGATATTCATATGCTTATTTTGGTGGTTGTAAGTTAGATATAAAAAACACCTCTGGAACACATCACATTTTAGGCAAGTATATAGTATCATGGTGTAGTAAGAAACAAAATTATGTTACATTATCTACTGCTAAAGATAAATAAATAGATGATTCTAGTTTTTATGCACAAATTTTGTGGATGAAACACACTTTACTAGACTATGGACATCAATTCAAAAATGTAACTATAAATTGTGACAATACAAATGCTTTTAACATTTCAGAAAATCTTGTTTCACATTCCAATAATAAGAATATTGATATAAGACATCACTTTTTGAGATATCACTATCAAAGATGTGATATAACTTTATAATTAATTATAATTGAAAATTTTCTTTTTGATATATTCACTAATCCATTAAATTTTGAAAGGATAAATTACAACTTACATGTGTTTGGTATAGTAATTCTTAAGTGTACAACTTACTATTTTACAGTTTATGGTAACATGATTCAGGGTTTCTCAATTTATTTTCTTGTAGTTACTATCTCACACTTATGGTATCACAGTTATTGTCTCTCAGTTATAGTCCCTCACTTGTTGTCTCAATGATATGGTCGCACCCTTTAGAGTCACACTGTAATTCTGACACCATGACGACCTATTTCTGTCTCACCATAATGACTTAGATTACTATTTTTAGATTTTTATTTCTCGTATTTTTGTATCGATTATTTTATTAATTTTATGCTAATTATTTGTTTTTGCGATGTTTGAAATCCCTAAAAGATAAAATCCTGATATTTTTCAATTCTTTATTCACTTGAGGTCTCTTCTCTTAAAATTGAAACCCTTCTCCCTCAAACTTTTATCCCTATTTCAACCTTTCATCTTTCATGAGCCCACATTGGATGCACAGAATGAAGCGTCTATCTTCATAGACTCTTGAGAAGCACAAGTCTCAAAATAAAGTGAGGAAGGCTCCAAGATTAACGCTTGAGAAACCACGGAATCTAGGCGTTGTTGACAGAACAGTTGTGATAGAGAAGGAATTTTGTCTAAAGTGGTTGCTGAAAAATAAGTCGCTTGTTCTGAAAGTATTGGAAGAATAGGGATGGTTGGATTGGTTCAAAAAAGATAAAATAATTATTTTTCCAAAGCAATTTTATGAGTTTTATCAGTATGTTCAGTTTTCGTTCAATACTAAAGATGTCTTTGTAGTAAGAAGTTGGGTTAATGATCAAAGGTGTACCTTTTCTTTGAGGCTACGGGTTGGCTGCCTAGGATACCTCATAAATGAATATTTTAGGATTAACATACATTTCATCCTTTTCCTAGTTATGTGTTTAGTTTATAAGAGGCCCTGGGATATTTGACAGGAAATAAAAAGAAGAGAAGGGAATTTTCTGTTGAGTTGGATGGTGAGACAAGACTGTTGTTCAAGTTTATTCAGCATATTTTTTGTCCATGGAAAAGGGATTTTTCTACCCTTAAGTATCAAGATGTATTCTTGATATATCTTATGAATAATGGGAACAATAAAAATATATGTAATTATATTATACTTCACATGTGTGAAATGATCAAGAAAACTTCAAAATCAACTTCTCTGTTTTATTCAACGATAATTTCTGCATTATTGTTTTCAAAGGGAGTATTTGGTCCAAATGAATAATTGGTTGAATATTATGAGTTTTTTATCTCATAGGATACAATCATAATGATGAAAATTAGTTGTAATACTTGGAAAAAGTCTTGGGTGGAGGATAATAAAAGGATTTATGAAAATTTCAACCTGGTTGAAAATTTTTCAAAACCTAAAAGTGTATCTAATCCTAGTCTGGAACCTAATAAATTTGTTGAATATTCATTTGAATAATTATAAGATGCAGAAGTTTCACTAGAGGAATGAAATTTCCTAGAAAAATAAGACAATGTCCTACCTGTTCCACAAGAAGTAATTGAAAAAGTTTTAGTTTCTACTAAATGAATTGTCAGGATTAAAAAAGATCCTGCTATTGTGGAACACTCAAAAAAGAAGGATGAATCTGAAATAATCCTATCTATTAAATAATGTGTAATTCCCAAGCCCTAGATTCCCATAGTCGGTGAATTATTTTAATACATTGTCATGATTACAAGGAATCAAGTCCCAAAAGACCGATCAGTTTAGTAGTCTTGGAAAATAGATTGCATACATGAACATTACATTACACTTTCTAACATAAAATAAAAAAAATAGTTCTTTGATAATGCCATTATTCCCTTTATCTTAACCCTACATATCAATGATAATACACTTCTTGGAATCCTGGAAAAATAAAACATAAGAAATTGGTGAGATCAGATGCCTAGTAAGGGTAAATAATTAAACGGAAGCTATAAATTTTTAAGGCAAGATGTGTGATAAAAACAACATCCCTTTTTAAACATAAACTTGAACATAATATGAAAAAAATAAATCAAACATTACCATATAAACATGCACAGAGATATTCTACTAGTCGAATAATCACATGTAATAACTAATTTCATAATAGAGGAATGCCTAATGTCGGACATCATTACCACATAGTCAAGGCATTTTGCCAATACTACAAATAAAATTTTTGTCAAGGCCTTGTTCCAAGACACTAGTTTGTCTCATGAGACCTACTGATGCATCGAGGAGCTATAGCGAGCTCCACCCATCACTTACTAAGTCCACTGCAATCCTTATATGAAAAAGTTGAAACATAACATAAAAATTCGTATTAAAACTAGAATAAGAAATGTCAATAAATTAACCATAAACCATGAATGGTATAAAAATAGAACATATATAGTCAAACATATCATAACTCATTCAATACAACATGGAAGATTGTATTATAATAAATCAACCTCAATCAAAAATAATATCCAGTAAAGGATGCTGACATAGTTGAAAATGATGAGTAAAACTATTTGAGAGAAATATCCTTTTTTTAAATCATTTAAAATTCACACATTTATAAAGGAAGTAATTTAAAAGATATTTTTGAATCAAATTGTCCCATACCACTTTGAAACTTTTGAAAATAATTATCATTTCAAAACATTCATGTCCATATAAATAATTCCTTAAAATTGTTTTGAAAACATGGACATTAATTATAAAGGTTTAGAAAGATAAATATTTAAAACATTTAAAATTATGATCCTGATAAAGAGTTTTGAAATTATTTTTATGAAAATATACATGGATGATAAAAATGTCCTAGTAAATACTTACACATAAACAGTCTCGGATAATAATGAGATTGAGGAATTAACACTTACCTTGCACTTTCAATTAGTAGAGGGTACGTTTAACCTCATGTATGAAGATAATCATATGTTATTAAATTATAACAGAACCATATTAATATTTATGATATCATACATGATTCATTTATAACTTTATACTACCCATTTAATAATAATTTCCATGTTAAATTAACATTTCGGGTAATAATCGCTTCCTTTACCGTACGTGTTTTAACTTGTTACTCTTGATTGTATCACTTAGATCAAGATTTAAATACTTCCATAATATAGAAAATGATTTATATATCATATATATTTAGAATATAAATATTTATAATAGGCATATATATGAAATGAAAAACACCTTTTATGGAGACGGTAGTCCGTACGTACGCATAAACGTTGTTTCCGTTTTCATATCGTATTGAACAGAACTAAGTGAATAAGATATATGTAAGTACATATATATATATAAATATATATATATATATCTCCCGTAGAATTATTATTTCATATATTACATACTTATTAGCAATATATATTTTTATAATCGTCGATGAATGGTGAACGTGGAAATGAATCTCATCGCGTCGTGGAGATGGTAATTCGTACGTACGCACGAGCGACGATATAATTTTCTTAAAGGTGTGTAATTGGATGTTATATTAATTTTACAAAGACATTAGCATGTTATTTTCATTATTTATATACATATTACTCATCATTATATCCATCCAAATAACATAGTGTTGAATAACAAATTACACCACGGCGTGGAGATGGTAAGTCGTACGTACGCACGCATGGTGACATTATCATTCATAATATGGATAGAATAATGAATATAGTTGTTAGATATTTATAATAACATCAAATTATATAGAATATACTGGATTTATTATTTTATAATGGAAACAAAAAATAGAGTAAGTGTAAGGATAAGAGAACTTGAAAGAGGGTTGTGAAATCATTACCTCTTCTTCGGGTTCTTCCTTTTGATTTGATCAAAATGGCTTCTTAGGTTGGATTTATTACCAAATTAAGGCCTCTAGGATGAATCTAGGATATTTGGGAGGATATTTGGGCATGGGTTGTCCAATCCAAATGGCTTTGGAGGTTTGAATTTGAGATAAGGGGAATTTCACTTTTATAAGAGGGGTGAGGGGCACCTTAGGGAAAACTTAAAATATTATTTTATAATAAATTCATTTTCTGTTTATAATAGATAAAAAATGAATTATTTAAAATATAAGGTGGGTATGGGTTGAAAAAAACACAACCAATAGTTTTTAGATAGGTTTAGGTTGGCATATTAATCTTAACGTTTAGATTTAACTCTTAGTTAAATAGTTTGACATTTACCATGTCTCTTTGTATTTTTATATTATATGGTTAATAAACTTACTATAAAATTCCAATAGAACCCAAATTGGTTCATTAATGTAATATATATTATTATATAAGTCTTTTGTCCGAAACTTATATTTTTAGGACTATTTTATCAATTAATAATATAATATTTGTTTTAAAAACTGTTTTATGTCAATTTTGACACTCTTTGGTATTTGTTTTTTGATAAAATAATAACAGCATGATTACTTCAGAAACAATAAAATTAATCAATGCTAAAATTTCATATTCACCTAGAAAATTCGTGGATGTCATAAAAACTTTTAAATTATATTTATTTTAATATTTATAATACCATTTATTTGATTCTTTCATTAATAAGGTAATGACTGCATAATCATTATGTCATTAATAAATTTAATTATTTAATCTCTAAAAATTATAAATAAAACACCATTATGTAGGAAATATTTTTATCTTTCTAATGAATATTAATAGTCGAATTTATATTATGTATAACCCAATATTGAAAATAGTTTAGTTATTAAACTTTGATTTTAACTCTTTTATCTCTTTTTTAAATAAAATAATAATAAATGTCTTAATCTAATCCAAGTGAACCTAAAGGGTCATATTTTATTCCTAAGGTTGTTTTTCGTCCAATTAAACTTATCCAATATAATTAGGACATGTTTTAGAGTAATAATAATATCATTTTTACCATTAATTACCCTATTTACTTTTAACCGTGGTAAATAAAAGTAAAAAGTTACTATTCACCAAAAATTATTTTTATCTTATTGAACCACATTTTACTCCTTGATATTAACTGTGTCTCTCAGATTTTCTAAATTCAACTCACAGAAGCGGTAAAATTAAGTTTTATGTAAATTTTCAAATGCTCCTAGGAGGTGGGTAAAAGACGGTAAAAAGTTCGATAAAATTTTTATATATCTAAAATTATTATAAACAGACTCTAATGAATTAAATTGAATTTATATAGGTATTATGTATCTATTTTGACCTAAAATAAATTTAAATCAAATAAATAATTATTTAAATAAATAGCCTATTTTAATCAATAACTCAGTGTTTTTCACTATTCATCAAAAATTGAAAGTTTTCAGAAAAATACCAAAAATTTTCCCTATGATAATTTTGATATTCCGAATTCAAAAATTAATTCTATTTTACCAATTTCAAAACATAGAAGTTTCATTAATTAATTTAAAATTAATTCTCATTTTCAAAACCAAGAAGCGTACTTTTAAGAAATAACTATCATAAGATTGACACTTGTTTATGTCCAATTTCAAAGTGAAAATAAATACAATTACCATCATTGGATTAAATGATAAAAATATAATCTATTTATACTTAAAAACCATTAAAATTTATAATTTAATACTATAAATTATTTTGATTAAAAAAGTTGTTTTCAGTTAAAATATAGTATTTTTCACTATTCACCCAAATATGAATATTATCATAAAATCACCAAAAATTTATTGAAACTAAATTCTTATATCACGATTCTAAAGAAGAATTTTATTTTGTCAAATTGAATATATAAAAGTTTCAAATATTGGATTTAAAATGGGTTCACCATTAAAAGGTGGTAAAAGTATATTTTTTGAAAAATACTTCTTTTATCTGAAAAAAAAATGAATTAGTTCTTAAATTATGTCTAAGAAACTCATAATATGGATTATAAAATTATAAGGATTATATATAGTTCAAAATTCAGTTAATACTATTCATAACCATTTTTGAATGGCTAGTTTGGTAAGTCGTGGTGCGATTGAACTCGGTGTTGCGTGTAGTGCAAGTTATTGAATTACTTTGAAGAAATAACATACTATGAAATCTTGGGGTGTTACAGAATAGATGGAGAAAGCCTTTCAGATTTCTATAAAAGAGATGGGTGATCCTGATAGTGCTGAGAATTTGGAAATGGGTCAAGATATTGAGTCTCTTAGTCCCAGAAAGGATGCGCCTATTGAGGGGAATCAGTACCCTAGTTTAGAAAGTATTCAAGTTCACAATCCTACTAACCTAATATCTATGGATACCTGGTATAGGTTTACCAGCTATTTTGATGTCGATAATACCCAATATGCCTCAGTAAAAGGCATAAATATTTCCACTATTTTTCAATTGAAACCAATTTCTACTATAGAAGTAACCTCTGCTAATAAATATGAACCTGTTTCAATTCCTATTCCTGAGCCTACTTAAGAATATTATGATTTGGTGAGTCACGGTGATCTGGAAATTTTTGGAGACACATTGTTATTTGGATTTAAAAAGATCTTGAAGTCACAGCCTACTCCTGTGACTAATCTCAGTAAAAGATATGTTGTGTTTCAGCTAGAGAAAATCATATGGTAGATTCAACCGAATATGCTTCATGAAATTCATGAAGTTAAGATTGAGAACAAATAGTTGAGTGGTGAAGTGAATTATATCAAATCTATTACTGAAGATATTCATAAAGTTTTGCAAACTAGACAAGATCCTGTAGCTCTTCCTGTTGAGGAATTTGGTGATAAAATCCCATAAAAGGTTATATCTCTTATTCAACCAAACCTAGATATAGTATATGAAAAAGTGGCTAATAGAAACAACAAGATATTCAGTGAAATGCATGGACTTTTTTTTGGACTTAATAAGATGACTGATGAGTATAAGGGATGCTTACAAAAAGTTATGAATCAACTTAAGTCTCTCACATCATCTTTTACAGCTTCAAAAGCCTCTGGATATCCATCTTAGCCTATGGATAGTGAATTGATCAGAACAGTTGTTAAAGAAGAGCTTCAGTTAGTGTTGAGTGGTATTTATAAGGAAGGTTTCTCTACTATCATCAAGAATAGTGATCCAGTGCTTGATTTGGTAAGCATACACTCAAATATTTCCAATGATTCTCAAAAAGAAATCTCTAAGAAAGTGGATTTCTACTTTAATATAATTTATTCTAAGCATGATCTGAACAATCACTTCAAGTATATTGTAGAGAATTTAAAAATTCATCCTATCACTCAAGCCATCAAGACTCAATTTTAGAAGCTAAAATACTTCACTCCTCTATTGGGACATTTTTGGAAAACAATTATGAATTTGAGAATCCTATGTAGTATGGTGGTGAGATCATCACTAATTTCATTAATTTGTTGAATCCCTATCTCCACGTGCAAATTACTTCCATTTTAGATCCTGTAGCTTCCCCTTTGTGGCCTAATTCAACCCCTTCCACCTCCACTACATTTAAAACTGCTACGATGTCTGTATCTTAGGCTATGAGCTAGATCATACCTATTATTATTGAACAAACATTTCTGCAGTCTTCAACCAAACCAACTCTTTCACCCTTTATCTTTGAAGTATTTCCTTTTCCTTCACTCACCATTGGATCAATCCCTTTTACCACTTCTACTTCTACTCCTACGGATCCTTCTGATGTCGCTGCCAAGGGAAAAGAAAATATTGATGGCTCTGAAGAGAAGTGAAGGATGCATTTTGATAGGGATGTTTTATATTTTGTTTCATGCTTGTAATGAACTCTATCATTCTACTCAATCCAATGTGCACTGTTGTTTATTCTCTTAATTACATTCCTTCAATGTTTATTTTTTTATTTTTTTATTTTTTTGATAATCCCAAAAGGGGGATAAATAAGACAATGAATTTATGGAAAAAGGATCTTCATGGGAGAAGAACAGTTTTTAAACAGAATATCACATATATACTCAAATATATAATATATATGGCTTATAAATGACATGATTTGTGATAATCAAATAGGGGAATATTTATGGAATTATCATGTTTTAATGCTCAAAATATATTTTTAACATATCCCAAATCATGTTTAACATATCACAAATCATGTTTAACCTATCAAAAATCAAATTTGGAGATTTTTAGTTTCCTTATGTCTTAATGATTACAACTCATGGTTTAAACTCTCACAATATATTGATTCAGAATCTCTCACATCATGTTTGAATCTTGTAAAAATGTTTAATTTTATTCTATTTTGTTTCAGTGTGATTATGGTTAATCTTAATCCATTCTGTTAACATTACTTCTTAACACAGTTTATAGATATTTGGATAAGTTTGTGAAACCGTAAGTCTGTTACCGGTTCCAGATCTTCACAAAGTCTATGACACCGTAAGCTTCCTACCAGTTCCATATTTTTTCAAAGGACCTAACATTGTTTCCTTGTTATCATTTCCAAGACACCATAACAAGACACAGTTCAAAATTTTGACAAAGTACTAGACAATGTTACCTGATACACTGCTTATCTGAAACCGTTGTCTCGTTAATGATTCCAAATTCACAAAGGACCAGACACTGCGACTATGCTATCAGTTTCAGATCTCAATGAAACTGTGGCACTATAACTATCTCACTGTGAATGTATCACCATGACTGTGGCACCGTGAATGTCTCACCGCAACTGTGACACCATTTCATACTTAACAATTTTTCTATCTTTTTAATTTTTTTTAAAAGTTATTTCTAATGGTCATATTTGATTAATTTAATGACACTAATATAATTGATGATTTTTTTGTAGACATGTCACCTGACAGTACAAGGTACAAGGAGTAGAATCGTTCTTCCTATCGGCTCCAACACATGCACCCAAAATAAAAATAAAAGCATGGTACTGAAGAAATAATAGTCAGAGTTAGAGAAGTTGAATGCAATAGGAAAAAGAGAAGAACACATATACTGAAGAACAAAAATAACTCTTAATTCCTCAAGGATGAACTGTTATAGATCAAAATCTCAAACATCCTTATCGCAGAAACTCTTAGAAGAACAAGAGATACAAAACACATCTCATTGAACTAGAAACCATAACATGAGACCTGTGATACTCTTTTTTCATAAGAGGACTCAAAATCACATCTGATACATACTACAAGTCCAGATCTGCATAGAACAACACTTAGATCATTTCTAATATTTTCTCATTATTTTTTCTCTTCTCTGATGTGTACTGTTTTTGTTACTTTTCGATCAGTGTGTGTGTTTTTATTAAAACACACTCTATCTCCTTCATTAAACTGAAGGATATAGGATATACTCACTCAAATATCTTTTACACTTATTTTTCCTGTGTGTAATTTTGGAAGAGGTCTTGTGTGACCTAGTTATTTGTTTTCCCATGTAGAACGGTGGAAGAGGTCTTGTGAACTAGATAGTATTGTGTACTATTGTTAACCCCACTGTAGGGTTTTGATCAAAATCTTTATATATATATTTCTTGTTGGAAGGTGATCACTAAGTGGAGTGGATTAGGTCTCGTCTTGAGACTGAATCACTTGTTTTATCTACTATGCCTTTCAATTTAGTTTTTCTCTATTATAATTTATATTTCAGAAAACTAAATTTTACTTTTATAGTTAGTATTGGATAGTAATTATAATTTTTTTCCCTTATTATAATAGTTTTGAAAGTTGTATCAATATCTTATATTGATATTACTGAGAATTAATCAATCTTATGAAAATTTATTTGAATAGTCAAACTATTATAATTTTATTACCTTGATTAACGGGCATGTTTTATTTTAATTAGGGGAATATTTTTAAATAAACTTTTTAACAGAATTTTTTTTAATAACTCAATTCACCCCTATTGAGTTCCCTACTCTGAGCAACAAATTATTACACAATTTAAAAACTAGTTTATATAATTAAAAAACCTTCCAAAAAAATAAATAAAAAAATCTAAATTATTTCAACATATCAACCATCAAATTCTAACACATTAATAATTTTAATAAAATTAATTCAATAAATTATTAAAAAAAATAATATAATTAAACTACCATTAATTTTTTTTAAACCTCTAACAAAACCCATAAAACTAATTTTATAAAAAATGAAATAAAAATTTTAATAAATCAAAAAAACCATTCCATGTCATTTGTATCGTGGAAATACTCATGGAATATGGAGCTCACAGAATAAGAGGCCATGTGAAATTTTATGGAAGACAGTGTGCAAGATTGTGGAAGCAAAAGAATGAATTCTATACAAGATCATTGATATGGGAGAAGGATGCCGTGAAAATTTTTCATAACAAGGATTGCATTGAATCTTACTTGAATTTTTCCAATATACCACAAATAAAAAGGAAATTTCATATATACACCATAGGGAAAAAATTTCCCAAAGTACCATGAAGCCTGAGGTTGGATTTTGTGGAAGAAATTTCCATGTAAAGTAGCACCTCCAATAAGAAACAATTAAAGAAGGATCTAAATGGAAAAGTTCTTTCTTCCAAACCATTTTACAGAAGGTATTTTTCTAAAACACACCCACCCATGTACTTTTTTCAAATATTTTTTTATATTTATATTTTTGTTTTGTATAAAAATTTAATTATTAATTAATTATTTTTAAATAATTCTATGGATAATGTAATTGATAATAAAAATATGATTATTAATAATTTCTAATAGTGAATATAAATGATGTAATTAACAATATATTTAATTTCATATTTGAAAATAATTAGTAATATTAACAATCTAATCAATATTAGTTATTGTATTATTAGTTTAGTTAATGATAATAATAATATTATTATTATTATGATTATTATAAAATAATAATTTTTTTCATATAAATTTTTTTCTACTTATTATATTTATGACTAATAATACTATTAATAATAATGATGATGATCATGTAAATAGTAGTAGTAGTATAAAATATTATTATTATTAATTAATAAATTAATTACTATAAATTCATAAAAATAATATAATAATTATATTTACTGTTATTAATAAGTATAAAATATTGATTATTTTTATTTAATTAATTGATTATATTATTAATATTAGGTCATCTATTATTTTTAAAACTTAATATTCTCTATTTATTTTTTTATGCAATTATTTTCATTTTTAGTTATTTTATATGTTTTAAGTAAATGACTTAAATTTTATTTTTAATATGACTATAATTTATATTTTAAAATATTTTAGAGTTTCCTACTTCTTTTAGAGTCCAAATGTTATGCTTTTAAACAATATTGTTTTGTGTCATCTATATTATTGTCTATTTATTATTTCGATGAAAATATTTTTATTTTTAATTATTTTTTATGTGTTTATTCTATGTCTTAAATTTCATTTTGATTGTATTTATAGTTTATTTTTTATAAGATTTAAAATTTTCCTACTTGAAACACAACCAAACTTATTATGTTTCAAGTAGGTAACTTTGGAAGCCTATAAAATACAAGCTATAAGTACAATATTAATGAAACTTAAAATATGGATTAAATAAATAAAATTTATTTGAAAATAAAAAAAATCATAAATATAAAAAACCAAAACTAATTTACATGACATAAACATTATTGATTAAAAATATAACATTTACACTTCAAAAAATTTAGTCACGTAAAATATTAAATAAATGAAATTTAAATGAAATTTAAAACATTGAATGTAAAAAATAAAAAATAATTGAAAATAAAAGGAATGTAAAAAAATTATTTAAAAAAATGACACAAAAAATGTCTAGTGAAAAAATAATATATAAGTACAAATATTTTCCTTTTAAGAAATAATATTTTGTGCAACAAAAATTATTTTTCATCAATTCTTTTCAATAAATTATTTTCATTTTCAATTATTTTTATATGTTTATTAATTGTTTCATATTTTATTTATATTGAATTTATACTTTATATTTTATTAACTTTAAATTTCACCTACTTTAAACATTATTAAGTTTCAAGTTTGTGACATTAGAGGCCTATAAAATATAAACTATAAGTACAATCTAAATGAAACATAAAACACAGATTAAATATATAAGACATAACTGAAATGTAAAATAAATTCATAAATATAACATACCAAAATTAACTTAAATAAAAAAATTGAATTATATATCTTTTTCTTAAATTAACTAAATTATTTGAATGTGTTTTCTTGATTTTGAGTATGTCACTTGTGTTTTTTACTAAAATGTAATTTTAAACTAAAAAATGTATTGGGGGTTATACCATTCACATCGTGTGTTGGTTTTACATGAGATTGATTCTTACACATCACAAATGACTAAAGAATTGTTGTCCTAAATTATTAAGATAATCAGAGTGTGTTTTATTGGTTTTTAGTGAGTGGAACACATTTTGAACTAAAATGTTGATTTTAAACAGATAACGGACACTTTGAGTTATATCGAGTACATGGTGTATTGGATTGAGGTGAAGATGATTCCTAAATATCACAAATGATTTATGGATCGTTTTCCTAATGTATAAAAACAATATGAATGATTTGTCTCAGTTTTGAGTATGTCAATTGTCTTTTTTACTAGAATTAATGTCAATTTTAAATAAAAAGGCACACTTTGAGTCATACCAGTAAAAATGTGATTTGGATTGAGGTGAGTTTGATTACTACCCATAAAAATGACTTATGGATCATTTTCCTAAATTATAAAAACAATAAAAATGTGTTTTATAGGTTTTCAGTATGTCATTTGTCCTTTTTACTAAAATTAATGGCAATTTTAAATAAAAAGACACGCTTGGAGTCATACCGGTCACACTGTGGGTCGGGTTGAGGTGTGGATAATTTCTAAACTTAAAAATTAACTTCTAGTTCATTTTCCTAAAGTATAAAAACAATAATAATGTGTTTCATCAGTTTTGAGTATGTCACTTTTCCTTTTTACTAAAATTAATGTCAATTTTAAATAAAAACAAACTTAGAGTCATGTCAGTCCCACCATGTGTCATATTGATGTGCAGTTGATACCTACACATCAGAAATGAATTATTGATCATTTTTATAAAGTATCAATGAAATCCTAAGGCATTTTATTGGTTTTGAGTATACCACTTTTCCTTTTTTTCTAAAATTAGTGTTGATTTTAAATAAAAAGTAATACTTTGAGTCATACCAGTTACATCGTGAGTCAGATTGATGTGAGTAAGATTCAAACACATCATAAATGACATATGGATAATTTTCCTGATGTATCAAAACAATATGAATGTTTTTTATCATTTTTTATCATGTCACTTTTCCTTTTTACTAAAATTAATGTTGATATTAAATAAAAATACACACTTTGAGTCATACTGGTCACACCATGAGTCAGATAGAGGTTTGTTTAATTCTTACACATTATAAATGAATTATGAATAATTCTCCTAAAGTTTCAAAATAGTAAAAATCCTTTTACTTAATTTTTTATATGTCACTTGTCCTTTTTACTAAAATTGATGTCAATTATAAATAAAAAGACAAAATTGGAGCCATAATGATCACATCGTGTGTCTAATTGAGGTGATACTGACTCTTACATACAAAAAATGACTTATTAGAAATTTTACTAAAGTATCAAAACAATCTAAATGTGTTTACTTAGTTTTGAGTATGTCACTTTTCCTTTTTACTAAAATTAATGTCAAATTCAAATAAAAAGGCACACTTGTCCATAATTTTAGTAAAAAGGAAAAGTGAGATACTCAAAACCAAGAAAAATATTTTTTATTGTTTTCATACTTTATTAAAATAATCAATAATTCATTTGTGACATGTAGAAATTAGCAGCACCTCAATCTGTCACTTAGGGTGATGGGTATTACTCCAAGTGTGTCTTTTTATTTAAAATCAACATTAATTTTAGTAAAATTGGTTAGTAGTAGACTCAAAACTGAGAAACTGCAATCCAATTGTTTTAATACTTTAGGTAAATGATCCATATATCATTTTTGATGCGTATGAATCAGTCGTACCTCAATATGACACATGGTGTGATCGGTATGACTCTAAGTGTGGCTTTTTATTTAAAAATGACAATAATTTTAGTAAAAATGACAACTGACATACTCAAAACTAATAAAAACACATTAATATTATTTTGATACTTTATTAAAATGATCCATAAGTAATTTTTGATGTGTAGGAATTAGTTGCACCTCAATATAAAACATGGTGTGACTGGTATGACTCTAAGTGTATCTTTTAATTTAATATCGACATTAATTTTTGTAAAAAGAAAAAGAGTTATCCTCAAAATTTATAAAAAGAATTCATGTTACTTTTATAATTTAGTAAAATGATTCATAAGTCATTTATGGCATGTAAGAATTAGTCGCACCTCAATATGATGCATTGTGTAACCGGTATGACCCTAAGTATGTCTTTTTATTTAAAATCAACATTAATTTCAGAAAAAAATGACAAGTGACAAACTCAAAACTGAGAAAATGTGTTTGTATTATTTTTATACTTTATGAAAACAATCCACAAGTAATTTGTGACATGTATGAGTCATTTGAACCTCAATATGACACAGGGTGTGACCGGTATGACTCTAAGTGTTTATTTTTATTTAAAATTGACATTAGTTTTAGTAAACATGAAAGGCAACATACTCAAAATTGAGAAGATGAATTCATATTATTTTGACAATTTTGGAAAATTAGTATTAATTCATTTTTGACATGTGGGAATCAACCGTACCTCAATATGACACACAATGTTGCTTTTATGACTCAAATTGTATCATTTTATTTAAAATCAACATTAATTTTAGTAAAAAGGATAAGTGACATACTCAAAACTAATAGAATGAATTAGGATTGTTTTAATACTTTAGTAAAATGGTCCATAATTCATGTGTGGAAGGTAGGAATTATCCACACCTCAATCTGACACACGGTGTGACTGGTATGACTCCAATTTCATCTTTTTATTTAAAATTGATATTAATTTTAATAAAAATTACAAGGGACGTACTCAAAACTTTAAAAATGTATTTGAATTGTTTTGATACTTTAGTAAAATGATCCATAAGTGATTTTTGATGTGTTGGAGTCAGATAAACCTCAATCTGATGCATAGTTTTACCGGTATTACACCATGTGTTTATTTTTATTTAAAATGAACATTAATTTTAGTAAAAATGATATTAACATTCTAAAAACTAATAAAACACATTGTTATTGTTTTTATACTTTATATAAATGATGCAAAAGTCATTTTTTATATGTAGGTGCAACGAAGCAAAGTTTTATCAATGGAATTACCTTCTTATAATTGTGCATTATAGTATAATCGCATTAGGAATTATAATTAAATATAATTATACTAAATACTATGTGACCATTAAACATAATTTTTCCACTTATATGGTTTGAATTTCAAAAAATATGACATAAACAGTTGTGTTTAGGGTGATTTTTGGAGTTTAATAGAACAAAGTTAATTTTTGGAGAATAGTAACATACCCTTATGAATCATAATGGTACCCTTATCAATATTGATATACCCTTATAAATATTAAACTCACCTATGATAGCATATATGTAGTATTTAAGTGAAAGCATGATGTACCTATGTTTTGGAATAAGTAAACAAATGTTTTAAAAACTATATTTTTCAAGTAGATTAGGATTTTAATTAAAAATTAAATTAATCATATTTAGAAAATAATTTTTAAAAAATGGACTTCATTTTTAGATTCTACATATTGAAAAAAAAAATAGGGTGATTTTTTGGGATTTTTCTGAAATACTTGAATTTTTTATGAATAGTGAAATGCCCTAATTTACAAAATAAGATAAATACACTAATTATAGAGTCATGTATGATTTTATACTGATGTAAGACCAATTGGTTCGGATTAAAATGATAAAATTACTTTAATTTTTCATGGAAGACTAACTATTACTTTTCTTGTGCAGAAATAATAAAATAATGAATATTGTATTGAGAAAACCCCTCTCCCCTCCACTATAAATATCACACTTCACACCCTCATTTACTCAAACCTCTCAAGATTAAAACCTTTTATAAACTCTGCCCAAGAATATTCCCTAGACCTTACCCCACATCCAAGAGCTTCGGGTCTCATCAAAACACTAATCCAATGTGCCTTGAGGAGGATCTCAAGAGGATAACTCAAGAGGTAATTCCTCTCTCTTTTCCTTTAATTTCCTTTCAATTTCAAGTTCTTTTATTATTATCTCCCCACCTATATTCATCCAAATGGTATGTTAAATCTTGTATCATACATATAAATTAATTTTATGATAATAATGGGATATTATATCATCCAACCCCCCTTATCCTCTTCTTTTTATTTTAGAAAGGAAAACTTTGATTGTGGGGTGTTAATTTCTCACCTTCAAGAACGAAATGTTTTTAATTTCCTTTACAGCCTTAAGATATGGTCATTAAACAATTTTTATGGTTGAAACAGATTTTTTTATATGTAATATATCCTATTTATTTTTTTGGAACTAACTTATGTACATATTACTAAATGATTAAAAGAAACAAGTTCGTTGTGGACAAAAACCCGCCTGAATTAACCCAAACGATCATCATTAAATTCCTATCTAATGATTCATCCACATGGTATATAATATAATAAATTATAAGATCATTTAAACTCTTTTAATATCATTAATAACATGAATGATTAGTTCTGTATGTTTATCCATTCTCTACACAAACTTCCATTCATGAATACAAGTGAACCGTTCAAAAAACCATAAAAACGGACATTCCCCAAACAATGGATTTAAACCATATAACTCATAAAAAGGAACATAAAATAACTTAACGAAACCATTATTAACCATGTTCATATAAAAAAGGTTCTTTAATTGTTAATTAATGAATCTAATGTGTTTATACATTACTTTAAAGTGAAGAAAGTGTTCGGATACAAGGTAAGGGGAATTCTCGAACACAACTTTCTTTTTTCAGGTTCTCCCTATTTCACTCCATTTTTGGTATGGTTAATCCTTGAAAATAATTTTTTAATAATTATCTTGACTATTCAGGAATATACATGGTCTCCACTTTATTTTATGTCAAACACAATGTTTTCCAAAAGAACTCTTCTTTCAAGAACAAACCTTTTACTTCTCACTCAAGGTTGATGGTTCTTTTATCAAGTATGGTATTCCCACTTTCTTTTGGAAACCAAAAGATTATGAATATGTTCTTATGAGTTTAAAAACATTTATTTCCATGGTTATTATTGCTATATGTTCTATGTTTCATGCTTTATAATGAAAATGTTATGATGTGAGGGGTGCACCCAAAACTATATAGCGCAATATGAATGTTTGAATGTGATGGGTGAACCTGGAATTATAAAGCACTTCAATGAGTAGGGTAAGGTGATGAATCTCATGATTAAAATGTAAATTATGAGTGAACATGATTCTATCATTTTTTACAACTATGTGTGGTAGATGACCACTAAAACATGATGTTTCATTTTTATGTATTTCCACCTTTCAAGTCTTTTATTAGTGATTCATCTCATGTTCATGATCCTTTGCCTATGTTATGATTATTCTCACCCATTGTTATATTTCTCATATCTATCCTCATACTGGGTATTTATCTCACCCCTTTTTTATGTATATCCTCAGGTGACTACATTTACTAAGGAGAGTTAAAGTGCCAATAAGATGCTAGAGAAGAAGGAATTAAATAAATGTTTGTGTTTGATGTTGTAAATGTTATGTTCGGTCCTAGTTTTCCTAAGACACTAAATCTATGTATCCTCATGGTGTAATACTATTATGTTGTTTATCTTTATTATGATGTAAAAGTAATGTAAGAAAAGGAAGGGTCACTATAGTTGGTATCTAAGGCAAGGATTAGTTAATTTGGGAATTAGGATTAGTGAACCCAATAGAAAACCTCTAGTATGAGACTAAGTAAAAATATGAACACAAGAAGATATAGATAGTTATACCATAATATATGATTTTATAAATTATATAAATGAATAAGTTATCCATGACTTGTTGTCTTATGTTTTTTTCTAACCTTTTCTATTTTAGAAAATGGTGGGAACCAGGAGAAACCAAACCAACAACTCGTGCGAGGGACAATGCAAAAATTTCCCGAACAATATCCCCAATGCTATAAGAGGTGGAGTTAAAAATTTCATGGCAATGCTTAACCAAATATATCAGGTTATGAACAATAACCAGAATAACGGGGAACATCCTCCTTCACCAAAGAGGGAGAAACTGTCTATCGAGTATTTTATGTGGCAACGACCACCAATGTTTAGTGGATCTTCTGATACACTAGTTGTGAAACAGTGGGTCAACTCCATGGGGAAGATCTTTTCTGGCCTTCATAGTTCTGATATGGAGAAGGTGACACTATACATTTATCATCTAGACAGAGAGTCTGATCAATTGTGGGATTTGATTAAGAACACCAAGACAATGGATTAAATTGAAGAGATGGAATGGGAAGACTTTAAAATAATGTTTCTTAACAAGTATTTCCCAAGAACTCTTCACACAAATATGGATAGATAATTCATAGAGATCAAGAAAAAGGAAGGAGAATATGTCACAACCTATGAATCAAATTTTACAAGTCATTCAATATATTCTTTGGGTTTTTTTATCAAAAATGATAGAAAAATTGATCGATTATTTGGTGGATTGAAACCACACCTTCGAAAGGCTCTTGAAATTCGGGACTTTGGGAGTTATGAAGACATTTTTCAGTGTGCTCTCAAAGTGGAGATGGAGTTTGTAGAATGGTCCCATGGCTATGTTGATAAGAAAAAAAATATGGAGTTTCAACCTGGAGGATATAATGATAAAGGTGGGAAGAAAACTCAACGACCCACATGCCAAAAATGTGGGAAGTTTCATAATGGGAACTGCCTCAAAGGGATGTAGAAGTTCTTAAAGTGTGGGAAATATGGACACCATTCTCAAGAATGTCAAAAAGAAATGAGAAGGAAGAATAATGTAGTGTAATAAAGGAGATAACCACCCACAATTCAATGCTATAATTGTAGGGATCAAGGGCACTATGCAAGTTAGTGAACTAAACCTCGAGTCCTCAAGGGTAATCAGCGTTAGTAGCCACCAAATCCAAAGGAACTAGGGAAGGATTATTCCATCACTACTGTGGAAGTAGATAAAGATAATTAAGTCATATAAGGTACACTTCCTATTCACTCAATAATGGAAAAAGTCTTATTTGATTTTGGTTCTATGAATTCCTTTATATCTAAAAATTTTTCTAGAACTATAGAATCGAAGCCTCTAAACCATGAAGTAGATATATCTATAAAAACATCAAGTGGTGAAATCATTGCAACCCAAGTGTTTGACTCTTATCTTGTTCACATATATGGGAAGATTCTTCTAGAGAATCTCATAATACTTTCCTTGGTAGAATTCGATGCTATAATGGGAATGGATTGGCTCTCATTATATAGAGCATGTATCAATTGTTAGGAAAAGGAAATATCCTTTCATATTTAGAACCATTCTATGCTCCTCTACAAATGCAAGGAAGATCATGAATCTCCTTTGAAAATCCTTCAACTATGTGGGTGTCTATTCCCTATGAAGAATCATACCTATCCCAAATGGTTGAGTCAAGGAAAAGTTCCAACCATGTGGATATAACCATCATGAGGGAATAGGGTGATGTATTTCCCAAAGAGTTACCCAGACTTCCCTTAGATCATGAGGTATATTTCTCAATAGAACTCATACCTAAATCTACTCTTATCTCAAAGTGTCCCTATAGCATGGCTTCTATAAAACTGGAGGAGTTAAAGAAGTAGATGCAAGAGAATTTGGAAAAAGGGTTCATATGAGCTAGTGCATCACCTTATGGTGAACCAGTGCTCTTCGTGAAGAAGAATGATGGAACAGTGTAGTTGTGTATCAATTATCGGGAACTCAACCAGATCACTATAAAGAAAATGTATCCTATTCCAAGGATAGATGAATTTTTTGATCAGTTAAAGATATATAAATACTTCTAAAAGTTGGATCTTCATTCTGGATATCATGAGCTAAAGGTGAAGAAGGAAGATATTCATAAGACTATCTTCTATACAAGGTATGGGCACTATGAGTTTATGGTGATGCACTTAGGACTTACTAATTCCCCTGCAATATTCATGGATTTGATGAATATAGTCTTTAGAAATTGCCTATATAGATTTTTTGTAGTGTTTATCAATTATATTATCATATAATCCAAGAGCAGGGATGAACATGAAGAATATCTAGGACTTGTGTTGGCAACATTGAGAAAGGGGAAGTTGTATGCAAAGTTCAGCAAGTGTGACTTTTGGATGAATCAAGTCACGTTATTGGGACATGTGATCACAAGTGAGGGAATTTCTATGGAACCTCCAAAAACAATGGTGATTGAAGAATGGCCCAGGCCCTCTAGTTTCATAGAAATCTATAGTTTTCTGGTATTAGCTGGGTAGAACCGACTTTTTGTGAGAAATTTCTCATGATTCTCAAGCCCGATAACTAATTTAACAAGGAAAGGGGTAAAGTATGTCTGGATGGAAGATTGTGAGGGACGCTTCAAGGATCTAAAGAGAAGGATTATCACTACACCTTTACTCATACTACCAAAAAGTGGAGAAAGTTTTGTGATATACAGTGATGATTCAAAGAAAGGCTTGGGTTGTGTACTCATGAAAAATGATAATGTGATAGCTGAAACTTCATGACAGTTGAAGATACATGAGCAGAACTACCCGATGCATGATCTAAAGCTAGAAGCCCTAATTTTTGCCTTAAAAATCTGGTGGAACTACCTTTATGGTTAGAATTGTGACATATACACCGACCACAAAATCCTAAAGTATATATTCACATAAAATTATCTCAACATGCGTCAAAGGATATGGTTAGAGCTAATCAAGGATTATGATTGATCTATTCACTATCATCTTGAAAAGTCGAATAGGGTAGATGATGCTCTGAGTAGAAAATAACCTGCTACTCTATCCATGTTATGGATTGAGAAAGACCTGATATTCTTGGATATGCAATGGATAGATTTGGAAATAATAAGGGAAGGGGATACATCCTACCTTTCCCAAATTATTGCACAATCAT
Source organism: Viscum album (assembly GCA_963277665.1). Classification (NCBI taxonomy): domain Eukaryota; kingdom Viridiplantae; phylum Streptophyta; class Magnoliopsida; order Santalales; family Viscaceae; genus Viscum; species Viscum album. The sequence goes on from OY728127.1 coordinate 815,743,888, forward strand.
CAATCCAATATATGATTAAGGGGGTAAAAAGGGATGATATGGAGTTACAAAATAAGGTGAATATAGTAATGTAAGGGAAGCTACAAGAGTTCCATATCGACGATGATGGTGTGATTCATTTTGGAACACAGCTTTGTGTGAATTAGTCACCCAGGATAATGAATGATCTGTTGGACAATTTACATAGTTCAACTTTATCTATCCATCTTGGTAGCACCAAGATGTATCGAGACCTCCAAGAACACTTCTGGTAGGATAACATGAAAAAGAATATCGCTGAATATATCTCAAGGTGCTTGGTATGTCAACAATTCAAATAAAAGCGAAAAAGGTCTAAAGGGATGATGCATCCATTACCTATAACCATTTGGAAATGGGATAATGTCACTATGGACTTTTTCATGGGTCTCCTAAAGACGTCTAAGAGAAATAATGTGATGTGGGTTATTGTTGACCAACTCACCAAGACTTCCCATTTTATCACTATTTGGGAAGATCTATCACTTGAACAACTTTCAAAGATATATGTGAAGGAATTGGTGAGACTGCATGGCGTTCCACTCTTGATTGTATCTGACCGTGATCCAAGGTTCACATCTAAATTCTAGTGGATCCTTCAACATGGTTTGAGTACTAAATTAAATTTCAGCATGACCTATCACCCCCAAATTAATGGCCAATTTGAAAGTACTATACTGATTCTTGAAGACATGATAAGAGCCTACTCTTTAGAATTCAAAGGTGGATTGGATCATCATATCCCATTGGTTGAGTTCTTATACAAAAATGGATTTCACTTGAGTATTCCTATGGCTCTATATAAACCTTTGTATGGAAAGCGATGTAGAACTCCAGCCTATTAGGATGAAGTTGGAGAAAGAAAGCTACTTGGACCTGATATTGTGAAAGAGATGACAGAGAAGGTTCAAGTCATCTAGAAACACATCAAAGCTACTTAGAGTCGGAAAAAGAGCTATGATGATAACCATTTAAGGGACTTTGAGTTCAACGTTGGGGATAAAGTCTTCCTTTGAATATCACCATGTAATAGAGTCATGTGGTTTAGAAAGAAAGGGAAGTTAAGCACAAGGTACATTGGCCCCTTTGAGATCCTTGGATGCATAGGAGCTGTGGCCTATTGGCTTGCACTTCAAATGAATATGGATCAAGTTTATGATATGTTTCACATATCACTCCTAAGGAAGTACATACCTGATCCCTCACATGTACTGAACTCAGAGGTGGTGCAATTGGAAGATGATCTGTCCTATGAGGAGCAGCCAATAGAGATTCTGGACTGAAGAGCTAAGGTTCTACGCAACAAGACAACCCACCTTTTAAAAGTGTTGTGGAGTAACCATAAGTTTGAAAAAGATACTTAGGAACTAGAGGAGGCGGTGAAGGAGAAGTACCCTCACATGTTTGTGTAAAATGAAATTTCGAGGGAAAAAATTCATAAGTGGGGAAGAATATAATGACCCAATATTTTATCAATGGAATTACCTTCTTATAATTATGCCTTATAGTATAATCAAATTAGGAAGCACAATGAAATATAATGATACTAAATAATATGTTACCATTAAACATAATATTGTGAATTCTATGGTTTTAATTTCAAAAAATTTGATATACGCAGTTGTGTTTGGGGTGATTTTTGGAGTCTAATAGAACAAACTTAATTTTTGGTGAATTGTAACATACCCTTATGAATAGTAATGGTACCCTTATGAATATTGATATACCCTTATGAATAGTAACATAACCTATGATAGTATACATGTAGTATTTAAGTGAAAGTGTGATGTACCTATGTTTTGAAATAAGTAAACAAATGTTTTAAAAACTATATTTTTCAAGTAGATTATGATTTTAATTAAAAATTAAATTAATCATATTTAGAAAATTATTTTTGAAAAATGGAATTCATTTTTTTATTCTACACATCAAAAAATGGTTAGGGTGAATTCTTTTTATTTTTCTGAAATACTTGAATTTTTATGAATAGTGAAATACCATAATTTATAAAATAAGCTAAATACACTAATTATAGAGTCATTGTTTATGTTCTGTTGATGTAAGACCACTTGGTTAGGATTAACCTAATAAAATTAATATAATTGGTTATGGAAGAATCACTATTACTTTTCTTGTGGAGAAATAATAAATTAATGAATATTATATTGAGAAAACCCTCTCCCCTCCACTATAAATATCACCCTTCACACCCTCATTTCCTCAAACCTCTAAAGCTTCAAACCTTGTCTAAACTCTGCCCAAGAATCTTTCCTAGACCTTACCCCACATCCAAGATCTTTGGGTATCATCAAAATACTAATCCAATGTGCCTTGAGGAGGATCTCAAGAGGATAACTCAAGAGGTAATTCCTCTCTTTTCCTTTAATTTCCGTTCAATTTCAAGTTATTTTATTATTATCTCCCCACCTATCTTCATCCACATGGTATGGTAAATCCAGTATCATAAATATACATTAATTTTATGATAATAATGGGATATTATATCATCCAACCCCCCTCCTCCTCTTCTTTTTATTTTAGAAAGGAAAACTTTGTTCGTGAGGTGTTAATTTATCACCTACATGAACGACATGTTTTTAATTTCCTTTACAGCCATAATATCTGGTCATTAAACCATTTTTATGGTTGAACCAGATTATTTTATATGTAATATATCCTATTTAATTTTCTGGAACTAACTTATGTACATATTACTAAATGATTAAAAGAAACAAGTTCGTTGTGGATGAAAAACCGCCTGAATTAACCCAAACGATCATCATTAAATTTCTATCTAATGATTCATCCACATGGTATATAATATAATAAATTATAAGATCATTTAAACTCTTTTAATATCATTAATAACATGAATTATTAGTTCTGGAAGTTTATCCATGTTCTAAACAAACTTCCTTTCATGAATACAAGTGAACCGTTCCTGAAAACCATAAAACGGACATTCCCCAAACAATGGATTTAAATACTATAACTCATAAAAAGGAACATAAAATAACTTAATGAAACCATAATTAACCATATTCATGTACACAAGGTTCTTTAATTGTTAATTAATTAATCTAATGTGGTTATACATTACTTTAAGTTGAAGAAAGCGTTCGGATACAAGGTAAGGGGAATTCTCGAACACAACTTTCTTTTTTTGGGTTCTCCCTCTTTCACTCCATTTTTTGTATGTTTAATCCATGAAAATAATTTTTTAATAATTATATTACCTATTCAATAATAAACATGTTCTCCACTTGATTTTATGTCAAGCACAACGTTTTCCAAAATAACTCTTCTATCAAGAACACACCTTTTACTTCTCACTCAAGGTTGATGGTACTTATATCAAGTATGTTATTCCCTCTTTCTTTTGGAAACCCAAAGTTTATGAATGTGTTATTATGAGTTTAAAAAAATTAATTTCCATGGTTATTATTGCTATATTTTCTATGATTCATGCTTTATAATGAAAATGTTATGATGTGAGGGGTGCACCCGAAATTATATAGCGCAATATGAATATTTGAATGTGATGGGTGAACCTAGAATTATAAAGTGCTTAAATGAATTCAGTAAAGTTATGAATATAATGATTAAAAGTAAAATTATGAGTGAACATGATGCTATAATTGTTCACAACTATGTGTTGTATATGACCACTAAAACATGATGTTTCATTTTTATATATTTCCACCTTTCAAGTCTTTTATTAATGATTCATCTCATGTTCATGATCCTTTGCCTATGTTATGATTATTCTCACTCATTGTTATATTTTTCATATCTATCCTCTTATTGGGTATTTATCTCTCCCATTTTTGAAGTATATCCTTAGCTGACTACATTTACTAAGGAGAGGTCAGGTGACAACAAGAAGCTAGAGAAGAAGGAATAAAATAAATGTTTATGTTTGATGTTATAAATGTTATGTTTGGTCCTAGTTTTCATAAGACACTAAATCTCGGTATCCTCATGGTGTAATACTATTATGTTTTTTATCTTTGTTGTGATGTAAAAGTAAAGTAAGAAAAGTCAAGTTCACTATAGTTGGTATCAGAGGCAAGGATTAGTTAATTTGGGAATTAGGATTAGTGAAGCCAAGAGAAAACCTCTAGTATGAGACTAAGTAAAAATATGCACACAAGAAGATATAGATAGGTATCCCATAAAATATGCTTTTATAAATTGTATAAATGAATAAGTTATCCATGAATTATTGTCTTATGTTTTGTTCTAACCTTTTCTATTTTAGAAAATGGTGGGAACCAGGAGAAACCAAACCAACAACTCATGCGAGGTCCAATGCAACAATTTCCCGAACAATATCCCCAATTCTTTGGGAGGTGGAGTTAAAAATTTCATGGAGATTCTTAACCTACTATCTCAATTTATTAACAATAACCAGAATAACGGGGAACATCCTCCTTCACCAAAGAGGGAGAAACTGTATATCGAGTATTTTATGCGGCAACGACCACCGACGTTTAGTGGATCTTTCGATACACTAGTTGTGGAACAATGGGTCAACTCCATGGAGAAGATCTTTTCTGGCCTTCATAGTTCTGAGATGGAGAAGGTGACACTATACATTTATCGTCTAGATGGAGAGTATGATCAATGGTGGGATTTGATTAAGAACACCAAGACTAGAGATGAAATTGAAGAGATGGAATGGGAAGACTTTAAGATAATGTTTCTTAACAAGTATTTCCAAATAACCCTCCACACAAAGATGGAGAGATAATTCATAGAGCTCAAGAAAAAAGAAGGAGAAAATGTCACAACCTGTGAATCAAATTTTACAAGTCATTAAATGTATGAATTGGGTTTTTTTATCAGAAATGATAGAAAAATTGATAGATTCTTTGGTGGATTGAAACCACACCTTCAAAAGGCTCTTGAAATTTGGGACTTTGGGAGTTAAGAAGACGTTTTTTGGTGTGCTCTCAAAGTGGAGATTGAGTTTTTAGAATAGTACCATGGCTATTTTGATAAGAAACAAAATATGGAGTTTCAACCTGGAGGATCTAATGATAAAGGTGGGAAGAAAACTCAACGACTCACATGCCAAAAATGTGGTAAGTTTCATAATGGGAACCGAATCAAAGGGATGGGGAAGTTCTTAAAGTGTGGGAAATATGAACAACATGCTCAAGAATGTCAAAAGGAAATGAGAAGGAATAATAATGTGGTGGAAGAAAGGAGAGAACCACCCATGGTTCAATGCTATAATTGTAGGGATCAAGGTCACTATGCAAGATAGTTCACTAAACCTTGAGTCCTCAATGGTAATCAGTATTAGTATCCACCAAATCAAAAGGAACTAGGGAAGGCTTATTCCATCACTACTGTGGAAGTAGAGAAAGATAATTAAGTTGTACAAGGTACACTTCCTATTCACAAAATAATGGAAAAAGTATTATTTGATTCTGGTTCTATGCATTCCTTTATATATTGAAATTTTTCTAGAACTATAGAATAGAAGCCTCCAAACCATTAAGTAGAGATATCTGTAAAAACACCAAGTGGTGAAATCATTTCAACCCAATTGTTTGAATCTTCTCAAGTTTACGTATATGGTAAGATTCTTCCAGAGAATCTCATAATAATTCCCTTGGTGGAATTAGACGCTATAATGGGAATGGATTGGCTCTCATTATATAGATCACATATCAATTGTTAGGAAAAGGAAATATCCTTTAATATTAAGAAACATCGCATGCTCCTCTATAAATGAAAGGAAGATCATGAATATCCTTTGAAAATCCTTTAACTATGTGGGTGTCGATTCCCTATGAAGAATCATACCTCTCCCAAATGGTTGAGTCAAAGGAAACTTCCAACCATGTGGATATTACCATCGTGAGGGAATAGAGAGATGTATTTCCTAAAGAGTTTCCCGGACTTCCCTAGGATCATGAGGTAGATTTCTTAATAGAAATCATACCCAAATATACTCTTATCTCAAAGTGTCCCTATATCATGGCTCCTATCAAACTGGATGAGTTAAAGAAGTAGCTACAAGATCATTTGGAAAAAGGGTTCATGTGCCCAAGTGCATCACCTTAGGGTGCACCAATGCTCTTCGTGAAGAAGAATGATGGAACAATGTAGCTATGTATCGATTGTCAGAAACTCAACCAGATCACCATAAAGAAAATATATCCTATTCCAAGGATTGATGACTTGTTTGATCAGTTAAAGGGATATCAATACTTCTCAAAGGTGGATCTTCATTCTGGATATCATCAGCTAAAGGTGAAGAAGGAAGATATTCATAAGACTGTATTCTATACAAGGTATGGGCACTATGAGTTTCTGGTGATGCACTTCGGACTTACTAATGCCCCTAAAATCTTCATGGATTTGATTAATATAGTCTTTAGACATTACCTATACAGATTTTTGGTAGTTTTTATCGATGATATTATCATATAAACCAAGAGCAAGGAGGAACATGAAGAAAATCTAAGACTTGTGTTGGTGACATTGAGAAAGGGGAAGTTTTATGCCATGTTCAGAAAGTGTGACTTTTGGATGAATAAAGTAACGTTATTGGAACATGTGATCACAAGTGAGGGAATTTATATGGACCCTTCAAAAACAAAGGTGATTGAAGATTGACCCAGACCCTCTAGTTTCATAGAAATCTGTAGTTTTCTGGGATTAGCTGGGTACAACTGATGTTTTGTGAGAAATTTCTCACGATTTTTAAGTCCACTAACTAAGTTAACAAGGAAAGGGGTAAAGTATGTCTGGATGGAAGAATGTGAGGTAAACTTCAAGGATCTAAAGAGAAGGCTTATCACTGCACTTGTACTCACACTACTGAAAAGTGGAGAAAGTTTTGTGATATACAATGATGATTAAAATAATGGATTGGGTTGTGTACTCATGAAAAATGATAATGTGATAGCCGAAACCTCACGACAGTTAAAGATCTATGAGCAGAACTACCCAACACATGATCTAGAGATGGAAGCCGTGATTTTTTCCTTGAAAATATGGTGGAACTACTTTTATGGTGAGAATTGTGACATATACACCCACCACAAAATCCTAAAGTATATATTCACATAAAAGGATCTCAACATGCGTCAAAGGATATGGTTAGAGCTAATCAAGGATTATGATTGATCTATTCACTATCATCCTAAAAGGTTGAACAAGGTAGATGATGCTCTGAGTAGAAAATAACCTGCTACTCTATCCATGTTATGGATTGAGAAAGACCCAATCTTCTTGGATATGAAAAGGATGGATTTGGAAATAATAAGGGAAGGGGATACATCCTACCTTTCCCAAATGATTGCACAATCATAAATCCAATAGATGATTAAGGAAGTAAAAAGGGATGATCTGGATTTACAAAAGAAGGTGAATATATTAAAGTAAGGGAAGCAACAAGAGTTCCATATCAACGATGATGGTGTGATTCATTTTGGAACGTGGATTTGTGTGACTTAATCACCCAGGATAATGAATGATCTATTGGACAATACACATAGTTCAACTTTCTCTATCCATCCTGGTAGCACCAAGATGTACCGAGACCTCCAAGAACACTTCTGGTGGGATAACATGAAAAAGGAGATCACTGAATATATCTCAAGGTGCTTGGTATGTCAGCAATTCAAATCAAAGCGACAAAAGTCCAAAGGGTTGATTCAGCCATTACCTATACCCATTTGGAAAAGGGATAATGTCACTATGGACTTTTTCATGGGTCTCCTGAAAAGGTCGAAGGGAAATAATGTGATGTGGGTTGTGGTTGACCAACTCACCAATACTTCCCATTTTATCACTATTTGGGAAGATCTATCGCTTGAACAACTTTCAAAGATATATGTGAAGGAATTGGTGAGACTGCATGGCATTCCACTCTCGATTGTATCTGACCGTGATCCAAGGTTTACATCTAAATTCTAGAGGATCCTTTGACATGATTTGAGTACTAAATTAAATTTCATCATGACCTATCACCCCCAAATTAATGTCCAATCTGAAAGTAATATTCAGATGCTTGAAGACATGATAAGAGCCTACTCTTTAGAATTCAAAGGTGGATTGGATCATCATATCTCATTGGTTGAGTTCTTATACCGTAATATCTTCCACTTGAGTATTCCTATGGCTCTATATGAAGCTTTGTATGGAAAGTGATGTAGAACTCCAACCTGTTGGGATGAAGTTGGAGAAAGAAAGCTACTTAGACCTGATATTGTGAAAGAGATGACAGAGAAGGTTCAAGTCTTTTAGAAACACATCCAAGCTACTTAGAGTCAAAAAAAGATCATGCTGATAACTGTTGAAGGGACTTGGAGTTCGACGTTGGGGATAAAGTCTTCCTTTGAATATCACCATGGAATAGAGTCATGTGGTTTTGAAAGAAAGGGAAGTTAAGCCCAAGGTACATTGGCCCCTTTGAGATCCTTGGCTGCATAGGATCTATGGCCTATCGACTTGCACTTCCAATGAATATGGATCAAGTTCATGATGTGTTTCACATATCAATCCTAAGGAAGTATATACCTGGTCCCTCACATGTACTGAACTCAGAGGTGGGGCAGCTGGAAGATGATCTCTCCTATGAGAAGCAGCCAATAGAGATTCTGGACCGAAGAGATAAGGTTCTATGCAAAAAGACAACCCACCTTTTCAAAGTGTTTTGGAGGAACCATAAGTTTAAATAAGCTACTTGGGTACTGGAGGAGGTGATGGAGGATAAGTACCATCACATGTTTGTGTAAAACGAAATTTTGAGGGCAAAATTTCATAAGTGGGGAAGAATATAACGACCCAATATTTTATCAATGGAATTACCTTCTTATAATTATGACTTATAGTATAATCAAATTAGGAAGCACAATGAAATATAATTATACTAAATAATATGTTACCATTATACATAATTTTGTGAATTTTATGGTTTGAATTTCAAAAAATCTGACATACACAGTTGTGTTCATGGTGATTTTTGGAGTCTAATAGAACAAACTTAATTTTTAGTGAATTGTAACATACCCTTATGAATAGTAATGGTACCCTTATGAATATTGATATACCCTTATGAATAGTAACATTACCTTTGATAGTATACATGTAGTATTTAAGTGAAAGTGTGATTTACCTATGTTTTGAAATAAGTAAACAAATGTTTTAAAAACTGTATTTTTCAAGTAGATTATGATTTTAATTAAAAATTGAATTAATCATATTTAGAAAATTATTTTTGAAATATGGAATTAATTTTTTTATTCTACACATCAAAAATGGTTAGGGTTATTTTTTTTATTTTTCTGAAATACTTGAATTTTTATGAATAGTGAAATACCATAATTTACAAAATAAACTAAATACACTAATTATAGAGTCATGTATGATGTTCTGCTGATGTAAGAACAGTTGGTTAGGATTAACCTAATAAAATTTCTATAATTGGTCATGGAAGAATCACTATTACTTTTCTTGTGGATAAATAATAAATTAATGAATATTATATTGAGAAAACCCATATCCCCTCCACTATAAATATCACCCTTCACACCCTCATTTCCTCAAACCTCTCAATCTTCAAACCTTGTCTAAAATCTGCCCAAGAATCTTCCCTAGACCTTCCCCCACGTCCAAGAGATTTTTTTCTCATCAAAAGACTAATCCAATGTGTCTTGAGGAGGATCTCAAGAGGATAACTCAAGAGGTAATTCCTCTCTCTTTTCCTTTAATTTCCTTTCAATTTCAAGTTCTTTTCTTATTATCTCCCCACATATCTTCATAAACATGGTATGGTAACTCCAGTATCATAAATATAATGTAATTTTATGATAATAATGGGATATTATATCATCCAACCCCCATTCTCCTCTTATTTTTATTTTAGAAAGGAAAACGTTGTTCGTGAGGTGTTAATTTATCACCTTCAAGAATGACAAGTTTTTAATTTCCTTTAAATTCTTCAGATCTGGTCATTAAACCATTTTTATGGTTGAAAAAAATTAATATATATGTATTATATCCTATTTAATGTTCTGGAACTAACTTATCAACATATTACTAAATTATTAAAAGAAACAAGTTCGTTGTGGATGAAAACCCGTCCGAATTAACCCAAATGATCATCATTAAATTCTTATCTAATGATTCATCCACACGGTATATAATATAATAAATTATAAGATCATTTAAACTCATTTAATATCATTAATAATATTAATGATAAGTTCTGGATGTTTATCCATGTTCTACATGAACTTCCATTCATGAATACAAGTGAACGGTTCAAGAAAACCATAAAAACAGACATTCCCCAAACAATGAATTTAAACCATATAACTCATAAAAATTCCCATAAAATAACTTAATGAAACCATAATGAACAATATTTAGGTACAAAAGGTTTTTTAATTGTTAATTAAGAAATATAATGTGGTTATATAGGACTTTAAAGTGAAGAAAGCGATTGGATACAAGGTAAGGAGAATTCTCAAACAGAACTTTCTTTCTTCAGGTTCTCCCTCTTTCACTCCATTTTTGGTATGGTTAATCATTAAAAATAATTTTTTCATCATTATATTACCTATTATGGGATATAATGTTCTCCACTAGATTTTGTGTTAAACACAATGTTTTCTAAAATAACTCTTCTTTCAAGAACACTCCTTTTACTTCTCACTCAAGGTTGATAGTTCTTGTATCAAGTATGTTATTCCCTCTTTCTTTTGGGAACCCGAAGTTTATGAATGTTTTATTATGAGTTTAACCCCATTACTTTACATGGATATGATTGATATATGTTCTATTTGGAATGCATGATAATGAAAATTTTATGATGTGATGGGTGCACCCGGAATTATATAGTGCAATATGAATGTCTGGATGTGATGAGTGCGCCTGGAATTATATAGTGATACAATGCATTGGGTAAAGTGATTAGTATCATGAGTGAAAGGGAAATGATGCGTGAACATAATTCTGTAATTTTTCAAAACTATGTGTGGTATATGACCACTAAAACATGATGTTTCATTTTTATGCATTGCCACATTTCAAGTCTTTTATTAATGATTCATATCATGTTCATGATCCTTTTCCTATGTTATGATTATGATCACCCATGGTTATATTGTTCATATGTATCCTCTTATTGAAAATTTAGCTCAACCCTTTTTTATTTATATCTTCATGTGACTACATGTACTAAGGAGAGGTCAAGTTCCAATAAGAAGTTAGATAAGAAGGAATTAAATAAATGTTTAATTTTGATGTTTTAAATGTTATGTTTGGTCCTAGTTTTCCCAAGACACTAAACCTCTAGATCCTTGTGGTGTAACACTATTATGTTGTTTATATTTATTATGATGTAAAAGTAATGTAATAAAAGGCAGGGTCAATATAGTTGGAGTCTGACACACCTCAATATGACACACAATGTTTCCAATATAAATCTAAGTGTGTCTTTTTATTTGAAATCGAAATTAATTTGAGTAAAAATGACAAGTGACATACTCAAAACTGATAAAATTCATTATTATTATTTTTTATAATTTTGTATAATGATCCATAAGTCATTTTAGACATGTAGGAATCATCCTCACCTCAATATGACACACAGTGTGACCTATATGTCTCATAGTGTGTCTTTTTATTTAAAATTGACATTAATTTTAGTAAAAAGGACAATTGTCATACTAAAAAACAAGAAAAAACCTCTAGATTGTTTTTATCCTTTAGGAAAACAATCTATAAGTCATTTTTTATGTGTAGGATTCATCTGAACCACAATCTGATACACATTGTGACCGGTATGACTCCATTTGTTTCTTTTTATTTAAAATTTACATTAATTTTAGTAAAAAGGAAAAGTGTCATACTCAAAATAGAAAAAACTCATTCAGGTTATTTTGATAAATTAGGATAATGATACATATATAATTAGTGAGAGGTAGGAATCAACCGCACCACAATTCTTAAGACATTTTTTTAATTATTTTTTATATTCATTTTTAATTTTAATTAATTTTTATTTTGTACAGTCAATTTTTAAATTTTCATTTATATTTTATTTATTTTGTATTTTATATGAATAAATTTTTGGAAGTGTAAATGTTATGTTTTTAATCAATACAGTTTCTATAATATAAATTTGTTTTTATGTTTTGTTTTTAGGAATTTTTTTATTTTGAACTATTTTCTAAATATTTAATCCATGTATTAACTTCCATTGAGATTGTACTTATACATTATATTTTATAGGATTCCAAAGTTACCTACTTGAAACATAATAAGTTTTTTTGTTTTTCAAGCAGGAAACTTTGAAAGATTATAAAAAATAAATTATAAATACAATCAAAATGAAATTTAAAACATAGAGTAAACACATAAATAATAATTAAGAATAAAAATATTTGAATCAAAATAATAAACAGAGAATAATATAGATGATACAAAACAATGTTGTTTAAAAACATAACATTTGGACTTTAAAAGAAGTAGGCAACTCTAAAATATAATAAAATATAAACTATAGTTACATTCTAAATAAAATTTAAGACCTACACTTAAAACATATAAAATAACAAAGAATCAAAATAATTTCATAAAAATAAATAGAAAATATAAAGTATTAATAATAATATATGACATAATAATAATATATGACATAATAATAATATATGACATAATAATAATATAATTAATTAATTAATTAAAAATAATTAACATTTTCTACTTATTAATAATAGTAAATAAAATTAATATATTATTTTTATGATGTAATTATAATTAATCTATTACTTAGTAAAAATATTATTATTTACATGATCATCATCATTATTATTAATAGTATTATTTGTCATAAATATAATAAATAGAAAATAATTTACATGAAAAAAAATATTATTATTATTTAATAATAATTAATATTATTATTATTTAATAATAATTAATATTATTATTATTTAATAATAATTAATATTATTATTATTACTAAAAAAAGTAATAATAAAATAATTAATGTTGATTAGATTGTTAATTATTACTAATTATTATTAAATATCAAATTAAATATATTATTAATTACATTATTTTTATTCACTATTAGAAATTATTAATAATTATATTTTTATTAGAAATTACATTATCCATCGAATTATTTAAAAATAATTAAATATTGTTTAATTGTTAAGTTTTTTTTGTATATATATATATATATATAACAAAAATATATAAAAACTTTAAAAAAGTATATCGGTGGGTGCATTTTAGAAAAATGCCTTCTGCAAAATTTCTTCAAAGAAGGTTCTTTTCCATTTAGTTCTGTCTTCAGTTGTTTCTTAAGGTAGGTGTTGTTTTACATGGATCCTTATTTCACAAAATCCAACACCATGTGTCACGGTACTTTGGAATTTTTTTCCTAAGAGTGTATATCTATAATTCCTTTTTTATTTGTGGTATATCGGAAAAATTGAGGAATCTTGCGGAAGATGGTGAACAAGATTGTGGGATAGGAAGAGTAGATGTCATGTAAGATTGTGGATGTGGGAGAGGGATATCGCATAAGATGCTCCTTTGGAGATTCCATTTTTCTCTCTCAATCAGTCAAAAAAATTCAAGGTGTCCCTTTGAAGATTCAAGTTTTCTAGTGTTCAGCATTTTACGGTACTCCTATTTTATTATTTATGTTTTCTTATTTATTGACATAATGTTTTATTTAATTATGAAGTCTCATTTTTACTATGATGTTACATGATTAAATTTTTAATTATTATTATATTTTAATAATTGATAGTGTAATGTTTTTTTACGAGGAATGTTATTAAGTAGCATGTTTAATTATTGAATATTAATATATTGCATGTTTGATTATTACAAATATCAATAAAATGAATTTTGATTGTTAATAATGAAATATTATAATATCTAATCATAATGTTAACCAATTTTAATTATTGGTTTAATGTTTTGTTATTAGGGAAACTATTAATCTTGTTTAATTCTTAGGAATATTAATAAATTTCTTATTTAATATGAGTTGAGAATATTGAATTTTATTTTTAATAAAATTCCATGTATAATGTTGCAAGTATAAATAATTTTCATGTTTAATATTTAATATCATGTTCAATTTTAATATTAGTAATGACATATTATAATATTTTATAATAATGTCTTAATATTAAATTTCTTGTCTCTTAAAGTACATGTTAAATTATTTATTTAATGTTACAATTATTAGTATAATTTTGTTTTTGATAATTTGATATGTTTTATTTTTTAATTGTAATGTTTGACTACCTATGGAAATTAAGTTCATAAAAAATTAGTGAAAACCCTAAGAATAATTATAAAATATGAAAACATCCTAAATTTTTGGTAAATTAAAGAGTGTGTGGTTTCCTATCAATCACATCCTTATTTAGATACAAATTAGTGGATGTAGGCTCTGGATCAAATGCACCTAGGGGTAATAATCCTAGAAAATTTTGATTGCATATTAACTTGATCTTCACTTGGTGAACGACAAATAGGTCCAGGTATATACTTGATTTAACACTCCCAAGGGGTATGATTGGGATTATTCACATTATCTTTACAAACTATAAGTTTGGATATCTAGTGTTTACTCCACCGGAATTACACCTAGTAATATCATTGCACATTTTTTTGTTAGAAGATTCATGATTAAAATAAAGTTTTTAAATATTTTAAAATCATATTATGTTTCTTTGATCAGATACAAATATTTAAAAAATCTAATTATTGATAAAAAGATATCTATAAATATTTATTGAAATGATCAAATAATTGACACTACATAATAGTTAGTTATAGTAGATAACCAGAAAGAGTTGTAATGATCAAGGATTTTACAAATTTGGAAGTTTCTTAGAGAATCATTCATCAACAATTAAAACTCATGGTTGACCAAGTGATACAGTCCATCATATAAAACCGTATACAATATTGATATAAATTGTTTCATATATCATATCTAATTAGTGATGATGATGATTGAGAACATATATTGTCACAAGTTAAGAACCAATATGAAGATAAAATGGTGGATTTATATCACTATTGAAGGTTTTAAGCACGGTGAAAGTGCATGGTAGGAAAATTACCATAAACATTTTTTTTAGATTCAATGGTTCATTTGTTAATTGTTAAATATTTTAATGTTGTACCCAAGGATATTTTTTTCATTGAATATTGACATAGAAAATCCCAAAAACTGGATAGGATCTATTTTATGTTAAATTTATAATTAATTTAAATAAATATGAATAATGTTTATCTAGTATTAAGATGTTTCTTAATTGATGTTGTTAGTTATCCAAAAAAACCTTTTTGGATTACCATCATTTCACTTGTAGGATCCAAGTACATAATCCCTTAAGCGGTGATCCACACGTGCTCCTTTCATCTTCAAACAGCACTGAAATAATGTTGAGTGCTAGTGAAATAGATCGATCACCTTGTATTGTTTGTCTTGATCTCTACAAGTTCTTTCCGGCTTGAAAAATTCTTTCTTATTCTTCTCATTATTGAGAGGGAGAGAGGAGGAAGAATCTAGAGATAGAAATTTTCCTTGCAAAATTATTCTCAATTCTCAAATCTTGATTAACCCTACACAATAGACATCAAATCATATTTATAGAGTTAAGGTATATGTTAAAATAGACATCCTATTTATAGATTTAGGGTTTTAGGTTAAAATATTATTTAATTTCACAACAACCCTTAAATAAAATAATAAACCTCATCTAACCCCATTCAATATAATAATAGTATTTTTATTATATTTTTATTGTGTTCTCTCATTGGATAAATTATAAATATTATTTTAGTTGGTTGTAAGTTAATATTTATCACAAGAAACTATCTTAGTCTACTCATCCTCATCAACATTTATTGAGTACCTGACTAAATATTTATTCACAAATAAGTATTCTATACATATTCTAGTGAATAAATATTTATTAAATATTCAATAATTAAAATAAATATTCTATTCATAGTCTGGAGAATAAATATTTATGATCAATACCACTTGAATAAAATAATTTCTCAGTCTTGAAAATAATATTTATTCCAATAATAAAATTAAAATATAACTTAATCAAGATCAATTAAAATACTTATTGTGTGACCCTTTATGTTTCTTTATCATTGTCATTAGGTTGGCCTACCTAAATCCCAATATTACTATTTAGAAATGGGTCAAGGCACCCAAGATAAAGAAGTAAATTTCAGAACATCGACTGCCACATATGAGTGTTCACTACGTAATATAATATATATTTTACAATATATCATCAATAAGGTTTAACATAATTGTCTTCAACATGTATGAATGATACACATTTCTTTGTGTATGTGAAATAAAATAATTGTTACACCATGGCCATGAAATTTTATAAAACTATTTCATTTCAATGAAAGGGCCAAGTTATCAACTTCGATAAATATGGAAGGGGAAAATCCTTCCTAAACTTATCCATTAATAGCATGTCATTTGTGATGCACCCAATATACTATAGTTCCCGTGAACATATAGCATCACGGTTTTGGTCAGTAAATCTATGTGTGCGAGTCATGATATGAATTAATAAAAATATTAAACTCTAAGGACCATTACACATATTCATAGACAAGAATATATAATGACACATAAACATGAAAAATTATTACGAGCGGTTATCTTCTCAGAATCTCCCTTATTGGAGATTACCAAGTGTGAAAATCATGGGAAGAAGTCTCATCTTCTTAAAGTACTCTCACTTGACAGTCAACATTGTAAGAACCCAGTTTTTAACTCATGTATGGATCCTTTAAATTTCAGTATAATTATTTATTTTGGACCTAATATGGATTCCTAATGATTAAGAAATGTTATCAAGGGTGTTTGGGGAATTTTTTGAGCCCAAAACCCTTATTTTTTGGTAAACTAGCCATGTTTCACAGTTAGCGCGTGGTTAGTGCATGATTTTCCTAATTATACGGATGGAAATTTTCAGACAGAAACATATCACATGGTTTTCACACAGTTGTGCAGCCTAACCATGTAAGTGACCCTTCTTCCTTGGTAACCATGCATAGTTTTCACATGACTTGTCAAACTGTGCGGACAAACCATGAACATGCTATTTTTTTGAGAAATTTTATAGATTTTCCCTTAATGATCTATTAAGTCCTATCCTTATTCATATTTCAAGTTCGAGAAGCATTAACCTAATTTCCTATAATTTTAGAGCCCTTTGGTGACCTATGGTAGGAATCAAGAGATATCCTTCATCTGGGATCTGATCAAGCTTTTGTTCGTCACGTTGGATGTGCAACTATAAGTACCTGAGTCCATTTGAGCCTCTCTTCTTCTCTCTTTCTCTCGACCTAGTTATTAAGGTGTGAGCATTTCTCCTCTTTTCTCATATCTACTTAGTTCTAAGTTGAATTAGACACTAATATCAAAGGAAAAGGATCATAAAACCCTAAGGTAGGTGGTCTATAACTCATCCCTCAAGTTCATTGATTTTGGAATTGTTGTATGGGGCCCACTGATTTCTTCGGGATCCATGTATTGAATTTATATTCCATGCTTATAATCATTAGAACTGTATAGTTATTCTTTTTCTATATATTTTATTAATTTTTTTTGGTTGTGCCCATAACTCCATCCATCCCATGTAGGATGTTATTCCATTATTGGGTTTTTAGAAATTGACATATTTGATCCACCGTTTGGGTGTGACCTGGATTGACCCTTATAAGGGTAATCTTTTCTATATTAAATGTCTTGATTTATATTGTGAATTTCATAATTAAAATTACCTTTTATACTCATCACTTTAACCACCTAAGGTAAGTGATTAAATTTGATAATTGAATGTGAAAGTTAAATTGTAATGTACATTAAGTATATGACTTGACTGTATTAAATGTGAATGATTAATAGGTTTCATGTCCATAGAACCCCTAGAAATATTAATGTAAATTAGTGGAATAAACATTAATTATTGAATATGCCTTAAATGGAATTAATAAATGTTGCATACTACTTGGCCTTGTCATGCCAATGAAAGACAAGGCTTGAACCAAATTGACTTATTGATTAATTATGACTTTATTAAAAGGTATCATGATAATTGACCTTATCCCACTAATAAAAGGACAAGCTTGAAACAAATGAAATATTTCATGACTTTATAATTAAATAGGAATTTCCTAACTCGATCTCGCCTTGGATTCTTATTAGGTAATTCCATGAGAACTCGAAAACCCCATTCCAATTCAAGGATACAGCTTTCTTAGGTTGATACCCACCTAGATCCTGATCCTTTTCTATTCTTGGATGCCCAGGATGACACCATAGGATCCCTCACATAGTATTTAAGGATTCTTTGGATACACTCCTTGGATCCAATATTGAAAAGTAGGTTCCACAGTTACATACCATAGGGACCTATCACTGTTTAGACCCATTTTACCTTGGATGATCACCTTGAATTCAGTAGCCATATTATTGTGGAATTCCTTGGAATATGCTCCTTGGGTTACACTCTTACCCTTAGCTAAGCTATAGTTACTACTAAGATGGATACGCTTGAGGTCTACATTGCCTTGGTTCTTACCTTGGAACTTCATTATTAAATGACATTATAGGTTTCATTATCATAACTTGGAACCTTCACTATTGTTAACATGTGACTTATTTATAAAATGGTACTGATAAATTAATGTGCTGGTTCTGTTCAGACACCATCTAAGGTCTAAAGAAGGTACATGGGTATTTAGTTACATTGCACTACTTTACTTTATATATTCATGCATGCACACTGTGACATTTCCATTACACGGGCCGGATGTTATAGACACTATTGGTGGTGACCCACTGATATTTATCTCACACCCTCTTCAAGCATCATTTGGTAACCAAAGTAGATTAAATGAATTAAGTTGTTTATAAAGAGAATCACGCAGCTTTAAACACTTGATTGGTTTCTTTTTAGGTTGTATCTTAGTAGAAGATGACTGAGTTGGAGCTCAGAATTCTTAAGATAGACATTTGTTTTCATTTATACTTTTTTGGAACATGTTATACCTACTATCTCATCTCCATGTTTTCCAGTTTTCTAGATACGTGACATATCATCATCATTTTTTGTATGTTATTCTAGTTATTTCAGTTATTGTTACCATTGTCCTTACATTACATTGTACCTTCTATTTAATCATATTTCCTCCTCTATTTACCTCATTTTATATTTATCAACTATGATACATTTTGCTAATGAGGGCATAGTCTCCCCATAGACACACCCTGGGTCCTCTCTACTAGTCAGTAGCCTCTAGCATTTGGGGAGATGCGCTTGAGGCCATATGGCCCACTAGGCTCGGGGCACCTATCTAGTGGAATCCGGGCCTAGGACGTCACAAATTGGTGTGACATGAGTTTTCTTTCTTGATTTACTATTTGGAGACAATATATTGTAGATTAAAAACCCATGGAACTTGGTCATAATATGTGCTTGGGCATCACAAACCCATGTTCGGGGTAAAAGCTGAGTTTCCTAAATTATAATTGTTGTTCTATTTTTCTTATTATTTTTTACATTATTTCACAAATGGTTGATGAACATGTTGTGTTGTGTTATTGATTATTACTCTGTTTGAGTTTTTTTCATCCTTGACATGATGATATGAGGGAAATGATAATTGTTACATGCATCATTATAGGCACCTAGAATTTTCATGTCATGCATATTTCCATGCCATATAGGTGCATTTCATTATTCTGCAATACTTGATATGCCTGTGATTTTTCAGTGATGTTGTGATAGTTGGATTATGATTGTATTACCCTTGGTTTAGATTGAGTGATTTCATGTCTAAATTCATAAGGTGTATGGGCCCTCATGTGTTGGGATGAGTAATTTACCAAGTCGAGCCATTTTTCTATAAATAAATGGGTGTCGTTTCTAGTGATAAGGTTTGTGGGTACTAATTAAATGGAAATGTCTATTGATTATAAAGTGAATCATGAAATCTAAAATTAATCAGTTTTAGATCCTTGTCCTACCTTGTCAATTTTATGAAAGGTAAAGGAGTAAACCTAAAAAATTTAATAAAAAATGAAATGAAACTTCTACTTTATAACTTAGTGATGCATGGTTGTCTGAGCGGGTATTTGGGGTAGTATGCATTGGGTAGTGAGGTTTCTTATGTTAAACTTCCTCTAGTGATGTTATCTTTCTTCTTAATCTTGTTCTGAGGTGTGTTCTTGTAATTTTTAGACCAATTATACAATGATTTCCTCGTATCGTACGCCAGGAGGGTGCTAACGAACATACTCTAGACATGGTGGGCCCTGAGCCACCACTCTTACCTCTAGGAGTGCCACTCGTGGAACTGCCTATTGTACCTGATCTGAGAACTGATGCCAAATTTCGTTATAGATTCTTACATATGATGCAGTCAATGCATTGTGATCCACGTCTTGCACCTACGATGGATCATCTAACTCGTGAGTTCCAGCAGTAGCATCCTCTTACCTTTTTAGGGGAGGGATGTCCACGGGCTACAAAGTCTTAGATAGAGGCCACCCTATATATCTTTGAGAATATGGAGATGCCTCAAGAATGAAGAGTAAATCTTTCCACATACATTCTTTGGGATTCATTCATACACTGGTGGGATGTGATTACCCAGGCTGGTCGTCATCAGGGCATGTTATGGGTTGATTTCCAAACTACCTTCTATGATCAGTTCTTTCCTTAGATATTGATAGATGACAGAGCCAAAGAGATCATGAATCTCGAATAGGGTTCTATGTCATTTATGGAGTATTCAGCACGTTTCTCAGAGTTACAATGCTTTCCGCTACTTCTAGCTGGTGATGAGCTTTCTTGTTCTAGACATTTTGATAATGGGATCTAGTATGAAATGCATGAATAGGTGAATTGCCTTCACCTTCCTACCTTCTTTGAAATATTCAATCAAGATCTTATCACTAAGTGTAACTTGAGGGACAATAATAGTACTGGTAATAGAGGACCAGTTCCACGTCAGTCCATTAGATCCTTTGGTGGCATGAATCATTCTCTCGAGGTTTCTCATCAGGGAATTAATAAACAGAGTGCTTGTTTTGATATCTCTTTAGTGTGTCATTAGTGTGGATGACGGGGGAATCTAAAGCCTCAGTGTGATAGAGGCCCACTGGAGTACCAAGATTGCATCTGTATGGGAATATTAAGCATTTTTGTTGGAATTTTCCACCAGTTTTGAGTGGGAAAGAATCAACACCATCTCCACATTTAGGAGTAGGTTCTTTTTCACTACATTAGGTGGGGAGTTGGAATAGCATCAGTAGGAGGGGATGAGTAGGAGGATGTGGCCAATGTAGCCAGGTCCTTGATCACCAGCAGTGATATTAGAGAATTAATTATTTTCATAGTCCATCTATTTCATAGGGTCATGGAAAAATCTAGTTGCATGCATTACAGCTGATACCTGAGGATTAGGCTGCGGGACCATATATAGTACGAGGTACTATTCTTGTGCCATCTACTATAGTATTTAATTTATTTGATATAGGTTCTTTGAACTCTTTTATCTCTTTATCTATCATGGAAAGTCTCGTACTAGAGATACAATATTACTATGGTGTAATTACCCTAGATACTTAGTTATGGGTACGAAAAGAGGGCATATGCCAGTTTAGGGACATCCCACTTGAGGTAGGCAGTTACCCTTTCTTAAGGAACCTCTTCATTCTTGAGATGTCAAAATTCAATGTCATTCTTGGGATGGATTGGTTATTTTAGTGTCATGATTTTATAGACTTCTATCACCATAGAGTATTGTTTACATCACTAATGGGAAGCAGTTTTCTATATAAGGGTGAGTGGGATGTCCAGGATAATAGAGCAAGCCCAGAGCATCATGGGACTGGTGGAATAACTACCCATATTGAAAATATCTTCATGGAGGATTACGGTTTATGAAAATTTTATTTTCCTCTAGTAGTGGATCATTTTAGGGACGTCTTTCCCAAAAACTTTTTTGGATTATCTCCTGAGAGAGGTGGAGTTTACAATCAATCTTATTCCTGGAGAAGATCCAATGTCCATTCCTCCATACAGGATGGAACCTACAGAGCATTAGGAGATCAAGAGGAAGTTAGAGGATTTAGAGGCCAAAGGTTTTATACATCCCATTACATCCACTTGGGATTCACCCATTCTTTTTTCCATGAAGGCAGATAAAACATTACATTTATGTATGGATTACAGAATGTTGAACTAGCTTATGGTCAAGAACTAGTATCCAAATCCTCGAATAGATGATCTATTTTACTAGATCTCATAAGCTACAGTATTCTCTAAGATTAACCTGATATTGGGTTATCATCGAGTATGAGTCAGGCCATCATACATACCTCATATAGCTTTATGTAGCAATTATGGATTGTATGAGTACCTTGTTATGTCGTTCATTATTATGAATGTGCCCTCCATTTTCTTGTCGATAATGAATAAGGTTTTCCACCTATATTTGGATATATATTTTTTGTGGTCTTTTTGGATGACATCTTGGTGTATTCTCACACTCATAGCGACCATGCCAAACATCTTGAGATCATTCTGGGTACACTGAGAGAGCATCATATTTACGCCAATATTTATAAGTAACGCTTGTGGATCAAAAAAGTTTACTTCTTAGGTCATATTATCTCAGAATCAGGCATATCTATTGACCTAGAAAATGTTAGTACTATAGTTTCTTGGGAGCATCCCAAGAATGTGTTTGAAAAACAGAGTTTCTTGGGACTGGCTAAATATTATAGTAATTTCATATAAGGTTGTTCCCATATTTCTTCACATCTTAATATCCTTAAAAATAAGTGTTTCAAGTTCCAGTGGTCATAGGAATATGATAAATCCTTTTAGGAGTTGAAAGGAAGGCTTGTATCAGCACATATTTTGACTCTTTTAGAGCTAGGTATAGATTAAACTATATTATATGATGTATTAGACATAGGAATAGGATTAGTTCTGATGCAGGAATACATAGTCATTGTGTATAGATTTCAGCAGTCGAGGCCTCATGAGAGAAATTACCAAATGAACGACCTTGAGTTAGCAGCAGTTTTTCATGCCTTACATTGCTGGATACATTATCTTTTGGCTCATCACTTTGTGGTGTACACAGACCACAAGAGGCTCAAATATATCTTTACTAAGTGTGACTTGAACATCAAATAGTGGATATGGGTTGAATATCTACAATCCTTTTATTTTTATCTTCCCTAAATGCTTGAGAAGGGCAATGTGGTTGCAGATGCACTAAGTCGGAAAACTCTGGCACAAGTAGTACAGGAATCTAGTGATGAATGGAAGTTAATGGACCTCTTCTCAGAGCTACACCTAGATTTTCATGATAGTCTCAAGTAGTCTTATCTCTCATATTTAGTAGTTACCTATTCCCCCTTTATAAATTGAAGAGTATACAATTTTTAGATCCTAAAGGCTTGGTACTTTATGAGAGTATATCAGGAGATAAACCACCTTTGGATTAGTCTGTAGATAGAGACAACATCCTACGTATTCATGGACATGTTTGGGTTCTTATAGACATGAGGGAGGAGTTTATGAAAGAATCCCATGCCTCTTAGTGGGAAGTTCATCTAGGCATCTCAAAGATGTATCAAGACATGTGATTCCAGTATTGGTGGCCTAGAATGAAGCATCATATAGAAGGTTTTATCACTAGGTGTTCCACCTGTAAGTAGGTAAAGGAGAAGCACCAGAGGCTTGTAGGATTGTTATATCCACTTCCAGTCCCAAAATAAAAATAGGAATATGTTTATATGGACTTTGTAGTCAGTTTACCTAGGTCTCTTAGAGGTTACGACACTATATGATTTTCCATTGATAGAATAACGAAAGTAACCACTTCATTCCTATTTGGGAGACTTTCTTAGTTAATGAGATATGAAGACTATATGTCTATGAGACTCTATGGCTAAACAGATTTATACTTATTATCATTTCATATAGGGATTCTCATTTCACTTCACAGTTCTACCAGGGTTTCCAAAAGGATATGGGAACACAAGTTATCCTAAGAACATATTTTCACCCTCATAATTGGAATGAAAAATATAGGTTATAGATGATATGATTTAATCATTTTTCCTTGATTTATATGGTTCTTTGGAAAATTATATACCTCTTGTTGAGTTCTCCTATAATAACAGCTTCCAGGAGACAATTCAGATGGATCCTTTTGAGGCCTTATATGGTAGGTCATGTCGTTCACCCCTATGTTAGAAAGAGGGAGGTGAGGCAGCCCTACTAGTTCCTCATCTCATTTTGGAGTCTTCATAACAGATTCAACTGATCATAAATCTTATGACTGTTGCTCAGTCTAGAAAAAATTATTATGTCAATCGTTTTCAATGACCTATAGAGTTTAAGGTTGGGGATCATGTTTTCCTTTAGGTATTTCCCGGTCTAGGTCATAGACGTTTATGAAAGAAATGGAAGTTTTCACCTCGTTACGTAGGTCCATTTGAGATCCTAGAAATACTTAGAACATTATCCTATTAGTTGTTATTACCTCATAGGTATTGTCACATGCAAAACATATTCCTTGTTTCATAGCTTAGCCAGTATGATGTTGACCCCTCTCATACCTTTTATCCTAAGGAAGTTGAGTTAGATGTTGATGATAACTTTGAGGAGTGTCCAGTATGCATCACAGACCAAAGAATGAAGGTTATATGAGGAAATTTTGTACTTATAGTATGAGTGTTATGGTAGAATGACCACATGTAGGATGATACATAGGAGCGGGAGGCCGACATACATGATCAGTTTCCAAAATTATTCTTAGACAGTGTTTCACCACCCTTGGAAGGTAAACTCAGGGATGAGTTTTTCTAAGGGGGGAAGACTGTAAGAACCCAGTTTTCACTCGGGTATGAATCCTTTAAATTTCAGTATAATTATTTATTTTGGACTGAATATGGATTCCTAATGAGTTATCAAAGTTCTCAGGGTTTTTGGGTCATTTTTGTAGCCTCAAACCATTCCTTTTGGGGAAACTGGCCATGTCGCACGGTTAGCGCACAATTGGTGCATGATTTTCCTAACTGTGTGGGTGGATATTTTTGGACAGAACCATATTGAATGGTTTTCATATGTACATGTATCCTAACCATGAAAGTTCCCCTTTTCCTAGGTAACCATGCATGGTTTTCGCATGGTTTTTTAAATCGTGTGGACAAACCGTGCATAGGCTATTTTTCAGGGTAATTTCATAAATTTTTCCTTAATGATAAATTGAGTCATATCCTTGTTCCTATTATGAGTTCCAGTGGGAATAAAATAATTTCTTCTCATTTTGGATCACTTTGAAGACCTAATGTAATAATCAAGAGATCTCCATTATTTGGGATTCGATCAATCTTTCGTTTGTCATGTTGGATGTGCAACGGTAAGTACTCAAGTCCGTTTGAGCCTTTCTTCTTCTCTCTTTCTCTCAAACTAGTTATCAAGGTGTGATAATTTTATCTCTTTTCTTAGATCTATATCATTCTAATCCAAATTAGAGTCCAATGTTAAAGGATAAATATCACACAACCCTAAGGTGGGTGTTCTATAACTCATCCCTCAAGTTTATTGATTTTGGAATTGTTGTGTGGGGCCCACCAATTCCATTTGGTGTCGTTTATTGAATTTATATTCCATTATTATTATAATTAGAACCATATAGTTATAATTTTTCCATATATGTGATTAATTTTTGGTTATTATTCCCACAAATCCATCCATACCATGTAGGATGTTATTCCATAATTAACTGAAAATTCATTTGTTTATTTTTTAAAAACACTTTATGGTTAAGTGAGAACCCACCTTAACAAATACATTTCAAAGGATAATAGAGAACCCAAACCAAAAAACAAGATAAAATAGGTTGGTCAAGGATCCTTTCCCAGAATCAGACTCCTTGAGTCGCCATGAACAAAATAACCAGCCAAAAGAGCACTCAAATAGTTCAGCATTTACCAATGCCACCTGCACAATCCAAAACCTCATGGAATCCGTCGAACCCAACAAAATTGGGGTCATGCATAATGGAACATGATTCAATGGTAGAGGGAACCAAGAAAACATAGAACTATCCATGCGCAGAAACCCTTGACACGTTTGAGCCACCGTTTGGGTGTGACTTAGCTTGACCCTTTTAAGGGTAATATTTTCTATATTAAATGTCCTTATTTATATTGTGAATTTCATAATGTAAAGTACCATGTATGATAACCACTTTACCCACTTAAGTTAAATGAATCAAATTGATAGTTAAATGTGAAAGGGAAATTGGAAAGTACATTAACTATATGAATTGACCATATTAAATGTGAATGATTAAAAGTTTTTGTGTCCATAGAACCCCTTAACACATTAATGGAAGGTATTTGAATGAACCTTAATTATTTAATATGAATTAAATGGAATTAATAATGGTTGCATGATACTTGGACTTGTCACACAAATGAAAGGAAATGCTTGAACTAAATAGACTTATTGGTTAATTATGACTTGATTAAAAGGTAGCATGATTCTTGACCTTATTGCACTAATTAAAGGAAATACTTGAAGTAAATGAAATATTGAATGACTTCATAATTAAACAGAAATGGCTTAACTCGAGGTCACCTTGGATTCTTATCAGGGAATTCCTTGAGCACTCAGAAACCCCATTATGATTCAAGGATATGGATTTCTTAGGTTGAGAGACACCTAGATCTTGATCCTTTTATATTCTTGGATGCCTAATATGACACCATAGGATCCCTCACATAGTATTAAAAGATTACTTGTATACACTCCTTGTATCCAACATTGACAAGTAGGTTCCATGGTTATCGCCCATAGGGCCCTGTCTCTGTTTAGCCTCATTTTACCTTTGATGATCACCTTGGATTCGGTAGTCATATTATTGTGGAATGCCTAGGAATATTATCCTTATATTACACTATTACCCTTAGCTAGGATACAGTTATTACTGAGTTGGATACCCTTGAGGTCTATGTTTCCATGGTTCATACCTTGGAACTTCATTATTAAATGACATTACGTGTTTAATTTTCATAACATGGAACTTTCACTATTGTTAACATGTGAGTTATTTATAAACTTGTAATGATAAATTAATGGATTGGTTGTGTTCAGACGCTAGCCGAGGGCTGAAGTAGGTACTTGGGTATTTAGTTACATTGCACTGCTTTACTTAATATATTCATGTTTGCACATTGTTACATTTCCATTACATGGGCCACATGTTATAGACACCATTGGTGGTAGCTCGCTGAGATTTATATCACACCATATATGGGTGTCATTTGGTACCTTAAGTAGATTAAATAAATGCAGGTGTTGATAGAGGGAAGCACACGGCTTTGAACACTTTATTTCTTGATATTTAGCTTGGATCTTGGTAGAAGATGACCGAGTTGGATCTCAGGATTCTTGGGATAGACTTCTATTTTCCTTTATACTTTTTTGGAACATGTTATTAATGATGTCTTGTATCCATGTTTTCCAGTTTTCTAGATACATGGCATATCATCATCATCTGTTGTATGATATTCTAGTAATTTCAGTTATTGTTACTATTATCCTTACTTTACATTGTGCCTTTTTTTACTCATATTTCTTCCACTATTTACCTCATTTTATATTTATATGTTTCACTACATATTTCTAATGAGGGCATAGTCTTCCCATGGATACACCTTGTTCCCTTGCTTCTAGTCGACAGCCTCTGGCATTTTGGGAGATGGGCTTGAGGCCATGTGGCCCACAAGGCTCGGGGCACCTATCTAGTGGAATCTAGGCCTAGGATGTCACAAAAATTCTATGGGTTTCATCATAGTGTGTTATCTGATTGAAAAACTATATTTAATAATATCATCTTAGTATTTCTAGTTTCTCATCATAGAGGGTAATTATTATAATTTTATCAAATAGGAAAACACTATGGGATATTATTAAATTAAATTAATGTATAATAAGGAAAAATATATAATAAGTTCTTTTATTGGTATTAAAATATTTGAATATACATGTAATATAAAGTAAAATTATTTGGTTCTAGAACACCAAATCCAACATCTATATCTACCATGGAAGAAGTTTCTCTAATATTGGAAGTTAGTCCATCGCGGCTTCAGGATATAGTGTCACATCCATAGGCTGCATTGAAAATTGGTTGATCACATCCTCATGATAAAATATCATGTAATTTGGCTATGAAATATTATAGAGAAAGTTAAATTTTTATAGATACTCCCCCACATGGGATAGATTTAATGGTAAATAATTTTGATAATGATGAAAATTCAGAACCTAAAGAAGATCATCGAAGAACATTACGATCCCACCCCTATGGTGTCAAATTGGCCTTTGAATCATCCTCCTCTATTGGAATCAAAGTCAATGGAAGGCATGAAATTCTATTTGAAATTTTATTAGTTAGTTATTATTGCTAGTATAGAATTTTCAAGAATTAATGGTGGTGTGAATCAAGTGTCAGGTGATTGTGTTTTGTATATTGTAAGAGATCATGTTGGCAAAGAAGTGATAAATACTATGATAAAACAGTATCACATTGATTGGAATCATAGTTATATCATAGTTTAGTTAAATATATATCATTATATTATTCGTTGTGGAAAATTTGATTCATACTATCAAATGCATTTGAGAGCTATGGTTGATAACAATTTCCATTGTTGGTACATCTCTAGATTTACTCCACACACATGTGTAAGACCAATCCTATTAGAGTATCACTCTACCATAGATGTTGAATTCATTTCATCTATCATTATTGAAACCATAAGAGAATGTTATGACGTTCCGAAATTTTTGGTGGTGGAGGGAATGAAACAGATTTTTGGGTATAATATTTCTTATAGAAAGGCATAGGACACGCGTTAAAAGGCTATATTGAAATTTTATGGTGATTAGGATGAATCTTATCTAGTTTTAACAAAATTTATGGATATTTTTCATCATAATAATTAGGTTATGTATTGGTTGCATATTATTGAATATGTTAACCAAATTAATCAAGGTGTTCAGTTGAAGGTAGATTTTGATAAATTATTTTGGGCATTCCTACCTTGTACGGATGATTATAGACATTGTAAGAAGTTCATCCAAACTAATGGCACATCCCTGTATAAAAATTAAACTAGAATATTATGGATTTTTTACACACTATATGGAAATAATGTCCCAATACCTTTGAAACATTATATTGTTGAGAAGGATAACTTCTCATCTTGGAGTTGGTTCATCGCTTGACTTTTAGATTTTGTGACATAAGTGGAAGCAATTTGTTATATTTATGATTGGAATCAATGATCAAGGAGGTAGTATAGTCTTAGGGTATTTCATGGAGACCACCCCATGAATATCATTGATACTATATTACATACACTATATGAAATGTTAAAAGGAAGTTATAGTGAATCCATGAATAAAGAAATCCTAAAACATGGTATGTATAATTTTTTCTATTAAAAAATTCCTTATAATAGTTAATGAAATGTGTGTTCTTATTAGTTATTGTTTATTAGCACACACACCTCAAAAAAAAGAGGATGGTGGAAGATTTCGAAGTTATCCGAAGATCAAATCATGAAATATATGAATACAAGATACAAATTCTAGTGGATAAATATTCATTAGCGAATGATGATGAGAGGAGATATAGATGCATGATGACTAAGAACTTGGAATGGGTTAATGGAGTCTTTGAGGGATTTCGGAATCTGCCCATCAGAGGTAATTGATAATATTAGACTATATGTTAATTAGAAACTTTATTTTTAATAAAATTTTTGTTATATTTATTTATTGTGAGACCTCTAGGTAGTGGGGCATCACTTTGGGCCTCTTTCATGGTGATCTATAGTATGTGATTTGACTAAGACTAAAGATATTTCTAGTGTTTACTTCTTCAGAATCACACTAACTACTATCTATATTTATTTTTAACTAGAATACCCATAATTATAATATAATTTTAACATAATATTTTAAATTTCAATCATAGTATTAGTGTGGGAGACCTTCGATTGCACAGTGAAATATTTTTTGAAAATTAGAAATTCATCCAAAGAGGGTTTTATCAGAGGGATGGGTTATGGTAACCATTTCTAGTGTTAGATTGATAGGGTTCTATAAAAGACTTTCACCTTTCATGTAATTTCATTTGATCATTTTGGGAATATATTTTAGGTCACTTATTTTCGTGATCCTTTGACTGGTATCAGTATTCATGTGATTTTTTTACTAGAGTATAGTTATTATGATTAATGTATCTTTCATGAATTATGATATCCTTGCTTACATTTCATCTCATTGCGCACTTTTTTATACTTACCTTGGGATTATTTCATTGATTTAGTGTATCAAATTAAAAATATTAATGATTCTTATAGTTATCTATAGATTCTTGTAGATGAATATTATATCCTTATTCTATTTATTGATGCAAATACACTTTTTTCAAACATAACAAGGTTGCGACCAAGATAGAGGCCAAAGAAACTGATATTCGAAATGATATGGATTGTCCTAGTAAATGGGAACATTCATGGAGGTGTTGTTTATGTATCCAAAAAGGCCACATGTTCACATGTTTCCCTATATGTATGGAGTATTCATTCAAAAATCCACATGATTTATGTACTCTATATATTAATGTAAAAGTATTTTGATTCAATGATTGGAATTTTTTTAGAAATAAATTTTTCAGTTTATTTTATAATATAATTATTGTTATAATTATTATCATTATATTTTTGTAGAGATAAATTATTAAATAATTTATTATTTTTAGGTGAATTTGTCAACATATGTTAGAGTGTAATTTGTGAATCTATAAAAAACTAAATGAAATAATTAAATATAATAATTGAAACTATATTACTATCATTAATATTATTTGTCATATAATAAGACTAAATGAAAATAAGTGATTTTATCTTTATGAAAGACTTAATAATATTATGTGGAAGTGTTAATGGATATTATAAATATGATGAGGGAAAATTCCTAAATAATTTCACCAATACCACTACAAGTAAATAGAGAAAAAAAATAAAGAAGATTCACTGCATGGTAGATAAATAATATGTAAGGATGATGTAACATATCGTTACCAATCCATGAGGTACACCTTTATCTCCATTGTGTTTTTCCTTCTCTCGTTGTCTAAATAGGTCCGAAATGGAATTCAGAGGATGCCTATAATGGTTAATTTAGAGATTTGTTAGACTTTGAACTTTAACCAGCCTTTTCTGTAGAATGTAGGAATATTTCATGCCGTGTAACTGGGTTACACATATTGTAATTTCTGCTGGGTAAAATCCATGAAAGGGGATTTACACTGTGAAATATTACACAACATGAATGGTGTTTTCATGTCATGAATTTTTTAAATAATGTATTTTTTAATCTGAGGGGATGTGTTTTTAGACATACTTATCTAGTGTGGACTTCACAATGTGAATGGGGGTTTCACACCATGAAACGGCCTGCATCCATTTTTAAAACACACGCTTGGAAGTTTTACTTGATCCTTTATTTCCAGACTCCTTCACCCTCAACCCAAGGTCTCCCCTGTGTATTTTTTGAAGACACTACTCCTCCTAGAACGATCAATTCAGCATTGTATATATATTATGGATACAATGAATATCTCCAGGTAAGTGGTGTTTCCAAATATTCATTGATTTTGATAATGGTATCGACTCTGGGTGGTTAATTTGGATCTTTTGGATTAAGATAGTGTTTCTTCTTGGTTTCTTCTAGATCTGTTGTTCAATATCGCTCTGGAGGCCTTTTCCTTTGTCGGCCATGGTGTAGAGGGTGTTTTTTCTTGAGGTATGTAGGTCTCTTCATTTCTGTTGACCCACCGTGTTCAGATTTGGATCAACCATGTGATTTTGATTGGAATATAGGGCCTTCATTATCATCTTTGTGTTTTCATTGTTGGTGGATCTCGTTGTAGACATGTGCAACCCAAGATTTGAGGTAGGTGGTTCCACCTCTAGCCTATGATAATGGATCTTATTGTTTTTATTTACAAACTAATTCATAATGAAATATTGTCATGATTATTTTGTGTGTGTTGAAAATATTTTTTAATTAAAAATGGTTTTTCTCTGATTATTAAGAAATGTAATGGAAAAGGGGTATTTTCAAAGCATTGAAATGAACTTTTAAATGGTTTTGAAATGGTTTTAAAATAATTAAAATGAATTTTGAAAAAGAGAATATAGGTTACCTTGGGAACTTAGGTGGAAGGTTTATATTGGGAACATCGTCCATTGTTTTGTGATTATCAAGGAGGTTTTTCTTGGGTATTTACTCTATTTCCTAAGACTGTTGTTCTAGGGGACCGATGTTGACATTGTTGGGGTGTTTACTCATGGGGTATTCCTTTACTTACTAGGATCTTTGTTCTAATAAATAGTTTGTGCACTTGATTATTATGGTATTAGTAGTCTGTAGGCTAGACCTATAGTATTCCTTGGTGTTGTGATGTTTGTGCTTCTATTTTTTATTTCTTTGGTTTCTGAGTTAGTATTGATATTCATGTTTCTGCTTGTGAATAATGATATGGAAAATATGATTTGAAATTGATATACCTGGTGTTTTTTGGAACTATGTAAAAAGGTAAATGTTCACCCCCTTTTCTATAAAACTTATTTACTATTTATCATTCCATGTTTTTACTTAAAATGAGTATACATGAATTGTTATACAGAGGCTTGTTATGTAACACCTAGGTGGGATCCTACTGATCATGCTAGATCACACCCTATGCACCTCTTATGTGGTGCATAGACCTTTGTTTTTCTTCCATTGTAGGGACAGGAAAGGTTCCACAGTGAGGTGGCAAGGTTCATGTCAGCTGTTTGGGTAGCTGGTGGTGAGATGGTGGGATTCCCATGCCATTGTTTAGAGTAAATATTTGGCTAGGGTCCCTTGTAGTTGGACATGTCCTTGGAAGTTTTTATCTACTTTTATTGTTTTATAATTCCATTGTTTTCTTAAAGTTATGGCATATATATCTTGTTCATATTCTATTGTTTCTTTTAGTTTAGTACATATATGCCATGTGTTTGATCAGGTTGGGAGAAATCATTCCCTCTGTTGTGGTGTTTAATGCCTGAGTGATTATCATACACCCATGGGGATCGGGAACACCCTTTGGGTATGTAACTAATTGGGTTGAGTTCCAATTTTGAGTAAAACCCAAGTCGTTTCATTACAATTTGGTATCATAGGAGGTTTTTCCTCAAGATTCATTGTCTTAGGATGTTTGTTAGACTAAAGATAGGATTGTTGGGACTTGAGAGGTATGTTACAACAAGTGCCTAGCCCGCACTTGTCATGGAGAGACTAAATTTTCCATAGTATGTGAGGGTGTCTCTTGAGTGTAGAGTTTTTATTTTTAAATATTATTTTTTTCTTATGGGTTTTCTAGTTTGAACTATGATTTGTTCTGTTGTCTTATCATTCTTATGTTTTAGTGTGCAGCAGTATGCCTCCAAGGTGTCTTTAATGAGTTCCTAAGGAAGGTGCAGCAGATGCTCCTCAAGGGAAACCACCTATAGATCAGAATCTCATTGATACTATTGTATAGGTATTCCATGATATTTATCAGGATGTTCCACAAGTTCAGAATGTAGTGGTTGAGGTACAGCGAGGAGATGTAAGAGAGAGAGAGAGAGAGAGAGAGATCGTGGGTGTTCTTGCATGAGAAACCACCATCTTATAAAGGAATTATGGAACCTCAAGGGGTGGAGGAATGTCTGGATAGGATCAATCAAATATTTAAATTTTTGGAGACACATAAGAAAATCGGGTTGAAGTGTGTAGCATTCAAACTCAAGGGTTCTGGAAAGCGATGGTGGGATTCTATGGTCCGGGATGACAGACACGTGAACTTGGATTAGAAGGGTTTCAAAACCCTATTCTTCTAGTATTTTTCCCAAGATTCGCTAATGTTAGATAAGTCTCTGGATTTCTTTCTTTAAAATAGGGAGAGCATATGGTTTCAGAATACACCAATCATTTTGTTGAGTTTTTTGGTTTTTTCCCAAACATAGTGAAGAATGACCGGCTGAATACTCAGAAGTACATATAATGATTGTGACCAAATATCATATCATAGTTGTTTATGTTGAAACTTTATAACTATGAAGAGACTGTAGATAGAGATATGATGGAAAAAATGAATATGGCATGCAAGGTTGGATTTTATACCTCTTCTCTTCCATCAGGTGGAAACTTCAATGGTGCACAAGGGAAGAAGAGTAAGTGAAAAGATCACCGCATGAGTATTGGAGGTGGGTCTCATTAGCGAGCCTCCTCTGCACCATCTATTACAGTGGGTAATGTGCCTCTGACTTTCTATCTGTGTGGAAAAGGTGGACACACAAGATGTTCTTGTCCTATGCCTGTGAAGACATGAAACAGTTGTGCATGTTTTGGTCACTTATAGAATTTTTTAGGCTATGAATATGCCTTGTTATGGTCAGGGTTTGTCGGCTCTAAAGGCTACTTCAGCATAGTAAGAAACTTCAAATACTATAAGTCTCTAGCCACAGACCTCAGGAGGGAAGCATTTTCACTCATTAGATGAGTGTCCAGTGGAAGTTGATACAAGTCCAGAAATAATGAGAGGTAATATTATTATTTCATCTTCAGTATTAATTGCTTTATTCAATATTTATGCCACCCATGCTTTTATATCTTCACATTTATTAGATTTTATTAAACATCCAACGGAACTTATTTCCTTTGTAATTGAGATAGAAGCACCTCTCAGTAATAGGAAAGTGCAGGTGTTCGATGTCCTTGTTCATTAATGATTGCTAATGTGGATTTGGTCTGTGATTTTCTTGTTATTGATATGAATCTGTTTGACTTCATCATAGGTATTGATTTCTTTATTTCTCATCAAGATGAGGTTGATTGTAATCATCGACATGTTTCATTTATTTCTACCGATGGGATATCTCATGTGTTTTAGGGGGAGTGGGATCTGAGATCAGGTCGTGCAGGGCCTTCTTTCCCAAATCTTTGGACTTTGTTGTCTATCATTGTATTTGAGCCTGATTATGTATCTCCTATCATTTTTTCCCCATTTTTGTTTGAGACTTTCCTAATATTTTCCCAGAAAATTTCTTCGGTCATCCTCCATAGAGAGAGGTATAGTTTAAAAAAATTGGTTCTAGGTATGCAACTGATATCAATACCTTCTTACTGTATGGCACCAATGGAGCTTAAAGAGCTCAATATTCAATTGGACGACCTGTTGGAAAAAGGTTTCATTTTCCCTAGTGTTTCGCCTTGGGCATCCCCTGTTCTCTTTTCCATGAAAGTAGATGGTTCACTTTGGTTATGTGTGGACTATCAGAATTTTAACTGGGTAACATTAAAGAAAAAATGTCATTTTCCTCATGTGTATTATATATGATCATTTAAAGGGTTCTAAGTGGTTTTTAATGATCAAACTTTTGTCAGGTTATCATCAAATCAGGTTTTAAGAATCTGATATACCAAAGACAGCCTTAAGGCATAGGTATGGACATTATGAATATCTTGTGATGCCTTTTGGTTTGAATAATTATCCTATAGATTTTATGGACTTAATTAATTAGATATTCCATCAATATCTTAACACTTTTTTGGTAGTGTTCATGGATTATATTCTGGTTTATTCAAAATCTAAGCATAAGCACGAGCACCGTCTGAGTTTGGTTTTTAAAATTTTGAGAAGTCACCATTTGTAAGGAAATATTTAAAAATGTATTTTCTAAATTCAAGAAGTGAAGTTCTTGGGGAAAAAAATTTAGGATCATGGATTTTTAGTTGATCTAGAGATGGTAAAGGTGGTTTTTTCATGGAAGGAACCACATATTTTCTTTTAGATATAAATCTTTCTTGGTCTTGTTGGATACTATCGATGGTTCGTCAAGGATTTCTCTAAGATGGAGTCACCTTTAAATTATCTTACCAAGAAGGTGGTGAAATTCACAAGGGATGGGAAGTGTCAGTCTTATTTTAGTGAACTAAAATGACTTCTGACAACATCTTCTATTCTGATTTTACCTGAGCCCGGTAAGGGGTACGTGGTTTTTTGAGATGCTTCGGGTTCTAGTTTGGGATTTGTTCTTATGTAGGATGATCATGTGGTAACTTATGGATCTTTTCATATTTTACTGTATGAAAATAATTACCCCACTCATGATTTATAGCGTGTCACAGTCATGCGTGGGCTTAAATATTGGAAGCACTATCTTTTTGGGGAAAGGTTCACAGTCTTCTCTGATCATAAGTGTCTGAGTTATATCTTTTATCATAAGGAATTGAGTATCATGTAGAGATAATGGGTATAATTCCTTCATAATATTGAATTCGATATCGAATACACCCTAGGGAAGGGAAATGTCATTACAGACTCTCTTAGCAGGAATGTACCATCACTGGCTATTCTGAAATCGAAGGAAGAGTAGAACCTTATGTGGATTTTCACTTAGTTTCACCTAGATGCTCCAGAGGATGTTTCAGGAATGGTTCTAACCAGTGTTCAGTTATCATCATATCTCCTGGAGTCTATTTTTTAGAGTCATTAGTAGGATAATGAGTTTCAAAAGACTCAAGAAATCCTTTATGGTGGGGAGACCATTTCAGGTTGGTCTCTTTCTTCGGATGGTATGATTCACTTCGGGAAAAGTATTGTAGTCCCAGTATATGTGAGGAGTTTATTCTTGTTCTATTGTCACATCTCTTCATGGTATATTCATCCAGGAAATATAAAGATGTATTATGACAAGAGGAAATGATTCTATTGGCTAGGTATGAATCATGACATCACAGAGCTTTTATCTCGATGTTACACATGCTAACAGATAAGGATATAGAACTTGAAACCTTTTTGTTTGCTTCATACTCTTCTAGTGATGATATGGAAATTGGACAAGGTATCCAGGGATTATTTTGGTGGATTTCCATGAAATCCATGAGGGATGAATGCTATCTGGATAGTTTTTTTTAGTTAACGAAGTCTTATCATTTCATTCTGATCAAAGACACCACTAAAGTTGATAATCTAGGTAAGCTGTATGTGAAAGTGATTTTTAGGTTACATGGGATTCCTTCTACTATTTTTTGATAGGTATCCTAGGTTTACCTTGAGGATATGGAAGAAGTCTTCAAGGGGAAATGGGAACTCATTTCATGTTGATTAAATCTTACTATCCATAGAGAGATGGTCAAACTAAGCGAGTAATTCTGATCCTGAAGGATAATCACTGTTCATGTGTCTTGGATTTCAAAATATCATGGGATAAGCATCCGGGACTTGTTGATTTTTCTTACAATAAAATTTATTAATCATATATATGAATGGATCCTTTCGAGGCTTTTATGGTCCCCCATTTATATCACCTCTTTTTTGGGATGAGGTTGGATAAGTATCTCTAGTTGGACCAAGTATGGTTCAGGAGACGTCCATGAAGATTTAGGATGTACATCGATGTCTAATGACATCCCAAACTCGACAGAAATCATATTCGGGTCGGCGGTGTCAACCTTTGTAGTTTTCTGTAGGTGATTGGGTTTTCTTGAAAGTTTCTCCTCGGTTGGATCACCATCGGCTTGGAAAACAGGGAAAATTAGCTCTGAGATATGTTGGACCATTTGAAGTCACTGAGTGGCTTGGAAAAGTTGCTTATAGGTTAGCATTTTTTGAAAATTATTCATGATTTTTTTCATATATCTCAACTCATGAAGTATCACCCTAACCCCTCACAATATAAGTTGGTAAGAAATTGAGATAGAACCAAATTCTTCTATTATGGAGAAACCAGTTGAGATCATTAACTCTCAAGAGGAAGTATTTTATGTGAGGTCGATTCCATTGGTTATAGTGCTATGGAAACAAGGATTAGATTCTCATGAGAATTGGGAACGTGAGTCATTGATGAGGGAGCTGGGGGCTCATCTTTTTTTAGGGATTACATCTTCCAAATGAATTCTCAGGGATGGAAAATCTTCATAGTGGGGAGTTTGTAACATCTTGTTATCGATCCATTAGTTACGCCTTTATCTCCATTTTATTTTTCTATATCTATTTTTCTGAATAGGGATGAAAAAGAATTGGTAGGATACCTATAATGGTGATGTCAGATATTTTTTGGAATTTCAAATTTAACTATCCTTTTTTGCAGGATGCAGGAATATTTGACGTCATATAACTGGGTTAAATGCCATGTAATTTCTTCTGGGTACAATCCATGAAATAGGATTCATGCTGTAAAATATTAAACATTATGAATGGTGTCTCCTCATCATTAATTTTTTAAATAATGGATTTTTTAATCTGAGGTGATGGGATTTTTGGTGTACTTATCCAGCGTGGAATTCACAAAGTGAATGGGAGTCTCACACCATGAGACGGCCCATGTCCAGTTTTAAAACACATTCTTGGTAGTTTTTCTCGATACATTATTTCTAAACTCCTTCACCCTCAACCCAAGGTCCTCCTAGGAATTTTATGGAGACACCTCTCCTCCAAGATCGATCTTTTCGCCATTGGATCTCTATTGTGGGTGCGGTGCTCTCTCCAGGTAAGCAACCTTTCCACTTCTTCATTGATTTTTATCTTAGTATCATTATTGAGTGGAGTCTTTGGATCCATTGGGTTAAGATGGTGTTTCTTCTTGGTTTCTTCTAGATCCTTTGTCCAATATCACTCTAGAGGACTTTTCCTTTGTCGTTTGTGGTGCGACGGGCATTCATTCTTACGGTATGTAGGTTTGTTCCTTTCTTTTGACCCATTGTGTTCATATTTGGATCAACCATGTGATGTGTATTGGATTCTAGGTCCTTTTTTGTCGTCTTTGTATTTTTTTTGTTGGTGGATCCTGTTGCGGGCATGTGTGACCCAAGATTTGAGGTAGGTGATTCCATCTCTAGACTATGATAATGGATCTTGTTGTTTTTATTTAAAAATTAATTCATAATGAAAGATTGGAATTTTTTTTGGGTGTGTTGAAAATATTTGTAAATGAAAAATTGTTTTTCCCTAATTATTGACAAATGGAATGGAAAAGGGTTATTTTTTAAGCATTAAAATGAATATTGAAATGGTTTTGAAGTGGTTTTCAAAGAATTGAAATGAATTGTGAAAAAGAGAACATGGGTTACATTGGGTAATTAGGTGGAATGTTTAGCTTGGGTCCATCGTCCATTGTTTTGTGATTATCAAGGGGGTTTGTCTTAGGGATTTCCTCTGTTTACTAGGCTTGTTTTTCTAGGTAACCGATATTGACATTGTTGGGGGTTTACTCATGGGGTATTCCCCTACTTCCTAGTAATTTTGTTCTATGAACTTGTTTTTTCACTTGATTATTAAGGTATAAGTAGTCTACAGCCTAGACCTGTAGTATTCCTTGGTGTTTTGATACCTGTGTTGTTGTTTTGTATTTATTGTATTTCTGAGTTAGCCTTGATATTCATGTTTCTACTTGTGAAAATGATAGAGAAAATGTGGTATGAAATTCATATACATGCTTTTGTTTAGAACTGTGGAAAAGGGAAATGTTTACCATGTTTTCTATAAAACTGTTTTACTGTTTATCATGTCGTGTTTTTACTTAAAATGAGTATACGGGAATTTTTATACATAGACTTTTTATGGAACACTTGGGCGGGATCCTACTGAGCCTATTATCCCACACCCTTTGCACCTATTCAGTGGCGCATAGACCTTTGTTTTTCTTCCAATGTAGGGAAATTCAATGTGTCATAGTGAGGTGGTGAGGTTCATGTCATTTGGTTGGGTACCTGGTGGTGAGATGGTGGGAGTTTCCCATTCCATCATTTGGAATGGCTATTTGGATACGGTCCTTTACAATTGGACTTGTCCTTTGGATTTTTTAGCTACTTTTGTTATTGTTTGATTCCACTATTTTCTTACAGTTATGGAATATATATCTTGTTCGTCTTCCACTATTCCTTTTTTAGTACATATGGGTCATGTGTTTGATCAGGTTGGGAAAAATCATTCCCTCTGTTGTGTTGTTTGATACCCGGGTGCTTGTCGCCAACTTGTAGGGATCGGGAACACCCTTTGGGTATGTAACGGAATGGGTCAGGTGCTGGGTTTGAGGAAAACCTGACTTGGTTCATTATAGATGGAACATTTATTCTCAATCAAGTAATCATTTACTAGTTAGATTAGTCTCACAATGGAGATGGATCGAAAAATATGAGATGTAGATTAAAATAAAAGGTTTGGTTCATTCCAACCATATTATCATATGAATAGATTTATTTTTTAATTATAATATAATATGTTATTAAAATTAAATAGTATTAACTACTAATGTCTTACTATGAAAATATTTAGAAGTAGAAGACTCACTTATGTACCTAGTAGTCGCATGTCCCATTTGATGTGTTGGTGAAATGACCAGTTAGACATCTTGTTGTATGAAGAGTACATAATTTTCCCCATTAATTTCCTTTATAAACCATTTTTTTATACCTTATACGTGATCGATTTTATAGATTCCTTATGTGTGACTTCAAGATTATTGATCATAATTTTATCATTAGATTGGTTGAGATATGGTGACCAGAGACACACACATTAAATCTCTCTAAGGGGGAGAAAATGATTAATTCAAAGAACATGTCCTACATTTTAGGGCTACCTATACATGGGTATGTAGTTATGAGTGTGATTGTGGGGGTGTAGTGTGAGTACACACACTATTTACTAGGCATTGATTTCGTTGGTTGACTATGTGTCTTCCAGGGCTCCCGATTGTGCATGGGTTGCCTTGATGAGTATTTTTCAATGATTCTAAATGATTTTAATGATTGAAACTAGTTTTATAGACACATGGATATATTATACTGTTGATCAAAATCATTTTGTGTGTTGAATACTCCACAACCTTTTCACACATGATTTACTTACCACCACGTGAAGATCTATATTAGATTGGTACATATAGTTGGGGACTAGTTGTATTATCACATATATATATATATATATATATATATATATATATTCTTAGGTATATAATTTCATACATAGGAACAAAATATTGTAGGACATATAGTTCTTCTACAAATGTGGTCCTGAAATCATCTTCTACATATCGCTCCTGGAGTTATCACAACACTTCCCCAACACCTTTTACTGGATTGTCTTTAGAGAAGATGATATTTTTACAACATTAACTTAATTTATTTTTTAAATTTATTAATATAATTTATAAAATAATTATATATTACATTTTTTTACTAGGTGGAGTCAAGAGAAACATTATTTTCATACCCCAAGGCACATTGTACATGTCTTTTATGAGTTTTTATTTTAGGATTCATAGACCCTGTATACTATATTTTTCCTAGAATCACTTCCACCATACTGCAGAGCTATGGTTGTAGACTATGGGGTAGTGGTGCCACTCATCCACTTCCACATCATTGAGTAACACCATCCAGATTGGGACATGTGGTAGTTATGGTCTAGGCATAATATCCCCACTACACCATGGTAGGATGATTCATTACATAGTATTATTCTTATATCTAGGCATGCGATTACTTTTACATTCTATCATTTTTATTATATTGAGTGTTGGGACATGTGTGAGTTTCATTTTCTGAGTTGTTGAATAGAGCGACAATGATGTTTCTTTTTTCTAGTGTAAAAAATTATATATAAAGTATCTAATTTCTGAAGGAAATAAATTTATTTTTAGAATATATATTTCTATATAAATTTTCAAAATCAAAATAATTAAAAAACTAAAATAATTATTCACAGAGTTAAAATGAATCCCCTTTTGATTAGATGATTTGAGGTGCAACAAGAGATATGATTATGTGAACTTCACCAGATCAAAGGATTTATGGAACATATTTTAGGTATCCCGTGGGTAAAAAAATGATAAAATGATGTTTTTAGGGGAAGGAATCATTTTTGAAGGATTTGGATAACTCAAGCATTAAATGTGAAACTGTTGAGTTTTTTCTAGTAGTCTCCATCCCCTCGAGGAACAATAGAGAATCCTCTCCCACTAACATGTATGACATGATAGGTCAAAGCATATCCCATGTCACTACTACCAGTGGCATGTAGACTCTTCCATCCTGAGTTAAGGAAAAACCCTTGCCAGAAGTAGTTTATCATCCATATATAGTGATGAGATATATAATGAGATCATCATCACCATATTCTTCAGTTCATGCATGGTGTACAACTGTGTTTTTTCTTGTTTGATTTGACATGGTTGGGGTTGTTGGGAAATGGTGAGGTGTGTTGATAAGATGGACTACTATAACTCATTGAGAATCCCAGGCTAGGGTTAGGTTTTTATTGTGATGTGTGAATAGGTAAATGAGAATTAAGACCTTTAAACCTATTATACATAAAATAGGGATCCAAACAAGACCGTGCAGTCTAAAATAGAATGAAGTAAACTAACTAAATGATGTGGAAAAATGAACAATATAAGATTCCTTGAGCCTACAACAGATTACCTTATAGGAACTTACCCTGTAGAAATTTACCCTATACCAAGTTACCCTATAGTAACTAACCCATATTGCAGGTTACCCTATAGTAACTTACCCTATAGTAATTTACCATATAGCACATTACCCTATAGTTACTTACCCTATATAAAATTACCTTATAGTAAGTCATTATGTGGTAAATTACCCTGTAGCAAGTTAACCTATAGTATGTTACCATATAGTAACTTGCCCTATATCAAGTTACCTCATAATAACATACCCTATAGTAACATACCCTATTTCAAGTTTCCCTGTAGTAACTTACCCTATAAAAAGTTACTTTATAGAAAATTAACCTATATCAAGTTACCCTATAGAAAGTTACCCTATAACAAGTTACCCTATAGTAACTTTTCCTATAGTAACTTACCCTATGACAAGTTACCCTATTTCAAGTTACTCTATATTAACTCTCCATATATTAACTTACCCTATAGAAAGTTATCCTATAGAAACTTACCCTATAGTAACATAATTTATAATAACTAACCCAATAGCAAGTTAACCTATTGTAACATACCCTATAGAAAGTTACCCTATAACTTACCCAATAACAAGTTACCCTATATCATGTTACCTTATAACAAGTTATCCAATAACAAGTTATACTACAAAAAATTACCCTGTAATATGTTACCTTATAGAAATTCACCCTGTAGAAACTTACCTTATAACAAGTTACCTTGTAACAGGGGGTTCATTTTCGGTAGGGAAAACATGTTTTCATTTTTTTTTTAAACATAAATTCAGAAACATTATAAATCCACCCAAAATCACCTAGAACACACCCAAGCCTCTTGTAAGCTAAAAAACATTCCCAAAAATAAAAATCATAGATTTATTTATTTTTTAATGTTTATAACATATTGAAAAAAACTATATTTCTTTAGGATAAAATGAACCCAACACTTCAAGAATTAAAAAATTCTTAAATTAAAGTACTTATAGATTTAAAAATACACCAAAATCATTTAAATTTTTCCCAAACACTCACTAATACATATTTGAATTTTATTAGTAGTAGATTTTATCATCACTAGATAAAAGCACTGATAATGGTTCATTTTTATCAGTGATAATTAGAAGTGTTAATAAGATATAATTTTATTAGTGCTTTTTGAGCATTGATAAAAGTATGGGAATTATCAGTCCTTTTTTAGTGCTGATAAAAAAATCATTTTATCATCGTTGAAGAAGAGTTGAAAAAAAGGATTCTAAATAATTTAATTTATTTGTATTTATTTATATATTTTTGAATGTGATTTATATAATAGTGAGTATATATATTTATAAATACAATATATATATATATATATTATAATTATTTATAAATATGCATACATTAATTATGTACATATTAACTAATTATAAACAAAGAATATGGTCAATTAGGTAAAGAGAATGGTGTCACCACTCATATCTTAAACAGGTTGGTGTAGGTCAACAAACAATGGTTGATCCTGTCACTTATGGGGATTATACCCACCTGATATATCTTTCACGAACCTATGCATGTATATATATATTCATGCATATATGTGTATATATAATTAATTGAAAAAATAAAACTTCAAATATTTAAATGAATTTAAATAATAAAATGAACTTATTAGAATTTTAGTAATATCTCTAATTAGTAATTTATATTTTAAATCATTTTTGAAAAAATTTATATATAACATTAAATAATAATATTTTTAATTATAATTAAATATTCTAATATTTAATTATTATTTATTATTTTATATATAATCAATGCAATACATACGTTAATAATTGTAAATAATATATATATTTATATTTATATTTATATTTATATTTTTTTATAGAAATTTTAAATATATTAAAATATAATTGTTAAAATTATTATATTTAATTTTATTTTTTTATAATTATTAATATATCAAGGAAAACATCTATACATAGTGTTACTATTTATATATTTATTTTAATGATATATTTTTTGTAGTTGGGGGGATTTCCTGATTGGAAGCCACCCCATTATTCAGCATGTGACTAGGGTTCAAACCCTGATAGCCTCCCTTAAGGGGGATTTCAAGGAAATTTATGGTCAATGATGCAAGCCATAATGCAGGCGGTGATGTAAATGATGATGTAAGTGATGATGCAGTTAGGGGTGAAAACCCAAGTACATGCTGGCACAACATAGGACATAAATAGGGGCCTTTGGTCCATTATAGAGGGGCCTTTG
This sequence comes from Viscum album, assembly GCA_963277665.1. NCBI lineage: Eukaryota > Viridiplantae > Streptophyta > Magnoliopsida > Santalales > Viscaceae > Viscum > Viscum album. The sequence continues at coordinate 815,788,822 of OY728127.1, forward strand.
GGCCATCAAAAATGGGTCCTTAAGGCTATATAATTGTAATGTGTTAGTTATGGAATGGGTTAACACTTGGAGGTGGTGTAGTCTTCCCTTGTTGGCCTAGGGTCATGTGAGTGGTTTTGTTTTATTATAACATCAATACCTTTATATATATATTAACTGAAGGTACCAAGGCTCATAGTAGAACCCGATGGGATGGGTATTTAAAAAAATTCACCAGTGATTGATGTAACAATGTCATCGCTGGTGATGCACTACCCCAGTTAAAGCCCAGGTATCACGCGTGATAAGTAAAGCACAAAAATAAACCATAAATAACTAATTTAATCTAAGGATTCATGTTCTTTATCCTCTCATCATCATTAATTGCTACTCAAATAATCAAATGTTGAACCCCTGTATATCTTCCACACATGCCTCGAAAATATGGGAGCATTGATTGTCGAATTTCGAGTGCTAGCATGAATATCTGATGATGCCTACGACGTCCTAGTGTTCACTGCAACTCCATTCCATGAATCCATGAAGAATATATTTGATCAAGTGGTTGGAATGATAGAATCTATCTTTAAGAGGAGGGAGAGATGAGAGAGAGTCTTTGGAACTCAAGAAATGAATAGTACTGGCCATGAGATACTCGTTCTCATATTTATAGTGAGTTTCACAAATTAACTGGAAATGGTCCTCAGCCCTGGAACATTTATTTCTTTCTATAAACAACATATTATGACTAATTTACTGATTCATAAATATCATTTATATTTTTATCGCTCACTTGTAATATAATAAATATATTACATGATAAAAATGAGTCACTAACGCAACTCAGTATTAACAATAATATTAAATAAATCATTGAATATTAAAATAATATTCATTAGAATAATATCATCAATGTATTTAATTTAATACTTATAAATAAACTTAATAAATAAATTCAATACTTATTATTATAAACTCGAATAATATGAATTTATTTATTCCTTTGTTGATTTTATATTATCAGACATTCCTAGACCTTGTGGTGGAGCCCACCATGTCCAAAACTCCAATTCATCGTAATAGGGAATACTTTTGAGTATGCTATTATGTGTAAACCTCTAGACCCTTGTCTCGATAGCAGTGAATACTATTCATAGACCAAGAGTAGAGTATAGAAACCCATAAAGACCCCTAAAGAAATAAGGAATAGTTATGTAAATGAAAACCATCCTATGAATACTCATCGTGTAATATAATCTCTATATCTTGTGATGTCTCATAAAGTAGGACACACACTTGTGTCATCGTAATTTATTGATTTATTATTCATTGAAATTACTAGATAGAATTACCTTCTTCTACCATGGCCATGGATTTAGTGAAGTTACTACCATCCGGACCAATTCGGCCTTAGATATCTCTTCCTATTGGAAGTGAAAAATTCTATCTTTATTAATCAATCAATTTTATACCACCAATGACACAGCCAATACAATTTATCTTGTCACAACTTCAATGTCATGGTTTTTTCCTTTCATCAAAGTAAGTGATCAAATGGTATACACTAATAATAATATCAACTCAGGAGACCATTACATGTGCTCATAAATAGGAACAACCAATGACACCTTAAACATGTGTTATTCCTATTGGTGGGTCAGTCCTCATGATATCACCTACTCAAGATCACTAAGTTCAAAAATTATGAGAAAAGTCTCAATTCTTATGAGCCCCTATCACCTGATAGTCATACATCACCTGTGTCTAGTTAGAATGATGTATCTTGACCATAAGATGTTTTTTTAAGATTAATTTCATAGTATCTCTAGGTTCTCATTATTGCTTTGGAACTTCTATAAACTTTTTATATGATAAATAATCTATGTAAATTACCATTTAAATGGTGGAAAAAAAAATATGAACATTATTATGGTAAGATTATATCATTCATAAATCATTGTATGCATGATATGGTAATTGAAAAGTATTGTTTATGTTGATTATAGGGAACCCACTATCACAAAAATCCGAATTACACTTGAGCTAACTTTCTAAAGAACCTTTTTACCACTCACATGATAATATCATGTTTTTTTTTAGTTATGGATTTAGTCATGGGCCTACCATGTCTCTACCGCATGGCTATTCTGTTATCTGTGACCTCACCATCTTGAGTAAGACTCCTCAAGATATGTAAACCTTGAGTATGTGTCCTTTTTTCCACTATCTAAACTTGAAATCAGGTCTAGTACTAGTATAAGAATTATCATCATGATAAAACTTTACTTATTATGTGTGGTTACAAGAACTAGAACAAATCATTGCATATTTTTTATAGATTATTTAGTTTCCTCAGAAGTTGCAAAACACTCGCTATTTGTAGATATGGATAAAACTTCCTTGAATGATATTTTCATTCTCATTACCTAATCCTAACTACGATATTATAACTCATTGATATATAGTAAGACTAGTTTGTGTCCCCTCAAAAATAGTTTACCTTCTTCTCTAATTACCAAGTACAACTAGATAGTCCTGACTACTTCATTAGTAGTTCTCTTGGATACAACTGATATTTTCCAACCATAGAACATATATTGGAGATATCACATTCAGTACATAGCATGGAATATGTGACTGGTCTATCTCACAAGATTGTGGAATGAAAATTATCAAACTAATCTTCTCTTATGTCTTATACATGCCTTCTTGGAGATATTTTTTCCATGTAACATTGGCAGAAATTATCTCTTGAATTGTTCCAACTTTTATTTTATCAATACCTTTCCAGTATATGTATTGTTGAGTAGGTCAAAGTAACCATTTGATATAACTTATTAGATCTTGTTTCCAAGAACTTATTTTTCTACTTTAAGCCAATCATTGGAGAGTTACATTCACTTTGGTCTTAACCAACTATAATATCAATGGTTTTTTCTCATATGTTATCAAACATATTTTCCTTGTAAAATCGTAGCACTCCCACTAACTTCTTGTAAACACGTGACAAAAAATCATTCCAAATAAATATTATATGTTTTTATTTCCTACTGCAATACAAAATTACATTTCAGTAACTTTCACCCCTTATTGGCATTCAATGGTTTCACCAACCCTTTCTGTTTGTGTCATATAAACACCTCCCATGAAAGTTGGTCTTCAAATCCAATGCTAAAAAAAATATCATAGAATATAGATATTAAAAGTAAAATTATAATGTATTTAGGCATAAGTAATTGGTGTTACCAATTGAGCCTTATCGGTACCACACTTGTACCATACATGTATAGTCTCACAAGAATACCCGCCATAGTATTCAAAATAATTGTCCCCCAATACTTTTATATATGGAATCTATTATTTAATTTTAATAGATCTTGTCAATATTAGATAATATTCATATAATACTTACATTTAGAATTTATTATTCTCAATTAATAATGTATCACTAACCCCGGTGAATGAAAAACCATTAGCATGGTTTTATCCTTCATATGCAGTGTGTATATTTGGAACATTCCTCTTCCACATCTCTAGTGGAACTTTTTCCTATGCTAACTATTTTTGTGTTTCTATAATTGACTAAACCCAATTCACCCTTGCTTCCACTATCTCAAATAGACATATGCACCCTTCTATAGAAATATATTCTACAACTTGACTATCACTTTTCTATCATAGGGATTTAAGTAATATCCTTAGGAAAATTTAGGATAAGTACTTTAGATGCACATTGTGATTCTCTTGATGCAAGTTTGTTTATATCCTAACAAACTATTTGCATCTAAACACATGTTCTTATGAAATAATGGATTTATATCATACTCGTATGATATCCATTTTTCATGATAGTTTGTATATAGTTATGGGATAATTTTGTTATTTATTAAGCTTATCATGAAATATAATTGTAGTTCTCAAAATTCTTATAGTTATCAACATTTATGCCCTTTTACTTACATCATGGAATTGATGTGCATAAGAAAATGTGAATTTGGGTATTAATCCACACTAAATTTTCTTGATCAATTTTTTCATGTAAGAATCATCATCAATAGTCTTTACTAACATCATAGATTTGATGTGGATAAGGTAATGTGCATTTATGAATTACTCTATGCTACATTATAATGATAAATGAATGATTGGTCAATATATTTTTCACCACACCAGCCTAATAGAAATCATATCTTATGATCATGCATATACCATACTTTACTTTTACATTCCTTAAACAACACGTAAAAGAATATTATGAAGTATATTTACCACTAGATTAACCTTAGAATGGTCCATGCTCTCTAGTTTAACTAATTATGTGATATTTGTGACTTGCATTTATGTCTAATGTAAGAACCCAGATCTTCTTTTCAGGTATGAATCTTGTTTTCTGGAGTTTTTGAGAAAAAGATGAGTTTTTGGAAATTTCAAGAGTACACGTAGTGTACTTATAAATACACACCGTGTACTCGGTTGGTGTGGGTGGTCGTGTAACGACTGAACACATGGATGTGTGGGGTGACCTGGAGACTGCCTAAAATGGGGCTCAGTAAAAGGAAAGTACACATCATGTACTTTTAAAAGAAATGTCATGTACTTTCATTTTATTTTATTAAATTGACTGGGGTCACGTCTAATCGACAGAACACCCTCCTTCTAGGTATGTGTCATCCAGGAGCATTTGTGGCTGGTGATTCTTCTCCGAGCTCCCCAAATCGTTATCTGTTCTCTGAATCGGCCTCCATAGATTGCGTTGTAACTGCCACGGTAAGATCTTCCTTCTTCTAGAGCCTTGATCCTTGATTCATCATCTTTCGTGAGATATCCTCGGTTGAACTTTTTTATCAATTTTATAGATCTACGTTGTTCTAGGGAGATTCAAGGCCTGAGGTTCACATATATTGATCGTATAATGCCAAGTTAGGTGGTTTGTTCCTTTATGTAGTTAGTGTTTGAGTTATATGTGCAAAAGTGCCCAATACCCTTGTTTGGGGTATTGTGTGTTTATGGTTTTTAGCCCTATTATTTCCCGTTATGGCTTGTGTTCATGAGTAGAGGATTTATGATTGTAAATAGGGTTATTTTCCATGCTATGGATGTGTTTTCCCATGCTTTATTGATTCTAACCATTTGTTCTATCATTGCCTATTAGGATGTTTTGTTTTCCATGCCTAGTATTGTTAGGATGGAGTGATTTTATTTGAAATGTTGTGATATGTTGTAGATTGTTTAGCCAAGTATTTCTTAAAGTTCAATTTGGCTGACATATACCGTTTGTGCATTATTGTTTACACAGGGATGTGGGAACCTGGTGTAGTAGACTATAGGGATAATGGACATTGAGGGCTTCTCTAGAGTGTCTGTTTACTTTACGTTGTGAGACCATAGGGGGGATGGATGTAAGTGCTTCCTCAAAGTGTCTGTAGTTCATTTTTATGAGACCATAGGGGGAATTGGACATTGAGTGCTTCCCCAGAGTGTATATAGTTATCGATATTAGACCACATGGGGAATTGACGGCGAGTTCTTCCTCAGAGTGTCTTTGATAAATTTGAACCAGAGGGGTTAGAATATGAGTACTTCACATAGGGTTTCTTGTGTTTGTTTGGTTGAACCAGAGGGGTTAAGATATGAGTACTTCCTAGAGGGATAATTATGATTTTTGGTTTCTTATATAATAAATGGAAATTGTTGTAATTTAAACTATAGGATTGTTTACTTTGAGTACTTCTTTGTTTATTGCTTCATTTTGCATTTTTCCTGCCATATATATTCACTGACTGTTAGGCATAGATCTTTGGGTGGTTTCCTATTGAGATTCGTCTCACACCCTATTTGGGTCATGCTTATGGGACCAAACTGATTATATTGTTGCAGGTCTAAATAAGGGAAATCGTCCTTCTACTTCAAGTGCTTGATGGTTGTGGAGCTGGGGAGCATGGGACCAAGCTGAGGCTAGTGATGTTGTGGAGCTATTTACTTACTTTTCTTTTGTACTTTGGTTTAGTACCGTATTCCAGTATTTTGAATAGTTTGGATATTTTCTTAGACTTATGTATCATGCATCATTTATATATTTGTGTGCCCTAGTTGTTTATTACTTTCGTTGTTTACTTATTACATGTTTTACTGCTTCCGATATTGTTATCTGTCTATTCCCATTGTGTTACTCTGCCAATGAGGACATAATTTCCCCACTATCACACCCAAGGCCCTCACTGCTAGTCGGAAGCCTCTAGTGTTTGGGGAAATGTGATTGAGGCCATGTGACCAACTGGGTATGGGGTACCTCTGGGTGGCACCTGGAACCAGGACTTTACAAAGTTGTATCATAGGCGGTTCTTTTCTTCTTGACTTACTGTTTGGAGCCTGTAGTTAGGGATAGGACGAAATAGATAATTGGTAATAATCTGTGCCTGAGAGTAGCTAACCCGTGTATAGGGAAAATCCAATTTACCTCATTATTTCAATTTTTCTAGTTTTTAAATTTTAAAGTTGATTTGATTTCACCGTTGGGTGATTCACGTGTTTTGTGTTGTTATTGTTGATATTATTGAGGTTCTATTTCTATTGCAACTCGGTGAGATAAGGGTATGTCATCTCATGCATCATATAGGCACTTGCTAGAAATCACATGTCATGCATCCTTGACATGTCATATAGGGTGCATTATCGATTGTATGTTGTTGTGATTGATGTTGTGTTAAATATGCATGTTGTTGTGATAGATTCCTTGATAAAATGCCTGTTTTTTGATAGGGTATTGTTTTTATACGGTTTTTTTTTAATGAACACCAAAATTTGGTTCTTGAGGTGTTGTGGGCCCTCATAGATCAGAATTTGGTGGATTATTTCCTTGTTATTCTTTGTATATGACATGTATAAGATGCCAAGATTTGATTAGTGGGGAGTATGGGCCCTCACGGATCATAATTTGGCACTTTAATGTTCGTTTCAGTGTTTTCTGGGTTCCAGAGTAGTTTTTGAGACTTACTGCCCAGAAAAACCCAGAATACACAGTGTGTGATGATAAATAAACGTCATGTGTCCTTCTATTTAGGAAGGAACTATTTTTCTTAAGTACACGTTGTGTACTGTATGTATACACCATGTAGTCTCTAACCATGTCACTGGCTATGTGGGTAGAGACACTGGGTTGGGAAATCATTGGCGGGACACACCGTGTACCGGATGTACACGTCGTGTTGTGTAGACCATGTGTCCACCTGTGTGACTAATGAAACGAATGGATAAAACATAGTTTATACACACCGTGTCAAGCTTGAACATGTCGTGTAGTATAACCCTTGTATCCGGTCATGTAATGAACAAAATGGGGCGGTGTAAATCCTTCTAGTACACACTGTGTCTAGTAAAAACACACCGTGTAGAGTTAGCCATGTAACTGGTCGTGTGACTAACAACACGAGTTGGTAAAGTTCCTTCTAGTACACGTCGTTTCTGGCACAAACACGTTGTGTAGTCTTGTTCTAGGGAAACCGTTTGGGTTATTCATGTGGAATAAATTGGGTAGGGGAACACAATTCAAGTACACACCATGTTTGGAGGAACACACCATGTGTATGGGGTGTTACACGACTAGTTTTGGCAGAAGTACACGTCCATGTTAAGGCTCAAAGGAACACGTCGTGTAAGGGTTATACACATCGTGTATCCATGTTTGAAAAACTCGAATTCTTTCCTTTTCCTTTTCCTTTCTTGCACTTTTAAGTTTCATTCCTTGATAAATCTTGATCCTAAGGTGTGTGCTTGACCTTACAGAGTCATGCCACCAAGACTTCCTCCAGTTGTATGTCAGATACAAGGCAGTGATCAGACAGCGGACATGGATGATTAGGGACTACTAGTAGATCCTCCTATAGTGCTAGTATTGGCACCATCCATCATTCCTAACACAGGTTCCGACGAATCATTCCGAGAGGTCTTTATGAGGTTCATGCAGACCTTCCAGGGAGCACCGTATCTTGCCCCCCAATGGTAGAATTGACACGGTTTTTCCAGCAGCAGCATCCTCCCACCTTCACAGGGGAAGGAGGACCTCAGGCTATAGATTCATGGATAGAAGCCATGATTTCTATCTTCGAGCATCTAGATATGCCTCCAGAGAGGAGGGTGAAGATCACTACATATATTCTTCGGGACTCCACCAAGATATGTTGGGATGTGATCTCATAGGAGGGATGCCAGTAGGTTATGGTGTGGGACAAGTTCCAGCTTGCCTTCTACAATTACTTATACCCAAAGACTTTGAGGGCCAATCGAGCCCGAGAGTTCATGAGTCTAGATCAGGGTACTCTCTCAGTCATGGAGTACTCTTCTCATTTCAAAGAGCTGCAGTGCTTCACACCTATCCCAGGAGGTGATGAGTTATTTCTGCCAAGAAATTTTGAGGATGGTCTGAGGCACAACATCTGATCTCAGGTGAATATATTCATGTTGACTTCCATAACTTCTATAGTCAACCAGGCACTGATCATTGAGCGCAATCTGAGGGATTCCGGAGCTGTGAGTCAGGTCATCTTGGAATCCAGAGTTGGTACCCCTCTTACTGACAGCAGGAAGCACCGTAGGGAGACTGTGTATGGGGATCTGAGGAAGCGGGATACTTCTTTTGGTGGATAGGTGGCATGATACCAGTGTGGGAAGAGTGGTCATATGAAGATGCATTTCCTGAGAGACCCAGTGGAGTGACAATATTGTGGAAATATGGGTTATCTTCAGTGTTTCTATCAGTTTTTCTCACCGGCAACTAGTGACAGGGGTTCTTCTATGACTCCTCATTCAGGAGTAGCACCACTAGTTTCTTATCAGTCTGGGAACTGGAGTTCTTTCAGCTGTTTAGGCCGAGGTGGAGGTCACGACTGTGGTATCCAGTCTGCAGGCTTTCAGCGACAGTAAGGTGCATCAACTCAGGGTAGTCAGGCTGGGTCACAGGGTCGCGGTGCAGGCCAGACTTTTACAGTGGAGCAAACCCAGCATGAGTAGGATCGTGGACCCTCTACAGTGTGAGGTACGATCCTAGTTTCCTCTGTTTTAGCTTCTTGACTTTTTGATAAAAGGTATTCCCATATATTTATATCTATTGTTGTTATGGAGAGCCTTGGGATTTTTATCTTTACCTCTACTGATATATTGACGCTAGACACTCCATTGGGGACAAGAACGGGTAGTGTACATTAGTGCAAGGAGTTCCCTCTTGATGTTGGTGGGTGTCACTTATTTTGGGACCTCTATGACTTAGAGATGACAGGCTATGATTTCATTCTCAGTATGGACTGGTTAGTTCCCTTCCATGAATTTTTCTACTGTTATCATCGTAGGGTGAGTTCACATCACCATAGGGCGGATCATTTCTTCATAAGGGAGAATGGGATGTCCAGGCGAGTAGAGTAGGACCTGAGCATCATGGGTTAAGAGGAGTTATAGCCCTAATTTCTAGCCTATATTTGAATGACCAGGGGACATCACAGTTGGAATTTTCTGCAGTGGTGGATAGTTTCATAGATTTCTTTCCAGAGGACTTTTCAGGTTTTCCTTTGGAGCGAGAGGTGGACTTTTCTATTGAGCTTGTTTCAGGAGCGGCACTAGTGTTCATTCCTCCTTATAGGATGGATACACCAGAGTTACAGGAGCTCAAGAAGAAGTTATAGGAGTTACGGGATAAGGGTTTCATCCGACCCAGTACTTCTCATTAGGGTTCACATGTCCTGTTTTCGAAGAAGGTGGATGGTACCCTCAGAATTTGTGTGGATTATCAGAAGCTGAACCAGTTGACGGTAAAGAACAGATATCCCTTACCGAGGATTGATGATCTCTTTGATCATCTTAGAGGAGCCCGGGTGTTCTCAAAGATTTAAATGAGATCCGATTATCATTATTTGTGTGTTAGACCATCAGATATACCTCTTACAGCCTTTCGGAGTAGGTATGGTCTATACGAGTATGTGGTTATGTCGTTCGGTCTCACGAATGCGCCTGTAGTTTTCATGTCACTGATGAACCGAGTGTTCCATCCATACTTGGATTCTTTCATGATAGTCTTCGTGGATGATATCTTGGTGTACTCTCACACTCTACATGACCATGCCACATATCTTGAGATCATTTTGATTACACTGAGAGAGCATCAGTTATATGTTAATCTCTCAAAATGCCACTTTTGGATGGACCAGATTCACTTCTTGGGTCATGTTATCTCAGAGACGGGAGTATCAGTAGACCTAGAGAAAGTGAGAGTAGTAGTTTCCTGAGAGAATTTGAAGAACATATTTGAGGTGTGGAGTTTTCTAGGGCTGGTAGGTTACTACAAACATTTCATACATGACTTTTCACCCTAAGAAGCTCCACTGATGGGCCTGACTAAGAAGGGTGCGAATTACTTGTGGTTAGATTCTTGTGATTCAGCCTTTCAGGAGCTAAAATGGAGGTTGACTTCAGTACTGATACTATTATTTTTAGAGCCGGGAAAGATCTATATTATGTACTATGATGCATCAGGTATCGGGATGGGAGCTATGCTCATGCAGGGAGAAGGAGTCATTGTGTACGGGTCTCAACAGTTGAGGCCACATGAGAGGAATTACCCAATGCACAATCTTGAGTTGGATGCAGTTGTTCATGTCTTAAGCTGTTAGATACATTATCTTCTGGGAGACCATTTTGTGGTTTTCACCGACCACAAAAGTCTCAAGTATATCTTCACTCAGCACGATCTGAATCTGATATGGTGGAGGTGGTTTGAGTACCTTTAGTCCTTTTACTTTGAGCCTGCCTACATGCCTAGGAAAGGAAACGCATTGGTTGATGCGTTGAGTAGGAATACATATATACAAGCAGTTCAGGAGGCTAGTATTGAGTGGCATCTTATGGCTCTTTTCTCTGAGATGCATTTGGAGGTGCATGATAGACAGGGGCAGATGTTCCTTTCTTCTGTAGTTGTCACCTCTACTCATCTTGATCAAGTTCAAATGAGGCAGCTATCAGATTCTAAAGGGCTAGTCCTATGGGAGAGTGTGTCAAGGGAGGACCCTATTCCAGGATGGACCATTGGTGAGGATGAGATCTCGCGTTTTCATGGGTGCATATGGGTGTCAGCAGATATGCGCGAGGAGCTGATTTGAGACTTTCATTCCTTAGTTTGGGTAGTTCAACCTGGTGTCACCAAGATGTATCTTGATCTACACTATCAGTATTGGTGGCTAGGTATGAAGAGAGATGTTTCTAGGTTTGTCATGAGGTGTTCCACCTGTCAGTAGGTGAAGGAGGAGCATTAGTGACCAGTAGGGATTTTATAGCAATTACTCATTCCCGATTAGAAGTGGAATGATGTCACAATGGACTTTGTGACAGGTATACCAAGTTCACCTTAAGGGAATGATGCAGTTTGGGTTTCATTTACAGACTCACGAAAGTTTCTCACTTCTTACCGATCAAGGTGACCTTCAGTGTTGATGAGTTGGGAAGGTTGTACATCTGGAAGATTGTACATCTATATGGGGTTCCAAACTTGGTTGCACCCAAATTTACCCTACTCATAAAAGTGATCGATGAAGTAAAAGTAGGGATCGAATCCACAGGTACCGAAGAAGAAACCTTGAGACACTCAAATTTGTTGATGGATTGGCTATGAAGTGGCCAAATTTGAGGTAGATTTTAATTAGAGAACTAATTATATAACTTAAATAACAAACAAGAAAAAAATGTGAAAAAAACAATTATTGATGATGGGTTGATATTAGGTTTTCTCTTGGGGTGGATTGGATAAATTTATTTTCTTAAAAATTTCATGTCATTAATTGAAGACGTATCCAAACAACGAGATAATTCTCCCAAATCATTCACCAATTTAATCCCTAATCAATTCCAAGTCCAATCACCAATTCAATTTGAGGATCACTTTACTGAGCACTCAAAGGAAATAGATCGTACTAGCACTCAAAATGTGTCATCGTTAAGGTTGGCGAAGATGAAAAAGAATGTAACTCATCAAATGGAAATCCTAAAATAACAAAAAGATTTAAATATTAAGTAAATGAAATAACATCCAATCCCTGACCTTGATACTCCCTTGGATCAAACCTTAAGTGGTTAGCCCTCTATTGATGCTATTCTACCAATGGAAGCGGGATGTATACTTATGGGGGCGGAATTTAAGAAGAAGAAAATTAGTAAAAGAACGAACACTCCACCGTTGTGTGATTGAATTCACAAGTGTTGGTGTGAATAAATTCACACCTTGATTCAATGGTATCAACATGTGAAGAAAAAGAAAAGAATAAGTGTATAATAAGAAAAAAAATTATTAAAATACTAAACGTGAAAGAAAAACTTACATGGGAAAACTTGACGATACGATTACAAATTGAAAGCAGGAAATTACAATTGAAAGAAATACAATGGATGAAAGAAAAACTCAGATTGAAAGAAAAAAAATAGATGATAATTCTATTCACCACCATATCCTTATATATGAATATTAGGAGCCTTAGAGACACCCCAACATAATAAATTCCATCCCCATTAATTTAGAGAGTCAAAAGGAGGGTGAGAAAATTAACGGATTTTGACGTTTTGAAGTTGACCTGGAAATTTTGTCCAGATTCGTCCACCATTTTGACGTGTGAATTTGGAATTGAAGGAGGACGAATACTGAGGGGTCGTAGAAGATAAATATTCTCTTACATTTGTTATCTATGAGATTTAAAAATTTCAATAATTTTGGCGAAGTATTTTGGAATTTATGGTCTAAATGGGGGACGACTTTATGTGCATTAATGTCAGGCCCACCATTTTAATCTCAACTTCAGATCCCTTTATCATCATGAAAAATTCAAAATTATCTCCAGCCAAAGTTGAATAAAATGATACTCATATTTTTATATTTCTAATGTAAAAATTTTAGCTTAATTGGGCTTGGTTTGTGGGTCCCACATTTGTTTGATGGGCCTTAAGCCCATTATGCTTTTTCCAGCAAATTTCTGCATTCAGGCGCAAAAATCTCCATCTTCCCATGGGATTAATCCATCGGACCTAAAAGATAAAATGTTCCAAATAAATTTATGAATCATTTACCAAAATATAAAATTAAAATTATTAATAATGTATTTTTCACAAGTAATTTATTGAGTGGGCCCAAATTGACACTTTAAGCATGAATTTCACAATGATGGGAAATGAATTTCAATTTCTGAATTGGACTAAAATTGATGTTTATGCACTTTGAAACACATTAATATTAATATATTAACAATTAATATTATCCACTTTCAATGACTAATCAACACTCCATTATTTCAGACAGGGATGCATGTTTTACTTCTCGAGTCTGGCAGGGACTACAGAGGGCTTTGGGTACCCAGGTACTTCTGAGTACAGCTTACCATCCCCAGATAGATGGGCAGTCCGAGTGTACGATTCAGGTGCTAGAGGACATTCTTTGAGCATGCGTCCTAGGTTTTGAAGGTTCTTGGAAGAATCACATACCTCTTATGGAGTTTTCCTACAATAATAGTTTTTAAGAAACTATTCATATGGCACCTTATGAGGCTTTGTATGGTAGGTCATGCCGATCACCCCTATGTTGGCTGGAGGCAGGAGAGGCATCTATTCTAGGACCTCGTCTTTTCCAAGTGCCCACAGAGCAGATATAGTTGATTCAGAAGAGGATGGATACTGCACAATCATGATAGAAGTCTTATGTTGATTGATGGAGCCGACCTCTGGAGTTCGAGGTTGGATATCAGGTATTTCTACGTGTCACAATGAGGTTGGGACATCGGAGGATTATGAGACAGGGTAAGCTTTCGCCGAGGTACGTCGGACTGTTCAAGGTTTTGGAAAGGGTCGGGACGGTTGCCTATCGGTTGCAGTTACCTCAGAGGTACCAGTCTATGCACGACGTCTTTTACGTTTCCCAACTACGGTGCTACTTCTCAGAAAGGGTCGGGACGGTTGCCTATCGGTTGCAGTTACCTCAGAGGTACCAGTCTATGCACGACGTCTTTTACGTTTCCCAACTACGGTGCTACTTCTCAGACCTGTCTCATGTTTTTTAACCCAAGGAGGTTGAGCTAGAGGTGTATGCATCGTTTGAGGAGAATCCTATCCGGATTTTTGATCGCAGTGCGAAGGTTCTCTGTGGCCGGTATGTTCCTCTAGTACGAGTGTTATGGCAGCATGGGTGAGTATAGAACGAGACTTGGGAGAGGGAGGCCGATGTATGATCGTAGTGGCCGGAGCTGTTTGAGGATTATTCTTCTACGCCACCTTGCTAGGGAAATTTGGGGACGAATTTATTTATGGGGGGAAGTTTGTAAGAACTCAGATCATCTTTTCAGGTATGAATCTTGTTTTCTGGTGTTTTCGAGAAAAAGAGGAGTTTCTGGAAATTTCAGGAGTACATGCCGTGTACTTATAATTACACGTTGTGTACTCAGTTTCCGCAGGTAGCCATGTGTTGGCCATGTAACAGCAGAACACATGGACATGTGGGGTGACCTAGAGACCACCTAAAGAGGGCCTCGGTAAAAGGAAAGTACACGTCATGTACTTTTGAAAGACATGTCGTGTACTTTCTTTTTATTTCATTAAACGGACTGGGGTCGCGTCTAATCGAAAGAAAACCCTCCTTCTAGGTCTATCTCATCCAGGAGCATTCGTGGACGGTGATTCTTCTCTGAGCCCCTGACTCTCCATCCATTCTCCAAATCGACCGTCGTCGATTGCGTTGGAATCACAACGGTAAGCTCTTCCTTCTTCTAGAGCCTTGTTCCTTGATTCCTCCTCTTTCGTGAGATATCCTCGGTTGAACTTTTTCAGTGTTTTTGTATATATATGGTGTTATAGGGTGATTCAAGGCCCTAGGTTCACATATATCGATCGTAAAACGCCGAGATAGGTGGTTTGTGCCTTTTTCGTAGTTAGTCTTTGTGTTATATGTGTAAAAGTGCCCAATACACTTGTTCGGGGTATTACGTGTTTATGGTTTTTAGCCCTATTATTGTCTGCTATGTCTTGTGTGTTTGAGTAGAGGATTTATGATTGTAAATAGGGTTATTTTCCATGTTATGGATTTGTTTTCCCATGCTTGCTTGATTCTGACCGTTTGGTCTGGCATTGGCTATTAGGCTGTTTTGTTTTCCATGACTAGTATTGTTAGGATGGAGTGATTTTGTTTGACATGTTGTGATATGTTGTAGACTGTTTAGCCAAGTAGTTATTGAGGTTTACTTTGGCCTCCATATACCATTTGTGCATGATTTTTTACATAGGTTTGTGGGAACCTAGTGTAGTAGACCAGAGGGAGAATGGACGTTGAGGGCTTCTCCAGAGTGTTTGTTTACTTTACGTTGCGAGACCATAGGGGGGATGGACGTAAGTGCTCCCTCAGAGCGTCTGTAGTTCCTCGTTACGATACCACAAGGGGAATTGGACATTGAGTGCTTCCCCAGAGTGTCTATAGTTACCAATACGAGACCACATGGGGAATTGACGGCAAGTACTTCCTTAGAGTGTCTTTGCTAAAGCTGAACCAGAGGGGTTAGACTGTGAGTACTTCCTAGAGGGTTTCTTGTGTTTGTTTGGTTGAACCAAAGGTATTGGGCTATGAGTACTTCCCATAGGGTTAATTATGATTGTTGGTTGCTTATCTAATAAATGGAAATGGTTGTAATTTACACTATTGGATTGTTTACTTTCAGTACTTCCTTGTTTATTGCTTCATTTTGCATTTTGTCTGCCATATATATTAACTGACTGTTAGGCACATATCTTTGGGTGGTTTCCTACTGGGATTTTTCTGACACCCTATTTGGGTCATGCTTTTGGCCCCAAAAAAATTATATTTTTGCAGGTCTAGATAAGGGAAAGCTCCCTTCTACTTCAGGTACTTGATGGATGTAGAGTTGGGGATCATGGGACCAAGCTGAGGCTTGTGATGCTATGGAGCTGTTTACTTTTTTTTGTAGTTTGGTTTAGTATTGTATTACATCATTTTGACTTATTTGTATTTTTTCCTAGACATATGTATCATACATCATTTATATATATGTGTGCTCCAGTTGTTTATTACTTCCGCTGTTTATTTATTTCATGTTTTACTGCTTCCGCTATTGTTATCTGTCTATTCCCACTGTGTTACTCTGCCAATAAGGGCATAGTTTTCTCACTATCACACACAAGGCCCTCGCTGCTAGTCGGCATCCTCAAGCATTCAGGGAAATGATCTTGAGGCCATGTGACCAATCGGGTACGGGGCACCTCTGGGTGGCACCCGGAACCGAGACGTTACATCTAAAGTATTATTTTTCCAAAACTAAGTAAATGTGTCGATGATACCTAAGGTCTTTAACTCTAAAGAGTCTAAAACCATACTGGGTATATCCTTGAAAGCTATTTTTAGTTTCACTAAAAAAGTATTATTTTTTACACAAATGGGTATTAGAGTCTTACATTTTATATTCATCATGTATTTTCAATTATTCAGGTATTATTGAACTATTAGATGAGTATTAGGCATCAAAAAACCTTCATTCCAAAACTAGAATAATTTCTCCTTGTTTCTAAACAATACATGGGATACATTTTTTGGTTATATTCAATAAAATTTTAAAATAGAACTATTTAATTGGAAAAAAGAAGTTATGTACTTCTCACCACTAACTTAGGAACCACCCTTTCTCTACCACTTGGAGAACACACCTTACTTCAAGTAACATTTCTATTATTACTTGGTTACTACATTTAAATACACATATGTAACAGGTATATTGTATTCAATACTCAAGAATTGTGATATAAACATTCCATGGTATTGATGAATATACCTGAAGAAGTGAATACATAATTCTATAATTTAGTTCATTGCATTTAAACTCCCATAGTCTCATCGCATGACAGTCTAAGCAAATAACCTTCTATATAAAGTTTTTCCTCTTTTCTTTGAAAGACATTGTGAATATACCTTTGGCATCAAACTTTCCATTGGCATGTTTTCCTTGTCTTATGACATGTTTACTATAATAACTAAAGATAAATATTTCTTTAAGTCCTTATCTACTTGTTGAGCCTTACCTTAAAAGGTAATGAAGTGATTTCTCCATGTAGTTCATTTTTGTGATCTTAAATGAAACATGAGTATATGGGTGAAAATGATATAAGAATGGGATGTATTGAAGGATCATGATCCATCTTTCAATATGTACATGTCTACAGTGTAATCATCACCCATTCATATCTCCCTTCACTTTCTCCTCAAAAGCTTCTCGGAGATGTGACAATATGTGAAATCACTCATGTCCTAATGTTGTATCCACGACACAAATCGGACGCTGATGAAGGAATTATGATATAACCATCATATGCATCATACATGAGTCTCCTGTAATATTTTTTCTCACCCTCACTTCCTAAAGTGACTCAAAAGGTATTGTGGACTCGAGCACCATGAGTTTCCTATATCATAGTATTGTGCGCATGCACCTATACTACACTTGGGAACTCGTGCCAGAAGGACATTGACTTTATCTAAAATTAATCACAATGATTTTAGGGTATTAATTGCTATTTTCTATAAAAACATTAGCAGATTGGTACTTTTATCTTTATTACCGATTAGACATTATCGGTTATTTAAATCATTAAATGTCTCCAACTTTTTATCGAACTCTAGTAACCCTCACTACTAGACTCAGAATACTCTATCGCTTGAGTATTCTAGTGACAATGATCCTTGAAACCACCCCCCATAGTCTACAGGCTATGACTACACCACTACTCAGAGAGTTTCATGGTAGGTGTTTGACTGGACGACTGCATTAATTCGTGGCTCCTTGGTCTGTTGAGTGATGTCCCAGCTTCTAGAAATCATAAATTTTATTTACATAATGATTTGCCATAAAATATGTTGTAAGCTATCTTGGATACTCATTTGATGTCATCTTTGGTTAAGTTAACTCATTGCTCTCAAAAGAACTCCCTAGTAGTAGGAGACACCCTCAACTAGAGCCGAAGAGTTCCTTGTACACTTGGTTGTGTTCAAATCCAAACGATGGAAGGTGTTTGTGACTGGATATTTTTTTGAGGGTTTTAATTATTTATCAACAAATGAAATTGGTTTCTATCTAACAAGCACATACTATTTGATCACATAGAAAACATATATTGCGTCGCGTGTTTATTTTATCTATGCATGCTTGCTTATTATTTTATGTCATTCGCGTAAACAGTACACATACATAAAGTAACAAAGCATGCATAAATAAAATTAAATGACATGATCATGAACCAATATAAATGGTTGATCTATTGAGTGGAAATGAATCAACCTAGACCCTAGGGGTAACTCCTTGAGTCACTATGCATGTGACTTGTGTTACAACACTCACCCGTCCAATGTGTCAAACTTCTGTCTGGTGTGTCGCCAAATCTCGGCCCGAACTACATCACTGCTCTTCTTCATCACTATACAACAATACTCACAAACACATGAGGGAGTCACGAGAATGTGGAATACAAATAAAAAACTTTTATCTGGGCGCGTAGACCCTTACACATATAATGATGCAAAGACGACACGAGAAACATTATTTGTTATATAATTATTACAGTCATGCATTGCAATAATTAATTAAATAAATAAAATCCAGACATGCATGGGTCGGTCTATGACTCATGATCAGTCGATATACATTAAACTCACATATATAAATTAAATGCATAAATAAAATTAAACATGCAGTTAATTATTTTCACGAACAATTCAAATGAATTAAAATAATTCACTACTAATTTAATTCAATATTTTAGGTCGTTTGGTCTCACTAATTAATTTAATTATATTTCAAAATTTTACTTAAATTTGAAATATTACTTATTAATTTAATTAAATTTTATTAAATATATATTTTTAAAATTATAACTTAATTTTCAATATATACACACATTTATTCTCGGGTCCCTTCCCAACCTGGAATGGGCGAGCCGGCCAATCCTGTGTCGGGCAGGACCTGCCCACACCGGTTCCAAGTTTAGCATGGACCACCCGCCCCATTTGGGATCAAGCTAATCGCGGTAGGAGGTGGTGGGTTGTGGGACTTGAAATTAGAGGGAAGGCAATGGCTCGGCGGTGGGAAGATCCGACCAAGGTACGACGCGATAGCGGGTTCCCGAATGAGAACCCCAGAGCGGAGGGTCAGCTAGGCGCTGGCTGCCGACGAGGGCGGCGGTGTTTGTGGGGGGACGGGCTGATTCGGTGAAGGGAAGTGGTCGGTCAGGTCGACCTGCAGGCGTCCGGTCATCGGGAACCCACGGGCGGAGAGGGAGGTCGGGACTCGGCCTGGCCGCTGCATGACGGTGGCAGAGACAAGCCGACATGAGCACTGGCATGAGGCGGCGGAGGGATGGAGGCCGACCTCTGTTCCTTTTTTTAATAAAAACTATTTTTTTTTTCAACATACCGACAGGCATATTCCCCCATTTTTAATTATTAATATTATTATTTATTATTATTTTTCACTTTTGGTTTCCTTGAGAAGGCACGCAGCAGTTACCCGGTGAAAGTCCCCCTTTCAATTTTTAATAGTTTTTTTTATCCCTCAAAGACCTTCCCCCACTGGAATTTTGATGGAAACCTTTTTTTTTTTTTTGCATTTTGGTTAATTTTTCAACAACCTACTTCAGTGGGGAATAGGAAAAAAAATTGTGTTTTTCTGCAATTCCACAATTCGATGGAATGTTTCTCGGCCGACAATTACTGTTCCAGCCATCCGAACTTCAGCCGGTGTCCAAGTTAGCCAAAAATTGTCTACACTGATGGCTTTCGGTAAAATTCTAATATATATATATATATATACATGATCCCCAAAAATTAAACCCACGAATCACATTGTTTCCAATCCTTATTAAAAACTTCAAATAACCACAACTTGTTATCAGATGTCGGATTGAAACGTCATATGAGGCGTTGGGACTATAACGACACCCTCTTCAAAATTTAATGAAAATTTAATTTTTCTATTGACTTAAAATTTGAACACCTCACTCTGATACCAATTGAAGGTATCAGGTCTCATAGAGAAACTTGGTGGGCCGAAGAAACATTTTTCACCAACGATCGACGTAACAACGTCATCGCCGGAGAAGCATTGATATGGTTAATGCATGAGGATCATGCATGATAAATTTTAAGCACAAAAATAAACCATAAATACCTGATATGATCTGAGGTTGTACATTTGTCATCCGCTCATCACTGATGATCGCTACTTGAAGAATCTGATGTCCAATTCCCCTAAATCGTCCACACACGCTTCAAGAACCGTGAGACCACCAATCATCAAATGCTAAGTGCTAGTGCAGAGATATGGCAATGCATAATGATCACTGCAGGTCTTTTCCATCGATCCATGAAGAAGCTCTTCAATCGAGTGCTTGGAATGACATCTCTCTCTAAGAGGTGGGAGAGAGGAAAAAGAGGCTCTAGAACTCGAGCAATGAATAATCCTATCCATGATATCCTCTTCGTCCTGTTTACAGTGAGTTACACAAATTACCCAGAAAAGGTCCCCAGCCCCTAAATATTTATTGCTCTCTATAAACGAAACCTTATGATTGCTTTACTGAGCCATAAATATCATTTATATTTTCATCACTTTCTTTTAATATAATAACTATATTACGTAAGAAAAAATGAGTCATTAACTCGACTCGGTATCACCGCTAATATTAAACAAATCCATGAATATTAAAATAATATTCGTTCGAATAATATTTCTCATGTATTTACTTTAATACTTGTAAATACACTTAATAAATAAATTCAATACTAATTATTATAAACTCGAATAATATGAATTTATTTATTACTTTGGTGATCGCATATTCTCAGACACATCCTAAACTCCATGGTGGGGCCCATCATGTCCTAAACTCCTATTCATCATAATAGGGAAAACTTTTGAATACGCTATTGTGTGTGACCCTCTAAGCTCTTATCTCGATAGCAGTGAATATGATTCATATATTAAGAGCAGAGTCTAGCAACTCATCAATACCCCTAAAGAGATAAGGAATAATTATAGCAATGACAACTATCCTAAAAACACCCACTGTGTAATATAATCTTTTTGTCTCATGATATCTCATAAAGCAAGATGCACACTTGTGTCATCATCATTTCTTTCTTTATTATTTGTTGAATTTACTAGATGGACTTACATTCTTCTACCATGGCTATGAATTTAGTGAAGGTACCACCATCTTGATCAACTGAGCCCGAGATATCTCTTCCTATCAGAAGAAACAAATTCTTTCTTGATTATTCAATAAATGTCATACCACAAATGACACACCCAACACAAGCTACCTCGCCACGACTTCAATATCATGGTTTTTTCCTTGCATCAAAGTACACGATCAAATGGTATAAACTAATTATAATCTCATTTCAGGAGAACATTACATGTGTTTGCTGATAAGAATGACCAATGACACCTGAAACATGTGTTTTTCCTATTTGTAGGTCAGTCCTCATGATCTCATCTACTCGAGATCACCAAGTGCAAACTTTATGAGAAGAAGTCTCAATGCTTATGATCTGTCAACACTTGATAGTCAGACATTATCTGTGTCCTGTTGAAATAATGTATATAGACTATAGGACATTTGTTTAAGATTCACATCATAGTATCTCGAGGTTCTCGTTATAGCCCAATAACTATTATAACCTTTTGAGATAACAAATAATCTATGGACATTGCCATTTAAATAGTGGACGTAGAAATATCAACACTATTATGGTAAGAGCATATCATGCATAACTCACTATATACATGATATGGTAATCAAAAATACTATTTAAGTTGGGTCTAGGGCACCCACTATCACACCATTAACAATATATTTATAAAAAAATATTCATTTATATAAATAATAATTTTTTTAATTATAAATGATGCATTCACTAATACATTTATTAATATTTTTTAAAAAATATTAATACCTTTATCATGATATTAATAATTTTTTTAATATGATTATTTTTTTGTTCATTTTTAATATATTTTTAAGTCATTTCATAACCTGACCTTATTAAGAGAATAAAGAAACAAAAAAAGAAGAGAAAACAACAAAATTTCATTTCTTAGATTTTCCTTTAAAACTCGTATATCGAGGATGTCTGGCTCTGCCACGCATGTGTCAAGCTCTCTTCAATGACTTGGGTTTCAAAAAAGGTTCATGATCATCATATGATGATGTAGCAGTAATGTCCCTTGACTTGGATTATACATTGTATCTCCATGATAAGTCCATAATATCTAGTTCTCGGTTGGATCATATAATTACTTCGATATTGACATATATGAATTTCAAGAGTGCAGGGTAGTCTTTATAGCTAGAGAGATTTGGTTCTATTTTTTCATATATATACTCATCTTGCGATTCAAACCATACAACGATATCATCAATAAGGCCCTTAAGTAACCTCTCTCACTCAAGATTTTATGGAAGGGTTTTGATACTATAGTTTTTCATCCTTGTCTTCACACATTCCCCAGTCATAGCCTAGCTAAAAATATCATAAATGAATTTAATTGAATCAAAAAAATGATGGGGGTTAGAGTAGCCCTTATCCATAACTTCACCTTCCCCCATCCTTGCTAGGTTACTCATTGGAAACTCTACATGAAGAGGGGTATCATGATGAACCCGAAAAGTCTTGTTAATCCCTCTAGCAGCTAAGTAATTCCTTACTTGAACACCCTGATGAGATTCATTTCACTTCCCATGAGATCCAATAGCCACATGAGTTTCATTAACTACAATTTATTTTGAGATATGTTGATATCTTATAGCAAGCTCATCAGACATATGTGACCATGATTTCCTAGATAGAACCATTTAGAAGCCCTCTTCATCCACCACCTTCTTGCCCTTAACCAATGCAAACTTAGAGGACTTCCCCAATACTTTCACTTCCCCCTCTACACATCACTTCATTGACTATCATACTTGAGGACTAGCCTTCCCAGCTTGATGTTCATCTCCCTTATTATTGTCTATGACTAACACCCTTTTAGGGTTAGTGTACTTCCCTTTCTCCATTGCAACATCACTGCTTCCAACAAGAACTAGTTTCTTCTTATTCTCTTGTGTAGGATCATACACGTATAATTGAATACTCACATATTTCTTATCTTTCCAAGACACTAGAGATAGGTTTCATCCCTTTTTGAGAAGTGGAAGCATCAATAATCTTCTTTGTAGTTTGTTTAGGCTTCAAGGGAGCTGATGTGTAGGTACCAGCATCGATGGACCTTCTCCCTTTCCTTGTATTAGAATCCATGCATTCCACTTCTCATGGATTAATAAGGTATACCCTTGTGTCACTATCAATAGAACATAATTCATTATGATGACTATATTCCTCATTGATCATCAACTTCTTCTCAACGGGTGTGGAGGCGCGAGCAACCACAAGTTCAAAATAAGTTTTTATACGTGTGCCATTGATAGTTCCATAACCGGGATCACTCTATTGAATTTAGGAATCACTTGTAGTAGGTGTTGAAACTCTTGGTTTATTGAAACCCAAACCATTTATGGCTTAATCCCCCTCATGGTCTTTTTCAATTCCAACTTTATCAGTCATGTTAACATGGGGAGCACCTCCTTCCTGAAAATTTAGGTTCACCTCACTTTGAAGGTCCACTTCACTCAGATTAGTTCCATGTCCCATGGTGGAATCCAGATGAACATCACTTGAAACTACATATATTTGGAAAGTATCAACACAATGTCCTTTAAACGAACATTTTCCACATGAAATTCTTCTATGGAATTTTTCTAGAACATGGCCGATATTGTTGCACCCCTTAGAGAAGTCAGAGACTTTCATTATCAGATTAATATTTATTCATTCTTATTTATTAAGTTTTATATTTTTTAATATGTTTGAAATTTATATAATTAATTTATTTAAATACATTTTTAATATTTTTATAATTCAATTTGTTAATATAATTCATTTTTAATAATTTTTTAATTTATATATTTAATATAATTTAATTATTCATTTTTATTCATTTTTATGTGTTCACTACCACAAAACTGGGCAAGGAAGGCGCCTGCCTTTATCAGCGCTAACGAAAAAGCGCCGATAAAGGGGTATGAGTTTATCACCGCTAAAAAAAGCACTGATAAATGTACCCTTTATCAGCGCTAAAATAAGCGATGATAAAGGTGTACCCTTTATCAGTGCTTTTTTTAGCACTGATAAAGGGTACATTTATCATCACTTTAAATATCCCTTTATAAGCACTTTTCTTAGCGCTGATAAAGGTTACATTTATCAGCGCTTTTCTTAGCGCTGATAATGTTTATTGTATACATTAAATAAAAAACACATGTTATAACTATATATATATATATATAATTAAATAATTATAAGATTAATAATAAATATATTTATTAGATTTATTAATTCATTATATTTATTAGATTTATTAATTCATTATATTTAATATATATATTTATTATATTTGTTTATATTTGATGTATTTGTTTTATTTATAAATATATAATACCTTTTAATATATATTTATAATTAAAATTATGGAATATATATGTGTTTTCCAATGAATTGGGGTCAATGAATATATCATGCGTATATGTTATATGATCATATATGTGTATGAATAATGTTCATTTATAGATTATAATTACATATCACATTGATGTGTTATTGATTTATAATTCATTATGTTACCCATATAATATATATGTTCTAAAAAATGTACACTTATAATTAAAATTACATTATATTTAAAAAATAAATATATATTTTATTATATTTTCAATGATATATATATAAATATACCTTTCAAATAATTTTATAAGTATAAATAAAGATATATTTATTTAGAGTTATAATTATTAATAAATATATATATATTTATCATAAATATAATTTTAAATAAATATATAATAATATAAACAAATTATTAAATTTATACATTTATCAGCGCTTTTATTAGCGCTGATAAAGTATGAATTTATCAGTGCTACAAAAGCACTGATAAAGTGGGTCTTTATCAGCGCTAAAATGAAAAATGTTGATAAAGACACCCTTTATCAGCACTAAAAAAGCGCTGATAAAGTCCTACCTTTATCAGCGCTAAAAATGTGCTGATAAAGGGGGTCTTTATCAACGCTTTTCATTTTAACGTTGATAAAGACCCCCTTTATCAGTGCTTTTTACTAGTGCTGATAAAGGTCCCCGCAGGGTTTATAAGTGCCACCGGGTCCTCCTCCTCCTCCCCGCAACCTATCAATCTTTCACGGAATCCCTACCCTGCGCCTCCACCGTGGCCTCCTTCTCCTCCTCCTCTACTGCGGCTGCCGCCTCATTCTCCTCCTCCGGCACCTACTTCTCCTCCTCCTCCTCTTGTCGCGACTCCTACTCCCCGCACCCTGTCAATCGCGGAAGCCCTACCCTGCGCCTCTGTCGCTGCCTCCTCTCACCGCTGAATCCTTCTCCTCCTCCTCTGCCATGGCCTCCGCCTCATTCTCCTCCTCCGGCGCCTACTTCTCCTCCTCCTCCTCTTGCCGCGGCTCCTCCTCCTCCTCCTCCCCCGCGGCTCCTCCTCCTCCTCCTCCTCCTCCCCCGTGGCTCCTCCTCCTCCTCCTCCTCTGTCGCGGCTCCTCCTCCTCCTCCTCCACCGCGGCCTCCTCATCCTCATCCTCCACCTCCACCACCTCCTCCTCCTCCTCCTCCTCCGCCTACTCCGCTGCCCCTGTTGCCTCCGCTGCCTCTGCTGCCTCCGAGATGCCTCCGCTGCCTCCGCGCTGCCTCCGTGCTACCTCTGCGCTGCCTCCGCTGTCGACACCTCCTCCTCCTCTGCCACCGGGTCCTCCTCCTTAAGGTGAGTAAAATTAAATTTTCATTAATTAATTATGTTTTCATTTATTATCAATATTGAGATTAATTATGATTTGGCGTGATTCTTGTGTGTGATGCTTGTGTGTGTGACACATGTATATGTGGTTGGTTACTTGTTTGATCTTGATTAGCTCTCCCCACTATAGCCTTGTGATAGAAACCTGAATAGAGAGAGTATTTTTTGTGAAATTTTGTTACACTAGATTAGGATTTCACTCCGTTTAGTGGCCCTTAGTATGGATCTTGTTCTGATTTTGGATACTACCCCATAGTTAGGCCAGGTAGGGTTTGAACCGTCCATGTTGGTGAATTAATGTCATCGTGTGAGGCATGCCAACAGGATGAGACATATGTTTAGTATTTTCTATATTGTACACTATATTGTACACTATTCTCCTTGGGTTCGAAAAAAATGAACCTTAATAGGGTTTCTACCAATTCCTGCCCACTACCCACTCTCTCTAGGTTGGGTCATATACCAATTTAAATATCACATCCTTTCTTATAACATAACAGTGCCAGCAACCTCTCACATTGGGTGTGATTCACTTATCCTCTAATTCCACAACATAGTAGCTGCTCCCCTCTCACTTACGGTGGGTCTCACCATCACATCACATAAAAAAAAATTGAGGAGGGAATCTCTATAGACAACCTCTCACAAAACTACTCCAAACCAATATTAAGTGATCCCCATTACTATATCTCACATCATATTATCATACAAAAAATGATCTAAGGAGGGAATCACAATATCCATCCTCTATCACAAGTCAAAATGCACCATCAATAGGTGGATCCCATGGAAGTCACACACCAATCCCCTTTGACCAATGCCTTCTCACTCAAAGTAGGGTCCTACCAAAACCTTATCACTTAAATAAAGGCCATCCATCTTGTCTCATGCCACAAAACATATAAATAGTAATCTAAGTAGGGTATCTAGATATCCAAAATCTCATACTAGCTAAAACACATCATCAATAGGTGGTACCCATGGATGATCATACTTCAACTAGGTGAAAGTCATATGAAGTCCCAATCTCTTAGTCAGTCTGACCATAAATGATAAAAGTCACCATCCATTTAGCCTTTCATAATAATCTCTTTAAAACCATCTTGGTTATACATGAAAATTATTCCCAACCTATCAACATTTTAATTCTGCCTATAAGGGAATATACAGGGTTCTACAAACCTAACCCATCTCTACTCATTGATACCAACACACACTCATCTCTGCATGGTAATGTCACAACCCACATGCTATACTTGATCTAGGCCTCAATAGTCTAGTCTATATCATCTTCTAATTCCCACATTAAAACTCATTAAAACTAAATAATGACCATCCTAAGAAACTCACACTAAGAGCCTTGGATACCCTATGATAAGTAATCCAGACTATTATCATGACCCTAACTTAGGTACCATATCATATCTCCCCTTGGAGATCTCTTAATCCAATTATAAGGAGGAAATCCTCTATGTCACACTTCACCAATCCCTTTATGGAATATCCTACTCATCACACACACCATGACTCTTATATATCCTTACTAGGGTGTTCCCCATCATACGTGAGATATAAAACTATATTATCCATCTTATTTAGTCTTAAGACTCTAATACCTACTCAAATAGCCTTATAAAACCTAACTAGGCTATACAAATCTCATACCAAACCCGATCCTCTCATAAACACAACTAGAAACCTCACCTCCATGGAGACATAATCTCTGGACGATCACAAAATCACAAACATTAAATATAACCCTCACTCTATCTCTTGG
This sequence comes from Viscum album, assembly GCA_963277665.1. NCBI lineage: Eukaryota > Viridiplantae > Streptophyta > Magnoliopsida > Santalales > Viscaceae > Viscum > Viscum album. The sequence goes on from OY728127.1 coordinate 815,816,551, forward strand.
TGGATCAAAAACACCCTATTTATTTACCTAGGTTGCTCTTGATTTCTATACCTTTCACTGGAACACATATACCCATGCATGAATGCACAATCATGCATAAATTGGAACATGGTTTTGTATTATAGGGTCCAACTACCTCAAAAAATGGAGTAACCCCCTCACCAAGATCAACCCATCCTCAACCAAGACTATACATGCCTTATCTAATCTTGTACCAATGATTGAGACCCAATCTCAAGGAACAATTCCCAAATAATTAATTATAGAAACTTACAATTAACTATTCACCTTAATATAATTAGGAATAATCTTTTAAAAACTCATTAGGAAACACAACACCACCTAAACCACAAAAAACATGGTGTGTTCATCATACGAGGATAACCTCTAGCCAGTACGAACAAAATCTACATCATGTTAATTGATTTGAAGATGATATAGTGAAATCATCACACAAATCATAGTTAAAATCATCCCAAATCATAGGGCAATAAATTATAATAGTAATGGAGGAAGTATGAGGGAACAAATCACTAATTCACTATAAAAAACTCCCAAGAACCACCCCTCACCAGGGGGGATCAAAGAGAGGAAGAGAATGGATGAATCCTAAGAACCACCCAAGATTTTCTATTAATGAGCACACCCCCACCATTTTTGAAGTATCTAGTTTTTTATCTAAATTATACACATATTCCTTCTCCCCTAACCTATATACCCATCCTTTGGATTTAAAATATGATGAATATAAATAAAGAATGGATGAATGCCAATTAGTTGACAAAAGAGTATGAAGAAGGCGTGAAAGAGTTTATCAAGTTTGAAAAAGCTCATGCATATGACCCTTCTCAAATCCTTTGTCTGTGTTTACGCTGTTGTTATTCAAAAAAAATTAGTCTAGAGAAGTTGGAAGAACACTTGATCTGTCATGGAATAGATTAGAGTTATACATGTTGGAATAAACACGAGGAAACATTGAATGTAGGTAGTTGCTGGGATAACACTCTGTTTTATGGATCATCTGATATGATTACAAGCATGAACAATGAAGATGATCGTATGGAGGATGTGATTATAGATGTGAATGATGTTGAAGATCGTATTGATAAAATGACAAGGATTGTAGAAGATGAACTTTATGATAGCCCAAAATTGTTTAAGAAGTTAAAAAGTTGTGAAAAGATGCCATTGTATGCTGGTTGCACTAAATATATAGCTCTGTAAACCATACTAAAGCTGTATAATTTGAAAGCAGGCAATGGGTGGAGTGACGCCAGTTTTATGGAACTACTTTCTCTCCTGAATGACATGCTCCTAGAAGATAATGAGCTCCTGATCTGAACATACGATTCCAAATGAATGCTACGCTCAATGGGTATGATCTCTGAAAGAATACATGCCTGACCGAATGATTGTATACTATTTCGCAAGGACCACAAATCACTTAAAGAATGTCCAAAGTGTGGTGCTTCTTGATACAAGAAAGATGAATTCAGTCCTACTAAAGTTGTATGGTACTTTCCAATCATTCCAAGGTTTAGGAGCCTATATGGAAGTGAAGAGACTGTAGGATAATTGACATGGCATGCAGATACAAGAATTAAAGATGGGATACTACGTCACCCGACAGACTCTCTTCAGTGGAAGAGAATTGATCATGAGTATCTTGAATTTGGAAATGAGTCGAGCAACCTTCGTCTTGCGTTATCTACAGATGGAGTGAATCCTTTTGGTTTTCAAAGAAACAGTCATAGTACATGGCCGGTTATGTTGGTAAATTATAACTTACCACCGTGGTTATGCATGAAACAAAAATAAATCATGTTATCTATGCTTATATCAGGGCCAAAGCAACTGGGTAATGATATTGATTTTTATTTAGCTATATTGATCGAATATTTGAAATTATTGTGGGATTCAGGTGTTACATTGTATGATGCTTACAAAAAGAAAGATTTCACTTTGAGAGCCATGTTGTACGGGATGATAAATGACTTCCCTTATTATGTAAATTTGTCAGGATATAGCATTAAAGGAACTCAAGGGTGTCCCATTTGCGAACAAGGTACACAATCAATTGGGTTGAAACATTCATCGAAAACCGTGTTTCTAGGACATCGCAGATTTCTACCCCAACGACATAAGTACTGATCTTGGACGACATCATTCGATGGAAGTTTAGAAGAACTTACAACACTGTCTCCACTAACAGGTGATCAATTGTTTGAGAAAGTTAAAAATTTGGACACTACTTTTGGTAAACCAGCTTCGAAAAACCTTACGAAAATCGGTTGGAAAAAGAGATCAGTTTTTTTGAATTGCAATACATGAATTGTATGTATGTCAAACATTTTCTTGATGTTATGCATGTAGAAAAAAATTTATTTGATAGTGTCATTGGCACATTTCTAAATATTCCTGAAAAAAAAAAAGATGGAATTAAGGCTAGGTTGGACATGGTTGAGATGGGAATATGAGAAGAATTGGCACCAGTGAAGGGTGAAAAAAGAACATTTCTTCCTCCTACTGCTTACACTCTTTCCAGGCAGGAGAGATATCAGTTTTGCAACTTCTTGAATGACGTAAAGGTTCCAGAGGGGTATTCTTCAAATATCAGGAACCTCATGTCAATGAGAAACTTGAAGTTAAAAGGTCTGAAATCACATGACTGCCATGTTTTGATGCAAGATCTCATTCCTATTGCTTTACGTTGCATTTTTCCCAAGAATGTCCACCATACATTAACAAAACTGTGTTTCTTCTTCAAAGCTATATGCAACAAAGTTATAGACCCGGCGAAATTGCCAACTATGGAAAAAGAAATTTCCATCATATTATGTGAATTAGAAATGTTCTTACCGCCTTCATTTTTGGATATGATGGTTCATTTGATGGTCCACTTGGTGAGAGAGATTCAACTATGTGGTCCTGTACATTACAGATGGATGTACCCCATTGAACGGTATATGAATATTTTGAAAGGGTATGTCAAAAATCGAAGTCGGTCAGAGGGTTGTATTGCGAAGCGATATATTTTTTAGGAAGCCGTTGAATTCTGTAACGAATACCTGTCTGGTGTGGAAAGCATTGGCCTACCAAAATCTCATCACACCGGGCGGCTTGAGGGTGAAGGAATTTCTGGAAGATAGGTTGTCACAATCAATATTACAGATCAGGAGCAAGCCCACCTTTATGTTTTGCATAACAATTTTGACGTTGACCCATATGTTGAAACCCATAAAGAAATTCTCAGGCATTTGAATCCATATAGGGATGAAAAATGGATATTAGATACACATAATCGATGGTTTATAGGATGGTTTTAAGACCATATTTTTAAGAAGTCAGATGAAAATCCAGAGTCAATTTCAGAACGACTTCGATGGCTAGCCGGAGGAACAAGTGTGTTTGTATTATCTTACAATGCTTATATAGTTAATGGTTATACATTTTATACTAATGAACATGATAAAGATAGTACCATACAGAATAGTGGGGTTACACTTATGGCTGAAGCGATGCATATTTTAGGTGATAAGGACAGAAATCCAATTTATGTGAATATGTCATACTTTGGCATCATCAAACAAATATGGGAGTTGGATTATAAAGAATTCCAAGTTCCTATTTTTCAATACAAGTGGGTTGATAACAGGAGTGTTGTTAAAATAGATGAATTGGGATTCATGAAAGTTGATTTCAGTAAGGAAGGGGAGAAATAAGAACTGTTTATAATGGCATCACAGGCAGTGAAAGTATTTTATGTTCTATATCCCGCAAACCGAAACTGGACAATTGTTCTGTTATTGACCAAAACAACTGAAGGTTCAGATGAAAATTCAATGGAGGATGACCCTTTCATTGGGAATTTTCAATCATTTCACAGTGGTCCCAATGTAGACGATGTTTTGTATGTCGGAGGAGACCACAATGAAGGGATATGGATAGTCAATAGAGGGGTCAAATCCCTTCAGCCTTTAAAAAAATAAGTTCAATAATCAGGTTATTTTTTTATTGTAATATAGATTGTGTTACATTATGTTATTATCTATTCACTACTACTTTTATGTGATCTAAATTAAATGGTAAACCACTTTTACAGATAATGACTTCTGCACCTGATGATGCACCCAATCTCGAGACACAACAAGTTTCTCAACTTGTTGTAGTTGGTCCCACTACTGAGGTACAACAGGTCTCTCAACCTGTTATAGCTGGTCCCACTGCTGAGGTACAATAGGTTTCTCAACCTGTTGCTGTTGGTCCCACTGCTGAGGTACAACAGGTTTCTCAACCTGTTGTTGTTGGTCCCAGTGCCGATGCTAGCGCTTCAGAGGAACATAATGATGATGCAGAAACTGAGGAAATGGTAGGCAATGAAAACCTGATGACACAAAAAAATAGGTGTGCCATAGTTTGACAGTTTTAGCCAAAATCCTTAAGGCAAAAGAAAAAGGCATCAAATATGAGGTGGGATGGAATAAGTGAGGCCAACATGTAAACCCCAACAAAGCCATGTTTAGTAGCTACATTGGAATCATCACTCGGCAACGCGTGCTAATTGATGTAGATTCATGGCACCATGTTGTCAGTGGGATGAAAACATTAATGTGGGAAGATATTACGATAACATTGCAATATCATTTATTTAATTTATTAAAATAAAATAAAATAAAATACTGAAATATTGACTAACACTTTATCATATCTTGCATAGTGAATTTATAGTAGATGTCTCACACAAAGAATATGTATTAAGACTATCAGGAAGGGTTCATAGAGGCTTTCACGCCATTTTAACCAAATGTCATCTGAAAGATGCTGAAGGGAAAATCAAGCCGCACCCACCTCCTCTTTATGCACACTTGATATCCCAAGGAGCTTGGGATGCGTTTTGCAACTGTCGTGCGGAGCAGAATTTTCAGGTACATTGTGTTTGGTAACACGTTGTTTAATATTGCTTGTATTCATCACTTTGATTTATAGTTTTTTATTTATGAAATAGCAACTGAGTGCTGAAAATAAAGAACGGGCAGCAAAACCAGCGTACCCCTATCGTAAAGCAAGGTTGGGGTACACTTCAATTGAAAAACAATTGGTACATATTTTAAAAGTATTGTAATACTTTTATGTGACATAAAACAACATTGTAACCATGTTTCTCTGTTTATATGCAGATTGATAAATCAAAATCCCAAGCCACTTCCACCCCATTCCATGTACTATGGAAGGAGGCTCGTGTTAATAAAGAGGGGAAACTGGTAGATGAAAACACACAAAAAGTGTGGGAAACATGTGTATGTATGACATAATATAAATTTGTTTTGCTTTAAATCACTATTTCATAAAAATGATTACTTATTTTCCCATATTTTCAATTTGACATAGTCACAGAAATCAACAACACCCACACTGGATGCGGACATACTTTCAGTGGCCTTGAAACAACCAGAACAGTATGGCCGCGTCAAAGGTGTGGGTTTTGGGGTGACACCCCAAACATATTTTCAAAAAAAACAAGAGGATGAACAAACTAAAGAAATGAAAATGATGAGAGATATACTAGCTACCCTTGAAGAAAAATTCCAAAGTCAAGGAGATTTGCTAGAAACTTTGATGGGGGAGAGGCGAAGATAAGAAACAACTCAAGAAAAGCCCGTGCGAGAAGATCCCGCCCCACCCCCCACCAGCTTTGAGGCGAGCCATTCCCCTCAAAAACCTGACTTAACCAAGGTAATCAATGTTCTAATATTTTTTTCTGTGAAATGTGAATCACATAGACACTGATACCTTTCTTGTAATGATATTCTACAGGGTGAAAATGACTGTGATTTATATCTATCAACTCCCACCCATCGCTTTGTAGCGAGGGCTACGGTGTTCAATATGCAGAATGACGTGTTACACTCTAGACCACTTCTAACTGGTCATGTAAAAGTGTCGATTAACATAGCTCATGAGCCGAGTGTCGGGCTACCTATGCCAAATGACGATGACAACATTCATATGATGGAAAAAGCTGTTGGAACATTTGTTGCATGACCGTCGAATCTTGTAAAAAAATGTTGACCAGGAGGTATTCATTTCCAATTCATTTTTCAAGAAGAACCTTTAACATTTAATTAGAAAAGGGATGAACCGATGAATGTTATTATAGAAGGAAAAAAGGAAGGAGCTAAAACGAAAGAGCGGCTCAAAAGGATCAACTAACTGATCAAAACGATCTACTGAGAGCACCTTCACCCCACCGGTTCTATATCCACATTTAATATCATTACAAGCTCATGTGGATACAAAAATGAAAGGCGGTAATAATAATACAATTGTTTTTGAAAAAGATATGTATAGAGAGGAAACATTAGATTTCGTTAGTGCTGACGTTGTATCTGAAATCATCACATATGACTGGCTAGGTGCCTCAGTTATAAATGTATACATGAGGTATGTTTTCATGATTTGATTTAACAGAAGCTGATATACTATGATAATTATAGCTAAATACATTTCATATTTTTCGCAGGCGTATATATGAAAAAAAATTGAAGGGATTTTCCCATGAACACAAATTTGGACTCGTTAGTCCTCACACCATGTCTACACAACAAAAAGAAATAGATTCTGATTTTTGGGCTGAATTAATGTCAAAGCTGCTCAGAACGTTTCAATGAAAAATTATGAATGAAATGCTCTTTTTAATACCAATGTTGTAGGGGTAAAACTATACATTTAAATCATATCAATTATATTTTCATTTCTATCATTACTTATTCCTTTTTTTTGTTTTTAGGCAGCATTGGATGCTCATTGCAGTGAATTTGGATACTCCAAAGATTTTTTTTATGGATTCACTGTATGGATATCCAACAAACCGACCACCCATGATAGAGATCATCAATTTTTAATACACTATATCCAACATTTTAGAACTAAATATATAGTTATATAATTTATATTATCTTTTAATGAGGATTCTGTTATGATAGGGTGGTGTATGAATATCTTCTAAAGGCTGGAATGAATCCAGGGCCTAAGGATGACAAGGCGCACGAGATCTACAAATGGAGAAGTATCAGGGTATATATAATTATATTGCACTATCCAAATACATATCAAAATAGATTACTTATTTTTATAGATGTTTCTGCAGTGTCCAAAACAAACAAATGGAAAGGACTGTGGTTATTATGTTTGTAAATTTATGAAAGAGATCATATTTCATGAACAAACTAACATCCCTGAAGAGGTATTTTTGAAAATAATTACTAGTTCATTTAAAATAATTATTAATCCTTTTTGTATTTATATTTTTTCAGTACTACTATGACTGTCACAAAAAATCCTATTCACAAGATGATATAGATGTGTTTAGAAATGAATGGGCAGCGTACCTGATGGAAGAATGTAAACAAATAGGACAATGAAGGCGAATTACTACTACTTATGTTATCTTTATATGATCATTGATATATCCCTTGTTTACACTTATTGAGAATCTATGATCACCCTTTTTTAGTTTTTATATCCTTAGATTATGAAGAATGGTTTTAGAAATGATTTGAGTTTCTAGTAAAGAATAACTTAATGAGAGACTCTTATGAACTACTAACATATGAAAAACTAAGAAAATGCGTTCGGATTGTTTTGATAATTTAGTACAACAATCCATGAGTCATTTGTGACGTTTAATAATCAACCACACCTCAATATGATGCATAGTGTGACCGGTATGGCTAAAAGTGTCTGATATCAGTTTCAAATTGACATTAACTTTAGAAAACAACACAAGTGACATACGAAAAACTGAGAAAATGTGTTCGGATTATTTTTATACTTTAAGAAAACGATCCATGAGTCATTTGTGATATTTACGAATCAACCGTACCTCAATCCGACGCATGGTGTGACCAGTATGGCTAAAAGTGTATGATATCAGTTTGAAATTGACATTAACTTTAGAAAACAACACAAGTGACATAAAAAAAACTGAGAAAACGCATTCAGATTGTTTTGATACTTTAGGAAAACGATCCATGAGTCATTTGTGACGTGTAAAAATCAATCGCACCTCAATTTGATGCACGGTGTGACCGGTATGGCTAAAAGTGTCTGATATCAATTTGAAATTGACATTAACTTTAGAAAAAAACACAAGTAACATACATAAAACTAAGAAAACGCATTCGGATTGTTTTGATACTTTAGAAAAACGATCCATGAGTCGTTTTTGACGTGTATGAATCAACCGCATCTCAATCCGATGCACAATGTGACTAGTATGGATAAAAGTGTCTGATATCAGTTTGAAATTGACATTAACTTTAGAAAACAACACAAGTGACATACATAAAACTGAGAAAATGCATTAGTATTGTTTTGATACTTTAGGAAAACGATCCATGAGTTATTTGTGACATGTACGAATCAACCGCACCTCAATCCGACGCACAGTGTGACTGTTATGGCTAAAAGTATCTGATATTAGTTTCAAATTGACATAAACTTCAAAAAACAACACTACGGACATACAGAATACCAAGAAAACACATTCGAATTGTTTTGATACTTTAGGAAAACAATCCATGAGTCATTTGTGACGTTTAATAATCAAACGTACCTCAATACGACGCACTGTGTGACCGGTATGGCTAAAAGTGTATGATATCAGTTTGAAATTGACATTAACTTTAGAAAACACCACAAGTGACATACGAAAAAAATGAGAAAACGCGTTCAGATTATTTTGATACTTTAGGAAAATGATCCATGAGTTATTTTTGATGTATAAAAATCAACCTCACCTCAATAAAACACACGATGTGACTAGTATGGCTAAAAGTGTCTGATATCAGTTTGAAATTGACATTAACTTTAGAAAACAACACAAGTGACATACGAAAAACTGAGAAAACGCGTTCGGATTGTTTTGATACTTTAGGAAAACAATCCATGAGCCATTTTTGATGTGTAAGAATATAATGCATGTCAATCTGATGCACGGTGTGACCGGTATGGCTAAAAGTGTCTGATATCTGTTTGAAATTGACATTAACTTTAGAAAAAAAAAACAAGTGACATACGGAAAACCGAGCAAACGCGTTCAAATTGTTTTGATACTTTAGGAAAATGACCCATGAGTCATTTTTGATGTTTAAAAATAAACTACAGCTCAATCTGATGCACGGTGGGACGGGTATGGCTAAAAGTGTCTGATATTAGTTTCAAATTGATATTAACTTTAGAAAAAAAACACAAGTGACATATAGAATACTGAGAAAACGCATTTGTATTGTTTCTATACTTTAGTAAAATGATACATGAGTCATTTTTGATGTTTAACAATCAACCGCACCTCAATCCAATGCACGGTGTGACCGGTATGGCTAAAAGTATCTGATATCAGTTTCAAATTTATCTTAACTTTAGAAAACAACACAAGTGACATATGGAATACTAAGAAAACACGTTCGGATTGTTTTGATACTTTAGTATAATGACTCATGAGTCATTTGTGATGTGTATGAATCAACCGCACCTCAATCTGACGCACAGTGTGACCGGTATGGCTAAAAATGTCTGATATCAGTTTGAAATTGACATTAAATTTAGAAAACAACCCAAGTGACATACAGAATACTAAGCAAACACGTTTGGATTGTTTTGATACTTTAGGAAAATGATCAATGATTCATTTTTTAGGTTTAATAATCAACCGCACCTCAATCCGATGCACGGTGTGACCGGTATGACTAAAAGTGTCTGATATCAGTTTCAAATTGATATTAACTTTAGAAAATAACACAAGTGACATATGGAAAACCAATAAAACACGTTCGGATTGTTTTGATACTTTAGGATAATGACCCATGAGTCATTTGTGATGTGTATGAATCAACCTCACCTCAATCCGATGCACAGTGTGACCGGTATGGCTAAAAGTTTCTGATATCAGTTTGAAATTGACATTAACTTTAGAAAACAACCCAAGCGACATACAGAAAACCAATTAAACACATTCAGGTTGTTTTAATACTATAGGAAAATTATCCATGAGTCATTTTTGATGTGTAAGAATCAACCGAACCTCAATCCGACGCATGGTGTGACCGGTATGGCTAAAAGTGTCTGATATCAGTTTCAAATTGACATAAACTTTAGAAAACAACACTACTAACATATGGTATACCAAGCAAACACGTTCAGATTGTTTTGATACTTTAGGAAAATGATCCATGAGTCATTTTTGACATGTAAAAATATACCTCACCTCAATCTGGTGTACGGTGTGACCAGTATGGATAAAAGTGTCTGATATCAGTTTAAAATCGACATTAGCTTTAGAAAACAACAAAAGTGACATATGAAAAACTGAGAAAACGTGTTCAAATTGTTTTGATACTTTAGGAAAATGATACATGAGTCATTTGTGACATGTATGAATCAATCTCACCTCAATCCAATACATGGTGTGACCGGTATAGCTAAAAGTGTCTGATATCAGTTTCAAATTGACATTAACTTTAGAAAACAACACAAGTGACATACGACAAACTAATAAAACACATTCGTATTGTTTTGATACTTTAGGAAAATGATCCATGAGTCATTTTTGATGTTTATGAATCAACCGTACCTCAATATAACACACGGTGTGACCAGTATGGCTAATATTGTCTGATCTCAGTTTCAAATTGACATTAACTTTAGAAAACAACACAAGTGACATACAGAAAACCGAGAAAACGTGTTCAGATTGTTTTGATACTTTAGGACAACGATCCATGAGTCATTTTTGACATGTACGGATCAAATACACCTCAATCCAATGCACGGTGTGACCGGTATGTCTAAAAGTTAGAAAACAACACTACTGACATACGGAATACTGAGAAAACATGTTCGGATTGTTTTAATACTTTAGGAAAACAATCCATGAGTCATTTTTTATGTTTATGAATCAACTGCACCTCAATCCGATGCACGATGTGACCAATAAATATTTTCATTAGATAAAGAATCAATATTTATTAAATGAGATAAATTATCGAAAAACATATTGATTTTACATTATTCCCTTTCATTGTTATCAGAACGAAAACATTTGAGTTTATCATTTCCATATTTTAGTTTCACATTTCCATATGAATGTATTCTTTCATATTAATGTTGTAATTTTTTTTCATTATTGTATAACTAACATAATATTTGTTTTCTTATATAGGTTAATTTTTTCCCTGAGATCAGATGCTTTGTTCAGCAACAAATACCGTGGATTACAATTTTTGAGAGATGATCACGGATATCAAAGGATGAAACATTAATGTTTATAACTATTGTTGGATAATTGTAATTGTAACCATGTAAAACATTGTTTTAAATGTATATATCAGTGTGTGTTTTTTGTATTCATGATGTTAAGTAAATTTATATAGCATTGTTTGTCAAAATATTATGTGCGCTTTGTTGTCTTTCGGTTCTTGGTTCGTGTGCAGGTGATATTTTGTGCAGGTGTGCAGGTGCTAGTTGTGCAGGTGCAGGGGAAGGTGCCTTTATCAGCGCTTTTTTGAGCACTGATAAAGGACTCCTTTAACAGCGCTAAAAGAGTGCTGATAAAGGGCCCTATTATCAGCGCTCAAGATAGCGCTGATAAAGGCACCCCTTTATCAGCTCTAGAAAAGCACTGTTAATGCCAGCGTAGATAAAGGGGGGGTCCCCTTTATCAGTGCTCCAAAAAGCACTGATAAAGGGGACCCCTATCTAGGCCGGCATTAACAGCTCTTTTCTAGCGCTGTTAATGTCAGGTTTTAGCGTTGATAAAAGGCTAAGTTGTAGTAGTGGTTTTTAATTCATGTAATTAATGTTATAAATTTAGTCTTTTAAAAAATAATTTTTTCAACTTTACTTATTAATTTTTAATATAGCTTCAGCTAATATTATTTATTCATTTTTAATATTTATTATTTTTTATTTTTTTTGGAATTTATTCATTTTTTAATATTTATTGATACATATTTGTTTATTAGGTTTTAATATTTTCAATTTTTTTTTGTAATTTATATGATTAATAATTATTCATTTTTATTTATTAAGTTTTAATAAATTTAATATGTTTGAAAGTTGCAGTTGGGGGTGGCACCTGAGTAGTAAACCTCGTGATTCTACATCCAAATGACCATGTTTTGAATCTTGGCAAGCCCCTTGGGGGATTTACGATGCAGACATGATGCAGGAAAGTAGTGACGCAGGCATGATGCAAGTAGGTGGTGACACAAACATGATGCAGGCAAGTTGATACATACATGACGCTCCACTAGGCCATCAGACCATGTTCATGAGTTACTTGGCCTTTGTCTTATACACCATGTAATGGGTCTTCCTTTACTCAAATAGAAAGAGGTCCTTTCTTTCATAATAAAAATAGGCTTCAGCCTCAACTTTTTAAAAAACAATATATGTTTGAAATTTATATAATAAATTTATTTAAATGTATTTTTTAATATTTTGGTAATTTAAATAGTTAATGTGATTAATTTTTAATAATTTTTTATTTATATAATAAATATTTTTTATTTATATAATAAATATTTTTTATTTATTAGTTTTTATTCATTTTTATATGTTTGTAATTTATGTAATTAATGTTATGGATTTATTTTTTTAATTTTTTTTATAATTTATTCATTTTTAATATTATTTCATTTAATATTATTTATTCCTTTTTAATATTTATTAATTTTTAATATTTTTTAAATTTATTCATTTTTTAATATTTATTTATGCAAATTTATTTATCAAGTTTTAATATTTTCAATATGCTTTTAATCTATATGATTAATAATTTTTCATTATTATTTGTTAATATTTAATATTTTAATGTGTTTTTAATTTATATTATTAATTTATTTTAATTATTTTTTAATATTTTTTAAATTTAAATAGTTAGTATAATTTATTTTTAATAATTTTTATATCTGTATAATTAATATTATTTATTCATTTTTATTACATTTTTTTCAGTGTTAGATTATGCACTAATAAAAGTATATTTTATCAATGCTAAAAAATAATCAGTTATAAATACATATTTTATAAGTACTTTTGAGTGTTGATAAAGGTATTGATTTATCATCACTAAAAAAGCATTGAAAACAGCTGTATTTATGTGAACTTATTATTTTAGAGTTGATAAGATTTTAATTTATTAGAACTTTTTAGTTAGTATTAATAAAATCTTTTTCCCTTAAAAAGAAACCTAGAAAATCATTACTCTCCTCGCAACGCATTCAAGCTCTTGTTGAACTGAACATTTGTAGCAACCAAACTTATTCTTTGGAAAAATAAAAATACAAAACTAAAGGTATGATATTATGAACTTGTTTTTAAGTATTATTAGTCGATCTTTTAGGTGTTTTTCATGATTTATTTGATTTTATCTTTTTATATTTATCTGTAATAGTTCTTCCCATATGTGTTCATCTATAACTAGTTTTTTTCTTTTTTATTCCCTATTTTTTTGGATGAGTCAACCCTTTCTGGGTGCTTTCCATTTTGATTGATGATTTTTCTTGATTTTCCTGATTTTTGGGTTGTTATTCCAGTTTTTATATATAAATATAGAAAATATATAGTGATTTCTTAAAAAATAATTTAAAAAATTATTACTTGATATTAATTGAAAATTTAAATGATGTTCAATGTAACGAAAATGCTTTTTATCTATTAAATGAAATTTGGAATCCACATAATGAAGAACTAATTCATGAATTAGGTGGTGAATTAATAGGTTGACTAATTTTCAGATAATAAATTAATGTTAGTGATTTTATAATAAATATAGGACTCATAAATGTTATTTGATTCAAGATTATTCATTTGGTTATAGTTTGGTTCAAGAAAGTAATTATATTTGAAATGTGAATGATCGAATTGTATGATCAATGAGTTTTTATATGAAGAAGGTATAGCTAGAAGCAAAGCTCCTGACCTTATATTAAAGAAATGAAAAAAGATAACTTGAGAGTGGATGAGGTCAAACAAAGAGACAAGACCTCATCTAGAAAACTGGTTTAAGAGTCATAAAATGAAATTTCATTTCCATATCCATAATCATAATCACCAGTAGTTTCCCATTCAGATTGTGATTGAGCCTGATTGAGAATCCTTTTCATTGCTACCATGGGCCTTTCTTTCTCTGAAGTGGGCTTGACCATTAATGATTTGGAGGATGATATGGTAGAAACATTCCTTGGTGTAGTGGAATAATATTTTTGTGTCCTTTTTTTGGAGGATCCATATCACTCATACCCCCTTACCATTAATGAAAACATCCTTAAAGGAAACAACCCCACCACTACCAATAGGTCTAGTGGTGTCTAATAAAATCATATGTTGTTCTTTATCACATTCATCATCCGAGATGTTTCACCATTTATCAATTTTTGATAAATTGGAATGTTAATGGGTTTTTAATAGAAACGTGAAATGAGATATGATGTTTTCTTAGATATATGTGTGTGTGTGTGTTTCATTTGTTTTTTATATGTATAAATATATTTGTATATATATTTTTGTTTATGTGTGTTTGAGTATTGATATATCTAGATTTATATGTATATATTTTTATATTTTTATATATATAAATTTATATCCTTATATATTAATATTAGTTTTTATTATATTTAAATCCTCAAATTTACTTGAAAATAACCATCACATTATGAATGAAGTTACATACTTCGCACAAGGAAAACAATCTACACCAAGAGAGAAGACTTAATTCTTTCCAAAACATAGTCTTTATCATATGTCTATATTTTTCATTGTATTATAAAACATAGGTTTTATATCTATTATTTTATATAATTTATATATGTATTTATTAAAATTTATAATTATATTTTTTAAAGTTACTTTATATAATTTTAAAAATAAAAAAACGATACATCATATGCATACCTTATGTATATTTATTTATTTATTGTCAAGTATCAATATTTTTAAACCAAATAGGATTAATATGAATAAAAAATAGATATATGTTAATCATATGACAAAGGAGAATGAATATAGGGTTAAAGAGTGTGTCAAATTCACAATAGAGCATGAAATAACCCTTCTAAGATCCTTTGTGTTTATGTTGTTATTATTCAAGACAAATTAGTCTAGAGGAGTTGGAATAATATCTCATCTATCATGGAATATATTGAAGCTATAAATTCTGGACTAAAACTGGGGAAGAATTGAATATAAATACTAACTAGGGTGATGCTATGATTTATGGATCATCTGATATGATTACAAGTGTAAATGATGGTGGTGGTCAAATTAAAGAAATAACAATGATAATTGAAGATGATCTTCATGACTATCCAAATATATTTGAGAATTTAAAAAGTTATGAAAAGAGACTATTTTACATCAATTATATTAAATATACAACATTGTCATCCGTATTGAAGCTATATAATTGAAATCTAGTAGTGGATGGAGCGACCCTAGCTTTACAGAACTACATGGTCTCTTAAATGATATGATATCATAAAAAATGTGCTTCCTTGTCGAACATATGATTCCAAAAGAATTATACTTTAAATGGGTATGATATTTGAAATAATACATGCATATCTTATTGATTGTATATTGTTTCACACAAACCACGAATCACTTAAAAATCCCCAAAATGTGGTGCAACTCGATACAACAAAGATGATTTAAGTCCTTCGAAATTTGTATGATACTTTCTAATCATTAAAATGTTTTGACAACTATATAGATGTGAGGAGATCGTTAGAAAATTGGAATTCCTTGTTGATATATGAATTCAACATGGGAAACTATGTCACCCAATGGACTATCCTCATAGAAAAATATTGATCATGAGTATCCTAAATATGGAAACAAGATGAGAATCCTATAACTTGTGCTATATATATATATAGATTGAATCCTTTTGGTGTATAAAGTATTAATCATAATACATGGCTAGTTATGTTGGTAAATTATAACATTCCACTATGGTTATATATGAAGTAAAAATACATTATATTATCTCTACTTATATCTAGAACAAAAAAAAAACTAGTAATGGTATTGACATTTATTTTAGTTCCATTGATCGAAGATCTAAAATTGACGTGGGATATAGGTGTTACATTATATGATGCTCATAGAAGTGAATAGTTCACATTTAGATCTATGTTGTACTGGATGATAAATGAATTTCCTATTTATGGAAATATATTAGGATATAACATTAAAGGAATATTGGGGTGTCCCATCTGTGAAGAATGTATACACTTAGTTTGGTTAAAACATTCCTCAAAGATTGTTCTTTTATGACATTATAAATTTTTACCCTGATGACATAAATACCGATCTTGGATGACATCATTTGATAATAATATAGAACAAGGTATAATGTCGTCTCCATTAACACATGATCAATGGTTCGATAAATTAAATGATATTGTCACTATTTTTGATTAACCTTCTTCAAAGAACCTTACAAAAATAGGTTGGAAAAAGATATTATTTTTTTGAATTACCATACTATAATTGTTTGTATGTCAGACATTTTCTTGATTCCATGAACATAGGAAAAAAATGTATGTGATAGTGTTATTGGAACATTACTAAATGAAACCAGAAAAACAAAGGATGAAATTAAGGCTAGGTTTGGAAATATTTACATATGGATAAGAGAAGAGTTGGTGCCAATAAAGGATTCAAGGCATATTTTTCTTCTTGTATCATCTTACACTCTTTATAAGTAAGAGAGATATTAATTTTCCAACTTTATAAATATTTTAAAAGTTCTAGAGGGGAATTCACCAAATATCAATAATATCATGTCAATGGATGATTTGAAGTTAATGTGTTGAAAATCACATGAATTTCATGTTTTGATACAAGATTTAATGTCACACCCCGACCACAGACGCCCATGTTTTTGTTTTTTTCTCAGTCCCGCGACTCTAGGTAGAGTCGGTTTTGGGTCCGGGTTTGAATTTTTTTTTGAATCTTTGATGCTTTCGGTGGGTCTTGGACGTATGCGCAGTCACCGCACTGGTAGAGGTCACCACGTATTTGGTCCGGGTGGGTGCGCGGTCACCGCACATTCGGTCTGATCATGCGTTTGGACCTAGTGAGTGCGCGGTTGCCCACCTGTTTAGATAAATGATAAAATTAAATGAATAAATTAAATTGAAAATAATTTTATAAAATGTTTAATAAAAATAATAAAAATAATTTATAATATTGTTATTATTATTATTATTATTTTTTTTGGATTATTATTATTATTATTATTATCATTTATATATTATTATTTAGTTACTTTACTTTTATTTATTTATTTTATCTTATCTTTTTTTTCTTCTTATTCTTTCTCTTTCCCTTCCTTTTTTCTTGTTTCTACATGGCTATTCCCCCTTGCTTGCTTCCTCCCACGTGACCTGCCCGCGACCAGCCCTCCCTGTTTTCCCTCTCCGCATGCGCCAACCGCTCCCCAGGTCACCGCCCTCGTCTCACGCCCCGATCGGCTTCGCTCATACCCTGTCGTTGCCCATTGCTCTGCCTCTGCCCAGCTGCTCCTCCTACCTCTTCTCATCCAACCCGCGCAGTAGCAAAACCCACTCTAGTAGCGGCTCCGCCTCCTACAAGCGTCATCCACATGCTGCTCGCCCTACACGACCACGTCTAGCCGCCTCCCTCCTGCCCTGCAGTCGTGGGCCTCGCACAGTAGTGCCACACCCCAGCCCTTGCATGCGGCTCCCCTTCTCTCCCCATGGACGATGACCTCCCTGCTGAGCTGCATGCTCCCCTTAGCTGATCCCCCTCTTCCAAGCGCGCCACCAGGCTCCACACGCTTCTCCTGATCTGCCCGCCACCTTGCACCCAGCTCCCTGCTGTAGCACCATAGTGCCTCCCCCTACCCTATGACTGTACGACACTTTTTTCCTCCCGCACCCTCACCGTTTCTCCCTGATCAGCACACCCGAGAAGAACCCCCTCCCTATTTGCTACTCCAGTTCCCTCTTCACTGGCCGACCAGTACGCACCCGGACTCCTCCCACTGTTCGCACAACCAACACCCGCCGTCTGACCACCGCGACATCGCCCTTCTCTAGCCAGCAGCAGTGTAGCAACCCCCTATCTATTCCTCCACCGGCCTGGTGACCCCCCTACTGTAAGAATCTAGATCTTCATTTCAGGTATGTTTTCCCTTTTTCTGGAGTTTTTGGGAAAAATAAAGTTTCTGGAAATTTTTGAAGTACACGTCGTGTACTTTCTGAGTAAACGCCATGTACTCTTTTCCCACTCAAATCCGTGTGATATCCATGTCCGGGCCACACACACGATGTGTAGGGGTGACGTGGAGGCTGATTTTGGCAGAGTACGGAAAAAACTAGTACACACTGTGTACTCTGGAAGTACACGTCGTGTACTTTTCTTTTTTTCACTAAACACACCGAGGTCGCACCTGACGGACAAAACTTGCTTCTTCTAGGTTCCGTTCGTTCGAGAGTGACGAGGATCCACGAATCTTCAACGAGCCCTCGCCTCTCTGTCTATTCTCCGATTCGAGCTCTGTCGATTATGTTGGAAGCGCAGCAGTGAGTTCTCCGTTCTGCTTGAGCCTTGTTTTCCAATTCTTTCTCTTTCTCAAGTTATCATCGGTTGAATGTTTTGAGCATTTTCGTAGATCTTCGTCGTTCTAAGGAGAATCAATCTGTGTGGATCAAGTATATTGATCTCCTAGCATCTAGGTAGGTGGTTTGTTCCTTTATGTAGAAAGTCGATGAGTATTTTGTGAAAATTCCACCAATACCCTTGAATGGGGTATTGCGTGTTCCTTTTTTTCCCTTGTTGTATTGCCTTCTTTTCTCGATTTCTAGAGTAGATGTTTTGCCTGTGAATATGGTAGTTTTTACTTTACTCTGGATGGTTTCTATGCTTGTTCTACCTGTTTGGCATTTTTTCAGTTTCCATGCCTAGTTATAGGATAGTGGAACCATTTCTTTGTTATGTTATTGAGCCATATATTGATAGCCAAGTCGTTCTTGAGGTTTACTTGGGATGATACACACACTGAGTATTTTTATTTCCACATCGGACTGTGAGAACCTAGTGTAGTAGACCATATGGAGAATGGACGTAAGGGCTTCTCCAGAGTGTCTTTTAATACGATGCGAGACTACAGGGGGAATTGACGATGAGTGCTTCCTCAGAGAGTCTGTAGTTCCTCTACACGGGCCACATGGGGAATGAGATGTTGAGTGCTTCCTTAGAGAGCCTTTAGCACGATACGAGACTATAGGGGGAATTGGCGGTGAGTTCTTCCTCATAAATTCTTTTCTTAGCTGAACCAGAGGGGTGAGACTGTGTGTGCCTCCTAGAGGGTTTCTAGTACTTGTAGGTTGAACCATAGGGGTTAGGATGTGAGAGCTACCCAGAGGGTTAACTGTTTCCTTCTTGTTGCTAGTTGTTTACTTGTTTACTTTATATGTTAGAACTGTGGATTGTAGCTATTGTGTGTTTTTTCTGTTTACTACTTCCTGCACTCTTACTTGCCTTGTATTCATTGACTGTTAGGCACAAATCTTTGGGTGATTGCCTACTGGGATTGTATCTCACACCCTGTTTGGGCCATGCTTTTGGGCCCAATCAGACTTTGTTTCTGCAGGTATAGATAAGGGCAAGCGCCCTTTGACTTCCGGTACTTGATTGTTTGGAGCTATAGAGCATGGGATCAAGCTATGACTTGCGATGCTGAGGAGTTTACTTTGTTTTTCTTTTGCACTTTGGTTTAGCATTGTATTCAAAATTGTAACTTGTTTGGATGTTTTCCTAGACACATATGTATCATGCATCATTTACATATATTTCAGATGCAGTTGTTTATTTATTAGTCTTCCGTTGTTTACTCTTTTATGGTTGTCTACTGTTTCCTCTATTGTTGTTATTTGTTTTATCTTCTGCTATGTACTCTTCAAATGAGGGCATAGTTTCCCCACTATCACACCCAAGGCCCTCGCTACTAGTCAGAAGCCTCTAGCGTTTGGGGAAATGCACTTTAGGCCATGTGATCAACCGGGTACGAGGTGCCACTGGGTGGCTTCCAGAACCAGGACATTACAAAGTGGTATCAGAGGAGTTCTTTTCTCTTGCTTTACTGTTTAGAGCCTTGAGCCAGGGATAGGATGGATCCAGTACTTGGTATTAAGCTGTGCTCAGGAGTAGCTAACCTGTGTATAGGGAAAATCCATACTACCTCGTTAATTGCAGTTCTAGTTTTGAGATTTTACGGTTGAGATAATTTCACCTAAAGTGATTCACATGTTTTGTGTTGTTATTGTCTTGACTATTGTGGTTCTATTTCTGTCGCAACCCGATGAGATGAGGGTATGCCATCTCATGCATCATATAGGCACTTGTAGAAATCACATGCCATGAATTCTTGTCATGCCATCTAGGGTGCATTAGTGATTGCATGCTGTTGTGATAGAATTTTTGTAGATTATGCATGCTGTTGTGATAGATACTTGATAGAATATCTGCTACCTTGTTAGAGTATTGTTTGTATTCCACTTTGCTTAAATAAACACCAAATTTTGATTCTTGAGGTGTTATGGTCCCTCTTGAATCGGAAGTTGGTGGATCATGATCCTGTTTTCTCTTGTATATGACTATAGGAGATTCCAAGATTTGATTCGTGAGGAGTATGGGTCCTCACGGATCGGAATTTGGCACCTCTTTTCCTTGTTTTCAGTGTTTATGGGCTTCTGTGCAGTTTCTGAGCTACTGCCCAGAAAAACCCAGAATACACGGCTTGTACTTTTGGATACACGTTGTGTAGTTTTCAGGCCGTGTCACCGACCGTGTGAGCAGAAACACGGTGTCATGAAAGTAACCTCAGGAACACGCCGTGTACGGTAGGTACACGCCGTGTAGTAGTGAGCCGTGTACCTGGCCGTGTCACTAACAACACGGGTCGGGGGAGCTCATGTCATACACGTCATGTGTTGTATGAACACGCCGTGTATCCTTGTCCTCAGTACCCGTCTGTGTCACGAAAAACACGGGACGATGTTCTATCCTCCTATACATGTCGTGTTTGTTCATAACATGCTGTGTAAGGGTCAGCCGTGTACTGGTCCGTGTCGCCAACAACACGGGCCAGGAAAATCTTCGAGTACACATCATGTTTGTTCAGAACACGCCGTGTAGTCTCAGCCGTGTATCTGGCCGTGTAACTAACAACACGGGTCATTGACACCTTTTCTACTACACACCGTGTCTACAAGGAACACGCCGTGTAGTCTCAGTTTAAGAAGACCGTGTGGGTTAGCCATGTAAAGAGACTCAGGCATGGGAGTAGAGTTAAGAACATGCCGTGTGTGGGGACAACATGCCGTGTAGTCTGGGGTTTTACACGACCAGGGGTGGCAGAATTACACGCCCATGTTTATGGTTTAAGTGAACACGCCATGTAGTTTTTATACACGCCGTGTAGTCGTGTTTTGTAAAACTTAACCATTTTTCTCTCATGTTCCCATTTTGTACTCTTGTGTTCTCTGTCTTTGTTAATCCTGATCTGAGACTTGCTTTTGATCTTTCAGAGTTATGCCTCCGAGACATCCTCCGGTTGTACGTTTGTCGTCAGGCAGTGATCAGACGCCAGATATGGCTGATCAAGGACTTCCTGTCGATCCTCCAGTCGGGCCAGCCTTGGCACCGGCTGTCATACCAGTTGTAGGCGCTGATGCACAGTTCAGGGAAGGGTTTATGAGGATGATGCAGACCTTCCAGGGAGCACCTCCTCCTACCATGACTATTTCAGACTTGACGTGGGTTTTCCAGCAGCAACATCCTCCTACTTTCTCGGGGGAAGGAGGACCACAGGCTGCAGAGTCATGGATGAAAGCCATGCTAACTATCTTCGAGCATCTGGATACACCTCTAGAGAGGCGGGTCAAGCTCGATACCTACATGCTATGAGACTCTGCCAAAAGTTGGTGGGACGTGATCTCACAGGTGGGTCATCAGTAAGTTATGGCTTGGGAGGAGTTTCAGCGCGTGTTCTACGACTACTTCTACCCGGTGACCCTGAGGTCTGATCGAGCCTGGGAGTTCATGAGCTTAGAGAAGGGTACTCTTTCTGTCATGGAGTATTCCTCTCGTTTCACCAAGCTACAGCGTTTCACACCCCTCCAGGATGGGAGTGGAGTGTTCTTAACAAGGAAGTTTGAGGATGGTCTCAGGCGGGAGATCCGCTCGCAGGTGAATATTTTCCAGTTGACTTCCATTACTTCCATCGTCAACCAGGCGCTGATTGCAGAGCACAATCTGAGAGACTCAGGAGCTGCGAGCTAGGGTGGTTCTGCTTCCAGAGCTAGTTTTCCTCTAGATGATAGCAAGAAGCACCATATAGAGTCTACGCGCGGTGATCCGAGGAAGTGAGATGCATCGTCAGGCAGCCAGGTGATATGCTACCAGTGTGGCCGGTCAGGGCACACAAGGCCACAGTACCAAAGAGACCCTGTGGAGTGCCGATCTTGCGGCAAGATGGTTCACCTTCAGCATTTCTGCCAGGTTTTCTCACCAGAAACTGGTGACCGGGGTTCTTCCATGACTCCTAGTTCAGGAGCAGCACCACCAGTTTCTCACCAGTTGGGGAACTGGAGTTCTTCCGCCTATTCGGGCCGAGGTGGAGGCCGAGGCTGTGGTAGTTAGTCACCAGTCCTTCAGCGGTAATAGGGAGTATCAGCTCAGAGTGTTCAGGCAGGGTCACAGGGACGCGGTGCAGGATAGGATTTTGCGGTGGATCAGACCTATCAGGAGTAGGATCTCGGACCTTCTACCGTTAGAGGTACGATTTTAGTAGCCTCAGTTTTATCTTCATCTCTTTTCGATACTGGTGCTACACATAGCTTCATCTCTGTTTCTTTCATGGAGAGCCTTGGGCTCTGTATCCTTTCTTTAGCCGACTTTTTGACACTAGACACACCCATGGGAGTGAGAACATCTAGTGTACATCAGTGTAGAGAGTGCCCTATCGAGGTTGTAGGGTATCGTTTCTCATGGGATCTCTAAGTCCTAGAGATAACGGGCTATGATGTCATTCTAGGAATAGACTAGCTAGTTCCCTTCCAGGCGGTCGTCGACTGATACCGCTGTAGGTTTAGTTTCATCTCACCATAGGGTGAATCCTTTCTTCATAGAGGCGAATGGGACGTTCGGGTGAGTCGAGCGGGACTCGAGAATCTTGGGCTAGGAGGGGTGACAGTCCATATTTCTAGTCTTTATCTGGATGATCAGGGGACTCAACAGTTGGAATTTCCTCCAGTGGTGGATCGCTTTAGGTATGTCTTTCCAGATGACTTTTCAGGTTTGCCTCCAGAGCGTGAGGTAGACTTCTCTATTGAGCTCATGCCAGGAGCGGCACCGGTTTCCATTCCTCCTTATAGGATGGCCACACCTGAGTTGCAGGAGATCAAGAAGCAGTTGGAGGAGTTTCAGGAAAAGGGTTTCATCCAACCCAGCACTTCTCCTTGGGGTTTTCCTGTCCTGTTTGCGAAGAAGGCAGACGGTACCCTTCAGCTTTGTGTGGATTATCGGAAGCTGAATCAGTTGACGGTCAAGAGCCGATATCCCTTGCTGAGGATCGATGACCTCTTTGATGAGCTTCGAGGAGCCCAGTTGTTCTTGAAGATCGACTTGAGGTCTGGTTATCATTAGTTGCGCGTTATACCATCAGATATACCTCTGACAACCTTCAGGAGTAGGTATGGTCTATACGAGTATACAGTCATGCTGTTCGGTGTCACGAACGTGCCTGCAGTTTTCATGGCACTGATGAACTGAGTGTTTCATCCTTACTTGGATTCCTTCATTGTGGTCTTCATAGACGATATCTTGGTGCACTCTCACACTCGACACAGCCATGCCACTCATCTTGAGATCGTTCTGAGTACACTGAGAGAGCATCGACTTTATGCTAAACTCTCTAAGTTCCACTTATGGATGGATCAGATTCACTTCTTGGGACACGTCATCTCAGAGGCAGGAGTATCTGTGGACCCAGAAAAAGTGAGAGCTATAGTCTCCTGGGAGCAGCCGAAGAACATTTTTGAGGTACGGAGTTTTCTAGGGCTGGATGGATACTACAGGTGCTTCATTCAGGACATTTCATGCCTAGAAGCACCTTTGACAGGTCTGACCAAGAAGGGGGCGAAGTTCGTATGGTCAGATTGTTGTGAGTCATCCTTTCAAGAGATGAAGGGAAGGTTGACGTCGGCACCGATACTAGTCTTTCCAGAGCCAGGAAAGAGCTATACAGTCTATTATGATGCTTTAGGTATCGGTCTAGGAGTTGTGCTTATGCAGGGAGATGGAGTTGTTGTGTATGGGTCTTGGCAGTTGAGGCTACATGAGAGGAACTACCCTACACATGATCTGGAGTTGGCAGCTTTTGTTCATGCCTTACACTGTTGTAGACACTATCTATTGGGAGAGCACTTTTTGGTCTTCACCGACCACAAGAGGCTCAAGTATATATTCAATCAGTGTGATATGAATCTGAGGTAGCACAGGTGGGTTGATTATCTTCAGTATTTTGATTTCGATCTTGCCTATACGTCGGGAAAGGGCAACGTAGTGGCAGATGCGTTGTGCAGGAGAACTCAGGTTCAGGCAGTTTAGGAGGCCAGTAGTGAGTGGCAGCTTATGGCTCTGTTCTTTGAGATGCATCTGGAGGTGCACGACAGACAGGGACAAACTTACCTATCTTCTGTAGCTGTTACCTCTATACTTCTTGATCGGGTATGGATGAGTCAACTATTAGACTCAGAGGTCTTAGTCATGCGGGAGAGTGTGTCAGGAGAGGACCCTTCTCCTGGACGGACATTTGGTGAGGATGAGATCTTTCATTTCTAGGGACGTGTATGGGTGTCAGTAGACATACGCGAGGAGCTGATGCGGTATTTTCATTCCTCTGTTTGGGCAGTTCATCCTGGCATCACCAAGATGTATCGGGATCTTCATCGCCAGTACTGGTGGCCAGGTATGAAGAGGGATGTTGCTGGTTTCATCTTGCGGTGTTCTACTTGTCAGCAGGTGAAAGCAGAGCATCAGTGAACAGCAGGACTTTTACAGCAGTTACCCATTCCGGAGTGTAAGTGGAACGATGTTGCGATGGACTTCGTCACCGGGTTGCCGAGGTCGCCTCGGGGGAACGATGCTTTTTGGGTTGTCTTCGATAGGCTCACGAAGGTTGCTCACTTATTGCCGATCAAGGAGACCTTCATTGTCGATGATCTGGGATGACTTTACATCTGAGAGATTGTGCGTCTACATGGAGTTCCACACTCCATTGTTTCAGACAGGGATGCGTGTTTTACTTCTCGGTTCTGGCAGGGGCTTCAGAAGGATTTGGGTACATAGGTACTTCTGAGTACGGCATACCATCCCCAGATTGATGGCCAGTCCGAGCACACGATCCAGGTGCTTGAGGATATGCTCCGAGCTTGCATCCTAGAATTTGGAGGTTCTTGGGAGAAGCATATTCCTCTGGTGGAGTTCGCCTACAACAATAGTTTCCATGTGACCATTCAGATGGCACCATATGAGGCTTTCTACGGTAGGTCAGGCCGATCACCCTTATGCTGGCTGGAGGCAGGAGAGACAGCTTTGTTGGGACCTTGTCTTGTTCAAGAGACCTCAGAGTAGATAGAGCTGATTCGGAAGCGGATGGCTACAACACAGTCTCGGCAGAAGTCTTATTCTGATCAGCAGAGACGACCCCTGGAGTTCGAGGTTGGAGATCAGGTTTTCCTGTGTGTCGCACCGAGGTTGGGACACAAGAGGATTTGGAGACAGGGCAATCTTTCACCATGGTACGTCAGGACGTTTGAGGTGTTGGGGAGAGTGGGACTGATTGCTTATCGGTTGCAGTTACCTATGAGGTACTAAGCCATGCACAACGTCTTCCACGTCTCTCAGCTCCGATGTTACTTTTCAGACCTGTCTCATGTCTTTCAGCTCGAGGAGGTTGAACTTGAAGCGAATGCGTCGTTTGAGGAGCATCCTATCCGGATTGTCGATCACAGTATTAAGGTTCTCCGCGGGCAGTCTGTTCCTCTAGTACGGGTGCTATGGCAGCACATGCGAGTACAAGATGAGACCTGGGAGAGGGAGGCTGATATACGATCGCAGTGGCCGGAGCTGTTCGAGGTTTCTTCTTCTACGCCTCTCTAGGGAAATTCGAGGAAGAATTTCTTTAAGGGGGGAAGTTTGTAAGAACCCGAATCTTCATTTCAGGTATGTTTTCCCTTTTTCTGGAATTTTTGGAAAAAATAAAGTTTCTGGAAATTTTTGAAGTACACGCCGTGTACTTTCTGAGTACACACCACATACTCTTTTCCCACTCGAATCCGTGTGATGGCCGTGTTCGGGCCACACACACGATGTGTAGGGGTGACGTGGAGGCCGATTTTGGTAGAGTACGGAAAAACCTAGTACACGCTGTGTACTCTAAAAGTACATGCTGTGTACTTTTCTTTTTTTCATTAAACGCACTGGGGTCTCTCCTGATGGACAGAACTTTCTTCTTCTAGGTTCCGTTCATCCGAGAGCACCGAGGATCCGTGAATCTTCAACGAGCCCCCACCTCTCCATCCGTTCTTCAATTCGAGCTATGTCGATTGCATTGGAAGTGCAGCGGTGAGTTCTCCATTTTTCTTGATCCTTGTTTTCTAATTCTTTCTCTTTCTCAAGTTATCATCAGTTGAAAGTTTTGTGTGTTTTCATAGATCTTCATCGTTCTAAGGAGAATCAATCTACGTGGCTCAAGTATATTGATCTCCTAGAATCCAGGTAGGTGGTTTGTGCCTTTCTGTAGAAATTCGATGAGTATTTTGTGAAAAATCCACCAATACCCTTGAACGGGGTATTGCGTGTTCCTTTTTTCTTTTTTTGTATTGCCTACTTTGCTAGATTGCTAGAGTATATGTTTTTCCTGTGAATATGGTAGTTTTTACTATACTATGGATGGTTGCTATGCTTGTTCTGCCTGTTTAGAGTTTTTCCAGTTTCCATTCCTAGTTGCAGGATAGTGGAACTGTTGCTTTGTTATGCTGTTGAGCCATAGATTGATAGCCAAGTAGTTCTTGAGGTTTACTTGGGATGATATGCGTGCTGTGCATGTTTATTTCCACACAGGACTATGAGAACCTAGTATAGTATACCATAGGGAGAATGGACATAAGGGCTTCTCCAGAGTGTCTTTTAATACGATACGAGACCACATGGGGAATTGATGATGAGTGCTTCCTCAGAGAGTCTGTAGTTCCTCGACGTGGGCCACAGGGGGAATGAGACGTTGATTGCTTCCCCAGAGAGCCTTTAGCACAATACGAGACTATATGGGGAATTGATGGTGAGTGCTTCCTCAAAAAGTATTTTCTTAGCTGAACCAGAGGGGTGAGACTGTGTGTGCCTCCTAAAGGGTTGCTAGTACTTGTAAGTTGAACCATAGGGGTTAGGCTGTGAGATCTACCCAGAGGGTTACCTATTTCCTTCTTGTTGCTTGTTGTTTACTTGTGTACTTTATATGTTAGAATTGTGGATTGTAGTTGTTGTGTGTTTTTTTATGTTTACTACTTCCTACACTCTTACTTGCCTTGTATTCATTGACTATTAGGCACAGATCTTTGAGTGATTGCCTACTGGGATTGTATCTCACACCCTATTTGGTCCATGATTTTGGGCCTAAGAAGACTTTGTTGTTGCAGGTATAGATAAGGGAAAGCGCCCTTCGACTTCCGGTACTTGATTGCTTGGAGCTGCAGAGCATGGGACCAAGATATGTTTTACGATGCTGAGGAGTTTACTTTGTTTTTCTTTTGCACTTTGGTTTAGTATTGTATTCAGCATTGTGACTTATTTAGCTGTTTTCCTAGACACATATGTATCATGCATCATTTACATATATTTCAGCTGCAGTTGTTTATTTATCAGTCTTACGTTGTTTACTCTTGTATGGTTGTCTACTGTTTCCGCTATTGTTGTTATTTATTTTCTCTTCTACTGTGTACTCTGCCAGTGAGGGCATAGTTTCCCCACTATCACACCCAAGGCCCTCACTGCTAGTTGAAATCCTCTGGAATTTGGGGAAATGTGCTTGAGTCCATGTGACCAACCGGGTAGGGGGCGCCTCTGGGTGGATTCCGGAACCGGGACGTTACACCTGCGCAGCACCTAGGCCACCTACTCGCTCTGGCCAACAGCTTTCTCCGGCAACCAGCGGGAGTGAATCCTCTGTCTGGTACCCTCTAACTGACTCCACACCCGCTGACCACGCACTTCCCATCAAGCCAGCACCGCTTCCTACCTTGCGGCAGCACCGCACCACCCGTGCGCACCTGCCTCTGACCTGGCAGGACCTCTTTCCGAACCGTCGTGCATCCTCTGATTGACCATGAACCCTTCTCGGGCGCGCGACAAGCATCCGCCGCCAGAGGTTAGTGGTTTGAGTTCGCATCATTTCTCCTGCACTGAAAATCATGTGAGGTTTGATTTGTCTCTTGTTTGATTATTTTAAATTAACATTTATGTCTTCTTTTGTTTTTGTGTGTTTGTTGCAGGCAATGGCATGCGCGTTCTTGTGCGCCTGTGCAAGGCATGCCTCATCGCCGTACCCGAGCTGCAAGTCGAGGTAGGTCCCCCATTTCACTCATCTTTAAATTTAGAATTTATTAATTTCTTGATGTATTATTAATTTTAATAAATAGGAAATAATATAACATAATTAAATTTGAAATGATTATTTGGTGTAAAAAGAGCCTTTTATTTTATACATGACGCCTAGAATATTTTCTTGACATACGGACACCCAGTAGTGAAGGAATGCCCATTTGGATTTTAAACACAATTCACAGAATTTAAAATGTAGTTTTGGTTTAAAAGATAAATTATTTCTTCTGAACAAGTGTTTTGGGTTTTCTTGAGAAATGTTTCTTTTTGATGAAAAATGATGTTTTATTAAATAGTGGTTTGACATGTGAATAAATGTGTTGGTTTCATTTTTAGAAACACTTAGAGGCCCGTTTGGCACTTTTAAAATGGTTTTGAAATGATTTTGATGAATGTACCTCGAGATGGGTACAGTTAAAGGCCCGGTTGGCATTTTGTGATAATTATTATGAAAGGGTGATGTGTGAAATCTATCCAAGGCCTGTTTCGAATTTTGAACTGATTTTTGGTAAAACTCTTCTTGGGTTGGGTTCCTTTCCTAGTTCTGATCCATGTGATTGGGAGGGTCCTCGGTATGGGACCTCCCTTGTGAAATGTATGTCGATGGCAAGGGACTACCCTTGAGGTGGACAGGGTGGTGTCAAATTGTGTGATGTGTTTGGATTATATATATATACATGACTTGTGTTTGAATTGTATGGCACACCCTCCTTAGAACTATACATGGGAACCTAGCATAGTGAGTGAATCTTCTGAGAACAATTACTGCACTAGTTTAGATTACGCACTAGCTAGTGGCCCCATAGCTGGGGAATACTGTGTTATTGCTGCTATGGGGATTGGGCCCCTCGGTTAGGCTATGCAGGGTTATGCCGAGCGTTAGGGAGTTATGACGTCATCTAGTTAGAGCATTCTTTCAGGATGAGTCACATGTATAGTACGTTCTGGATTGTTCAAGATCTCCTAGGTTCGACCCATGTTTCCTTTAGTGTTTGTTTGTGTGTGGTGGACGGTTGAGCGGTCTAGTTCGGTTGCTAGCCCCTATGCTCCACTTTTTCCATTGCCCTTAGGGTGTGTTGTGTGTGGTTTTCCTTTTGACTAACACTAAAATTTGGATTTCTAATTATTCACAAAAATGTTTTAAATTGCAATGCACTTGTTCCTTTCAAAATTTAAACTTGTTTTAAAACTAAAAAGGGAAATGGACTGATACTTGTTTTAGAAATGAAAGTGTGTGTAGAAACCCATATTTTATATAATTTAGTTCAAACCTGGAATTAGTAAATTTATTTATTTAAAGGTAGTTCATTGGGAATAGTTTGTTGGGGATGCCTACTGAGTTTTAATACTCACGCCTATAGTGTTTTCCTATTTTTAGTTTTGTTGTAGGTTCGGCTCAATATTGCTCACCGTGGGAGAGATTTGGTTGTGGTTTGGTGAAAGACTCTCAGTGTCTCGAGGAGTTTTTGGTTGAGACCAGGTTAGTGTGTTTTTGTTGGACCCTCATTTTTAGTGTCACTTATTTACTTTGCATTGTTCTAATTTTCCGCTGCTCTATTTATTTATTTTATTGGGAAAAACCATTCCCACTTGTCCTCTATTGATGCCCTGGCACTTGTCGACAGCCCGGGAGGATTGGGAACGCCTCTCGGGTCATGTCGCGGACCGGATCGGGTGATCGATTCAGGGTCGACCCAGGTTGGTTTGTGACAAAATGGTATCATAGGAGGTCAGATTTTAGTGTACCTTGCTTTTCAGAGTGCCCTTTATTATTTGGGATGTATAGTAGATGGAGATTAGGACTGTCGGGGATCAGGAAGTAGGTTACGAGTCGGTGCTTGATCACCACCACTCGTGATGAGACCTAAGTTACCAGGGTTAGTCTGGGATTTGAGTCACTTATCATTGGTCATTTCGGATTGAGGGATGACAATGGAGGTGAATCGGTTCACTTTGCGGCCTCACATGGGGTGGTGACCCATGTGGAGTCCAAGTTTCCGGTTTAAGGTCCTCTTAGTGTTATGCTTTACTTGGGGCATGGCTCACCACCATGTTGCTGGGTCAGACATATGCACTAGTTCCTCATTCCAGTGGGTTATTACTGCTTGTGTTTTGTTTTAATATCGATTGATTTGAGTTTGTTAAAAGTGAAATTGGTTTTGAATTGGAAAAGTGTTTCTTCCAAATTGTTTTTGAAATTACTAAAGTGATTTTCTAAAGAGAAAGTGTATCGGTTTGGAAAAAAACTTGGTATGTTTTTGGATTTGGTAAGGAAAATAAGGGTTTGAACCTTGGCACTCCTTATGGAGGGTCACACGTGCGTGGGTATGTATGGAAGTGCGTGGAGGAACTTTTTCGTAGGTGATGCGAGCGGGATTGAATAAGCACACATGTGACGGTTCATAAAGTGCCATAGGTGAGTTTTTAAAATTTCAAAGAAATAACAGTTTTGGAAAAGTGATTTATGCTTTTATTTGTATATGTTTGTCTTATGAGCCTATTTCCCTTGTCTTGTGTTGTTTCTTTGATTGATTTTTGGCATGATACCAGTTTCGATGGTGTTTTTTGTGTTGTTATGAGTATGCCGCCCAGGAAGCCTCAAAAAGTTTTTAATGAGTTATGCTCAGTTCTCATTTCATTTTGTGTGTTGCTTGATTTTCAAGGTAATCAAAGTCTATTAGAGGTAGTTGTATTGTTCTGAAAGATAATGTGTCTTCGGGTTGTTGGGAACTCCTAGGATAGTTAAGGTTCGAACCGCCCTAGAGTTATTTGATGGTTCAGTTCTGGACTAGTAAAGATGAAATGTCTCATCGCCGTTAGTGTTTTGGGTGTGATTAATGGTGGTCAGCTTCTGCGAAGGTTCCCCTGTGGTATGGAGTGAGGGCCGGTGGAACCTGTCTCCAAAAAAACAATTCTTGTCAGTACCAACTCCTAGTTCGTCAGACCGCTCTCTTGTGTGCCACCATTATGGACAATCCGGACATTCTAAGACATCATGTTGCATCCCTTTGAAAACATACGACCATCGTGGTTGTTGGAATCATCAAATGGAAGGAGTTAGAAACCAGGAGATGAAAATGACTGATTGTGAGGCAGGAGACGCTTCAGCCATCAGGGGCCCAGCCACAGGTCTCAGGGTGAAGCTCGCGCACAGTCAGTAGTTGCCGAAGGCATGCGGAACCTTGGTCCAGATAATGTCTTCAGCTATGGAATGGAAATATCCAAAATTTCCCTTGTTCTTTTCTTATCACTGTCGTAAGCTCATCCTTGTTGTGGTGGTGTGATGAACTTGTTCAATTGCAATCCAGGCGGCCTTATCAGCTCTTACCATAGGTTCTAAATCACTCAGATTCCTTGAAGGGGCATTGGGCCCGCGAATAAATGGGCCTATTCTAATTTTGTGTTGGTATCAGGTGTGTTCATTAGGGAGGTGTTCGTTTTGTGAAATTGATGGGAGGTGTTGAGTTAATTTTCTCATCCACAAGTTGTTGGATTGTTCCGTAACAAGATTTTAGTCAAGTCTCAGGTGTGTTGTTCGGTACATGTGGGGAAAAATGAATGAGTTTGGTTTGGGAGTTCCTATGTTGGCCCCCCAGGGGGTGGTTAGTTTGGGTTTCAAGGGTTTTGTATTAGTAAATTCCTGTGGTGGGGAGAACCCTCTCATGTTCTCCCCTCAATCTCAGGTAGTGGTTTTCCTTGAATTGGTCGGGTGTGATGTTTATTAGGAATGGTCACCCTGAAGCTCTCGGTTCTCTATGATTTTGTCTGGGAATGAACTCAAGTTGTGTCAACTGTTGGCTTGGTGACTTTCTGGGGGCAGAAAGTGTCTGTGGTGGGGAGAATTGTCACACCTCGACCACGGACGCCCATGTTTTTGTTTTTTTCTCGGTCCCGCGACTCTGGGTAGAGTCAGGTTTGGGTCTGGGTTTGAATTTTTTTGAATCTTTGATGTTTTCGATGGGTCTCGGACCAGTGCACAGTCACCGCACTGCTAGCGGTCACCACATATTCGGTCTGGGTGGGTGCGCAGTCACCGCACATTCGGTCCGATCATGCATTAGGACCTGGTGAGTGCGCGGTTTCCCACATGTTTAGATAAATGATAAAATTAAATTGAAAATAATTTTATAAAATGTTTAATAATAATAATAATAATAATTTATAATGTTGTTGTTATTATTATTATTATTAATAATAATAATAATATTATTATTATTATCCTTTATATATTATTATTTAGTTACTTTTTATTTATTTATTTTATCTTATATTTTTCTTATTCTTCTTCTTTCTCTTTCCCTTCCTTTCTTCTTGTTTACACACGGTTGTTCCCCCTTGCTTGCTTCCTCCCACGTGACCTGCCCGCGACCAGACCTCCCTGTTTTCCCTCTCCACATGCGCCAACTGCTCCCCAGGTTGCCACCCTCATCTCATGCCCCGGACGGCTTCGCTCCTGACCTACCTTTGCACCTTGCTCTGCCTCCGCCCATCCGCTCCTCCTACCTCTTCTCGGCCAGCCCGCGCAGTAGCAGCAGCCGCCCTAGCAGCGGCTCCGCCTCCCACAAGCATTGTCCACCTGCTGCTCGCCCTGCATGACCACGTCCAGCCGCCTCCCTTCTGCCCTACAGCCATGGGCCTCGCATAGCAGTGCCACACCCCAGCCCCGACATGAGGCTCCCCTTCTCTCCCCATGGATGATGCCCTCCCTGCTGAGCCGCACACTCCCCTTAGCAGATCCCCCTCTTCCAAGCGTGCTATAAGGCTCCACGCGCTGCTCCTAATCTGCCCACCACCCTACACCTAGCTCCCTGCTATAGCACCGTAGTGCCTCCCCCTACCCTGCGACTGCACGACACTTTCGGCCTCCTGCGCCCTCACGATTTGTCCCTGCTCAGCATGCCCGAGCAGTACCCCCTCCCTATTCACTGCTCTGGTTCCCTCTTCACTGGCTGACCAGTACGCACCCGAACTCCTCCCGTTGTCCGCACAACCGACACCCGCCGCCCGACCACCGCGACATTTCCCTGCTCCAGCCAAAAACAGTTTAGCAGCCCCATATCCATGCCTCCAATAGCCTGGCGACCCCCCTGGGCAACACCTAGGCCACCTCCTTGCTCCGGCCAATAGCTTTCTCCAGCGACCAGCGGGGGTGAATCCTCTGTCCGGCGCCCTCTAGCTGACTCTGCACCCACTAACTGTGCATTTCCCATCAATCCAGCATCGCTTCCTACCTTGTGGTGGCACCGCACAACCCACGTGCACCTTCCTTCGACCTGGAAGGACCTCTTTCTGAACCGCCGTGCGTCCTCTGACTGACCGCGAACCCTTCTCAGGCGCGCGATGAGCGTCCGCCGCCGGAGGTGAGTGGTTTGAGTTTGTGCCATTTCGCCTGGAATGAAATTCAATTGAGGTTTGATTTGTATCTTGTTTGATTATTTTAAATTAACGTTTATGTTTTCTTTAGTTTTTGTGTGTTTGTCGCAGGCATTGGCGTGCGCGTGCTTGTGCGCCTGTGCGAGGCATGCCTCATCATCGTATCCGAGCTGCAAGTCGAGGTTGGTCCCCCAATGCACTCACCTTTAAATTTAGAATTTATTAATTGCTTGATGTTTTATTAATTTTAATAAATAGGAAATAATATAAGATAATTAAATTTTAAATGATTATTTGGTGTAAAAAGAGTCGTTTATTTTATACACGACGCCTGGAATATTTTCTTGATGAACGAACACCCAGTAGTGAAAGAATGCCCATTTGGATTTTAAACATAATTCATGGAATTTAAAATGTAGTTTTGGTTTAAAAGATAAATGATTTTTCTAAACAAGTGTTTTGGGTTTTCTTGAGAAATGTTTCTTTTTGATAAAAATGATGTTTCATTTTGAGAAACACTTAGAGGCCCGGTTGGAACTTTTAAAATGGTTTTGAAATGATTTTGATGAATGTACCTCGAGATGGGTACAACTAAAGGCCCGGTTGGCATTTTTTGATAATTATTGTGAAAAGGTGATGTGTGAAATCTATCCAAGGCCCATTTGGAATTTTGAACTGATTTTTGGTAAAACTCTTCTTGGGTTGGGTTCCTTGCCTAGTTCTGATCCATGTGATTTGGAGGGTCCTCGGTATGGGACCTCCCTTGTGAAATATATGTCGATGGCAAGGGACTACCCTTGAGGTGGACGGGGTGGTTCTGGATTGTGTGATGTGTTTGGATTATATATATATGCATGAATTGTGTTTAAATTATATGGCACACCCTCCTTAGAACTATACATGGGAACCTGTCATAGTGAGTGAATCTTCAGAGAACGATTGCTGCACTAGTTTAGATTACTCACTGGCTAGTGGCACCATAGTAGGGGAATACTGAGTTATTGCTGCTATGGGGATTGGGACCCATGGTTAGGCCATCCAGGGTTATGCCGAGCATTAGGGAATTATGACATCATCGAGTTAGAGCATGCTTTCAGGATGAGTCACATGTATAGTACGTTCTGGATTGTTCACGATCTCCTAGGTTCGACCCATGTTTCCTTTAGTGTTTTTTTGTATGTGTTGGACGGTTGAGAGGTCTAGTTCGGTTGCTGGCCCCTGTGCGCCACTTTTTCCATTGCCCTTAGTGTGTATTGTGTGTGGTTTTCCTTTTGACTAACACTAAAATTAGGATTTTTAATTATTCTCAAAAATGTTTTAAATTGCAATGCACCTATTCCTTTCAAATATTAAACTTGTTTTAAAACTAAAAAGGGCAATGGATTGATACTTGTTTTAGAAATGAAAGTGTGTGTGGAAACCCATATTTTATATAATTTAGTTCAAACCTGGAATTAGTAAATTTATTTATTTAAAGGTAGTGCACTGGGAATAGTTTTTTGGGCACACCTACTGAGTTTTAATACTCACTCCTATAGTGTTTTCCTATTTTTAGTTTTGTTGCAGGTTTGGATCGAGCTTGGTCGCCATGGGTGAGAGTTGGTTGTGGTTTGGTGAGCGACTCTCAGAGTTGTGAGGAGTTTTTGGTCGAGACCAGGTTAGTGTGTTTTTGCTGGACCCTCCTTTTTAGTTTCATTTATTTACTTTGCGTTGTTCTACTTTTCCACTGCTCTATTTATTTTTTTATTGGGAAAAATCATTCCCACTTGTCCTATATTGATGCCCTGGTGCTTGTTGCCAGCCCGGGAGGATCAGGAACGCCTCTCGGGTCTTGTCACAGACCGGCTCGGGGGATTGATTCAGGGTCGAACCGGGTTGGTTCGTGACATTTAATGCTTGTATCTTTAGGTTTCATTCTTCCTAAAATTGTTTGGCACGCATTAACCAATATTTGTTTCTTTTTCATATCTATACCTAAAAAATTTATATACCTATTAAATTTTCTAACTGTGGAAAATGAAATTGTTATCATATTATGTGAATTGTAAATTTACTTCTTGCCGTCATTTTTTTATAATATGGTTCACTATGTTAGAGATATCCAACTATTTGGTCCTCTACATTATAAATTGATGTATGAAATTGAACAATATATAAATATTTTTAAAGTTTATATCAAAAATTGAAGTTATTCATAAGGTTGTATTATAGAGTGATATATTTTTGAAGTTTTTGTTGAATTATATATCAACTACCTATCAGATTTTGATAGCATTGGTCTCCCAAAATATTATCATAAGAGACATATTATAGACAAAGGGAATTACATAATTTATGTTGTTAAAATTTCCATTATAGAGTGGGTATGACCACACATTTTCATTTTAAATAATAGTATATAGGTTTCTTCATACATTGAAACCCACAAAGTAATTCTTAGTCATTAGAATCCATCAAGGGATGAAATATGGATATCAAATAAAAATAATCAATTGTTTATAGGATGGTTTTAAGACCATATTTTTAAGGAGTTATCTGCAAATATAAATTCAATTTCCAAACAACTTATATGGATAGACATATTACCAAGTGTACATGTATTATCTTACAATGGTTTTGTAATTAATGGTTATATATTCTATACAAAGAAAAATGGTGAATATAATATGATGCAAAATAGTGGAGTTTCTCTTGTGGAGGAAGCGATGCATGTATCCCGTACCAAGGATAGTAATCCAATTTATGAAAATATTACATAATTTTCCATCATTGAACAAATATAAAAGTTATATTATATAATATTTCAAGTGATTATTTTCCATTGAAAATGGGATGACGGCAGAATAGTAGTTAAATTCGATGAATTGGGATTCATGAAGGTGAATTTCAATGTGGAAGGGTACAAGGATGAATTTTTCATAATGTAATTACATGAAATGAAAGTATTCTATGTCCCATATCCTTAAAATAGAAAATAGTCAATTTTTCTATTGGTGACTAAAAAAATACAGGGTCGGTTTAAGATTCAATTGAGGATAACCTTTTCACTGGTACATCACAATAATTTCACAGTGGTCCCAATGTAGACAGTGTCTTGTATGTTAGAGGGGATCATAAGGAGGATATTTGGATACTCAATAGAGGATTAAAATACTATAGAACGCTGAAGAATAAAAGTATATTTTAATGTATATATTATTTTTTAATATACTAATATTTTCCTCATAATATTACGTGTTCACTAATGCATTTATATAATATAAATTAAAATTTTAAATAATCATGTAAAAAATGGATTCTTCATATGAAAATTATATCAATCCCAAGAAACCATACACGATCAATGTTGAAACCAAGAAATTGTTAGGAGGTCAACAATAAGTTGATGAAAATACATGAGGGGCATAGAACCACCATGTTAATAAAAATTATCAAGGAAATAAGAAAAGATATAAAATAAAAGGTTGAGTGGAATTAACATGACCAAAATTTTAACCCCAATAAGTCAATTTTCATTAGTTACATTGGGGTCACAACTAGAATGCATGTGTTGATTGATATTGACATGTGGCACAAAGTTATTCCTATATTGAAGACAAACATTTTGGATGACATTAGGGTAAAATTATGATATAATTTATCTATTTTAGTGAAAAATCATACAATGAAACGTTGATTTAATTTGTATTACCCCATGTAGAGTATATTTATTTTAGATTATTTCATTAAGAAATTCTTATTAATGATCATCGGAAAGGATCATTGAGCCTTTCAAAAACTTTTGATGAAGTGACATCTCAGGGATACTAAGGGGAAAGTAAAGACCCACCCACCAGCTATGTATGTACACATGATAAAACAATAAATATGGAATTTTTTCATTGATCAGGGCTAGGATAAATCATTTCAGGTGCATTTTAATTGGTAATATTTTATTTGGAATTATTTTTATTAGTCACTTTTATTCAAAAATTGATAATTTATAAAATAGAAAAAGAGTTTTGAAAATAAATAGTGTGCATCTAAACCAAAGTACCCTTACCATAGAAAAATTATGGTGCACACTACACTTGAAAAAATGCATGTGTTATAAATCTATAGTAAAATTTTTATGTGATATGAAACAATAACATAATTATGTTCCTTTGTTTATATATATATTGATGAACTAGAATCTAAATCCACTTACATACCATATCATGTGATATGGAAGGAGGCTCATGTAAATAGATAAGGAAAAATAGTAGATGAAAAGGCACAAATTTTTTGGGAATCATGTATAAGTATAACATAATAGTAATTTATTATGGTTTATAACAATATTACATAAAAATACTTACTTATTACCATTTGTTTTATATATGGTTTAAACACGAGAATCATTATCAGTTGTACCATAAGAATGACTACTTATAGTAGAATTGAAGCAGAAAAAACAACATGGTCACATTAGAGTTATAGGTTTTGAAGTGTTACCTTGATCATATTTTGAGAAATAAAATTCATACAATGATGAAAATGAAAAAATGAAATACATATAGGAAAAAATAGATTTTCTAAAAGAAATTATTATCAAGTCTGGTTTGATGGGTTAGTATATTCAAAAGGGTCAAAGATAACCAAAAATATAATAACAACCACTACATAATGGACTACACCACATTATATTTTAGGTTATCCCTTCCACTAAATAGGCTACCTTACCTAAGGTAATCGAATTTATTATAATAAATTTTACTAAATGTGAATCTAACTATCAATAATTTTCTTATGATAATATTATTTAGGGTGAAAGTGAGTGGTATTTATATAATATTCTTAGTTTCTTTAATTGATCCTATAATCCTCTTTTATTTATAATTTATAATTATTTTTATGTGAAAATATAATTATTCAATAAAAATTAACCATACTTATAGTTTTATGTTGTTTCATAAAGGTAAACCTTGATTTAAAAGGGTTAAGTAAGGGTAAGGAGGATTTTTGGACCCTATATAAGGGTAAAAGATCCACTGGGTGGGGGAGTTTTCCAGCTACTTCATAATGGTAACTCTCTGCTTCTATGCACTGTGTAAGGGTAAGTTGAGCTGCGTAAGGGTACCTCATGCATTGCATAAGGGTAAGATGAGTTTTGTATGGGTAAAACATATGCTATTTAAGGGAAACCTATGGATTAAAAAGAATGTGTTAGGGTAAACATAGAGCTATGTAAGGGTACCTAGGCTCTATATAAGGGAACGTAGATGTCTTACAAGGGTATCCATAAGTTTCTAAATGTAATATAAGGGTAACCTATGAGATGTGTAAGGGTAAACCTTACTTTATAAAGGTAACATGAGGGTAGGTTGAGACACATAAGGGTAACCCTTACTTATCAAAGGTTCTGTAAGGGTAAATTTTTACCCTTATATTAATGTTAGGAACTTCATAAGGGTAAAACAATGTCACCCTTACATAGCTCCCTTTTTGGGAGATTTTTAAAAACACCATATTTTCTATCTTCTTCTTCCATAATGATCTTGTAACATGTTGTGATGATTTTAAAATCCTAAAATCATGGAAATTAATTCTTTTACTCATCTAAAATTCATGGTTTTCATTATTGAAGAATTTAAGCACTTGGTATTCTTGATTTTTTTTAAATAAAAATAAAATGATAAATTTAATTTGTGGGTTTTAATGCTACAAATATATATGTGGATTTATCTCTTAAAAATATTTGAGCCCTTTATTATTTGTTTTTGGTAATTATCTTGAGTCCAGGAAGTCTAGGGTTTCCTCTATATAAGATTGGTGAAGCTTTATTCGATCAATTTGAAACCTTATTGCAATTCCAAGCATAGAAAACCTCACCTCTCTCATCTATTTTTGGTGTTGTGTTTTTAAAAGGATAAAACCTGGGTAAAATTCCATATAATTTATCATAATAATTTTGTAAATTAATATCTTTGATGCTTTATAGAAAAATAATAAATATTTCTTAAAATGATAATAACCCAAGATTGTGGAAAATAATAATAAGAATTATTTTGTCTATATCAGATTATTCTAGAGAGAGGGAGATTATTACCACATAGGGGATTGTGATTATTTTTTTATAAATGATCTGGAATTATCAAGAAGGATAATATGGAATTAGAATATAGGTATTATAGATTATCTAGGAGAAACAATATATTATCACATGTGATATTTTATTTCTTTTCGAAATACAATAGTTGGATTTGGTTCTAGGAATCCTTGACTAGAATTTTGAGATGAAAAGTGTGTGGACAAAATTCATGTGGAGATTCCTTGACAAAATGTGAATTCATTCATCAATAAATTTGATGTATGAAGTTACTTCAATTTTTAGGCTCCTTTTTACACATTTTTTCATGATATAAAACTTTTTTTGGGATATTTGATATCCATGCTTGCTTATGATCACATGTGGGTGTGTGTGTACATCCCATGAGAGCCTTATGTGATACTTGTTTCCATAAATACATTTGTATCTTTTTTATTCATTTTTTATGTTGATCAAAAGTATTGTATGTTTCTAATTTTACTCATGATCATATTTTATGATTTCTTATGTATTCTAACCTTTTATGTATACCTTTGGAGGTATTTCTCTTAGACCCCAATGTAGGGGGAACATCATCACATGTTTCTCCCTTATAGGGGGAGTGTGCACAACTTGTGACAATGGTGATGATGGACCTAAGTATAGGGTATGGATATGATGATTCCTCATGGATTATATATGATACACTCGATTCCTAGTGGATTCCAAGGAGTATGTTACTCGATTCCTAGTGGATGTTGAGGAGCACAATCACTTGATGCCTAGTTGATGCTGAGAACATAACTCACTTAATGCCTAGTGAGTTCCATGTAGTGCATACACATGATGCTAAGAAACTTGATCATTAATCTCATGTATAGTTATTGATTTCTCCTAATATCTTAACATTCCTACCAACATGGAGCTGAAACATATACAGTTGGGGATTGTAGTGTCTTGGTTAAAACATGGGTGATCAGTTTTGGATTGTTGTGTTTCTTGTGTATTTATTATTTATTTACGGAATACAATTGTTTACATGATCACATCCATTAAGGACGCATTGGTGGTTTCCTAATGGGATTAATTACTCACACAATGTATGGGCATTTTCATGCATGTGTAGACTCTATCTTTTGGGACCTAGGTAATGGAAAGGAAACCATGGTTGATGGATGAGCTGAGGAGCATGGATTTGGTGGTTGATCGGGATGGGTTCTAGAGGAACCCCCCGATTTTTATATATTTATTTATCTACCATGTGTACTTTGGATTGGATTACCACCTTGGGATCCTGTTTATTTATTTATTGTATGGCATGTATACCATCTTTCAGTTTTCACATGTTACTCTATTTATTTATTAAATTATTTATTTATTTTTATTTAGTTTCACGACATGATAATAAGGGTATAGTCTCCAAAATGATGGAATTATACACACGCTTCTAATCATCAACCTATTTCGTATGGGGAGGAACACATAAGGTCATGCGACCCTCAATATCAGACATGGTGGTTTGGGTTAGGGTGTTAAAAAATGGCATCAGATCACATTTTTATGATTTTTATTATAGATTAACATAGGAAATGTTATAAAGGAGATAGTTTTTTGGGACTTTGGTAGGGAAGTTTTCATGTTTCTATCCAACACATGTGTAAGGGACCTTCAAATTACCATTAATTGGATTTATAATACTATTTTTATGATATTTCATGTGAATTTTGGAATCATGACTAGGAATGTTGGACCATATTCCATATATATACCTGTTATTGTGATGTAAAGTAGTTCTTAATTAAATTTCTTGATTTTTTTTATTCATTCGGGATAGATTCTCTATTATTATGATATATCTATATTGGAATTAATTAGTTAAACTGAGAATGCTATTATGTTTTGGTATATATATGATGATTGTGACTAATATGAAGGGAAAAGACTAGGGTAAGTGCTATGGGTTATACCTTGGGTTGCAGGTAGAATCTAAAGGAAACCTTTGTGTGATCCGTTAGACTGTTCAAGATATAATTTATTGTGATCTAATTATTTCCTTTGTGTTATAGAAGATGTCGCCTCATAAAAGGATAATGGGATTGCTAGATAAAGTTGTTTGGGGTGATCCCAACACTCCTATTCCATTGAATGTTGTGTAGGAGGGTGCTCATGATCACACCCTTACTCTTATTCTAGTGGTTTAGAAAGTAGGCCCACATCATCCAAGAGTCCTTCCACCAAGATCCATGGTCAACTATGAAAGGTATTTTCAACTCCAATATCCCCCAGCCTTTTAGTTCATAGAAAGACTGTAGTATGTTTTGGATTGAATGGAAATCATCAAGGGTGTATTCAACCTCACCAAGACATTGATAGATAGGAAGGTGAATCTAACAAAGTTCATATTGTAAGGACCTGCCATGCATTGGTGGCGAGTCA
Source organism: Viscum album (assembly GCA_963277665.1). NCBI lineage: Eukaryota > Viridiplantae > Streptophyta > Magnoliopsida > Santalales > Viscaceae > Viscum > Viscum album. Next base: position 815,859,158 of record OY728127.1, read on the forward strand.
TGGGACAAGATAATCAATGTGAGGGTCTCACTTAGAAGGCCTTCAAAGATCTATTCATTAGGGATTTATTTCCCAATGCACTGAATCTTGACCAAGTTCAGGAGTTCATAGAGCTACATCAGGGTTCCATAACACATTATTCCTACTCTGATCATTTTACTGAGATTCTCTAATTTTCACCACTTATGGTTAGAAATTAGGCTTAAAATGTAAGAAAGTTTTATATTAGACATCATCTTTACATCTGATAGTAGGCTTAGATCTTCGTCATATCATCATAAAAAGTGGTTCTATGGAATGGATTGTCCATCAAGAAGATCTTGGAAGAGTTTTGAGTATGCATTCTTCCTCTACCCTTCAGCGCTTAGTCGGGTGGACCTCCTACTGCTACCATGAGTACCCATTATGATGGAAGGAAGGGGATGTTTAGGGGAATGTAGTAGAGGATTGGTATGAAGGTTCAAAAGAGTTCAATTAATTTAGTTTCCTCAGGAGGTGGCCCATAGTAATTCAACTATGGGAATATCAGTCATTACCGTAGAGTCTGCACAACATCTTAGAGTTAGTATTGGTAATACAGAAAGAAGAATCATCTTTAGTAGTTTTTATCTAGATATATGAATTCAAGCTTCTGCAGAGGTTCAAGGAAGATGTGCTCAAGGAACCATGGATCTAGACAAGGTTCGTAATAGAATGCCTAGACAATGATTCAAGTGATTCATGCTTGTCATGGATAGGGTCATGGATATGAGGCATGTCATGTATATGAAATGGATCAGACTCCAAAAGTTGGTGGTGAGGTACCATCTACTATAAAAGGTGTGGTTTTGATCATGTTTACTTTATCTACTACCTTATTCAATACTAGTGTTTCCCATTCTTTCATATTTTTACAAGTATTTGTTGGACTTTACTTACTGATCAAGTTATCCTCTAAGTTAGTCTCACTTGATACACCATTGGGAACAAAAGTGGACTGTCTCTAGTGATACCCAGAGTATCCTATAGTCATCACTATTTATGGAAATATATGGGACTCCATGATTCTAGAGATGATAAACTTCTTTGTGATTCTAGGTATGGAGTGGATAGCTAGATTCTGAGCTAACATTGATTTCTATCGGAGATGGGTGTCATTTAATTCACTAAATGGAGAGAGGTTCTTGATGATAGGAGAATGGAAACGGGGAGAAATTAGAGTTCATCCAGACTTGAGTCATATCGGGATAATCACACTACATTTGGCAGGATTATCTCTTCTGGTAGGATCAATGGAACCCCCCACATTTTTTCCTCAAGCCATGGATCTCTATTAGGATGTATTTTCAGATTAATTCACAGGACTTTATCTTCATATAAGAGTTGACTTTAAAATAGATATCATTTTGGGTGTGCAATCCATTTCAATACACCATTATTTTATGGATCCAACTAATCTAATGTAGTTCAAGGTGCAACATGATGACTTGGAGTAGTAGGGATTTATCAAGAAAAGTACTTCATCATGGGGTGAACCTATGTTTTTCTCCAAAAAGGATGATGTTAGTGTTCAACTATGGTTTGATTATCAGAATATGAATCAGGTGATGATGAATACTATATTTCTTTTTTCCAAAATAAATGACCTTTTAGATTAATTATAAGGACCCGTATGGTTCTCCAAGATTTATCTTCTATTGGGCCACCACCATTTGTGACTTAGAGAGGAGGACATCCTAAAGATAATGTTTTGTAGTATTCATGGGCTATACATGTATCTAGTTATGTCATTCGAACTGATGAACACACCAGAAGTGTTCTTGGCTCTCATGAACAAGATCTTCCACCCTTACCTATACTCGTCTATCATGGTGTTCATTGATTATATCCTCATATACTTACCGACAGTGGAGCAACATGGTATATATCTTGACATAGTCCTAAGTATTCTTTGAGTGCACCATAATTATTCCAAGCTTTTAAAGTGTAACTTCTAGATTCATGAGGTTCTTTTTGTGGGGGAATGTGGTGTCTAAGATAGGTGTATCACTAGGCCTAGAGAAGGTGTAGGTAATTATGTCCTAGACATGTCCCTGAAATGTGTTTGTGATCAAGATATTTTTGGGCTTAGTAGAATATTACTGATATTTTATCCATGAATTCCCTTGATTATCATCACCCATTATAGTGTTGATGAAGAAGGGATTGGAATCCTATTGGTTGGACCAATGTGTATATTAATTTCATGGGATGAAGTGGAGGTTGAAAATAACTCCATTGTTTATACTTTCTAAGACCATGACCAGTTATGTTTTATACTACAACGTATAAAGAATTGGTTTGGGAGTAATACTAATGTAGAGGGGGTAGGTATTAGCTTATGGGTGACATTAGTTATGACCCCATGATCGGAACTACCCTACTCATGACATGGAGCTGGAAGTTGTGGTTCACGATTTGAAGTGTTGGTGATAATATATCTTTGGTGATAGGTTTATTGTCTTCACTGATCACAAGAGCCTATGGTATATCTTCACACAGTGGGGCCTGAACTTTAGGCAGAGGCATTTGGTGGAATATCTATAGAAATTTCAAACTGAGATGGTGTATACACCTGGTAAAGGTAAATTTATAGTTAATCCTCTTAGCCATAATTTGTGAATAGCCAGGAGCTTGGTGAGATGCCTTCATAGGAGCAGTAATGATTAATGATCTTGTTGGATGTCTGGAGGATGGATGCTTCTGAGGATTAGGGGTTAATGACTTGTTCTCCCCTAGTGGTCATTTTTTCTCTAGAAAACTAGGTAATGTTCAGATAGGTTTTAGACCTAGAGTGTGTTGTGATGAGGGAACAACTAGCTGGAGGAGACCTAATACCCTAGTAGTTATTAGGTGATGATGATTTTATTTTTTTAATGGGGGACTAATATTCCCTAATTTCATCTGAGATGAGACTATGAGGGACTTACATACCTATAGATGTGTGGTACATCATGGTGAAAAAATATACCATGAATTCAGATGATAGTTCTGGTTTCCTAGGATGAATAGGAGCATCATTAGTTTTGTTTCCCGATATCTTACTTTCTAGAGTATAAAGGACAAGAACTAGTGTCTTGGTGGTTTTCTCCAACCACTTCCAATTCCCATATAAAAGTTGAAGGATATCATGATGGAATTTTTCATGGGTTTACCCAGTACCCTAAGGATTCATGACGATGTATGGGTGATTGTTGATCGGTTAACAAAATTTTCTCACTTGTTGCCGATTTGATTGACCCACTTAGTTGATGAGATGGTAAAGTTGTATGAATATGAGATAGTATTATTACATGGAGTTCCATTGAGAATTTTTTTTATAGGGATGCACATTTCATGTCACAATTTTGGAAGGGATTGAAGAAATCCTAAGGGAATCAGTTGATATTGAGAACAATGTAACATCCTATGATAGAAGGACACTCATAGAAGATAATTTGCACACTGGAGGATATACTTCAAGCTTGCATCATGGAATTCAGTGGAGCTTGGGATAATCACCTATCCTTGGTTGAGTTCACATAAAATAATAGTTACCATGATTCAATTCTAATAGAACCTTACAAGGATCTTTACAGGAGGCCATGTCATTCATCACATTGTTGGCATGAGACAGGTAAGGTAGTGGTTTTGGGGCCCAGATTTGTTTGGAATACCTTTGATAGATTGCAACTGATTTAGAATAGGTTTATCACCACTCAGAGTATCCAGCGATCATATGAATACTAGAGAATTTTACCTTGGGAGTTTTTGGATAGAAATCGGGTTTTCATGCGAATGTAACCTCAGTTGGGACATCATCATAGGGAAGGTGGATTCATGGTTTGTTAGAACCTTTGAGATTACTAAGAGTGTTGGGATAGTATCATTCCATCTAGATCTTCCTTATCAATACCAAGGTATGAATGGCATGTTTCATGTGTCACAAATTCATAAGTACATGCCCAATCTTATGCATGTTATGACTATGAGGATGTTGAGTTGGAGCTAGATGCATCTTATAAAGAGCTTCAAGTGTGGATTATATATCGGAGTGAAAAATTACTATGATAGAATACTATACCACATTTATGGATCTTGTGGTAGCATAGATGGATCTAGAAGAAGACATGGGAGTGAGGGTCTGATGTTCAAGCTTAGTGGCCTGAGTTATTTGAGAAATACTACTAGAGTTACTTCCCAGGGAAGAGAAGTTGTTATAGGGGGACAATTTTAAAATTCTCAATTTTTTAATTTATCCTTAAACCCTATTTTTTTATAATATTTATATATTTTTATGTGAAAATATAATTTTTCATTAAAAATTACCCTTATTTATGGTTTAATGGTGTTGTGTAAAGTTAAACCTTGATTTAAAAGGGTTCAGGAAGGGAAAGGTGGGTTTTGGACCCTATGTAAGGGTAAAAGAGCTGCTACATAATGGTAGTGGATTTTTACAACTACTACATAAAGGTAACTCCCTAATCCTTTGTGCTATGTAAGGGAAAGTGGAGCTTCATATGGGTACCTCGTACGTTGTGTAAGGGAAAGGTGAGTTGTGTAAGGGTAACCCATACACTGCATAAGGGTAACCCATGAATTATAAAGGCTAAGTAAAGTTAACCTTAAAGTTTCATAAGTGTTCCTAGGCACTACATAAGGGTAATTGGAAGATATATAAGGGTATCCCTAAGTTTCTGAACATTTTTTAAGGGTAACCAATGATCTAGGTATGGGTAACCCTTGCTTTCAAAAGGTTACATGAGGGTAGTTTTATCTACACAAGGGTAACCCTTAATTCTCAAATGTTGTGTAAGGGTAAATTGTAAACCTTATGTGATGGATAGGAGATACAAAAGGGTAAAACCATGTTACCCTTATGCAGAACTCTTTTTGGGAGATTTTTTTAAAAACCCTCTTTCCCCCCCTCTTATTCTTCCAGAATGATCTTGTAACACATTTTGATGATTTTAAAAGCCTAAAATAATGAAAATCTGTTTTTCAAATCATTTATAATTCATGACTTGAATTATTGAAGAATTTAAGCACTCATCATTCATGATTCACTTAAAATAAAAATTAAATGATGAATTTAATTTGGGGGTTTTAGCGGTGTGGATCCTTACAAAAATTTATTTTTAAAAAATATTTTAACCCTTAATTTTTTGTTTTTAGTTATTCTCTTGAGTCTAGCCAATATAGGGTTCCCTTGTATAATATTGGTGAAGCCTTCTACCCTATTGTGTTTTATTTTGGATGTATTGTTCTTGGTTCCCAATGTAGGTGGATCATCGTGATAGGTTTACCCCTTATAGGGAGATTTCACATGAATTGTGATGATGGTGATGATGGACCTAAGAACAATGTAGGGATACGATGATGCCTTGTGGATGTCATGTGATATACTTGATGCCTAGAGGATGACAAGAAGCATGTTACTTGATGATTAATGGATGTTGAGAACATGATTCACTTGATAACTAGTGAATTATGAGCAGTATGTACACACGATGCCAAGAAACATGATTATTAGCCTCATGGATAGTTCTTGATTACTCCTGATATCTTGACATTACTTTCAACATGGAACCAAAGAAGGTACGACTTGGGCTCATGGTGGCTTGGTTAGCACACGAGTGCTCAGTTTTGGATTTTTGTGTTGCATAGGAATTTATTTATTATTTATATAATATACTTTTTTTACATTAGAACATATGTTAAGGATGAATTAGTGTTGTCCAACAAGGTTTCATTACTCACACCCTATAAGGGAATTTTGATGCACGTGAAGACTATGTTTAGAGACTTGAGTAAGGGTAAAGGGCCCATGGTTGATGGCTGGGCTAAGGGCTATGGAACTGGTGGCGGATCATGATAGATTATGAAGGAATCCACAATTTTTATTTATTTATTTATCTGACATGTATACTCTAGATCAACTTTCCACCTTAGAATAATTTTTATCTATTTATTGTATGATATGTATTCCACCTTTTAGCTTCTGTATGTTAATCTATTTATTTATTATATTTTTTATTTATTTATTTTTAGTGTTATGACATGATATTGAGGGTATAGTCTCCCCACAGATGGACTTAGACCCTCGTTGCTAGCTATTAGCCTCTTGCTTAAGGGTAGGTGTGCTTGTGAACATATAACCCTTCAACACAAACCTGATGGTTCGGGTTGGAGAGTTACAATTTATATTTATCATCACCCACCCATATCTTTATTGTGAGGGGTAAACTGTACAATATACAAGGAGATGTGCTACCCAATAAACAACTTCCAAGAGATCATGTGAGAGTAGGGATTCAATTAGATCATGAGTTGAGTGTCAATATTCCTATTCCACTTGATGATTTGAAAGTTTCCACGGTTGAAAAATCCATTATAACTTTTGTATCATGTCCATTTAATCTTATAAATATACATAATGATAATTTGGTATATCCTATACAATTTTTTCAAATGAAAAACCTTTAACAATTGTTGGAAAAAGGTCTAAAATGAGGTATATTATTACCAACAGAGAAATAAAAGGGGAAATAGTTGGTCATATCATAATAAATTGGTGGACCCACCAAAAAATGAAAAGGACCTTTAGAGAGTAATTTTACCCCACCAATTCCACCACCGCATTAATTAATAGTATAAGTTATTATGAATATTATTTGAGTTGGTGACCTAGAACCAACTTTTGTGTACTTTATGATAACATTTATTCATTGTTTTGAATATTAATAAACTACTTATCACACCATGATTCTTCTTCTATGTGACATAGTATGTGATAATGTCCTATGAGTAGCTGTCACACTAAAAGGTCATATAAATTCCTCGCTATGATGAGAACCCGAAAGCGTTATGACACTATTCTTGAATATATTTTCTATAACTAGATGATATCATTTGAGGGACAAAAATTATACAGTCTATCAGGGGCGGAGACTCATAGGACTTTGAGGTGTATTCTCATGGTGTACTCCCATGGTAATATCCAGTAGGATATTATGAGAATGAGACCTTCCAGTAGGAAATCCACATTTATATGTTTCATTGGATGTTCCTATCTATGGATGTGTGTATTGGTCCTTAGACTTTGATATTATTATTAATGAGTATTACGAGTCATGTACTTTGACGTGTTGATAAAAACCATGACAACAGATGTCCATGGTGAAGTTGGAAATGTTGGGTTAATCATGAGGAATATTGCATTAATGAATAATGTGAGAAATGATTTATACCTTCTATTCTTTAACAGAAGTTAATATCTCAGACCCTTTTAAGGCAATGATATAGACTAAATAAATCCATGGTCATGGTGTCCTATATGCAAGTTATATTTCAAGAAATTCAAAGAAAGAGATATCAAGAACATAGGTTGATGGTACCGGCATGCAACCTTCTTTATTTGAGATATTGTGATAAAGGGATTATATTACAAATTTAGTATTCACATGAGGTAATGTGTCATTATAGCATTAAATTATTTCTCTATGGGTGCCTTGGTTTTTTTAGATGCTAACGTTGGACTTTAGGCAACTTTTCCTAATTCCACTGACAAATAGGCCTAGAGGGTCACACACTAAGTGTATCGAGAATATTATTTAAATAATATATTATTATTTATTATTTAATAGGTTGAATAAATATTATTCCCATATATAGTTTAATAATTATTCATGTATGCTTGATCGCATATAAATATTTATTTTCTATTTAGTAAATATAATATTTATCTATTTATTGGTGTATAATGCAGTGATGTTTATTTAATAAATAAATGGTCATTATTCAAGGCCCAATAAATATGAAGGAATGGAAGACAAAGTTTTTAGGTCCAATGAGAACATAAAAATATTGAATATTATTTTACTAAAGAATATTTAATTTTAATTCACAAGTTAAGTACATGTCGAGAAATAATAATAATAATATTATTATTATTTGACATGGGGTTATGTAGGGATTAAATAAACATTAGGGAACTTGTGAAATTATTTTATTTTAAACCTAGAAGTATATAAACCCAATTATGTTATTTTATCACTAAGACAATTCATTTTTCTTAATTGTGCACAAAATATTTGGAGAATTCTCACAATCCCTAAAGAGCTCCCTTATGCAAGAACACTCCCATGAATAGAGATCAATCTTCCTCCATTGGGTCAATGAGAATGATTTGGAAGCGGTTCTTGAAGAGATCAAATGTGGATGACACAAACACAAGGATCTATTGTGCTATCACCCAGGTATTCCCTTGATGATGTCTGGAGATTTGTGAAACACATGTGGATTACCACTAGAGGTAATCTACACTTGATTCCTACAAAGCAATGACACAACAACAAAGATCTATTTCCAGAATCTTCAATGAAGGAATAATTCCAACAAAGGTAACTCTTTAATTAATTAAATTAATTTTAAATAATATGCAATTATCATCCTTCTAGTTCCGGCATAATTTTTATTGTCTGAATCTTTGATTTAATTCTGATGATCATGACATTCAACATTGTGTTAAATATCAAATTAATAATTGATCATGGAAAAAAGAAGAGTTGGGCACCGCCCATCGCACACTTCCACTATACTCGAAACCTATAAGTGGTATCAGAGTGGTCATATAACTATTTATAATTATTTAGAGATCATTGGTGACTTGCACATTTGTAATTTATTTTTTCAATTCAAGTTCAATCATTTTTTTAATTTGAATTAGTAAATTGATTCTTCCTCATTTGTTTCTCATAGATCTAATTGACAAAATTAATTTTATGATTAAAATAAAATCAAGGAACTCATCTAGAGGTTCCAATGATTCTGGATGGATAACACAATAGTAAAAATCATGTAACCAGAGTTACAAGTTGTGTAGTTGTGTTAAATGCATCAAGAATTAATTCGGAAATTAATTCGGAGCACATGAATTGCTGAAATGAGGTGTAGTTAATTCTTACTTCATGTGTTGATGGGGATAGACTGGCACACAGTTAGCCGAAGTACATGCTATGTAGCCCATATACATGGTGTGTAGTCCATTTGATTCAATGAAGGTTCATGTATTTCAATACTTGGACTACCTAACTGCTGACCATGTAATTCAGAGATCACATAGTGTGTATCCCATTAGACATGCCATATACTATAGTTTCCAAGCTACAATTTACATTTTGATTCCCTAGGCATGTACCTTGGATAGCTAATGAGAACCGTACATGTCGTGTGCTTATATGTACACTCCGTGTACTTATACCAAGTTATGAAGATTTAAAATTTATTTATTATATTATTTAAACCTTGAGACATGTTCTTTCGCGTGGTCATTAAGTTGATAGGACACTCCATGTGAGGTGTTTTTAATATTTATATATATAAATGTTTAATTAATATCAATTTAATGTTCAATATCTACATATCATGTATGATTTGTATTACAGTTGGTATTATACGTGCATTAAAGCATGATACGTTACAGAAAAATCATGTAATTTGTGTAATCATTAAGTTGATACTACACATCATGAAAGTACATGATAAGTCGTGTATGCTATATGTCACAAAACATAAACTGTATATGAGTATAATACATGTTGGGTAGATTTGGACAAGTATTCACCATGTTTCCTCCAAGGTATATTTATGTACATTGTTAATTTTAAATAAATTTATTTTGTTTAAAATTATAATAGAAGGGAATCTCAAGGAAATTCGGATGAGAATTAAGATACAAGATTTGATTAATTAAAGATAATAATTAATCAATTTAGTTATGATTTATCTTAAATAAGAACAATTAAGAATTGAATTATAGTTTTTTTAAATGCATAATTCTTTTCATCCATGTGGATGATCATGAACTATACCAGAACTTTGTATGTGATTGGTTTCATTTAATTTATTATTAAATTAAATTTTTGGCATGTGTACCTTCTCTCATTTCATTATGTAGGGCCTATGTTCCCATGGTTTATTTTATGTAACCCCTTTTACCCTTACCTGAGTGTGAGTAAAATCATATGTAATGGATGAACATCCCATGCTAGAGGAGGAAGTTCAAGTTTAGAGCTGAGGAGAAACCAATCCAAGCAATATACTTTGGTGGAAAGGTGGAAATCTATAATATGAACCTTAATTGGTTCAAGGTGTTTTTCCCTAGGTCAATGTTTAGTTTATTAACTACTAGATAAACTACCAACTAGTGAAATATCACGATCATACCACTTTATTGTTTTATTTCTTTCAGTTGCATGGTTATTTCATTATGGATATTTTTTCACGATCACATAAATTAATCAAATTAACAAGCATGCAAGATAGAACTAAAATAAATTGTATTATATGTAAATATTATATAAGACATGGTTAATCACTTAAGTAAATACACTTAATATTAACAAGCGTGTGATAAATATAATAATTGTAAATTTATGCATAAAGGATAAAATCCTTCAATTATATATTAAGTCTGTATAGACTTCCACTAATTTTGTTAAAATCGAACCATGTTTCAAAGTGCTTGACTAACTAAAGTTTGGGTGCTTTCAATTATCAAGGAATTCTAAATTTAATTTTTTGGTTGAATTAACTTAGTTCACATCATGTTTTGATTTCTAAAGAAGGAATTAGTGTAAATAAGAGGAAAAGGTTGAGGAAATCCAATTTCAGGATTTCAGGATTGGGGATTCCACTCAGTGGATTAAGGAACTCTGGTTTAAAGCAGTTTGAATTTGAAATGCCTACCTAAAACCATTCATGTTTCTTTACCGACCAAAGTTGTGGTAATGAGAAGGGGAATATGGATCCTTTCCACTTGAAAGTCCAATATACAGGATATTTCAAAGCCAATGGTGAGGGCTATTTCATTTTGATAAAATAGTGGGAGACTAATAAATATAACATATATTTATTTGTCTAAATTTTATTAGATAAAGTACTGAAATTATGCTTATCTTATTTTTAGAAACAATAATAAAATTACATCAAACATATAATTGTGATCCATATTTGAGAAGGATAACCTTCTCACTGGCTCAAATTTCCAAGAATGGAAAAGGTGCCTATGTGTCATCCTTCTCCATGAAAGGAAATTATATGTGTTGGAAGAAACTTTTCTAGTTGTGCCTGGTAATGAGGCAAGTGATGAAGAGTTATCTCTCTATGAGAAACATCTGAATGATGCTATATATGTTTGGTGCTTCATGTTATCATCCATTTCCAATATGATTTTGAAGAAACATGAGGACATGGACTCATATAGCATGATGTCTCACCTTCAGGGTCTCTATCAAGAGAAGGATAGACAAGAGAGGTATGAGATCTCCAATGATTTGTTCACATCTATACTTTGAGAGTCTGTCCCAGATGGGCCTCATGTAGTCAATATTATTGGCTATATTGAATGCTTATAAATCTTAGATATTAAATTATCAGATGATTTGTGTACATATCTCATACTTTCATCACTACACAAGACTATCTCCAGTTTTATTGTTAATTAAAATATGATAAATAATTAGAAGAGTCTTTAAGAACTTCTAACCTTGATTATCCAAGTAGATAAGGACATGGTGCATGATAAACCCATGATCCTTATGGTGAATATGAAAAGTAAGAACAAGGAAAATGGGACCAAGACTTATAAATAGTATAAATCTCCTGAGCATCATCCTTTTAAGAAGAAGAATATCCAAAGGAAGGGAAAGGAAAAAAGAGGTTGTATATTTTGCGTGTGGAAAGTCAGACCACTGGAAGAGGAACTGCACCCAGAAGCTCAGGGAATCTAAAGGTGTGTTCATTATCGAGTGTAATATTTCCATATCTACACATTTAATATTAGATAGATCTTTTTGTGCTCGCATATTTATCCAAATATAGAAACCAAGTATATTTTTAAAGATTACCATAGGAGAGGTGGACCTGAGAGCTACTAATGGTGTGAGGTTGTCTTCTCTATCCATTAGTGACTACCACCTCTCATTTCCAATGGGAATTATTTTTGTTTTGAAATATTGTTATTATGTACCTATAATTTCCAAGAACATAATTTTTGTATCATGTTGAGATACATATGGGTTTATTTTCAAGTTTGTAAATAAAAGTTATTTATTTTATAAGGGAAACATATGTTATGGTATGACACACACATTTAAATAATGGTATTTATGTATTAAATTACAAAAAAAAAGTTTTGGAAATTGATAATGAATCATGTTCATAAGACTCATATAACACCCACCTTTGGCACCACTGTCTTAGTTATATAAACGACAAGTGTTTAACAAATCTCTGTCAAGATGGTTATTTAGACTCTTCTGATATAAAAGCACTTGAGATATTTCAGGGTTGTTTGTAAGGAAAAATGAACAAACCACTATTTGGTAGATAGAGTGAAAGGGCAAGAGAGATTTTAGGATTGGTACACACTGATGTTTCTAGACCATTTCCATTGTATGCTCATTACAATAAATTTAAATACTCTGAATGTTTATTTTTTGGATCCAAGGTGGAATTCCATCAATGTGACCAAACATGATGTCTGTTGTGACTTTTTAATGAAATATACTCAACATTTTATAGATAAAAATCAAATTATATATTTTATATAATGTTTTAATTGTAATTTTGTTATGATAAAGAAATCTTTAAATATTAAAAAATTCATTTTGAGTCTTGCGACTGAACACAAGAAGCCTATGGATTTCTACACATGGATATAGATTATGGTATATATAATAATATTTCACCATCAAAACACATATCAAAACAAATTCAATATTTTTCTTGATTTTTTTGCAGTGTTTGAAACAAAGAAAATGATAACGATTATGGATATTATATTTGTAAATCTGTGAAAGATATCATATTCTAGAAACAAACTATTATCCCTAAAGAGGTATTTCTGAAGATAATTACACTTTAATTATAAATATTTATTAATATTTTTTATATATATTTTTCTAGTGCTACCAAGATTGTTGATAGTCTATGAATTCAAAATAAGTATATTTATTTAGAAATGAGTGGGAAAAGTACATGATATCACACTTTTTAGAAATTATGAAGTGGAAATTTCCTATCTGTTCGTAATTATGGTTTTATTTCGTAGAGATTGTGATGAGTTTATTGACAAGATTAAAAGATTCATTTCACCTCCACATTGTTATTAAAGTAATAAATCACCTAAAAGGGGTGAAAATAAATAAAATTAGTTTGTTTTTTTTTTATGGAAACTTTGGCGAATGATCCTTAAGACATTTTTCATTTTTAGGAATCGTTCGTGCATCAATATTATGTTCGTATTTCTCATAAAGATACAAAGTATCATTTATATTTATATATATATTAATATGGAATATCACTAATCATCAGATTAAAATCAATAAAACAATTTCAGATTGACATGAAAACTTAGGAAAATTATCCTTGAGTTATTTTTGATCCATAGGAATCAGTCAAGCATCAATATGATGTTTGGATTTCTCATTAAAATTCAAAGTATAATTTCACCTTTGTGTTTTTATTAAAATGACATATTACCCATCATAGGGTTGAAACCAAGTGGGTGAGTTTATATTGACATATCACCCATCAAGGGGTCAATTGTGCATCAAGGAAAGATATTAAATAATTTTTGTGAATGATTATTGGGGGTGAATTCATATGTAAAACTCATGAAATTATTTCCATCATATCGGGAAATTTAGTTATCAGATTGATGGCTGGTATGATGTACTACAAATCACAATTGATTGAATAAATGTTTTCCTAATTTCTGTCCACATATATTTTTACATATTTAATTGGTGAAGATTGAATTTTTTATATATAAATTCACCCTCGATAATATTATTAGAAGATTCATTGTCAATTTAGATTATTTTAATTATAATGAGTCTTAAAAATCTATGTTCAATCTTGACTTCAATAAAGCACCCATTCATAGATATATATTAAAAATATAGCTATAAATAAATATATGTTATAAAAAAATATTAATAAAAATAAAATAATGTATTAGTGTATATATATATATATATTTATATGTAAGAAAATATATAGTTGTTAATATATATTATAATGTATATAAAAATATATTAATTTAATTATAAATTAAATATATAATACTAAATATTTTTATGTAATTTATGAGTATAAATATATATCTATATATATATATATATTTATATATGTTTATGTAAAAATACATATAGTTTATATATACATATATATATTATTCTATATAAATATATATTAATATTATTTTGAATAACTACATATTTAATTTTAACACCAAATATTTTTATGTAAAAGGAATTTATAGTTATAAAAACCCATGCAAGACAATATATTTGGATATTATTTTTTTTAATTAAAATTAAATGTAAAGTATATAATGTATTTATAAATTTAATTTTTTTTTAAAAGGCAGTAATACCAAATTAATTGACTCTCTTGCCCATAAATCCAAATGAAACTATTCAGCTAAAAAACCCTTAGATGCAATTAAAAAGAAAAAAACGAAACCATTCCCGAATAATTGACCAATAACATATCCACAAAAATTAATGGTAAAAATAAAAATGATGATAATATGCATTTAGAGCTTCAAGGTAAAGTCCATGTTAGGATCATCAGATTTTGGCCATAGAGACGCATCTTTAAGGCCACCGCGAGGGACTTCGTCGTCGTTTTCATTAGTGTCCTCCACAATTGAGTGCATGATTTCCATTAGAGAAACTCCACTACTGACCCCATGGTTACTTCCACTCCCATGGAACCTATAGAATGGTCTAGGTATGACTAGAGCACCGAGACCCTCCAATCTAAGATTTTTCAGAGGCAACGACTGTGAGGGGTGGGTGATTATTGCCAATATGATGCACACATGGTCGTGGTTGAAGCCGTGTGTAGCTACGATGGCCAGCCACAGTGCATACAAGGGATTTTAGAACACCACTTTCATATGTAATTCTAGTCAATCATTGAAGGAGACATAGTTGGAGAGAGAGATGGGGAAGGAGTAGTGGGGGAAGCAGGAAGAGGAGTCAGTCCCATAGGAGGAGAGAACCAGGTTCATCTCTTTATGCCATTTTCCACGTTCCCTCCTATTCCTATACACATTCTGGTGGCCACCTAGTGCCTGGGAAGTGATGAATTCCTTTGGAAAGAAGTTTCAGGTGAACTTTCTATCCCCATGGTTGGTATCATCAAATGACTCATCAGCTGATGTTGAATCGTCCCTCTACTCATGTAACAGGTAGAACCCCTCCGTGGATTCGTCATTCCCGTTGTCCCTTTTTTCATTGAAGCCTAGGAGGAGGTTCAGTTTGGGAGACACTGGTTTCTTCCCCTCCCTCTCTTCTTTCATTCCAAGGCTCTCCATACCCTTAGACATTGTTGAGGTTCTGGAGGCACGCTTGGACAATCACGATTCCGACGTGTCCATGCCAAGCATGTTTCATGCATCTATTATATGTGCCTCCATGTGATCTTTGGTTTGAATGATGAAATCTTCCAATATTTTTATAGATGTGATTCTATGAATCAAAGAGGCTATATATATACATAAAATCCTAAAATTCCTCTACCAAATCTTAGCTTGATTGCACTCCCAATGTTATTATTCATCTCATGGACTAAATTACATATCTTTATGCACGTGGTTTATTTTATATATTTTGAGATACATGGGTGTGTTCTTCATTTATTCTAATATTTTTTCATAATGGGTGGTTATTTTTAGTAATTTCATTAATTTTTCAGTGAAAAAGGTAATTATTCTCTTTGTCTCTCCAAAAGATGTGAATAAATTCATAATATATAAAAAATATGTTTTTTATTATGAAATTATTATTATTTTAATATCATCCATTTTATGTAAATAGGTATCTCGAAACACCCATCTTTGTGAGTTTACAAGCATTTTTAATCAGTTTTAAAGCATTTATTTACATGGTTTTTAAAATAATATCATATATAAAATTTAAAATATATATAATATCACTCATATAAAAATTATTTATAATAAATATAAGCATAATTATAGTCAACATACACATTATGATAAAAAATAATCATTAATGTAATATATCACTCGAAAAAAATTAATGATTATCATATACTCTCTCGGGTCAATATATTAATTCTTCTGGTCAATATATATGTTCTCAAATAAAATTAAATATTTAAAATATATATAATATCAGTCCAAATATATATAAATATATGTTATAAGAAAATATAAAAAAATTAAATAATGTATTGGTGTATATATATATATATTTCTATGTAAAAATATATATAGTTATTAATATATATTATAATGTATATAAATATATATTAATTTAATTTTAAATTAAATATATAATGCTAAATATTTTTATGTATTGTATGAGTATATATATGTGTGTGTGTGTTTATGTAAAAATATATATAGTTTCTATATATATATATTATAATTTATATAAATATATATTAATATAATTACGAACAACTACGTATTTAATTTTAACACAAAATATTTTTATGTAAAAATAACTTATATTTATAAAAACCCATGTGTAGAACTATATTTTAATATTAATTTTTCGAATTAAAATTAAATATAGAGTTAATAATGTAATTATAAAGTTAAAAAAAATAAAAAAAATGTAGTAACGCCAAATTAATTGACGCTCTTGCTCACAGAGAAAAATGAAAAAATTCTGTTAAAAAACCATAAACCCAATTAAAAAAACAACCCATTATTGAATAATTTCCGAGTAAAATATCCCCAAAAATTAAATAGAAAAA
The DNA here is from genome assembly GCA_963277665.1 of Viscum album. NCBI lineage: Eukaryota > Viridiplantae > Streptophyta > Magnoliopsida > Santalales > Viscaceae > Viscum > Viscum album. The sequence goes on from OY728127.1 coordinate 815,875,955, forward strand.
ATAAATAAGATTATAATATACATTTAGATCTTCAAGGTCAAGTCCAAGTTGGGACCATCTACGCTGCCTCCGTTTTCATTAGTTTCCTCCACAGTTGGGTGCACGACTTCCATTGGAGAAACACCACTATTGACCCCATGGTTACTTACACTCCCATGGAACCTATTGAATGGTACAGGGATGACTGGAGTGCTGAGACCCTCCATTCTCAGTTTTTTCAGAGGCGGTGACTGTGAGGGGTGGATGATTATTTCCAATTCGGTACACGTGCGGCCATGGCCAAAGCTATGCGCAACTATGGTGGCCCGCCATAGCACGTAAAAGGGATTTCAAAATACTACTTTTTTATGTAATTCCAGTGAATGATTGAAGGAGACATAGTGGGAGAGAGAGACGAAGAAGGTGTGGTGGGGGAAGCAGGCGGATGAGTCGGTCTCATAGGAGACGAAAGTCGGGTTCATCTCTTTCTACCCTTTGGTCGAGGCCCTATCATTCCTGTGCACGTTTTGGTGGCCTCCAAGTGATTGGGAAGTGATTTATTCCTTTTGAGAGAAGTTTCATGTGAACTTCATCACCCCATGGTTGGTATTGTCTAACGACTCACTGACCGACGTTGAATCGTCCCTCTGCTTGTCTAAGAGGCAGAAGCACTCCGTGGATCCACCATTACTGTCATCCCTCTTTTCATCGAAGGCTAGGAGGAGGTTTAGTTTTGGAGACACGGGTTTATTCCCCTCCCTCTCCACTTTCATTCTGGGGCTCTCCCTCCCCTCAGGCGCCACTGAGGTTCTAGAGGGGTGCTCGGATAGGCACGATTCTAACATGTCCATTCCAAGCGTGTTGCTTTCATCTCTTTATGTACATGAATTATTTTATATATTCTGAGATACATGGGTGTGTTATTCATTTAATCTAATCGTTTTTTGTAACAGGTGCTTCTTTTTAGTAATTTCATTAATGTTGTGGTGAAAATGATAATTTTTCTCCCTACCTCTCCAAAAGATGTGAATAAATTCATAATATATAAAACAACACGTTTTTTTAATTATGAGACTATTTTTCTTTTAATATCATCTGTTTTAAGTAAATAGGTATCTTGAATCACCCATTTTGGTGAGTTTATTTGGTTTTTAATTTTTTTAATCATTTATTTATAGGATTTTTTAAATAAAATCATATATAACATTGAAAATATATATAATATTAATCATATAACAATTATTGATAATAAATATGCACATAATTCTAGTCAACATACACATTATGGTTGAAAAATAATCATTAATGTAATATATCACTAAAAAACAATTAATAATGATCATATACTCCGGTAGGTCAATATATTAATTCTTCTGGTCAATATATATATTCTCAAATAAAATTAAATATTTAAAATATATATAATATCAATAAAAATATATAAAAATATATGTTATATCAAAATATTAACAAAAATTAAAAAATTTATTGGTGTATATATATATATATATATATATTTCTATGTAAAAATATATATAGTTGATAATATATATTATAGTGTATATAAATATTTATTAATTTAATTATAAATTAAATATATAATACTAAATATTTTTATGTAATGTATGAGTATATATATATATGTTTATGTAAAAATATATATAGTTTCTATATATATATATATTATAATGTATATAAATATATATTAATAGAATTACAAAGAACTACATATTTAATTTTAACACCAAATATTTTCATGTAAAATGAATTTATAGTTATAAAAACCCATATGTGACAATATACATGGATATTATTTTTTCAAATTAAAATTAAATATAAATTAAATAATGTATTTATAAAGTTAAAAAATTAAAAAAAGGAAGTAATGAAAAATTAATTGATGCTCTTGCCCATAAATCCAAATGAATCTATTCTGTTAAAAAAACTTAGACCCAATTAAAAAGAAAAAAAAACAACCCATTCCCGAATAATTTCCCAATAACATATCCATGAAAATTAAATGGAAAAAATAAATACAATGATAATATACATTTATAGCTTCAAGGTCAAGTCTAAGTTTGGATCATCGGATTTCGGTCACAAAGACGCATCTTTGAGGCCACCGCTGGGGACGTCGTCGTCATTTTCATTGGTGTCCTCCATAGTTGAGAACACGAACACCATGAGAGAAACTCCTCTACTGACCCTGTGGTTACTTCCACTCCCATGGAACTGATAGAATGGTTTGGGGATGACAGGATCACCAAGACCCTCAATTCTATGTTTTTTTATAGGCGACGAGGGTGGCCGATTACTACCATTCCAGTGCATGCGCGACCGTGGCTGAAACTGTGCGTGGTTATGGTGGCCAGCCACAGTGTGTATGAGGGCTTTCAGAATACCGCTTCCATACATAATTTCAGTGAATGATTGAAGGAGGCATCATGGGAGAGAGAGATAGGGAAGGCGTGGTGGGGGCAGTAGGCGGAGGAGTTGGTCCCATGGGCGGCGAGAACTGGGTTCATCTCTTTCTTCACTTTGGCCCATGCCCTCTCATTCCTATTCATTTTCTAGTGGCCTCCTATTACTTAGGAATTGATTAATTTCTTTGATAGAATTGGTAGGATAACTTCATCTCCCCACAGTTGGTATCGTCCAACGACTCAACGGCCAATACTGAATCGTCCCTCTGCTCGTCTAATAGGAAGAACCCCTCTGTGGATCTTTCATTCCCATCGTCCCTTTTTTCATCAAAGCCCAGGGGGGTATTCAGTTCAGGAGACATGGGTTTCTTCCCCTCCCTTTCTTCTTTCATTCTAGGGCTCTCCGTCCCCTCAATTCCACTGAGGTTCTGGAGGCGTGGTCAGACATGCCAGTTCTGACGTGTCCATACCAAGCATGCTGCATGCATCTCTTATGTGCGCCTCCATGAGATCTTTGTTCTGAAAAATGAAATATTGCAATCTTTTGAGTGATGTAATTCTATGCATAAAATAGGCTATATATATACATAAAATCTTAAAATTACTCCACCAAATAATGGCTTGATTGCATTCCCAAAGTTATTGTTCGGGTTATGGACAAGATCCCATCTCTTTATATACATGTTTTATTTTATATATTCCGAGATACATGGGTGTGTTCTTCATTTATTCTAATCATTTTTTTGTAATGGGTGGTTCTTGTTCATAATTTCATTAATGTTGTGGGGAAAAAGATATTTTTTCTCCCCGCCTATCCAAAATATGTGAATAAATTCATAATACTTAAAAAAACAAGTTTTTTTATTATGAAATTATTATTATCTTAATATCATCCATTTTTAAGTAAATATGTATCTTGAAACACCCGTCTTTGTGAGTTTACTAGGTTTTTAATTGTTTTTTAAAGAATTTATTTACATGATTTTAAAAATAATATCATATATAACATTTAAAATATATATAATATCACTTATATAAAAATTATTGATAATAAATATGCACATATTTCTAGTCAACATACACATTATGATCTAAAAATAACCATTAATGTAATATATCTCTCAAAAACAATTAATTATGATCATATACTCCTATAGGTCGATATATTAATTCTTCTTGTCAATATATATGTTCTCAAATAAAATTCATTATTTAAAAAATATATATAATATGTCTCAAAATATATATATAAATATGTTATAAAAAAATATTAACAAAAATTAAATAATGAATTAGTGTATATATATATATATGTATTTATTTGTCAAAATATATATATAATTTAATATATATTATAATGTATATAAATATATATTAATTTAATTATAAATTAAATATATAATGCTAAATATTTTTATGTAATGTATGAGTCTATATATATATATTTTTTTTATGTAAAAATGCATATAGTTTCTATATATATATATATTATAATGTATATAAATATATATTAATATAATTACAAACAACTACATATTTAATTTTATCACCAAATATTTTTCTGTAAAAAGAATTTATTGTTATAAAAACCCATGTGTGAAAATATATTTGGATATTAATTTTTCAAATTAAAATTAAATATAAACTAAATAATGTATTTATAATGTTAAAAAATTTAAAAAAAGGAAATAATGCCAAATTAATTGACTCACTTGCTCACAGAGCCAAATGAAACTATTCTGTTAAAAAAAACTTAGACCCAATTAAAAGGAAAAAAACAACCCATCCTGAATAATTGCCCAATAACTTATCCACGGAAATTTAGTGTAAAAAATAAATATTATGGTAATATACATTAAGATCTTCAAGGTCAAGCCCAAGTTGGGATCATCAGATTTTGGCCAGAGAGATGCATCTTCAAGGCCACCGCCAAGGACGCCGCTGAGGACACCACCTTCATTTTCATTGGTGTCCTCCATAGTCAAGCGCACGGCCACCATCAAAGAAAACCCACTGCTGAACATGTGGTTACTTCCACTCCCATGGAACCTATAGAATGGTCTAGGGATGACTGAAGTGTTGTGATTCTACATTCTCAGGTTTTTCAGAGGTGGCGACTACGAGGTGTGGTCGATAATTTCCAATCTGGTGCATGCACAGTCTTGGCTGAAGCTATGCATGGTTGCGGTGTCCATCCATGACACATATGATGGATTTTAGAATACCACTTTCATACATAATTCCAAAAAATGATTGAAGGTCGAATAGCGGGAGAGAGAGACGTGGAAGGCATGGTGGGGGCAGCATAAGGATGAGTTGGTCCCATATGATGAGAGAACTAGGTTCGTCTCTTTCCTCCCTTTGGCTCGTGCCCTCTCATTCTAGTGTGCATTCTGATGGCCTCCCAGTGCCTGGGAGGTGATAAATTCCTTTCAACAGAATTTTCAGGTGAACTTCCTCTCTCCATGGTTGGTATCATATGACGAATCGCCAGTCGGTGCTAAATCATGCCTATGCTCATCTAACAGGAAGAACCCCTCCATGGATCTACCATTCCCATCGTCCCTTTTTTCATCGTTGCCTGAGAGGAGGTTCAGTTCGGGAGACACGAGTTTCTTCCCCTCCCTCTCTACTTCCATGTCGGGGATCTCCATCCCCTCCGATGCCATTGAGGTTCTGGAGGCATGCTCGGATAGACAATATTCTGATGTGTCCAGGCCAAGCGTGTTGCATGTATCGCTTTTGTGCGCCTCCATGCGAGCATTGGTTTGAATGATGAAATCTTCCAATATTTTGAGCAATGTGATTCTGTGAGTCAGAGAGGCTATATATATACATAAAATCCTAAAATTACTCCACCAAATCCTGGCTTGATTACACTCATAAAGTTATTGTCCTACTTGTGGACTAGCTTCCATCTCTCTATGTACATGGTTTATTTTATATATTCTAAGATACATGGGTGTGTTCTTCATTTATTCTATTTTTTTCATAATTTATGGTTCATGTTAGTAATTTCATTAATATTATGATGAAAAAGATAATTTTTCTCCCTACCTCTCCAATAGATGTGAATAAATTCATAATATATAAAAAACAGGTTTTTTATTATGAAATTATTATTCATTTAATATCATATATTTTAAGTAAATAGGTATCTTGAAACACCAATATTTGTGGGTTTACTGGGTTTTTTAATTGTTTTTAAAGCATTTATTTACATTATTTTTAAAATAATATCATATATAACATTTAAAATATATATCATATCACTCATATAACAATTATTTATAATAAATATGCACATAATTCTAGTCAACATACACATTATGATTGAAAAATAATCATTAATGTAATATATCACTCAAAAACAATTAATGATTATCATATACTCCCACGGGTCGATATATTAATTCTTATAGTCAATATATATGTTCTCAAATAAAATTCAATATTTAAAATGTATATGATATCAGTAAAAATATATTTAAATATATGTTATAACAAAATATTAATAAAAATTAAATAATTTATTTGTATATATATATATATATATCTATGTAAAAATACATATAGTTTCTAATATATATTTTAATGTATATAACTATATATTAAATTAATTATAAATTAAATATATAATACTAAATATTTTTATGTAATGTATGAGTATATATATAGATATGTTTATCTAAAAATACATATAGTTTCTATATATATGTGTATATATATATATTATAATTATTATAAATATATATTAATACAATTATGAACAACTACATATTTAATTTTAACAACAAATATTTTTATGTAAAACAAATTTATAGTTATAAAAAACAATGTGTGAAAATATATTTATATATTATTTTTTCTAATCAAAATTAAATATAAAGTAAATAATGTATGTATAAAGTTAAAAAAATTATAAAAAATTAGTAACGCCAAATTAATTGACACCCTTGCCTAGAGAGCCAAATGAAACAATTCTGGTAAAAAAAACATTAGACTCAATTAAAAAGGAAAAAATAACCCATTCTTGAATAATTTCCTAATAAAATATCCAAGAAAATGAAATATTAAAAAATAAACACGATGATAATATACATTTAGAGCTTTGAGGTCATGTACAAGTTAGGATCATCAGATTTCAGCCAAAGAGACGCATCTTCGAGGCCACCACCATCATTTTCATATGTGTTCTCCATAGTTGAGCACACAACCACCATCGAAGAAACTCTATTGCTATCCCCATGGTTACTTTCACTAACATGGAACTTATAGAACGGTTTGAGTATGACCGAAGCGTCGACACCCTCAATTCTTCTTTTTTTCATAGGCGGTGATTGTGCCAATTATTATAATTATGGTGCACACACGGACGTGGACAAAGTTATTTGTGGTTGTGGTGGCTAGCCAGGACTCATATGAGGGATTTAAGAATACCACTTTAGTACGTAATTCCAAGGAATGATTGCAGGCAACATAGTGGGAGGGAGAGACGGGGAAGGCGTGGTGGGGATGGAGGAGGAGAAGTTAGTCCCACAGGAGGCGAGAACTGGGTTCATCTCCTTCTACCCTTTGGCTTGTTCTATCTCATTCTTGTGTGCATTCTGGTGTCCTCCCAGTTCCTAGGAATTTATTAATTCTATTTCATGGAAGTTTCAGATGAACATACTCTCCCCATAGTTGGTATTATCTGACGACTTCCCGACTGGCGTTGAATCGTGCCACTGCGCATCTCATAGGTAGAACCCCTCCATGGATTTCCCATTATTGTCGTCCCTTTTGTCATAGAATCCCAGGAGGAGGTTTATCTTGGTAGACACAGGTTTCTTCCCCTCCCTCTCTACTTCCATGTCAAGGCTCTTCTTCACCTCTGATGCTACCAAGGTTCTGGAGGCGTGCTCGGATAGGCACAATTCTCGCGTGACATGCCAAGTGTGCTGCATGTATTGCTTCTATGCACCTCCATGTGATCTCTGGTTTGAATGATGAAATCTTCTAATCATTTTTGAAATTCAATTTTGTGTTTCAAAGAGGCTATATATATATATAAACTCCTAAAATCATTCCACCAAATCTTGACTTTATTTCAATCCCAAAGTTATTGTCTGACTTTTGGACTGACTTCCATCTCTTTATGTACATTTTAATTTTATATATTCCAAGATAAATAGGTGTGTTCTTCATTTATTCTAATCATTTTTTTCGTAATGGGTGGTTCTTGTTAGTAATTTCATTAATATTGTGGTGAAAAGGGTAATTTTTCTCCCTACCTCTCCAAAAGATGTGAATAAATTAATAATATATAAAAAAACACGTTTTTTATTATGAAATTATTGTTCTTTTAATATCATCCATTTTAAGTATAGGTATCTTAAAATACCCATCTTTGTGAATTTACTGGGTTTTTAATTGTTTTTTAAATCATTTATTTACATTATTTTTAAAATAAAATTGTATATAACATTTAAAATATATATAATATCACTCATATAACAATTATTGATAATAAATAAGGACATAATTCTAGTCAATATACACATTTTGATTGAAAAATAATCATTAATGTAATATATCACTCAAAAACAATTAATGATGATCATATGCTTGTGTGGGTCAATATATTAATTCTTCTTGTCAATATATATGTTCTCAAATAAAATTAAATATTTAAAATTTATATAATATCTATCAATATATATATAAATAAATGTTATAACAAAATATTAATAAAAATTAAATATTGTATTGGTTTATATATATATATATATATTTCTATGTAAAAATATATAAAGTTATTAATATATATTATAATGTATATAAATATATATTAATTTAATTATAAATTAAATATATAATACTAAATATTTTTATGTAATGTATGAGTATATATATATATATATGTTTATGAAAAAATACATATATTATATATATATATATATTATAAAGCATATAAATATATATTAATATAATTATGAACAACTACAAAATTGGGGACATTAGTCACATTGTGGGGGATTGGTTCAGAACTTTTTCCTGTTCAGACTATCGTAGGACTATATATTTGTGCCTGGATTATATGGTTATGTTGTAATGCCTTTATGTTCGAGAACATTGTTAAAGAAGATAGGGTCTGGATTTCCTAGATATATAATTTGGGCTCTCAGTGGCTTGATGCTGAGGGGGTTTACACAATCACCTTTTCATTCCCCTCCTTCCAGATGGATCCCCCTTTAGGTGTTCTCAAAATTAATACTGATTCATTGATTCCTGGGGATGGTTCTGTGGGGCTAGGGGTAGTCCTTTGGGATCATATTGGATCTATTGTTGCGACTCATCATTCCTTGGACTTTATTGGTTGGTCTCCTCCTATGGCAGATGCTATGGCTATTTGGAAGGGTATGTAGTTCATCTCATCTATTGGATAGACGGATGTTTTGGTCGACTCTGATTGTTAATTTATTATCAATACTCTAAAGGAGGATGAAGGTAGACACCAAACCTTTGGGTCTATAATCAACATTATCAGATCTTTGATAACTTTTTTTCTTCCTATTGTTTTTCCTTTATGAGGAGAGAGGGAAATCATGCATCTCATTTAATGGGTGCCTTTGGAAATCATCAGGGGTCAAATTGTTGGCTTTCATCTTTTCCTATGGAATTATGTACTTTGGATTTGGCTGATATCTAAGGTTTGAGGTTTTTGTTGTTAAAAAACTACATATTTAATTTAACACCAAATATTTTTATGTAAAAATAATTTATAGTTATAAAAACCCATGTGTCGAAATATATTTGGATATTAATTTTGAAAATTAAAATTAAATATAAAGTAAATAATGTATTTATAGAGTTAAAAAAAATTAAAGGCATTAACACCAAATTAATTAATGCTCTTTCCCATAGAGCCAAAAGAAACTATTCAGGTAAAAAAACCTTAGACCCAATTAAAAAGAAAAAAAATCCATTCTCGAATAATTTCTGTAAGATTTGGTGTCCTAGAACCAACTATTTGTACTTTGATTACCTGAATATTTAATATATTTAAATATTAAAAATCTTATTACATATTTTTCATTGTTCTGCATGACTATACTGTAATAATGTCCTATAGTATTTTTCACATTAACAAGTTCATAGCAGTTGCCCGCTATAATGAGAACCTTGAAGTGATATGACAATATTCTTAAATATAGTTCTACGGTAGGATGGCATACTATAATGGGAAACATAGTATACAAACCATCAGGTGCGAGTACTCATAAAAAGATGAGACTTATTTTCATGAAGTTCACACTTGGTATTCTCTAAGATGAGAGATTATGAGAATAGACCCTCGAGTAGGAATTATACATGTTTTGGTGTCATCGGATATTCCTATCTATGAGCATTTGTAATGATCCTTAGAGTTTAAGATTATGATTAATATGTGTCATGAATCGCGCACTTTGATTTTCTGATGAAAACTGTCACGCCATATGTTGGCGGGAAGTAGGGTACATTGGGTGCATCATGAGTGTCATTTTATTAATGGATAAGTCGAGGAAGGATTTGTCCCTTCCATTTATGGAAGTTGATATCTCGACCCTTTGATTGAAAAAGAACCATCACGCAAAATTCCAGGGTCATAGTGTAACGACGAGTTTATTTCAGGTAGTCAAAGAAAAATGTATTAAGCATAAAGGTTGATAACACTATCATGAAGCCTTATTGATGAGATATTGAGACAAAGGGATTATATTACATAGTGATTGTTCATATGTGGATGTCATTTTAGCGACTTTAAGTTCTTTCTCTTGGGTTCCTTTACCCATTGCTAGACAGTACTCTTGGACTTTAGGCAAGCCCGCCTAATGCCAACAAGAAAGAATCATAGAGGGTCACACATTAAGTGTTTCTAGTGGTATCAGTTAAATTATATTTGAATTTAATTAATTGAATAAATATTATTCTCAAGACAGTGGAATAATTTTATTCAAGTTAAATTGATTTCATAAATTAAATAAATATTTATTCCTCAGATTCTGGGTAAAATATATTTATTTATTTTATTAAACATTTAATAAATATTTATTTACTATTTTGTAAATAAAATATTTATTTAAAAGAATAAATTATTTATTTATTTATTCGGGTGTTCAATAAATGGATGTGGAGTTCGAGCGGACCAAGACTCATCCAGTAGTAAAATAATTATTTACAAGATGGTAAATAATTTTTTAACTAGTTAGCACAAGTTAAAATAATAAAAACACTGCTATTATTTTGTGACATGGAATTTTATTTATAATTCCATTTTGATCAAGTTGGTGCACCATAAATAATAAAGCAGTGTTATTATTAAAACCATGGGTTTTCTCTCAGGTTGTGAATGTATTTAATTGTTGTTACACAATTAAATATTGTAACTGAAACCCCATGTCGATAAATAGACATGTACGTTTATTTTGCATGTACCGAACTGCACACCCGGTTAATTGAGAATTATTGAGCTAAATGATTTCTTTTTCAAATCCTCTTCCCACCCCTCTCAAGAACGGTATACATTCTTCAAGACTGAAGAACAATCAATCAAGAACGACTGACACAAGACACTTGCTTCACCGCGCTAACACCTGGAGAAAAAGTGGTGTTGATCGGAGGCCATCAAATCATGTGTGGATCACTACTAGATGGGTTCTAGTTTGTATCATCGCAAGTGCAACGAGACAGTAAAAAAGGGTTATTTTGGACGATCAACATCATCAACGAAGAAATTACTAAAGATCTAGGTATTATTTTCTTTATGAAATTAATTAAATTAATTATAAACATGATGTAAAAGATCCTCTCTAAAGGTTTCAGTCCTCTTACTTATTTATCTAAATCTTTGATTCCATTCCGTGGAGACTAGCATTCATTGTCGTATTGATACCAGAATAATAATTAATCATGGTAAAAATTAAAGTTGGTTGTCGGCCCAACTGTGTTTCTGCTGTACCCAAAACCTTCAAGTGGTATCATAGGGGTTACATCATAGTTTATAATTATTTAAATAAATTGTGGATGATTTATGGTTTAATAATTTAGTTTTTTAATTCAAGGTTAATCGTTCTTGTAATCTATATTTCGAGATCTATTATCCCACTTTTTATTTCTCACAGATTTCATAGAAACAAATGATTTTTTAATTAAAATTAAAATGGAGAACTCGTTAGGAGTCACCAACGATTCTACCCAGGTGACCTGAAAGTATACACCATGTGTTTGGACTTACACATCGTGATATCTTCCATACACACTGTGTAATCTAGACTATATGTCATGTAGTCATGTTAAGCGCATCAGAAGTAATTCAAAAATTACTCAAGTTGTGTACATTTATTGCATGTGGTGTAGTTTATTTTACACTGCGTGTTGAGTAGGATAGATAGGCACACACTTATCGGATTACACATCATGTGGCCCACTGCACATGGCATGTAGTCCCTTCAGGTCAGGGGTCCAAACCATGTATTTCATACATGGATAAGACTACCGGTAAACGTGTAATGCAGAGACAACATGGCATGTAGCCCATTGTAAATGTCGTGTACTCTGAAATTTCTGAAGTACGCTTCACACACCAAGTCCCTAGGCGTGTACTTCAAGACAGACGATGAAGGTAGTACATGCCGTATAGTCAGAACTACACACCGTATACTTTACCATATTACACAAAATTAAAATTTTAATGTTTTTTTAATGTTCATAACTACATATCATGTTTAAATTGTACTACAAGTTATTACTCTATGCATTAAAACATCTTGTATGCCATATGTCATAAGATTAAGACGGTACACGAATATAATACATGTTGGGTAGATTCGAACGAGTATTCACCAGGATACCTCCAAGGTATATTTATGTACAAAGATAATAATCTCAAGGAAATTAAAAAAGGGATTAAGATAAAATGATTGATTAATTAAAGATAATAATTAATCAATTCAATCACAATTTATCTTAATAAAGAATTATTAAATAATTGAACACTAGTTTTATTAAAATTCATAACTCGTTGCATGTATGTGGGTGATCATGAGATAGACCAAGACTTTTTTATATGATTGGTTTCCTTTTAATTTGTTTATTAAATTAATTTTCAGCTTGCGATCCATATCTCCTCATTAATATATAGGGTCTGTGTGCCCGTGGTTTCTTTTATATAAACCCCCCTTTTACCCCTCACCTACATGTGAGTTAAAAAGGAATATGTAATATATGGAACACCCAAGCTAGTGGAGGCGGTTCAAGCTGGAGCCAAGATGAAACCAATCCCAGGAGATATAGAGGTGGATAGGTGGAAAGCTGTAAACACAAACCCAAAAGGTTCAAGGTGTTTCTCCCCTAGGTCAGGGTTAGTTTATCAACTTCTAGATAGACTAACCAATATAAAAACTCATGATCATTCCATTTTCTTTATTTTATTTTTGTTATTTTCATGGTTTATCATTATGGATGTGTTATCACGATCACATAATTAATGAATTAAAAAAGCATGCAAGATGGAACTAAAATAAACCGGGCTTATGAGTAAATATTATCAAGACATGGTTAAACACTTAAGTAAGTTCCACTTAATATTAACAAACATGTGATAATGATAATAATCAATTCACGCATAAGAGATAAAAATCCCTCAAATAAAATATTAAGTCAGACCAAGCCTTCTGTTACTTGATTAAGGGAAACACTCAATAAAACTATGTGTTTGACAAACCCTTGTTGGGACACTTAATTTATACAATAAGACCTTATTAAAGGTTCTAGGTTGACTTAACCATATTACATCAAGATAAGTATCCCTTTCTAGACTTGGTGTAATATTGGTGGCAAGAGTTGCGGAAATCCAAAGTCAAGATTTAAAGATTAGGGAGTCCACTCAATAGATCAAGGAGCTGCAAGCCCACAGTTGGCAAAGATCTACCTACCTAAAAACCTTCAAATATCTTGACCAACCCTTGTTGGGGTTATGCGAAGGGGAATATGGATCCTTTCCACTTGAATGTCATGGAAACTGGACATTACAAGTTCAATGGTGTGGGACATTGCGACTTGATAAAATAGTGGGAGACTTAATAAAATTAATTTATTATTTCTCATAAAATGTAATAAAGAAATTACTAATGATTTTATCTTTTAATTGTAGAATAAAAATGACAATCTCGTCAACCACACTATCCCTATAATCAATTATGGATAAAGTCAAAATCCTCTCTAGAAATAACTTCCAGGAATATTTTAGATGCCTTCGGGTTATCATAATCCATGAACGAAAGTCTTACATGTTGGTGTCAGCATTACCTGATCCGCCTTCCAAATAGGAGAGTGATGAGGATTTCCTAGTCTATGAGAAACATATGAGATACGTGTTTGATGTTCAGTGTTTTATGCTATCATTAATGTCCAGTGAGGTCATAAAGTCTAAAAAAGTATGGATGCTTATAGCATGCTCGAGAACCTCTGTGGTCTTTACTAGGAGAGAGCAAGATAGGAAAGGTTTGAGATATCCAAGGCACTCTTTCAGAGTAAGCTTGGAGAGGGTGCCCCAGCTGGGCCTCATGTAGTCAAGCTCGTTGAATACATTGAGTGCCTAGAGGTTCTAGGGTTTAAACTCCCTAAATAAATGGGCACCAATCTCATTCTCACATCACTCCCTCATAGATTATCTAGATTTTTTGTTAATTTTAATATGAAAAACATTGAGAAGTCTCTATCTAATCTTATTATCCTCATTCGCCAAGTGGACAAATATATAAAGCGTGAAAAGCCTTCTGTCCTTATGGTGAATTAGAGGAAAATAAAGGTGGTGAACTTTAATCCCAAATAATCTTCATTCCCTTCCAAGAAAATGAAGATCAAAGGGGAGGCAAGGGAATATGAAGTTGTTTGTTTCGTATGTGGCAAGAAGGGCCACTGGAAGAAGAACTGTACCTAGCCAAAGAAGCAAGGGGAAGCTTCAGGTGCGTTTGTTATCAAATTTAATATATTTGTTTCTACAAATTGGGTATTAGATACAGCTTGTGATTCTCAAATATGTATCCAAATATAGGAACCAAGTAGATTCAGGAAGATTAATAGAGGGGAGGTAGATCTAAGAGCATCCAATAGTGCCAGACTCACTGTTGTAGCTATCGGGGACTACCACCTCGTGTTTCCAACTGAGATGATATTAGTGTTAAAGGGTTGTTATTATATGTTTTCTATTACTAAAAAAATTATTTCTATATCCATATTAGATACATATGGATTTTTTTTCAAGTTTGGAAATGAGTGTTTCTTCATTTACAAAGAACTTTTTTTGGTTGGGAAAATTTATACAATGGTCTTTACATGTTGGATTACACAAACCAAGTAATGTAAATCGATAACAAAGATACTTCACATGACTCATACCACACCCAAAGTTTTCATCACTGGCTAGGTCATGTAAAATAGAAACGATTGACAAAGTTACATCAAGATGGATATTTATATTCTTTCAAACTAAAACCACTTGGTGTATGTAATGCATGTTTACAAGGCAAAATGACCAAAACCCCATTTAGTGGGAAAGGTGAAAGGGATAAAGAGATTCTTTAATTGGTTCATACCAATGTGTGTGGACCATTTCCAGTTGAATCAAGAGGAGGGTGCTCATACTTCATAACTTTTACTGATGATTTTAGTAGATATGGATATATCTACTTAATGAGGTATAAGTCAGATTCTTTTGATAAGTTTAAAGAATACAAGAATGAAGTTGAGAACCATCTTGGTAAGAATATTAAGAAACTCCACTCAGACTGAGGTGGATAATATCTTAATCAAGACTTCATTGATTACTTAGGGGAGTTTGGGATCCTCTCCCAACTCACTCCTCCTTACACTCCCTAGTGGAATGGTGTGAGAGAAATGAGAAATCGCTCCTTATTGGACATGGTGAGATTAATGATGAGTCATGTGAGTATTACAATATCCTTTTGGGGATATGCATTACAAATGGAAGTACATATACTAAACCAAGTACCAACTAAATCGATAAATGGTATTTCATACAAGTTATGGAGTGGAAAGAAAGACATGTTATCGAATTTACATGTGTGGGGAAGTGATGCATTTTTTAAGACCTCTTCAGGTAACAAACTTGCACCCCAAGGCACAAAGTGTACCTTTATTGGATAACCCAAGGAAATAAGGGGATATAACCTATACAACCCCTCATAAAAAAAGTTACAGTGTCAAGACATTCCATATTCCTTGAGAGGGAGCACATCTCCAAAATAGATAGTGGGAGTGAGATAGACTTCGATGAAGCCGAGGCTCAAGGTACACAAGAGATGGTATAGGAATAGATTCCAAAAAGCCCTGTTGAAAAAAGATCTGTTCCAAAGACATAAGAACTATTTAGGATTATAAGAGAGGTTAGAGAACTATAACAGTATGGTTTTCTAGTTAGTGAGGATAGTGACTCATTATTAGTTGATAATAATGATCTTTTAACCTACAAGGAAGCGGTAAGTGGCATAGATGTTTCCTAGTGGAAAGAAACCATGAATTCTGAAATGGATTCCATATGTAGCGACTCAGGTTTTGGCCCTGTCAGACTTTGGAATATTCCTATGAATAATTTCAGAGATAGGTGCGAAGAAAACATTCTATTACGAGGCCCGGTGTGCCCGAAATTAATTTTATAAAAATATTAAGTATTTTTATACAATGCACATGGCAGGGGTGTGTTATCTCCTAAACGGTAGCTTAGAACAGGAATCTGAGGGCAAAGTTGCGTCTGGAGCATGCCATTTACCCAAGGTAGGGTTTAAACTTTGCGTGCTGAAAGAGCACTGTCGTGGGCACCCTCAAATGATTAGTGTGATTTTGGGGTACTTAGGTGCAGCAGAGTGGCTGACCAAGGTCGTCTCTCAAAGGAGGAAGTGAATTAAAACAAATTTTTAGAGGTATTCTAAAAAAAATAAAAGAGAATATAATTAAAACAATACTTAAAATTATGGGGGTTGTTAATAGTTTATAAATCTAGAAGAAGTTTGCTGGAATAAGAATGCATTTTTTTGTTTTTAATTTTGAAATAAAGTTTGATTAAAAAGACACAACAAGAAGATGTTTTTTTTAGAAAATATTTTAAAAGGCATAATCGATATAACTCTACCTCTTCATTTAATTATTAATTATTATAATTTAAATCAATATCCACTTAATTATGATCCCCTAAATTATTAACCCTTGAACCCTACAAGAGTTAACTTAACCACAAAGATGGAATTACTTAAACCCTGGGCTAGCTTCGGAACACGCAATCGCAGCACCCTGCTTTGATTGTTGTTCTAAGGTTAGATTATGGTCAGTGGTTAATTAGATCACATATACATTCTGAAAATGTGGATGAATTGTGTTTAGGGATTATATTTTAACTCTACAAATTTATCCTGTGTGGTCTTGTATTACCGATTAAGATCGCGCTCTCACAATTTACACAAAATCTCGACCTCACGTGTTTTTGTGTTAATTATTCATTTGCTTACTTAGTTTCTTAAAATTTAAAATCAAAATTCATGGATCATATTAAGTGAATTACAGTAGCTCAATGATTCAAAATAATTAAATGAATAATGATAGAGGTCGACCGATTACTAAAAAGAACTACTTTTCCATAAATGAATATATTTAGCACAATGTGATGAAATTATATCATTTATTATCAATAAAATATTCAACAAAATAGTGTTTTATCAACTCCCCCACACTTACCCTTTTGCACTCCTGGGAAAAACCTCATGTCAAGTAAACATCAATATCAAATCAAAACCAATTTTAAAACACATATCCTTGAGATCAAACAATTACACACCAAGAAACAAAAGATATCATGCCTCATAAAAAACCGTTATTTCAAGTTCTTAATTTATATCATTCAATATATTTCCACTTTATTTATCCTCCCATGCACAAAACACTTACCTCACTTGAATTTTCTCTTATCACATAAATGTCATTTTTTTGCAATGTCTTTCTCATCCAAACTCATACAAGGGTCACCATAGGCTTGATAAATTCCTATATTGCTACCCGATGTGAGTCAAGGATGTATTTTTATCATGAGGACTTTTCAGGGTTGTTCTGTGGCTTTCTGTTGGTAGGATTAATATGTGAAAAACTCTGAGGCTGAATGAGGAGGGCTTGACTCTTTTTGAAGCAAAATTGCATTAATATAATTTTCACTTAAATATGGTCTTCTCCTCAATCCCCATAGTATCAATTCATCTCCATCATCATGAAAAGTCATGAATGGTTTACACCATTCATCATTTCAGAATAAAAAATTTCAATCTTCTCAAACATGATTTTCTTGAAAGCTCCAAATGGGCACAACTTTCCACCTCAATTAGAATCTCCATAAAAGGAACAACTTCACTTGTCATGAAAGCTCCAGAAAAGGCACAACTTTCAATATAATTATTTTCATCAGATGCAAACACATCTCTTCAGAATTTAATTTTCCACCCAAAGTATCATAGAATGTGGTATCACAACACAAGATATATTCCCCCACACTTAAGCTCAACTAGATTATGCAATTTCACTTCAAGAGTTGGTTGGATAGGGAAAATTGGCTTGTAATGTGGCTAACCCAACTGGTTTTGCATGGATTATAAGGGATAAAAGTATTAAATGTTCAAGGTAGGCCATTATGAAAAATGATTCTTTGAAATAGGGGCTTTAATACCAAACAAATTCCTCAATCATTTAAACATAAGTACCTCAAACCCTCAAGTTTCGACAGGAATAGATCAAAATCTGGTTAAATAAAGCATGGTTTGGTTCTCTCAAGAAGTGAGGTGAATGTAAAGAATATGAAAATAATGGTTAAGAAGCCTCACAGGAAAGTGATTTCAAATATAAAGACAGTGAGATGTGGCATGGGATTCAAAATTTGGTGTACTTTTCCTAAAATTACTAAATATTTGAACTTGAAACAAAGTTATTTCAGCATTCATTTAAGCTTAGTTTCAAGGAATAAATTGTTTCACTCATTGATATGAATTTAAAAATTGTGATGAGAATCATTTAAGCTCGAAAATTTCAAAAACACAAATAAAATTGAAAAATAAACACCTGAAATTTGAAAAAAACACAATTTTTTTTTGTTTTTTGTTTTTAAACAGGAAAACAATTGAAATTACTATACTAAAATGTTCCCTCCCCCACACTTAAAATATTTCATTGTCCTCAATGTGAACCCATGAGATGATATATGCACATGAAATATATAATTTTAAATAGGACAAAGAATAACAAAGTTAAAGGGTTAGGAACAGCCTGATGTGATCAAGTGATGATGGGGTCATGTAATGTGATAAAATCCACTGCATCAGTAGGAAGTCCCTCAATGTATCTCTTCAAACATTTCCCATTGACTGTAAATCTCCTTACAGTGTCCTCTTGTGTGATATCCACTACACCATAAGGAAAAACATTAGATACAATATAAGTACCTAACCATCTGGAACGCAACTTACCAGGCATCAGCTTCAGTTGTGAACTGTAGAGAAGGACTCTCTCTCCAACATGAAACTTCCTTTGTTCGATCATTCTATCATGAGATACTTTTGATCTTTCCTTGTAGAGCCTTGAGTTCTCATATGAAGAAAATCTAATCTCCTCAAGCTCTTGAATTTGAAGCTCCCTTTGGATTCCAGCTTGGGCCAAATCCATTTTTCATTTCTTTATAGCCCAATAAGCCCGATGCTCAAATTCTACGGGGAGATGACATGATTTCCCAAAAACAATACGAAATGGGGACATACCAATGGGTGTCTTGTATGCTGTCCTATAATCCCACAATGCATCATCCAAACACTTACTCCAATCCTTCCTATTTAGCTGCACAGTTTTCTCCAAAATTTGTTTCAACTCACAATTTGAAACCTCAGCTTGGCCATTTGTTTGGGGGTGGTATGGTGTTGATGTTTTGTGTGTTACCCCATACTTCTGAATAAGGGAAGAAAGATTCTGATTGCATAAATATGTCCCTTGGTCACTGATGATAGCCTTTGGTACTCCAAACCTGAAAAAAAATATGTGCCTTCACAAAATCCACAACAACATGAGAATCATCAGTCTTGGTGGCCTTGGCCTCCACCCATTTGATCACATAATCAACAGAAACCAAAATATACAAGAAACCATATGAACTTGGAAAAGGACCCATAAAATCAATGCCCCACACATAAAAAATCTCACAGAATAGTATGGGTTTTTGGGGCATCTCATGTCTCCTAGAAATATTCCCAGTGTGTTGGAAACGAGTGCATGAATTACAAAACACATGGGAATCATGGAATAAACTAGGCTAATATAATCCAAATTCTAAAACTTTCCTAGTTGTTAGTTGGGGTCCAAAGTGTCCACCACATGCAAGTGTATGACAAAATTGAAAAACAGACTCAAACTCATGATCAGGAACACACCTCTTAATAACTTGGTCACTACACATGCGCCATAAGTATGGATCATCCCAAACATAAAATCTTGACTCACTCTTTAATTTTTGGACTTGATGTTTCTTTAAATTTGCAGGGATTTTAGAGTAAACAAGGTAGTTAATTAAATCTACATACCAAGGATGCGTTCCTGAGATGGAATAAAGATGCTCATCGGGGAAAGTGTCCTGAAGTGGTACCTGGACCAAGGTGTCATCCTCTAGTGTGTGAGTAAGCCTACTCATGTGGTCCACCACCATGTTTTCGGACCCCTTTTTGTCCTTTATCTCAATATCAAATTCTTGAAGAAGGAGCATCCATCAGATCATCCTGGGCTTTGCATCTGGCTTCTTCAAGAGGTACCTCAGAGCTGTATGGTCAGAAAAAACAACTACTTTAGAGCCCAATAAATATGAACGGAATTTATCTAAAGAAAATATGACAGCAAGAAACTCCTTTTATGTGGTTGTGTAATTTGATTGGGCTGAATCTAGTGTCCTCGATGCATAGGCGATCACATGTGAATATCCCTCCACCCTCTGAGATAAGACAGATCCAACCGCAAAGTTGGAGGCGTCACACATAAGCTCAAAAGGAATCTCCCACCGTGGGGGATGTATGATAGGTGGAGTGGTCAGAAACTTCTTTATCTCATCAAAGGAAGTCCTGCAAGAATCATCAAACACAAAATCAGAATCCTTTTGAAGTAATCATGACATAGGAAGAGCAATCTTACTAAAATCTTTGATGAAGTGCCGATAAAATCCTGCATTCCCTAGGAAAGATATAACATCACACACACATGAAGGATAGGGTAAGGATGAAATAATGTCTACCTTAGATCTATCAACCTCTATCCAATGTTTTGACACTACATGCCCTAAGACAATGCCATGCTCTACCATGAAATGACACTTTTCAAAGTTCAGGACCAGATTCTTCTCAATACAACTATTCAATACCTTTCCCAAACTATTTAGACATTCATCAAATGAGGATCCATACACTGTAAAATCATCCATAAATACCTCCATGCAGGTCTCAATAAAATCAGAAAAAATACTCACCATGCATCTCTGGAAGGTACCTGGGGCGTTGCAAAGTCCAAATGGAATCCTCCGGTAGGAAAATGTGCCAAAGGGACAGGTGAATGTTGTCTTCTCCTGATCCTCCGAAGCTTTAAGAACCTGAAAATATCCAGAAAATCCATCCAAGAAACAATAGTGTGTTTTCCCAGCTAGTCTCTCAAGCATTTGATCAATAAATGGGATGGGTAAATGGTCCTTGTGGGTGTATTGATTTAGTTTCCTATAATCAATACACACACGCCAACTATTTTTCACCCTCATTGGAACTAACTCATCTTTATCATTTTTAACAACAGTAACACCACTCTTCTTAGGCACAACTTGAATAGGAATTACCCACTAAGAATCTGAAATGGGAAAGATTATACCAGCCTTAAGAAATTTCTCAACTTCTTTTTTAGTAAATTCCAGGAGGGTGGGATTGAGTCTTCTTTGTGGCTGTCTCACCGGTTTAGCCCCATCCTCCAAGAGAATCCTATGCATGCAAATGGAGGGGCCTGATATGTCATCCAAGGTCCACCCAATCGCCCTGATGTTCTCCCTAAAAATATTCAAAATCTTTTCTTCATTTTCAAAAGGGAGATTGTTAGCAATGATAACAGGTAATTTCTCACCACTCAACAAGTATGAGTATTTCATATTTGGTGGCAATGGCTTGAGTTCTAATGAAGGAGGGTGTAGTATGGATGGAGACATTGAAGGAACTGAAATATGTGCACAAAGAGCATCAGTATCAGAATATACATCATCAAAATTAGTGAATAAAGCATCAAATCCATCAGCATACTCAACAGCCATGTCATAATCAGAGTGAACATGATCAAAATCAGAATATGAATCCACATCAAAATAAAATCCATGAGAGGGTTGTGTATCAACAATATGTGTGGAAGTGATATTAGACATCAAACTCTAACCAATACTCATAATCTCCCTAATCATAGGACAATCAAATTCCATGGAGTTTTTATTTGTTGGTTCAAAATGGGAGATAACAAAAGTAGAATGGTCCTCTGAGGGGTACTTCATGGATTCCATGACATTAAATACCACAACTTCATCTCCAAACTCCATGGAAAGTGTACCCTCATTGACATTTATGATAGTTTTTTCATTTTTGAGGAAGGGTCTACCTAAGATAATGGGGGCATGAGAACTTACCTGATCATCCTCCATGTTAAGCACATAGAAGTCTGCTGGAAAGATCATGTCTCTTACCCGGACAAGTACATCCTCAAAAACTCATGTTGGATATGTCGTAAATCTATTCTCCAACTGCGCCACTACTCCTCTTGGCTTCAACTCACCAACCTGTAAGGAAGATAATATAGAGTGAGGCATCACATTTATGGAAGCACCTAAATAAAAAAGTGCATCAGAAAAGTGCAACTCCCCTATGGTGCATGGGATGGTGAATGTCCCTGAATCCTTACACTTTGTTGGCATTTCTAGAGTTGGTGTAATGAGTGATGACACATTCCTTCCAAGATTGATCCTCTCATTTCCCTTGAGACCTCTTCTATTGGTGGAAAGTTATTTTAAGAATTTGGAATACCTCGGGATTTGTTTGATGGCTTCAAGTAGCGAGATGTTGATCTCTACATGCTTGAATGTGTCCAAAACCTCATTTTTCATTGCTTCTTCAGCCATCTTTTTGGTTTGAACAACCCTGTTTGGAAAAGGAAGGGGTTTAGGAGGAACATCGTCAATCTTTTTCTTACCTTTATCTTTCTCCTTGGATTGCTCATCAGTTGGTATGGAATGCGGCTTCTCTGGAGTTGAGGTGAATCCCAGTGGAATGTTAGGTACAGATGTATCGTTCATTTGCTTCCCACTTCTCAATGTGATGGAACTAACATTGCCCTTTAGATTTGGAGTGGGTTGGGAAGGTAGATTTCTGGAATTCTTACTTACAAGTTCATGGAGGGCGGTGGAAATCTGGCTCATTTGAGTCTTCAACTCCCTCATCTCGGAACCTTGAATTTTCATCTCATTCTGTTGATTAAGAAAAATTTCATTCAAAAGGTCATCAGTGTTAGAATCTACCTTGGGTAGGGGATTCTCTTGTTGCTAGCTTGCTTATGTTTGGGCTTCAAATCTCCTTTGGGGTTGTTGGAAACCCTGTTGGTAAGGCGGAGGCTCCTGGAAGTTTTGTTGAAAGGGTGGCCTTTGTGGTTTTCCAGAGCCATACCTCATGTCTAATTGATCCTTCCACCCTTGGTTGAATGTTGTTTCAAAGGAGTCATACTTATTTTGGGGATGTGGTTGTTGTTGTTGCTGATATGGTCTCCCAGGGAATACTGCTACACAATCTTCTGTTTCTTGTAGTTGGGGGAAACAGTCAGTTGGGTGGATTGTCTCAGTGCAAATGCCACAAGGCCTTGAAAGAGTGGGTTGGGATGTCTTTTGATCCAAAGAAATCTTCCTCACCATAGTGGTCAATTCTTCCAACTTGGTATAAATCAAACGACTTTCAAGAGAAGAAGGACTTACCTGATGTACTCCCCTGATATGCGGTGTACCTCTATCGCCAAATTGTTGGGAGTTTTGGGACATCTTGTCGATCAATGCACGTGCTGCTGTTGGTGTCTTTTCCACCAATGATCCTCCAGCTACAACATCCACCATGCTCACCTCCATGGGTGTGAATCCTTCATAGAAGTATTGTATGAGGATTTTCTCACTGATTTGGTGATGCGGATAGCTTGCGCACAACTTCTTGAATCGCTCCCAGTACTCATACATTGACTCTCCTTGGGCTTGCTTGATCCCCGATATCTCCTTTTGAATGGATGTGTTCCTTGATGCGGGAAAAAATCTTTGCAAGAAAAGAAGTTTCAAATCATTCCAACATGTTACATCTTTAGGTTCCAAATAATACATCCAATCTTTTGCAGCTCTATCAAGTGAGAATGGGAATGCTCTTAATTTAATTTGATCTTCAGAAACATTTCTTGGTTTTAAGTTTGAGCAAACCACATTAAATTCCTTAAGGTGTTTGTTGGGATCCTCACCAGATAAGCCATGAAACTTTGGAAGAAGGTGAATTAATCCAGATTCCAATTCAAAGTCTTATTTGAGGTTTGGGTATGCAATACAATTTGGTTGATAGTTAATATATGGTGCAACCAATTATCAAATGGTTCTATTAAGTTAATTTCTATTATTTTCGACCATTGGTTCTTGTTTTAATTTGGACTTAGAAGTGTTTCCAATTTCAAAATTTCTATAGTGGAGGAATTCCCCTGTTGGGTAAATGTCGACACTTCCCATAGATTGAGAATGACGGATTCACGCCCTAAGGTTGCGTTCAATATCAGGGTCAAGATCTAAGATATCCTCGGGATTAGTTAGTGTCATAAATCAAAGAAATATAAAAATTAAGTGAAGAAAATTGGACCATAATAAAATGATAAGAAGTTTGATTTGATGGTCCCAAAAAAAAGAAAAAAGAAAACCAAAAAGATAATTGAGAAAGGGAAAAGAAGAAAGAAAGAAGAGAAGATAAAATATTAAAATAAAAGTAAAAAAAATACCTCTGATTAGTTGAATAAAATACTTACCTCCTTGGAAATGGAGCCAATTTGAAAGAGAACTGTTGTGGGCAACCTCAAATGATTAGTGTGATTTTGGGGTACTTACGTGCAACGGAGTAGCTGACCAAGGTCGTCTCTCAAAGGATGAAGTGAATTAAAACAACTTTTCAGAGTTATTATAAAAAAAATAAAAGAGAATAGAATTGAAACACTACTTAAAGGAATAGGGGTTGTTAATAGATTATAAATCTAGAAGAAGTTTTCTGGAAGAATATTGCATTTTGTTTTGTTTTTAATTTTGAAATGAAGTTTGATTAAAAAGACACAACAAGAAGATGTTTTTTTTAGAAAATATTTTAAAAGTCGTAATCGATATAACTTTACCTCTTCATTTAATTATTAATCACTATAATTTAAATCAATATCCACTTAATTATGATCCCCTAATTTGTTAACCCTTGAACCCTACAAGAGTTAACTTAACCACAAAGATAGAATTACTTAAACCCTAGGCTAGCTTCGGAACACGCAATCGCAGCACCCTGCTTTGATTGTTGTTCTAAGGTTAGCTTATGGTCAGGGGTTAATTAGGGCACATATCCATTCCGGAAATGAGGATGAATTGTGTTCAGGGATTATATTTGAACTCTACAAATTTATCCCGTGCGGTCTTATATTACCGATTAATATCGTGCTCTCGTAATTTACACAAAATCTTGACCTCGTGTATTTTTGTGTTAATTATTCAATTGATTACTTAGTTTATTACAATTTAAAAACAAAATTCATGGATCATATTAAGTGAATTACAGTAGCTCAATGATTCAAAATAATTAAATGAAGAAGGATAGAGGTCGACCGATTACTAAAAAGAACTACTCTTCCATGGGCGGTGTAGTCATCATGGAGACGTTTTGCATGAGCAAAGGATTGAAAGGGTAGAACCCAATCTCGTATCCACTATTGATTCCAACCCAATTAATAAGATTAATAGAATAATAAAAGGGAATAACACATAAGATTATTTGAAGAAAAATTCAAGAAACAAACATGAAAGAAAAAAATACAAAGAGGAGGTGGGAGAGGAGAGGGTTTTTGGAAGAGAGGTTTTCACAAATCCTTACTTCTTCCAAGAGTCGTGAGGGGCTCCCAAGAGAAACCCTTTAGGACACACCTTCCCAATGCCTCTACCAGCCCTCCCAAATAGTTTAAACCCCCTTTAAATAGAGTTTGCGAGGGCTAGGGTTACATAACTTTTTAAGTGTGAAATGAAAAACTCGGCCAAATATTTTATTCCAAGTTTCACCGCCTAGTTGACCTCCAAAACTCGTGAATTTTCTGGCCTTTCAGAAGGATTATTTGTTCCAAATCATGTCCCCGAGATTTCCTCAACATTTGGGCTCAATAAAATCCCGGATGAAGAAGATATGGCCCAAATACAGAACCCATGTCCATTCTTCTGAGTCCAGACCACCATTGGCTTAATGGCCCATTTACTCCATCCAAATGAACTCTTTAGCTCTAGTGTCCTGAATAAAAGTTGTATAAATTTAAGTTAGGAACACTTTTACAAAATATTAAGTTCAAAAAATAAATATTAAAATATTTATCTTCAAAATAATACAGTAAATTTTAAAAGGGTAAAACTGAAATTTTCAACAAATTTTCAAATGAATGATCTAATCCCAAATATTTCATAAATGAATATATTTAGCACAATGTGAGGAAATGATATCATTTATTATCAATAAAATATTCAACAAAATATTGTTTTATCACGGGCGCAGGCCTGCTGTGAGAAAAGCCACCAGGGGTGTTTTTGTAAATAAATGAAAAATTTTATTTATGAGCATCAGCTCAAATAACTTCTGAATGGAGTCTCATATCACAATTTTGAATGCGCTATTGCGTTCAGAATTCCGTGTTTACCCTAGGCGCGACATAGTTTTAGTCGGCGTCGGGTGCCGGGTTGGAGGCATGTTGGCGGGGAGTTAAAATGAAGTTTTTATTTTAAAAAAAGGAAACCCCTAACCCCTCACCTCCCTCCTCTCGCACGTTGGAACAAAACACCTATCCCCTACCTCCGTTCTTTGAAAAATCAAGCTGCGGATGTCCGTTTTTAGCGCCGATCATCTACGGATCTAGCTTCAGGGCGTCACGGGCGTCGTTCTACACCTGAAGCTTCGGCGATCCTCCAACAGGCAGGAAATTTGAGTTTTAAAATCCTAGATCCCGTTTAGGAATTTTTTTTATTCAAATCATCATAAGGGTTTTGTAGTTCGGGTCCCGAGGTTTCCAAAACATTTTTCGGATATGAATTTGGAGCATCGGGGTGCTCCCGGTGGCTCCCAGAAGTTTTTCGGCAGAAAACCCGGTTTCCGGCAGCGGCCATGGCGGATTTCGGCGAGGGCAGTAGTGGCGCGGCGGCGGCATGGCGGATTCCGGCAGGCGACGTCGGTCCGGTCAGGCAGACGGTGGTTTCCGGCGACCCTACGGTGGTCCGGCTAGATTTTTCCGGGGGTTCTTTAAACCCTCATAACTCGCAAAACATAACTTCGATTTGCAAGACGTTTGCGGAAAAATGTTCCTTACGTCGAGACAGACCTTTTGAACTCGTTTTGGGAATTTTGTGAGTCGGTTTTTTGGCCTGGGACCATGAAACGTTGAAAATAATAATAATATTTTATTATTTTCAACTTCGATCCGCCATAAATCCTGCACGGAGTGTCCAAATGACATACCGTCAGTGGCGTTGAGACCTAGATGGTACGGCGGACTTTTCAAGATAGTTTTTGGGTGTTGGGACTGAGAACAAGGTGTGGGCCCCATGAGGCCGGGTTCCAGCGTTTACGGAGAAAAGTGAATTTTTCACTGGGTGTCCGTTTTGGATGATCGAGTAGTCAATCTTGTGTGTTTCTTTGTGGGGATCGCAATAGTTTGATCCGCTTGACGAGTTTTGGGATCGTGGTGTGAGCCCCCCCGGGCTAGCTTTGGTGAATAGTACCTTTTTCACTGGGTGTCCGTTTGGGACGATTGAGTAGTCAATCCCGTGTGTTTTTTCGAGGGGATCGCAGTGGTATGATCCACTTGATGAGTTTTGGGATCGTAATGTGGGCCCCACATGGGCTAGCTATGGTGAATAGTTCATTTTTTACCGGTTTTCTGTTTCGGGCGAGTAAACAGCCGATCATACGTGTTTTTCCACATGGATCACGATGGTGGCCTCGGTATCGGCCTTAGAGGTGCACGGTGTGGCATTGTGGTGGGTTGCTCGGGTTAGCGACGTTTGGACCAACAGTGGTTGAGGGTAATTCCTTGGTTCGTTCCTACGAGGGTTCGCGCGACATCACAACCTTAGTATAGGTTTGTGATCACTCGATGGGATGTTTAATCTGTTAGAGTTATGGCATCCCTCCGGTGGGCCCGGAGCGAGATCCTATAGCATCGGTTCCCTAAATCGGATTCTTGGTATCGTTGTGACCACTTATCCACGAGTGGAGATCCCTTATCTAGCAGGTTAACCCCGTAGGGTTTGTGGAATCATCAGGAATATGATCCCCAATGCAGTGGGTCATTCTCAGTAGGGTTGTGGCATCATCAGGTATACGATCCCCTACTCAGCATGAGGATTATAGTAGGGTTGCGGTATCATTGGTTATACAATACCCTACTCAGCACGTGGTATATATAGGGTTGCGGCATCGTCAGTTCGATCCTCTAAAACGTGAGATGTACCAGATAGGGTTTCGATATCATCGTGACATGGGTGACGATCCTATATCTGAGTGACATGTTTCTATCGAGCGCCAGATTGGGTTGTGGAATCTCCCAGCGGATCCTGGGAGTGATCTCCTATCTGTGAGATCTACGAATGCCAGATCGGGTTGTGGTATCCCCCAGTGGACTCTAGGAGTGATCCCCTGTCTATGAGATCTTCGTATACTGGTGTGGGTTCCTATATCCCCTAGTGGAACCTAGGAGTGATCCCCTATCCGAGGAGTTTGGTGTTTATGTTTTTTCAGCGAGGTTTCCTCAGTGATGATATCCGACGAGCGTGATCTCTCGGGTGAGCGTCTGAGGTGTTTGTGTGGGAACCGATGGAGTGTATCTCTCAGAAGAGTGTCATCTGGGATGACAATGATCATGGAGTGTGCTCTCCTGGTTGTGAACCATTACTGGTGATGAGGTCGGTACCTCATGTGGCTTGGTGCGTGAGCTGAGTATATATGGATGTTCATTTCATATGTTTGGGCGTATACCTGAGTGGATGTTCAAGGTGTATGTATGGTAATACACCTGTTTTGAGCTTACTAGTTGTGTTTAGCCGAGGATGGTCATGAGATGGAGTTTCTCTCTCGTCTGGGTTCCCTCTGGCTGGGATGAGCAGATTGTTGCCTTTCAGTTTCTCTCTTTTGTTTGGGGTTTTTGGGGTTCCTAATGAGTACTATTATACTCACCCTTACATGAGCTTTACCTGCACATGTTTGTATCTTGTGCAGACCACGGGCCTTTCGACGGAGTCCCAGGGGGACTCGGAACAGGCGGAGCTGACTGAGCGGGACTGACAGTGGAGTTTTACTAGAGCTGTGTCGAGGAGCTTTCTGGTGGTGCTTTTGGCTGCATACCCCTTCTTCCGAGTAGGTTGGACTCTTTTGTAGTTTTCTTTTGGTGGGCCCTATTTTTTCCTTTTGTACTTTTGTTGTACTTTGGTTGTGGGATAGATGTATGCATGCATTTCTTTTACGTTTTTATATATATCTTTGCACTGTTTCATGGAGGTGTATGTGGGTGTGGGTGTACAGGTACCTTAGGCTAATGCCTCCCATGTGTGTGATAGCCTAATCGGCGCTGGTCTCCATCCCGTGGCCTATTGGAGGTGGGCTTGGGGAGTCACAGCTCGAGCCCCATTGGGTCGGGTCATGACAGAGTGGTATCAGAGGAGGTTCCACCTTTGGGATCTCAGAGTGTAGCTGGTCTAGCTGTGAGTTTGGTTTGGGTTTCATAGCATCAGTGTCAAGATGTTTCGAGTTCGGATTTCAGGCTAGGGAATCCATTGTTGGTGCGGCGGCCGACGTATCCATTCAATAGGACTCTGATAACCTTCCTTTAGACTTGGGGAGTTTGGACACTAGTCATAGGGACATAACGGTAAATGCATCATATAGGATTGGGTTTTTGGGTTTCCCTTGTTCTTCTTGAGTCAGCTCTCCAGATATACACTTTGCCTATGGATCATCTTGATTGTATTTCAGGATGTCTCCACGATGATAGCCAGTGAGAGTTATGCAGTGGGATTGTGGTGACGATCCGCCCTATATAGAGGCTGTGGACTAGGGCGCAGGTTTTGAGGTTGGACCTCCAGGTGTTCCTCCAGTTGAGCCACCGCCTGTCGAGCAGCTGGTTGTGTCAGTAGTGCAGGATGAGGTTACGCGCAGGCTAAGTGCGCTACATGAGTTCCAGAGGCAGTGAACTCTGAGGTTCCGGGGTGATCCAGACCCTCAGGCAGCTGATGACTAGCTCTATGCAGTCACCTAAGTTTTCCGCCTAGTGAGGACACCTTCATATCAGATAGTGGTCCTAGCGGCGAGCCTTCTGCATGGTTTGGTCAGGTGAAGGTAGAGTTTGGTGACACAGTCCCATGATGAGGAGACGCTCCCGTGGGCAGAGTGTGAGCAGCTCTTCAGGGAAGAGTTATGTCTAGTGACGCTGAGGTCAGTGTGGATCCAAGAGCTTCTGCAGCTTTGACAGGAGGGAATGACTGTGTTAGAGTTCTCAGCTAGGTTTACAGACCTGTCACTCTACTCCCTGGATATGGTTCGAGACCTATTATTTAGATATTGGACCTTTTAGAAGGGCCTACACAAAGACATCTGGGCAGGTGTGGTTTCGTTGTGTCTTCCCACCTATGCTGGAGTGCTGGAGAGAGCCTTGGTGACAGAGAGCTTTCTGGATGAGTAGTTTCAGCCCGTCAGTGTTGGGTGTGTGGCAGCTGAGATGTCGGTAGCTGGTAGCCAGCAGCAGGCACAAGGGTATAGACGTGGCCGACATTTTAGGAGGCGACCCTAGGATGGAGGATCTGAGGGTCAGGGCTCATAGGGCTTGCAGGCCAGTTTTGGTCAGCCGTAGGAGAGGCAGTGTTACACTTGTGACAATTGGGTACATCTTGCTAAATATTGTCCGACCCTTTGTGATTCTGAGAGGGAGTCGGTCGATAGGCCGCCTTGGCAGCGAAAACATCTTGAGTTTTGAGGTCCGCAAGGTGATGGACGTGGTGACATAGCTGGTGTAGCAGTAGTAGGAGGTAGGTGGTATCAGATGCCATCACCAGCACCCCAGGTGGTCCATGCCGAGCTCAGGAAGCTGGAGGGCGAGGGCGAGGATAGTTGCATGCCCTAGAGGCTGTTGACCCAGAGGCTTCGCGGATGGATAGAGGTACGTCTTGTGTCCTTTATACTTGCTGTAGTAGTTTGATAGACATTGTTTAGCGGTACTCTTCCCTTTCTGTTGCCTACTCGAGTTTTGTTCAGGGTGTCGGTAATACCCTGTGTGGGTGTTGTTCGGCGTGCTTCGAATGCGTGAGGAAGAGGAATCCTTCCCCCACCGAGACGCATTTTTGTGACGCGATAAAAAACCATGTGGGTGAGTCAGTGCCGCCCAAAGCGGATAGTGTTAATGTGTGGTGGATGAGTCCCTCTGACTTATGTGTTCGGGCAGGGGTGTTTGTTGGGGAACTCGCTGGCATGAGAGACCCAGTTGAGAGTCTAGTTGCTTTCCTTATGCTTATGGATTTTCGAGGATGAAAAGTTATAAGGTGGTGAGGATGTAGAGACTTGGTTTTTGGCCTTGTCAGACTTTGGAATATTCCTATGAATAATTCCAGAGCTAGGCGCGAAGACGGCATGTGATTCCGAGGCCCGATATGCCCAGAATTAATTTTATAATAATATTAAGTATTTTTATACCATGCACATAGTAGGGGTGTTTTATCTCCTAAATGGTATCTCAAAATGGGAATCTGAGGGCACGGTTGTGTCCGGAGTGTGCCGTTTATCCTAGGCGGGGTGTAAACTTTGCGGGCGTGGGCCTACTGTGAGAAACGCCACCAAGGGCATTTTCGTTAATAAATGGAAAAGTTTATTTATGAGAATCAGCTCGAATAACTTCTGAATGGAGTCTCAGATCAAAATTCTGAGTGCACCGTTGCGTTCAGAATTCCGTTTTTACCCTAGGTGCGACATAATTTTAGTCGGCGCCGGGTGCCGGGTCGGAGGCGTGTTGGTGGAGAGTTAAAATGAAGTTTTTATTTTAAAAAAGGAAACCCCTCACCCCTCACCTCCCTCCTCCTACACACTGGAACAAAACCCCTCTCCCCTACCTCCATTCTTTGACAAATCGATCCACGGACGTCAGTTTTCAGCACCGATCATCAGCGGATCGAGCTTCAGGGCGTCGCGGGCGTCGTTCTGCACCCGAAACTTCGGCGATCCGCCAACAGGTAGGTGGTTTGAGTTTTAAAATCATGGATCCCATTTATGAATTTTTTTCTTCAAATAGTCTTAAGGGTTGTGTAGTTAGGGTCCCGAGGTTTCCAAAACATTTTTCGGATCTGAATTTGGAGCACTAGGGTGCTCCCAGTGGCTCCCAGAAGTTTTCAGGTAGAAAACCCAGTTTCCAGCAGCGGCCATGGCAGATTCCGACAAGGGAAGCTGTCACACCTCGACCGCAAATGCCCTTATCTTACTCCTTTCTTTTTTTCGGTTTGATTTTTTTTTCAAAGTTTAATTGTGTTGACGGGTTTCGCACCGGTGCGTGGTCCACCGCATCGTTAGCGGTGACCGTGCGTTCGGCCCGGGTGACCGTTTGTTCGCTCGACGTTTTAAATATTAATTTTTTTATGTTGAAATTAATATAATTATTGGTATTAAATTTTTATAAATATTATTTTTATTTTTATTATTAGGATCGTTAAAGTATTATTATTATTATAGTTACGATATTATTATTATTATTATAAAGTTTTACTATTTTTATAACGTTTTATTATTATTATTAAGATTGATTTTATTTATTTACTTATTCTATCATATTATTATTATTATTATCATATGGTATATATATATTTTATACCCCCTAACCCTAACCATACCCCCCCTCATGCGACACCTCCCCCCCCCCTTCCCCTACCTTCAGCGTGCCGCCCCCTGTTTCCCCTCCCCTCGTCCCGACCCCACTCCGCCCTAGGCACGTCCACCGCCCGTGCCCGGCCTCCCGTCGCCGTCGCTCCCCAACCTAATCCCGGGTCTCTCGTCGCCGCCGCTCCCCGCCTGCCGTCGTCCAGCCTCTGCCCCGGCGCCCAGCTCCCGCGCCGCCCTGCCATCTGGAAACCCCGCCGCACCGGCCTCCCTCTACCACTGGCCTCCCTCCTCCGGCAACCCCGCCTACCGCCGGCCTCCCAAAATCTGGCAACCTCGCTTTCCGCCGGCCTCCCGACCTCCGGTGACCCCGCCTGCCGCCGGCCTCTCTCCTCTGGCGACCGCCTGCCGCCTCCTCCGACAACCCGCCTCCGCTATCCGGCGCCGTTCCGGTACCCCCGCCCCTTTCCGGCGGTCTCTGATCACTTTTAGGTGAGCCCCGTCGCCGTCCAGCAGCCCCCGAGCACTTCCGGTTTCTTTTCTGGCACTCCGGCGCACCCTCCAGCCCCCATTCTAGCATCCTGATCTTGTTCCGGCATTCCGACCAGCCACCGCTGCATTGCGCCGGCCAGCGGCGCATCTGGCGGTCGGTGCGCGACCCCCGACGGTCTCCCTGCCTGAGCGTGCTGTCTCTTCTGACTGGCACGCGACCCCGTGGGTCGAGCGCGTCTCTGCGCCAAGGTAAATTTTGTGGCATAAATCTGTTTGATTTATTTTATATCAGTCATTTTCTGTTTGGTTATTTTGGTGTTTGTTGCAGCGCTTCGGCGATGCGTTTGCGCGTACTGCAGTCTTCGTCTTGCGCGTGCGTATGGGCCTGCGTGAATGTTAGGTGGGTTACGTGTTTTTCACTTGCTTGGATTATTTTAAATTATTGTTTGTGGGTTTTTGTTTTATTTTTATTTTTGATTGCTGCGACGTTTTGGCAGAGATACCGCTATCGGCAGCTTGCGGGTGCTTGCGCACCCGTGCGTGGCATGTCGTGTCGCCGTGTTCTATCTGCGAGTTGAGGTTGGTTCCCTATGCCCTGACCTTTAATTAGAATTTCCATTAATGCTTGGTATTCTTTTAAAATGTGTCTTCTGCCTTTATATAAAATGCATATTCAATGTGTATATATATAAATATATTTATATTAATAAATGGTTTTGGTTCTTGAAAAGTGGTTTTTAGACGTTTTAAAAGTGGAATAGTATTTTAAAAAGGGATGAGTTGTTATAAAAGTGTAGTGACATGTTTGTGATTTCAAAAATGGTTTATGGTGTGAATTTAAAGTTGAAAGGGTAGTTGATTTTATTAAAAAGATTGCTTCATTTTAAGTGCGGTTTTAAGCTTTCTTTAAACATTTAATACTTTAGTTGTTTAGTTACGCTTTCAAACTATTTCGAAAACTTAGGGTTGTTGGGTTATTATATTTCTAGAATGATGATTTTTCCTTGTAAAGTGATGAGGCCTGTTTGGCTCTTGAGATTGGTTTTCTAAAAAGGAAAACCCCACTTGAGACATTCCCTTTAATTTAAGAAATGTGATGCAAGTGTAAATGCGTGCTTTGTGATATGTAACTAGTGTAAAAGCATGTACGATATTATGTGACATAAAAAACGGGGAATGTGCTTAAGGAGGGAGAATGGTGGTGAGAGATTGAGTGAGTTTTGGATAAAAAAAGTGTTACATTTATTTTTGTTCTTTTGATAAAACCTCACCACCATTTGAAAAAGGGCACATGGAAAACCTGGGGTATCTAGGTGGGTGGACTAGACTAGCGTGCTAGTGATACGGGGGTGGCTCCGGCCCAGTTTCACTTTGCTGGATTGACGCAACAACACTAACTAAACATGTGATGATGATGGGGACCACTAGGTTATGGATGATCTCCTACTAGTGGCTCGTGCACGAGAATGGATATTTTTTATGGTTACTCTTACACCAAGATGTGAGGTTCTAGGGCCCCACGCGAGCTAGATGAATCTTAGGGGTTTTGACCACGGTTCTTGATAATGTTTTGGGTATTTGTGGTGTGATTTTCTTTTCAGAGGTTTAATGCATGTTTCCCTCTTTTGTGAAAACCATACCTTGAAGTAAATTTTTTTCCTTTCAATTTGAAATGTCAAAGTAAGTTAGAATTATACCTTGAAAATGTATGGGAAATGAAGTGTTTTACTTAAATTTAAAAGCCTGTTATTTGAATTTGAAAAATCTGAAAACATTATTTTAAATGAGCCATATTTTCAAACTAGCACGACTGGTTTTCTTTTTAAAGTTAAGGGCATAGGGTGTTGGTTACTCTTGGCTTTCCTACTGAGTATTTTTTGTACTCATGCCTATCATTTACCATTCCAGGTACAGGTTTACCTTTGTTCAGGTTTTCTGGTTTGGGTTGCTCGGTGTTGGAGCGACGTTGGTTTTTCATTGGATGGTGACCTGCAAGGTCACATGGAGGTACGTTTGTTGTGTAGTTTTTTGTTTATGTTGTTAGTTTTGTCTGTTTTGTTTAGTTGTTTTCTTTTACGGATCCTAGTTTCTTTGGGCTAAATCGTTCCCAACGGTTAAAACTAGTTTCCATCCCGGGGGGATCAGGAACACCCCTCGGGACTTGCCGCGGACTGGCTCGGGTGACCGGTTCAGGGTCGACCTGGACTGGTTTGTGAAAAAATGGTATTAGAGGATGCCCTTGTTATTTGGGTTGTTTGGTAGGTGGAGATTAGGACTGTCAGGACTCGATAGGTAGGTACGGGAAGAACGTCATGAACCCTCACCCGTTCTGCACCTTGAGTCTCCAGGGGTAGTCTGGGAATTGAGTCTTTGTCTCGTCCTAATTTGTTTTGAATTGAGGGATGACAACGGAGGCAAGCCGATGTTACATCATGATTTCACATGGAGTAGTGACCCATGTGGAGTCCGGGTACACAGTTTGAATTCCTCCTAGTGGTCGACGCCTACTTGGGACATGGCCCACTACCATGTCTCCAGGTTAAACGTGACTACTAGTCCCTCACTCCGGTGTTTTATGAAATTTAAGTGTTGTTTTTGTTCTGGTCAGTGTAAGTACATTTTTGGAAATGGAAAAAAAAGAGTTTTTGAAAATGGGGATGATTTATTTTAAAGGACTTTAAATGTATGAAATGTTTTTAAAAACTGAAAGCTCTTGATTTGAAAATCCATTGTTTTCTCAGTTTTGGTCGAAAATGGTTTGGCGTGAAACCTCAGGATCTCTTTTTGAATGTTTGAACTTGTGTGAGAATGCATGGGAACTGCGTGTTGGTGTGCGTATGAATGGAAAGAGGAAGAATACATGTGAAACAATTCATGGGATTACTTGGGTGTGTATTTGAAATAAGAGGTTTGACCTTGTTTTCTGAATTGTTTTTTTAAGGGGAAATGGTTTTGGAAAGTGATTTTGGTTTGAAAGTGGATTGGTATTTGGAAGGTGGTCTTGAAAGAAGGTGGTTTTGAAAACTAAAATGAAAAAAAGATATTTTTAAACGGATATTTTATTTGGGGTTGTTTTTGTTTTTTTGGATTTGAGCTGGTTGTTGCTAGATGAGGGTGTTTTATTGATGTTGTTTCGATTGATATCAGTTTCAGTTTGGTGTTTTATACGTTGTTTAGAAATGCCGCCCAGAAAGGTCCCCAGAGTTTTCAATGAGTCATGCCCAGTTTTTGGTCCTTCTCAGATGTTGTCTGTCCTTCATGGTGATTGGATTATGTTAGAGATAGTGCAGTGGCCGAAGAGGTCAAGCACGTCTTTAGGGTATTGGGAACTCCCAAAGTTGTTAGAGTGCATGCCGTTGTGGGTCTGTTCGAAGGTCCAGCTCTGGATGAGTAAGAGTTGTTCGCCCCGCCATCACTACAAGTTGGGATAACGTGGGTTTTCTTCAAATATGTCCTCGTCTGATGGTTTATACCTAAATAAGTGAAGATGAAGAAAAGGGAAGAGTTTGAGCATATTCAACAAGGCCAACAGATGGTGAAGGCATATGTTGACCATTTCAAAGA
Source organism: Viscum album (assembly GCA_963277665.1). Taxonomy (NCBI): domain Eukaryota; kingdom Viridiplantae; phylum Streptophyta; class Magnoliopsida; order Santalales; family Viscaceae; genus Viscum; species Viscum album. The sequence goes on from OY728127.1 coordinate 815,912,670, forward strand.
GCTTGTGTCCTTTTCTTCAGAGATAGCATCACAGGATTTGATGAAGACTTCCCTATTTATCAGGGGTCTTTGTTCGGAGATCAAAGAACGAATCTTTCCTTTTTTAGAGAATCACTTTTGAGAAGTTGGTGCATGAGGGGTTTTAGCTGAGTTGGTCTATGGAGTGCAGATGGTTGGCAATACACCGTATCCAGTTGCTCGTGAAGGTCTCCCATCTGTCAAGCAGAGTGTGTCAGATGGATCTGTTCCCAAAGAGTCCTCTGCAGTGGCTCTAACTTTCAGTTCGTCGGACCGTATAATGTTGTACCATCAGTATGGACGTTTAGGGAATACAAAGCCATCATTTCACACCCCTTCAATGACGTGTCATCATTGCAGTTGTCTAGATCATATAGAGAAGTTTTGCAGGAAGCGTCGCTTGAAGAGGACGCTGTGATCGGAAAAAGTCAGTGCCTGACTATGAGGCAAGAGATGCTTTAGCCATCAGAGCCCCAACCACAGGTCTCGGGGTGAAGCTCGCGCATAGTCATGAGTTCACGGGGGTGTGAAGCCTTGGTTTGGGCTTTGTGTTCGGTGTTGACAACAAATCATTAAAGGTCCTTCCGTTCTCGTTCTTCCACTGTTAAAGTTTTGGCATTGTCGTAGGTTCATTATGTCGTCGTGAAGTTGGGATGAGTGTGTCTTTTTTTAATCCAAGAAGTCTCATTTGTCTGATTATAGTGTTCTGGATCATGCGTTTTTCTTAAAGGTGTGTTTAGATCTTGCGTGAGTTGATCTCGGTTTGACTGTGTTCATTTGGAGAGGTAAGTGTCTTTGGGAGAAGCGGCGTTGTGGGAAAGCTTGGGTTTACATCATGGGTTAAGTTTTTTTTCAGAGGTTTCTTTATTTCCTAGTGTTCAGGGTTTATTGTCTAGGTATAGAGTTCCAAGTTTTAGCAGATGTGTTGTTTTTATCAGGCTATAAAGGTTAGTTTGGGGTAGTTGGGAGTTCCTGCGTCGCCCCCCTTCCAGGGTGGTTTGGTTGAGTGTTAAATTTTCACACAGGTTGAGTTCTTGTGGTGGGGAGAACCCCTTTGCATTCTCCCCTCAACCTCGGAATTCGGTTTTCTCTTGAATCGGTCGGGTGTGACCTGTGTAGAGTAAGTTCATCCCAAGATTCTCAGTTCTCTTCGGTTCCTTTAGTTCCATTTGGGCATAGACTTGAATCTTGACCGAATTTTGGCTTGGAAACATTCTGGGGGCAGAAAGTGTCTGTGGTGGGGAGAATTGTCACACCTCGACTGCAAATGACCTTATCTTACTCCTTTCTTGGTTTCAGTTTGATTTTTTTTTCAAAGTTTAATTGTGTTGACGGGTTTCGTGCCGGTGCGCGGTCACCGCATCGTTAGCGGTGACCGTGCGTTCAGCCCGGGTGACCGTTTGTTCGCCCGACATTTTAAATATTAATTTTTTTTATGTTGACATTAATATAATTATTGGTATTAAATTGTTATAAATATTATTATTATTTTTATTATTAGGATCGTTAAAGTATTATTATTATTATAGTTACGATATTATTATTATTATTATTATTATAATAATGTTTTACTATTTTTATAACGTTTTATTATTATTATTAAGATTGATTTTATTTATTTACTTATTCTATCATATTATTATTATTATTATTATCATATGGTATATATATATATATTTTATACCTCCTAACCCTAACCATACCCCCCTCATGTGGTGCCTCTCCCCCCTTCCCCTACCTTTAGCGTGTCGCCCCCTGTTTCCCCTCCCCTCGTCCCAGCCTCACTCCGCCCCAGGCGCGTTCGCCGCCCGCGCCCGACCTCCCATCGCCGCCACTCCCCGGCCTCGTCTCGGGTCTCCCGTCGCCACCGCTCCCCGCCTGCTGCCATCCGGCCTCCGCCCCAGCGCCCAGCTCCCGCACCGCCCTACCCTCTGGAAACCCTGCCGCACCGACCTCCCTCTTCCACTGGCCACCCTCCTCCGGCGACCCCGCCTGCCGCTGACCTCCCAACCTCCGGCGACCCCGCTTTTCCGCCGGCCTCCCGACCTCCGGCGACCCCGCCTGCCGCCGACCTCCCTCCTCCGGTGACCGCCTGCTGCCGGCTGCCTCCTCCGGCGACCCGCCTCCGCTGTTCGGCACTGTTCCGGCACCCCCGCCCCTTTCCGGCGGTCTCCGGTCACTTTCCAGCGAGCCCCGTCGTTGGCCAGTAACCCCCAGGAACTTTCGGTTTCTTTTCCGACACTCCGGCGCACCCTCCGACCCCCGTTTCGGCATCCCGACCATGTTTCGGCGTTCCGACCAGCCACCGCCGCATTGCGCCGGCCAGCGGCGCATCTGGCAGTCGGCGCGCAACCCCCGACAGTCTCCCAGCCTGAGCACGCTGTCTCTTCTAACTGGTGCGTGACCCCGTGGGTCGAGCACGTCTCTGCGCCGAGGTAAATTTTGTGGCGTAAATATATTTGAGTTATTTTATATCAGTCGTTTTCTATTTGGTGATTTTGGTGTTTGTTGTAGCGCTTCGATGATGCGTTTGCGCGTACTGAGGTCTTCGGCTTGCGCGTGCATACGCGCCTACGAGAATGTTAGGTGGGTTACATGTTTTACACTTACTTGGATTATTTTAAATTATTTTTTGTGGGTTTTTGATTTATTTTTTTTTTTGATTGTTGCGACATGTTGGCAGAGATACTGCTGTCGGCAGCTTGCGGGTGCTTGCGCACCCGTGCGTGGCGTGTCGTGTCACCGTGTTCTGTCTGCGAGTTGAGGTAGGTTTTCTATGCCCTGACCTTTAATTAGAATTTCCATTACTGCTTGGTATTCCTTTAAAATTTGTCTTCTTCCTTTATATAAAATGCATATTCAATGTGTACATATATAAATATATGTATATGAATAAATGGTTTTGGTTCATAAAAAGTGGTTTTTAGTCGTTTTAAAAGTGGAATAGTATTTTAAAAAGGGATGAGTTGTTATAAAAGTGTAGTGAAATGTTTGTGATTTCCAAAATGGGTTATGGTGTGAATTTAAAGTAGAAAGGGTAGTTGATTTTATTAAAAAGATTGCTTCATTTTAAGTGCGGTTTTAAGCTTGATTTAAACATTTAATACTTTGGTTGTTTAGTTACACTTTCAAACTATTTCGAAAACTTAAGGTTTTTGGGTTATTATATTTCTAGAATGTTTATTTTTCCTTGTAAAGTGATGAGGCCCATTTGGCTCTTGAGATTGGTTTGCTAAAAAGGAAAACCCCACTTGAGACATTCCCTTTAATTTAAGAAATGTGATGCAAGTGTAAATGTGTGCTTTGTGATATGTGACTAGTGTAAAATCATGTGCGATATTATGTGACATAAAAAAAAGGGGAATGTGCTTAAGGAGGGAGAACAGTGGTGAGAGATTGAGTGAGTTTTGGATAAAGAATGTTTTATGTTCATTTTTCTTCTTTTGATAAAACCTCACCACCATTTGAAAAAGGGTACATGGAAAACCCAGGGTTTCTAGGTGGGAGGACTAGACTAGCATGCTAGTGATACGGGAGTGGCTCCGGCCCAGTTTCACTTAGCTGGATTGACGCAACAACACTAACTAAACATGTGATGATGATGAGGACCACTAGGTTATGGATGATCTCCTACTAGTGGATCATGCACGAGAATGGATATTTGTTAGGGTTACTCTTACACCAAGACGTGAGGTTCTAGGACCCCACATGAGCTAGATGAACCTTAGGGGTTTTGAACATGGTGCTTGCTAATGTTTTTGGTATTTGTGGTGTGATTTTCTTTTCAGAGGTTTAATGCATGTTTCCCTCTTTTGTGAAAACCATACCTTGAAGTAAATTGTCTTCCTTTCAATTTGAAATGTCAAAGTAAGTTGGAATTATACCTTGAAAATGTATGGGAAATGAAGTGTTTTCCTTAAATCTAAAAGCCTATTATTTGAATTTGAAAAAGATGAAAACATTATTTTAAATGAGCCTTATTTTCAAACTAGCATGATTGGTTTTCTTTTTAAAGTTAAGGGCATAGGGTGTTGGTTACTCTTGGATTTCCTATTGATTATTTTTATACTCATGCCTATCATTTACCATTCTAGTTGCAGGTTTCCCTTTGTTCAGGTTTTATGGTTTGGGTCTCTCGGTGTTGGAGCGACGTTGGTTTTTCGTTGGATGGTGACCCGCAAGGTCACATGGAGGTACGTTTGTTGTGTAGTTTTTTGTTTATGTTGTTAGTGTTGTATGTTTTGTTTAGTTGTTTTATTTTACAGATCCTAGTTTTTTTGTGCTAAATTGTTCCCAACGGTTAAAACTTGATGCCCGACACTAGTTGTCATCCCGGGGGGATTGGGAACGCCCCTTGGGACTTTCCACGGACCGGCTCGGGTGACCGGTTCAGGGTTGAACCGGGATGGTTCATGACAGCGGTGGTGGCACGGCGAGGGCAGCAGCGGCACGGTGGTGGCTCGGTGGATTCCAGCAGGCGGCGACGGTCCGGTCAGGCAGACGGTGGTTTCCGACGACCCTACGGTGGTCCGGCCAGATTTTTCCGGGGGTTCTTTAAACCCCCGTAACCCGTAAACCGTAACATCGATTTGAGAGTCATTTGTAGAAACGAATTCCTTATGTTGAGATAGACCTTTTTAACTCACTTTGGAAATTTTTTGATTCGGGTTTTTGGCCCGGGTCCATGAAACGTTGAAAATAATCATAATATTTTATTATTTTCAACTTCGATCCACCATAACTCTTGCACGGAGTGTCCAAATGACGTGCCGTCAGTGGAATTGAGACCCTGATGGTATAACGGACTTTTCAAGATATTTTCTGGGTGTTGGGAATGAGAATAGGGTGTGGGTCCCATAAGGTTGGGTTCCGATGTTTACGAAGAAACATGATTTTTTCGCCGGGTTTCCATTTTGGACGATCGAGTAGTCGATCCTGTGTGTTTCTTCATGGGGATCAAAATGGTGTGATCTGCTTGACAAGTTTCGGGATTGTGGTGTGGGAACCACCAGGGCTGGCTTTGGTGAATAATACCTTTTTCCCTGGGTGTCCGTTTGGGATGATCGAGTAGTCAATCCCGTGTGTTTTTCTGAGGGGATCGTAGTGGTATGATCCTCTTGATGAGTTTTGGGATTGTAGTGTGGGCCCCACATGGGCTAGCTATGGTGAATAGTGTCTTTTTTACTGGCTGTACATTTCAGGCAAGTAAATAGTCTATACTGCGTGTTTTTCTGTGTGGATCATGATGGTGGCCTCGGTATCAGCCTTAGAGGTGCGCAGTGTGGCATTGTGGTGGGTCGCTCGGGTTAGCGACGTTTGGACCAGTAGTGGTTGAGGGTACTTCCTTGGTTCGTTCCTACGAGGGTTCTCATGTCATCACAACCTTAGTATAGGTTTGTGATCCTCTCGATGAGATGTTTAATCTTTTAGAGTTGTGTCATCCCTCTGGTGGGCCTGAAGCAGGATCCTCTAGCATTTTTTCCCTAGATCGGGTTCTTGGTATCGTTGTGACCGCTTATCCACAGGTGAAAATCCTTTGTCTAGTAGTTTAACCCCATAGGGTTTGTGGCATCATCGGGAATATGATCTCATACGCAGTGGGCCATTCTTAGTAGGGTTGTGGCATCATCGGGTATACGATCCCCTAATCATCATGAGTATTATAGTAGGGTTGCGATATCATTGGTTATATGATCCCCTACTCAGCGCGTGGTATCTGTAGGGTTGCAGCATCATCAGTTCGATCCCCTACAGCGCGAGATGTACCAGATAGGGTTTCGGTATCGTCGTGACATGGGTGACGATCCTCTATCTGAGTGACGTGTTTCTATCGAGTGCCAGATCGGGTTGTGGTATCCCCTAGCGGATCCTGGGAGTGATCCCCAATCTGTGAGATCTACGAATGCCAGATTGGGTTGTGGTATCCCCCAGCGGACCCTGGGAGTGATCCCCTATCTGTTAGATCTTTGTATACTAGTGTGGGTTTTGGTATCCCCTAGCGGACCCTAGGAGTGATCCCCTATCCAAGGAGTTTGGTGTTTATTTTGTTTCAGCGAGGTTTCCTCAGTGACAATATTTGATGAGTGTGATCTCTCAGGTGAGTGTATGAGGTGTTTGTGTAGGAACCGATGAAGTGAATCTCTCATATGAGTGTCATATGGGATGATAGTGATCATGGAGTGTGCTCTCCTGGTTATGAACCGTTGCTGGTGATGAGGTCGGCACCTCATGTGGCTTAGTGCTTGAGCTGAGTATATCTAGATGTTCATGGCATATGTTTAGGCGTATACCTGAGCGGATGTTCAAGGTGTATGTATGGGCATACACCTGGTTTGAGATAACTAGTTGTGTTTAGCCGAGGATGGTCACGAGATGGAGTTTCTCTCTCGTCTGGGTTCCCTCTGGATGGGATGAGAATACTGTTGCCTTTTAGTTGCTCTCTTTTGTTTTGGGTTTTTGGGGTGCCTACTGAGTATTGTTATACTCACCCCTTCATGGGATTTTACAACACATGTTTGTGTCTTGTACAGACCACATTCCTTTCAACGGAGTCCCAGGATGACCCGGAGTAGGTGGAGTTGAGTGAGAGAGACTGACCGTGGAGTTTTACCAGAGCTGTGCCGAGGAGCTTTCTGGTGGTGCTTTTGGCTATGTACCCCTTCTTTTGAGCAGGTTGGACGCTTTTGTAACTTTCTTTTGGTGGAACATGTTTTGTCCTTTTGTACTTTTTTTGTACTCTGGTTGCGGGATAGATGTATGCATGCATTTATTTTCAGTTTTTATATGTATCTCTGCACTGTTTGCATGGAGGTGTATGTGGGTGCATGTGTATAGGTACCTTAGGCTAATGCCTCCCATGTGTGTGATAGCCTACTCGACGCTGGTCGCCAGCCCTTGGCCTATTAGAGGCAGGCTTGGGGAGTCACAGATCAAGCCCCATTGGGTTGAGTCATAACACCATATACCAAAACCAAGTCTGAATTTTGGTAGATCCTATAGTTAATGTAAATCCTATTGGTTGAAAATGGGTATTCAAGAAGAAACTGGACATGGAAGGACAAGTCAATACCTATAAGGCATGACTGGTTGCAAAAGGGTTCAAGAAGCGTCAAGGAATTAACTATGACAAAACCTTTTCTCTAGTTTCAATGCTGAAATCCCTCAAAATTTTAGTGTCCATTGCTTCTTACCGTGACTATGAGATTTGGAAAATGGATGTCAAAACAACCTTCTTTAATGGGAACTTTTAAGGAGATGTCTACATGACACAACCTGAAGGGTTTATGACTCCAAAGGATGCCAATAAGGTATGCAAGTTTCAAAAATCCATTTATGGATTAAATCAAGAATCCAGGTCATGGAACATACATTTTGATGAATCCATAACAAAATTATATTTTATCAATAATGAATGTGATCCTTGTGTTTACAAATCGTTTAGTGGGAGTGTAATCATTTTCTTAATAGTATATGTTGATGACATATTACTCATTAGAAACGAGATACCAGTCTTACAGTCTGTTAAGGCATGGTTGAATGAATGATTCCCCATGAAGGACTTGGGCAAGACAACATATATTTTGGGGATCAATAACCATCATGATAGATCCAAGAGATTGTCGGGCCTAATTCATAGTACATACATTGATAAGATACTGAAGAGATTCAGTGTGGAACAATCCAAGAGGGGATTTTTGCAAACATCACATGGGATTCATCTTTCCAATAAATGTGTCCTCATACACATGAGGAAAGAAAGATAATGGAAAGGACTCCATATACATCAGTGATTGGGTCAGTCACGTATTCCATGCTATATACTAGCACTAGTGGAAATACGGGCTTTAACGTCGTCGTAATAACGTCGGTTTTTTAAAAACCGACGCGAATAGTATATGCGGGGAATTTTTGGCGTCGGTTTTACAAAAAACCGACGCCAAAAATAATTATGCATTGATTTTTCGCGTCGGTTTTTAAGAAAACCGACGCGGAAAATATTAGTATACATATTTTCCGCGTCGGTTTTCCTGAGAACCGACGCAGAAAAATGTTTCGGCGTCGGTTTTTATAAAAACCGACGCCGAAACTCATGAAAAAAAATATATTTCGCGTCGGTTTTCCTGAGAACCGACGCGAATAATATTATGCGTTGATTTTTCGCGTCGGTTTTTAAGAAAACCGACGCGGAAAATATTAGTATACATATTTTCCGCGTCGGTTTTCCTGAGAACCGACGCGGAAAATAAATTTTTAAAATGTTTCGGCGTCGGTTTTCATGAAAACAGACGCCGAAACTCATAAAAAAAATATATTTCGCGTCGGTTTTAATGAAAACCGACGTGAAAAGTCTTTTAAAAATATTCTCGGTCAGAAACCCTCATTTTGTTCGTCCGTCGAAATCGAGTTCCACTGTGGCGCTTCGGACTCCCGACGACCTTCGAACTTGATTTGCGATCTTGAACGGCCATTGTTGAAGGTTTTTTGTCGTCTGCACGATTTTGGGTATGTGTTCTTCCTATTTATCTCTTGTTTCATATCCCATTGTTTATTTCTTTATCAATAACCCTATTTTGCGTGATTTTGATTATTGGTTAGATTTTAGTTGTAATTTATCATTATTTTTTGTTTGTATTATCATTGTTGGTGTAGATTTGATATTGTTTGTTTTTGGAAGTAATTATACCGGTCGCAATTTGGATTTAACATCTCCATTCGGGTTGAACTTCAAATTTTTTGTTTATATTATCATTATTCCTGTTTAAAATGATCTTTCATTACATTATGAAGTACTATATTTTTAATTCCATTTCCATTTTAATAAATTATTCTTCAAAAAAATAATTTTATTGTGTTAAATGAATTCACTCACATTTTTGCATGTAGTTTGTTGTTATTTCATTACTTCTTGAGATTTACCATGCCAAATTCCTCAATTCTTTTTGGTTCTCATCATTTAACTAAGACATGAATAATTACCACTATCTATTATGTTAAAAAAATTTGAATAATTATTTTCATGCCATTATATAATAAATAATTTTTCTTGCAATGTCCATAATACGACTAGAATCATAATGTATTGTAATCTTCGTAGATAATAATATAATCATTATCCCTCTATTAATGTTCAAAAATACCTTTCCACTTTCATATGTGGGGTTAGATTCATGCATTTTTAATAAATTTCCTCTTAAACTAATCTCATTCCATTGATTATATTTATTCATCTTTCTCTCCCTCTAAATAATAGTCATGAAATGATTTACTTCTCCCTCTAAGTCATAGGCTGCAAATAAAACATTCTCATGATCTAATCTTTCATGGATGGATAATATATTTCTCTTCATATTGATCCATTCCTTGACATGTTTTGCTGCAATAGACCCATGGATGGGGGTGTAAGTTGTCACCTACAATATGCAATGGAATTTTTATCCCTCCATAATGAATTTATATGTTCATAGTTCCCTATTATAAAACTCATGGATTGAGGGAGTTGAGTTATCATAGTCACCAAAAATTGTATCATGTCTCTTAATACACATTGTTTTAAATAAGGATAGTTATTGCACTATTTTTCACATTAATTTTTCCATGATTCATTCATGTTACATCAAATGAATAAAAAAATAAATATAGTGTGATCAATAGTAGTCATAGTGAGAAATCATATTATCTTGTATGTCATTCATATAATATTTATATCATGAAACTTTATTTTCAAAAAATGAAACCTTTGATTTAACCATTTTGTCCTTGTATTTCAATATAACACACATGTATATAATATTAAAATTAACTGTTTACTATATTTGTAAACGTGTTTCATATCTGATGTCTTTTATCTGATTATCAATAGTTTTTATGGAATATGTTTTTGTTTACAATTTATCTGATAGATATTTAAATGTTTTTATGTTTTAATATATTCATCAATTATATTGTGATATCAGGTATTAATGGATCATAATTGGATTTATCTACGAAGAACTACTAGTGAATATGAAAGAGGAGTTGACAATTTTTTGGAATTTGCTAAACGGCATAATCAAAATATTGATTTGATTTTCTGTCCATGTGTGAAGTGTGTAAATATGAGAAAGTTAAACTTCAGAGAAATCAAAGATCATCTCATTTGTTATGGTTTTAGACTTAATTATACACGTTGGATCTTGCATGGTGAAAGAACTGAAAATTCAACATCCAATGTTGATGACGATATTCATAATGAGGCAGAGGATCGTATTGAAGAATTAATTCATGATTTAGGTGTTGAAACCATCGAAAAAACACCAACTGTTGAACGATTGTATGGAGATTCTGAGAAACCATTATTCCCAGGTTGCAGTAAATATACAGTGTAATCAGCAGTTTTGAGATTAGTTAACTTAAAAGAAAAAAATGGGTGGAGTGATAAAAGTTTCTCCAGTTTACTTGAGCTTTTAAAAGAGCTTCTTCCAGAAGGCAATGGGCTTCCAGATTCCAATTATGAGGCGAAGAAAATATTATGCCCAATGGGATTGGGGTATAAAAAGATACATGCTTGCCCCAATGATTGTGTACTGTATAGGAAAGAAAATGAACATTTATCAAGTTGTCCTACATGTGGAACATCACGCTATAAGATGGATGAGAAAGTCAACTCAGATTCATTTTCAGGTGATGTCATGTAACGTTATGAAAAATCAATTTTTTTACTTTCCAATGATATCATCCAATATTTTTTTCAAACAATTCTGATAATTCAATTCTGGTTTATTTTTAGGTACCAAAATCAAAACTCCATCTAAATCATTTTGGTACCTTCCAATTATTCCTCGTTTGAAGCGTCTATTTGCAAATTCAAATGATGCAAAAAGGTTAAGATGGCATTCAGATGAGCGCATTTCTGATGGTAACTTACGTCACCCTGCCGATTCACCACAGTGGAAGAGTTTTGATAAAAAATTTCATGATTTTGGAAGTGAAGTTAGAAATCTCAGAATGGGATTGTGTACTGATGGAATGAATCCATATCGGAGCCTCAGTAGCCAACATAGTTCATGGCCTGTTTTGCTGGTACTTTACAACTTGTCCCCACATCTATGTATGAAGAAAAAATATGTTATGATGAGCTTGATGATTTCTGGACCAAAACAACCAGGAAATGATATTGATGTGTATCTTACACCATTGATTGAGGATTTAAAACTGCTATGGGAGAAAGGTGTTACAGTTTTCGATGCATATAAGAAAGAGTATTTTCTTTTGCGTGCTATGATAATGTTCACTATAAACGACTTTCCTGCGTATGGAAACTTATCTGGATATAGTGTTAAGGGACATAAAGCATGTCCAATTTGTGAAGAACAAACTTCATATTATCAATTGCAGAATGGAAGAAAGACAGTGTACATGGGACATCGAAGATTTTTGCGAATTGATCATCCTTATCGTAGATTGAGAAAAGCATTTAACGGTTTACAAGAATACAACCTCCCCCCTCAACCATTGTCAGCTGAAGAATATTATGACAGAGTGAAAGATATTGATTCAACATTTGGAAAGAGAAAAAGTTCTGGTTTACAAAAACATATCTGGAAGAAGCAGTCTATTTTTTTCAAACTACCTTATTGGAGATTTTTAGAGATAAAACATAACATTGATGTTATGCATGTTGAGAAAAACATATGTGATAGTTTGATTGGAACTTTGTTAGACATAAAAGGAAAGACAAAAGATGGATTACATGCTAGATTGGACTTGATATTAATGCGAATACGTTTGGAGTTAGCTCCCGCTGTGAAAGGAAAAAGAACATATTTACCTCCAGCTTGTCACACATTAAGCAAGATTGAAAAGATGAATTTTTGTCAGTGTCTTCATGGTATTAAAGTACCCAGCGGTTTTTCTTCAAATGTGAATAATTTTGTGTAATTGAAGGATTGTAAATTAATAGGTATGAAATCACATGATTTTCATGTGTTAATGCAACAAATTCTACCAGTACCAGTGCGTGGTATATTACCGAAAGCTGTCAGGAAGACAATCATCAGGTTATGTAATTTCTTTAAATCCATTTGTAGCAAAGTCGTTGATCCAAATTTGTTAGATTTGTTGGAGAATGAAGCAAATCTTATTCTTTGTCAACTAGAAATGTATTTCCCACCCACATTTTTTGATATAATGGTTCATCTATTGGTTCATTTGGTGCGTGAGATAAGAATGTGTGGGCCTGTTTATTTAAGATGGATGTATCCTTTTGAAAGATATATGAAAATTTTGAAAGGATATGTTAAAAATCCTTATCGACCAGAGGCCTCTATTGTTCAAAAATATGTATCAGAAGAGGTGATTGAGTTCTGTACTGATTATTTGAATGAGGTGGAGCATATTGGTCTCCCTCTATCTCGACATATGACAGTTGACAGAGAAGGTAGAGGGGTTCGAGGCTTAAAGGTAAAGTTCATTCCACGTGATGAAGTGATGCAAGCACATTTATACATTTTGAACAACACAGATGAGGTTCAACCATATATATCCTCACATATTGCTGAATTAAAGTTACGATATCAAAAAAGAAATGAAAAGTGGTTGATGATTGAGCATAAGAAGACATTTGTTTCATGGTTTAAAGAGAAAGTCACCTCAGATATATCTGTATCAGAAACATTGAAGTGGTTATCAGGGGGACCATCTTTTAATGTGATCACTTGGTCTGGTTTTGATATCAATGGCTACACATTTTACACAAAAAACCTGGATGACAAGAGTACCGTTCAGAATAGTGGTGTGATGGTATTCACTGAAGCAGTGCATTTTTCGAGTGCCAAAGATAAAAACCCAATTTCTGCATCAACATCATATTTTGGAGTTATTGAAGACATATGGGAAATTGATTATATTAAATTTCGAGTCACTATTTTTAAGTGCAATTGGGTTGATAGTAATAGTGGCGTGAAACATGATGAATATGGGTTTAAACTGGTTGATTTGAAAAGATTTAATCACAATGAGGAACCATTTATCTTGGCGACACATGCAAAACAAGTATTTTATGTCATTGATCCGTCGAATGATCAGTGGTCAGTTGTTTTGCAAGGGAAAAGATATCATTTGGGTGATGATGATGATTCTGATGATGCTAGTGATTTACATGAACGTTATTCATCTATTATGCAATTTTCAGATGATTACAATGAATATAAGACAGACATAGTGCATGCAGTACGTACCGATCATGATGAAGGGACGTGGGAAAACACTAAATTAGTCTCCTAATTTTTCTGGTAAATATTTATATTTTGTGTCTATTTTTAAAACTTACAAATGCATGCCTCTATTTTTACATATTTATTTTTCATTTCCTTGTTTCTAATTATTCAGTTTTCTAATGATATGCAGGTACCCAAAATTTCATTACACTTTCTAGTAGCAATGTCAAATACAGATAGAGATGAGCAGTTACCGAGGTATATCTATTTTTACATATTATTAAATATTCAGTAATATACATATTTAATGAAATAAAACTGTTAATTTATTAAAAAAAATTGCAGGACTACTGATGCGTCCTCGGCGGAGGAGACTTCTCCAGTTACTACTGAAAAATCAAGTTCTCTAGTTGGTAAACGTGGTATTACACGTTTACCAAAACTATCACTCGCTCGTGATGATAACAAATTACACATCCGTTTTGATGATAATAATAATGCAGTTGGCCCAAATGCAGTTCAGTTTGTCAGTTATATAGCGATGCAGAGCCGTTGCAGGATTAGTATTTTATATCCTGATTGGAAGTCAGTGGACAGGACGGCGAAGCAACAGCTTTGGGAGGTCGTGACGGTAAAATATCTTTATTTATTTATTTTATCTCATTTTTTTAATATTATATAGTTTAAATGACATATTTTATTTTTTCAATTACAGATGACATTCAATTTTGAGGAAACCAAAGAAATTAGGAAAAGACATCTCTATTTAGCGGCGGTTCGATGGAGAGATTTTAAAAACAAACTGACGAAAGATTATGTTTTTGGAAAGAGAAGGTTTGAAATCCCATGTCTTAAGTATCCATATATAGATGAAGAAACATGGAAGCGATTTGTTGACAGTCGTCAGGAAGAGAAATTTCAGGTATTGTAATTGTTTTATATTTTAAAATTTATGCTATATTTTCCTTATTACTTATGTGTTTATTTTTATGTAACAGGCCTCCAGAAGATCTCATCAGGAGATCCAGTTGAAAAACGTATACCCTCATACTTTATCACGTGGAGGATACTCGTATTTGGAGCAGAAAATTATTGAAGAAAAATTTGAAGCATTAAGAGCTCGATCAAGTAGTGGTTCAGAAGAGGTCCAGTATGGTCCTCCATCTCCTCCCACTCGCCATGAGAAATGGAAACGAGCAAGAAGAAGAAAAAATGAACAATATCTTACAGACTAAGCTCATCAAGTGGCTGATAGAATTGTAAGTAAATATTAATTCTTTGTTAACAATTTTCCTTTTTTATAATTTATAAACACTAATATAAATTTTTTATTTTTCATTTCAGGATGAACTTCAGGAGAAAGAGACACAGGGCTCTTTTATCCCTGAGGGTAGGATGGATATCCTAGCCACTGCTTTGGGAAAGACTGAACACCCCGGCCGTGTTAGAGGATATCAGGCGGGTGTTAGTATTCAGAAGGTTTTTGGTAAGAGTAAGCAACCAAGAGACCCGGAAATTGAATCCTTAAAAGAAGAGCTGCAGGATATGAAACGGTCTATGGGTGATCAAATTCAAGCAGCAGTACAAAAGGCTTTATTAGAACACTTGGCAAGACAGTCACAGTCTTCTCATCCTTCCGAGGTATATTATTTACTGTTAACAATTTTTCTTTTCTATAAATTATAAACACTGATATAACTTTTTCATTTTTCAACATTCTCAGCCTACTCACTCAGACTATCATGCCTCATATGCTTACCCAACACCGTCTGGGCAGCCTTTCGAGGTATATTATTTAATGTCATCAATTTGTCTATTTTATAAATTATAAACACTGATATAACTTTTTCATTTTTCAACATTCTCAGCCAACTCACCCGGACTACCCTGCCTCATCTGCTTACCCTGCCCCGTCTGCGCAACCATTTGAGGTATATTATTTTATTTAATTTTTAATCAATTTTTCTATGTTATAAATTTTAAACACTAATATACCCTTTTCATTTTTCTGACTTCTCAGCCTGCTCACCCTGACTACCCTGCCCCACCTGCTAACTTTGAGCCTCCACCTCCTCCATCGGATCGAACCTTATATTGTGAGTTGTTTGCGGGAGATCCTCATGTACATATTGTTGCGTTAGGACAAGTGTATTTTTTGGGGGACTCGGTACATCATCAGCCTATGCAGATGGGTCAGGTTAGAGTATCAGTACTTGTTATTATAGATCCTACCGCTCTACTACCATTTCCTACTGCGGAGATCACCAGTGTTGGGGAATGCATGGGCCATTTTTTACTTTGGCCAACTGCACTTCTTCGTTATATTTCACATGAGGTATGAGTTTTTTTAACTAGTAATTAGAAATGATTCCAAATTACTTATAATGTTTTCTGACATTTAACTTATATAGGAATATCTGAAAGCAAAAGAAACTGTACAAATGCAGCAAAATGTTCAGAAACAGTCGGCTGTAGATACTTCTGATATTTCTTCTGGGTTGAAAAGATTATCTCAGTGCTCTTCTTCCTTGAATTTTATCTATGAGTTTCGGATGACGTCCGATATATGTGGAAGAAATTATAAATTGAGAATATTGAAAGAAGATATCATGAATTTAGTTAATTTTGAAGAGATCGGGCTGAATGTGGTGCAGTTGTTTTCCATGTAAGTAAATTGACGTCTGAATTGCTATTTCTTTACTAAAATATTGTTATGTCATTGACTAACTATGTTTTCTTTTTAAATTAGGTATCTATACAGGATTCTTTTACAAAATGAAACTACAAGCATTTATAGCTTTATAGATCCAGAGTACATTTCCTTGGAAGTCAAACATGTGAAAAATGATGAAAGAGTTCAATATATATCCGAGAGATTATCACAAACAGAGATTCAGTGCTGGTTTTTGCCATTTGTTGATAAGTAAGAATATCAACATAATTTTTAACTCATGATCATTATAATGTCATTAATTATGAACTTTTTGTATTATAGGGGGCATTGGATGTTAGGTGTATTTTTCCCAAATGAATGCACCTTATATTGGTTTTGCTCTTTATTAGGAAAAGTGCGTAAACCGTTTTCCAACTTATTAAACAGGTAAGTTGTTTTTTTATTTTTAGAAGTTTGTTATGTTTAATTTTAATTGTTTACACAAGTTTTATTAGTTCTTATATAAAAAAATGCAGTTCATGGAAACATTTTACAAATGAAAAGAAACCAACGAAAATCAAATATCTGGAAGTACAGGTAATTAGTTTTTATATTTTTGTTATATATTGGGTTTCATTATTAGTTAAATGTTTTATAACTGCAGTGTCATCGTCAAAATGGAAGCGTTGAATGTGGTTATTATATTCTACGATTTATGTACGAGATAATCACAACTGGGGAAACTACTGATTTTCATAAGGTTAGTTGTATTAACTTTTTTATATATTTTCATCCACTTTCTTCTATTTATTAATTTCATATCATTCAATATTATTGTAGGTATTCAATGATTCACAGTCATATTCTCAATCTGATATGATTCATATTCAATCTACTTTTGCGGACTATTTGTTAAGTCTGATTAAGATTTGAGGTATGTATACTAATATTTATAAATAATATTATATATGGGTTTAAAAAACTAACTCTTATGATATATTAGGTGTTTGAACCTACTAATAATCAAATGAATGCTTCAACAATAACAAACAATGAGCATGTCATATATTTCAGGTACGTGTATTTTAATTCTGCTTTACTGAGTTTTCTCAAGTGCCTCTGCAAAAACTGTTTTATTGAATCTACTAATAATCAAATGAATCCTTCAACAATAACCAACAATAAGCATGTCGTATATTTCAGGTACGTGTATTTTAATTCAGAATTAGTTATTATATTTCTTTTCATTGTTATTTCTTAAAATCATTTGTCTGTACAGTGACAAATCTGTAGGGTGGTACTTGGATCATGAACATAGAGATTCGTATAGCGAAATAACATTCACAAACACTAAAAATTGTCTCCCTTGAATGCACAGCAATATCTTCTAGGCCTTTTTATTTTTTATGCAAATAAATATCGAAAAATGATTGCCGAGAAGCATATCACATAATACCTGAAACAACGCTTAGTGGGTTTGCACAAAGATAAAATAGAAGGCGTCAATTTTTAAGGTATGTTTCTTTATGTCTCTTCAATCTGCATTTGATTTCAATTTTCTAACCTATTTTTTGCACTCAAACTTATTTCTCTGTTATTCCATAACTTAAACAAATAACAATAGTGAATGGGTAATGCACGTCTATACAGAGCAAATATAAAAACCTGAGGTTGGGGGTGGTGGGGATCCTATGGTGAAAAGACACCCCCAACATCTTCAGTGGGGGAGGTGAGGAAGAGGTTGCATCGGCTGAGTGTTCCTGGAATTTTGATCAGGAGTCGTAACATTTCATTTTGGTAATTTACTTTGTGAAAAAATGAATGATTCAAATAAATTACACATTTTCATTTAATGTTTATTCATTGCACTAATAACTTGGATTGATTTTTTCACGCACATCTCCTTAGTTTCATTACTGTTTTGATAGGATTGGTGCTATCTATGGGAGGAAACTTACAATGATTGATACTGAGTATGGTTAGATTAAGAAAATGCACCATGTAGGTACGTGTATTTTAATTCTGCTTTACTTTGAGTTTTCTGAAGTACTTCTGTTAAAGCTGTTTAATTGTTTTTGTATACTTCGTTATTTTTTTTCAGGGTTCCGATTTGTTTGGAGGAGAAAATATATGTATTTTATTTAAAAAAAAAATTTACGGCGTCGGTTTTTTTAAAAACCGACGCCGATAGGGTTTTCCGCGTCGGTTTTTAGAAAAACCGACGCGGAAAATCCTGTTATAATCGGTTTTCCGCGTCGGTTTTTAGAAAAACCGACGCGGAAAACCTATTCGACTATATTTTCCGCGTCGGTTTTTTAATGAACCGACGCGGAAAATAATGTCTAAATGTAGATTCGGCGTCGGTTTTATAAAAAACCGACGCCGAAGCTCATAAGCGAATTATTTTTCGCGTCGGTTTCTATGAACCGACGCGAAAACTCTATTTTTAACGTCGCCTTTAAAGACGTCGGTTTATAACCGACGTTAAAAATTAAAAAAAACCGACGCGAAAAAGTGTTTTTGCACTAGTGTAGGCTGGATATCACCTATGCATTGAGTGTGGTAGGCAGATATCAAGCTGACCCAGGTGACCTCCATTGGATGGCAGTCAAGACTATCCTAAAGTATCTGAGGCATACTAAGGATATGTTTTTGTTTTATGGAGGAGATGAGGAACTAGTCATCAAAGGATATGCAAATGCTAGTTTCCAGACTGATCAAGAAGACATAAAGTAACAAATATGATACATATTCACTATGAATGGAGGTGTAGTGAGTTGGAAGAGCTCAAATAAGAGTGTGGTTGCAGATTATACAGTAGAGTTTGAGTATATCATAGCTTTTGAGGTAGATAAAGAAGCTGTTTGGATGCAAGGTTTCATCTAGGAGCTGAATGTGATACCTATAAATAAAGATCCTATCACACTGTACTGTGATAATACTACAGTAGTGACTCTCACAAAAGAGATAAGGTCACATCATCAGACAAAGCACATACTTCAGAATTATCATCTCTTGAGGGATGTTTCTAAGAGATTTGAAGTTGAAGTGAGAAATATTTCCATGGAATACAACATGGTAGACCCCTTTAATAAATCCTTGACTCAACAAAAACATGATCATTATGTGAGATCTAGCGGACTGAAAGTCATAGGCAGTTATCTCTAGTCAAGTAGGAGTTTGTAAGATTTGGTGTCCTAGAACCAACTATTTTTACTTTGATTACATGAATATTTAATATATTTAAATATTAAACATCTTATTACATATTTTTCATTGTTCTATATAACTATAGTGTAATAATGTCCTAGAGTAGTTGTCGCATTGATAAGGTCATAGAAGTTCCCCACTATGATGAGAACCTTGAAGTGTTATGAAAATATTCTTAAATATAGTTTTGTGGTTGGATAACATACTATAATGGGACACATAGTATACAGACTGTCATGTGAAAGTACTCATAAGAAGATGAGACTTCTTCTTATGAAGTTCTCACTTAGTAATCTACAAGATATGATATTATGAGAATAGACCCGCCAGTAAGAATTCTGCATGTTTTGGTGTCATCGGATATTCCTATCTATGAGTGGGTGTAATGATCCTTAGAATTTAATATTATCATTAATATGTTTCATGACTCACGTAATTTGATTTGTTGACGAAAACCATCACGCCACATGTTGGCAGGAAGTAGGGTACGTTGGGTACGTCAAAAGTGCCATGTTATTAATGGATAAGTTGAAGAAGTATTTATACCTTCCATTTATGGAAGTTGATATCTCAACCCTTTGATTGAAATAGAACCTTCACATGAAATTCCATGGCCATGGTGTAACGACAAGTTTATTTCAGGTAGTCAAAGAACGACGTATCAAGCACAAAAGTTGATGACACTATCATGAAACCTTCTTGATGAGATATTGAGACAAAGAGATTATATTACATAGTGAGTGTTTTTATTTGGATGTCATTTTTGTGACTTTAAGTTCTTTCCCTTGGGTTCCATGAACCATTTCTAGACAATACTCTTGGAATTTAGGTAAGCCTACCTAATTCCAATGAGAAAAAATACTAGAGGGTCACACATTAAGTGTTTCTAGTGGTCTCAGTTAAATTCTATTTGAATTTAATTAATGGAATAAATATTATTCTCAAGACAGTGGAATAATTTTATTCAAGTTAAATTGACTGTATAAATTAAATAAATATTTATTCATCGGATTGTGGGTAAAATATATTTATTTAATTTATTGAACATTTAATACATATTTATTTACTAGTTTGTAAATAAAATATTTATTTAAAATAATAAATTATTTATTTATTTATTTGGGTGTTTAATAAATGGAAGTGAAGTTCGAGCGGACCAAGGATGGTCCGGTAGTAAAATAATTATTTACAAGATGGTAAATAATTATTTAACTAGTTGGCATAAGTGAAAATAATAATAATGATGCTATTATTTTGTGATGCAGAGTTTTGTTTATAATTCCGTTCTGCACAAGTTGGTTCACCATAAATAATTACGTGGTATTGTTATTAAAAGTATGGATTTTATCTAAGGTTATGAATGTATTTAATTGTTGTCATGTAATTAAATATTGTAACTGAATCCCCATGTCGATAAATAGACACGTACGTCTATTGTGCCATGTACCGAACTGCACACCCGGGGAATTGATAATTGTTGAGACAAACGATTTCTCTCTTGAATCTTCTTCCCTCCCCTCTCAAGAATGAGAGGCATTCTTTAAGACCGAAGAACAAGCAATCAATAATGACTGACACCAGACACTCGCTTCACAGCGCTAGCACTCGGAGAACGAGTGGTGTCGATCAGAGGCCATCAGAGCACGTGTGGATCACCGCTAGAGGGATTCTAGTTTGGATCCTCGCAAGCATAATGATATAATCTGAAAGGGTCATTCTGGACGATCGACACCATCGATGAAGAAAGTACCGAAGATCCAGGTATACTTTTCTTTATGAAATTAATTAAATTAATTATAAACATGATGTGTAAAATCCTCTATAAAGGTTTCAGTCCTCTTCCTTATTTATCTAAATCTTTGATTCTATTCTATGGAGACTGGTGTTCATCATCGTATTGATCCTGAAATAATCATTGATCATGGTGAAAATTAAAGTTGGGTATTGGCCCAACCGTGCTTCCATTGCGCCCATAACCTTCAATTTCCCAATAAAATATCCACGAAAATTAAATGGAAAAATCAATATGATGATAATATACATTTAGAGCTTCATGGTCAAGTCCAAGTAGGGATCATTGGATTTCGGCCACAGAGACGCGTCTTCAAGGCCACCACCGGGGATGCCTCCATCGTTTTCATCTGTTTCCTCCACAGTCGAGTGCCCGACCACCATCAAAGAAACTCCACTACCGATTCCATGGTCACTTCCACTCCCATATAACCTATAGAGTGGTTCGGGGATGACCAAAGCATCAAGACCCTCCATTTTTGGTTTTTTCAGAGGTGATGACTATGAGGGGTGGCTGATTATTTCCAATATGATGAACGCGTGGTCATGGACGAAGTGGTGCGTGGATGTGGTGTCCAGCCATAGCATGTGTGAGGGATTTTGGAATACATATTCCATACATAATTCCAATAAATTATTGAAGGTTTCATTGTGGGAGAGAGAGGTGGTGAAGGTGTGGTGGAGGTAGCAGGTAGATAAGTCAGTCCAATAAGAGGTGAGAACCCGGTTCATCACTTTCCTACCTTTGGCATCTACCCTCTCATTCCGATGCAAGTTTTGGTGGCCTCCCAGTTCCTGAGAAGTGTTGAATTCTATTCGATAGATGTTTCTGTTGAGTCAAAAGTTCTCTTTTGACTTTTATATCTTGTTTTGGAAATCAAAAATGTCTTTTACCATGCTTATCATACTGATCATGTTGATCGTACTGACCATGTTTATCGTATTGATCATGCTGATCGTACTGACCATGCTTATCGTACTGACCATGTTGATCGTACTGATCATGTTGATCGTACTGACCATGTTTATCATACTGATCATGCTGATCATACTGACCATGCTTATCGTATTGACCATGTTGATCATAATGATCATGCTGATCATACTAACCATGTTTATCGTACTGACCATGCTGATCATACTGACCATGCTTATCGTACTGACCATGCTGATCGTACTGACTATGTTTATCGTACCAACCATATTTATCGTACTGACTTTGGCAATCATATTGACTCTATTATTCGTACTAATTCTTATGAATCATACTCACTTTGTATCATATCAATACATTACACTAAGTAATACTTATAGTACTCATACTTTACTTTCATTACTTACTTGTTTTGGTCCTTTATCAAAAACACATGTTTCATATTAATCGTACTCATGTTTATCATCTTCATATATCTTTTGTTTTAACCAAAATGATGTCATGGAGTTAGTTATAAACTAATCAAAATGACGTCATGTTTTCTGTTTCAATATGTCCATTATAATGCCAGGTGTCCAATTCACTTCCGAGTTTTCTAGAGAAATATGACCGTTGGAGGAAATATGACCATTGGGACCTGAGGCCTATAAATAGGAGGTCATTTGAAGCCAATAAAACAAGTGACTGAGACTTTGATCATCCTATGCTTCTATCAAGTTCTAGAGAGAGACGTTGTGACTTCTCTCCTGCTTCGTGCGAAATCCTTTAAACTACAAAACGTGAACGACTCGTTCTTATTTTTTGTATTTCATTAAGTGTTTTGTTTTGCTTTCTGAAACCGATCAGGTGATAACGATCGAGGGATGCTGGGGATAGGAAGACTATGTTACCGATCATCGTATCGAGGGCTTTCAAGTGATTGAAAGACAAAGGTGTCGATTACCTACAAAATTGAGGGCTTATGGGGATAGCAAGACAGACATACCGATCATCGTATCGAGGGATTACCAAGGTGTTGGTAAGATAGACCTATTATCCTAGGTGAAAGGATAACCCTTCTCTTTGGGTCAAAAGAATTGTAATAATTTTACATTTTCGCTGTTGTTTGTCTTAATAAAGGGAATTGTATTGTTTTCCTTTCTTCATTCAATATTCATTTGTAATTGTATCAATTACACTCGTACTGTTACAAATTGTATCAATTGATTCTATATGCTTTATGGTAGAATCCTTCACTATTGTATTACTCTGATTATTTTATTCATCTTGAATACAATTTATTTTCTTATAGTATTACATTATATCATATCTTTATATTCAATAAAATTGTGGTTGTTAGTTTTTGTTGTGAATTGTATTAGTTTAAGATCATTTAAAATAATTTCTTGTGTTTAAATACAAAGTTTTTAAACCTAAAATTCACCCCCTATTGTATTATTCCATATAATATACATATACATATACATATTCGATCTAACAATTAGTATCAGAGGAGGTTTCCACTGATTTATACTACTAGCTCTTATTATTTCATATTACTGTTTCAAACATTTACTACACTAACGTGTGGAGTGGAAAGATTTTGTTTTATTAGATGGCAGGAATAAATATTGGGTCAATTGAAAATCTAAATCCTTCTAGACCACCTATCTTTGATGGGAATGATTATGAGTACTGGAGAGATCGAATGAATACATTCGTTATCAATACTGGTGTAGATAATTTTATTATGCTTACTGGAGGTTACAAAATTCCTGACAAAGAGGTCAGTACTTTCACTAATCAAGAGAAGCAATAATATCAACTGAATTACAAGGTATGCAATACTTTGCTATGTTTTATGACCAGGAATATATACAGCTAGATATCTTCTTGTGAAGTAGCCAACTATATTTGGAAGAAATTGGAAGTTACACATTTTGGTAGATCCAAGGTTATAGAAATAAGAAGAGAAATGCTTAGAGCAGAGTATCATGGATTTTATTTTCCTTATGGAGAGCCGATATGTAAAGTGCAACAAAGATTTATCACAATTTTCAACAGCTTAAAGTCTATGGGAGAAAAATGTCTTGATGATGGAGCTCTTGTTGACAAGATTATTGATATAATTCCAAACAAATGGGAGTCAAAAAGGACAGTTATTGATGAAAATAGAAAAGTTTCTCAGATTACTCTTGATGAACTCTTTGGAACTCTTCTACAGCACGAGACAAGAATGAAGAGAGATGCTGATTTCAACAAGAATAAAAATGGAAATGAAAGTGTAGCTTTTAACACCACATCTAAAGCTAAAACACCTGAAAGGATAACAAGATCCAAAGCTAATAAAGTTGTTATGTCTGATTCAAGTGATTGTGATATTTTAGATAATGAGTTAGCCAATCTTGCTCGAAGTATGAACAAGATTTTGGGAAATAAAGACTTCCAATATAGATTCAAAAAGAAAGATTCAGAGGTAACTTGTTATGAATATAAGAAAGTAGGTCATATAAGACCCGATTTTCCTTTACTAAAGAGAAAAGACAGAAAGGAGAAACATTATGAAAGAAATAAGAAAAAGTATTAAAAGAAAAAGACAAAGAAATTATTGAAGGAAAATGATACTTGGAGTGAAAGTGGTGGCGATTCATTATATAATTCTTCAGAATATGAATCCTCAGGACAGAGAAATATTGGACTTATAGCCAGATTACCAATTGAAGATCATTGTCTCATGGCTAAGGTACACAGTGGTGAGGCTATTACAAATATTTCTTTGAATGAAAATTATACTGATAATGTGTATTATGAATCTTCAGATGAATATTCATCATCAGAAGATAATGAATTACCTTCATTTGAAGAAGTATCTAGGTTTTCTAAATTACTTGAGAAATAAAATTCTAAACATAAAAAGAAACTTGATAAGGATAATTCTAGAATTTCAATTTTAACCAATGAAGTATCAGATCTTTATAATGATCTTGATATGAAAACTTCTGATTTTGAAATTATTGTAAAAACCCTTGAGAAAGTCAAACCTAATAAGGATAAACTTTCTTAGGATCTAGAAAATGTAATTTTTAAGAAAAATGTTTTCGAGCCTAACTCTAGTTCAAAATCAAATGTTTTGGAGGATAAAAACTTGGTTTTAAAACTAAAATTAGAAATTTTTTCCTTAAAAAAATGTTTGTAAAACTTTAATTATGGCAAGGAAAACTTTGATAAAATTTATTCTCAAATTAGACCTTTTAGGAATCATTCTGGTATTGGTTATAATCATTCTAAACCGGTGTTTAGTAATAACTATTTTGTTCCTCAAAATACCCCTTTTTTTCTCTAAGTGTTAATATGGAGGACACTGGAAAAGAGATTGTTCTCTTAATAGAACCCAATCTTTAGGATTTCATATAGCCTATTTTGCAAAACAAATGTGGATTCCTAAAATTATTTTATCTAACCATTATGGATCCAAACAAGTTTGGATTCCGAAAAAATAATTGTTTCTTTTTCAGGAAAATAATAAGTGTACCAACAAGAACATTTGGTACATGGATAGTGGTTGTTCTCGACACATGACAGGAAACAAAGATTTCTTTGAAAATATCATTGAAAAAAAATGTGGAAAGGTTGCCTTCGGAGATAATACTCAAGGAAAAATTGTTGGAATAGGTAATATTGTTTTTCTTGGAAAAGTTCTTATTTCAAATTTTTTGTTTGTTAAAGGTCTTAAGAACAGTCTCATCAGCATAAGTCAATTATGTGATGAAGGTTACCTTGTGAATTTTAGAAATGATAAATGTATAGTTCACAATTCCAAGGATGAATACATTCTATCTACTGATAGGCAAGAGAATGTATACACTATTAACTTAGAAGACCTTAGGAGCCAAAATTTACCCTGCTTAAGTAAAAAAGAAGACCAATCATGGCTATGGCATAGAATACTAGGACACTACAACCTAAGAAACCTTTGAAAACTTTTAAAGAAAAGACTTGTAAAGGGACTACCGAATATCAGATATGATTCTTCAAAAGTCTGTGATCCTTGTCAATTTGGTAAGCAACATAAAACTAGCTTTAAATCAATTAATGAAGTCTCAACTTCTAATGCATTATAGCTAGTGCATATGGATCTTTTTGGTCCTTCACAAACTGGAAGTATTGGAGGAAAATACTATGTATTTGTTTTAGTTGATGACTTTACTAGATTTACATGGGTCTATTTTCTAACGAAGAAATATGAAGCCTTTTCCTATTTCGAAACCTTTAGAGCCCAAGTTAAAAATGAGAAAAACCTACCATTGATAATTATTCCTAGTGATCATGGTGGTGAATTTCAAAATTCAGATTTTGAATCTTTTTGTAGTAAGAAAGGTATTACTCACAATTTCTCAGCTCCAAGAACTCCTCAGCAAAATGGTTTTGTTAAGAGAAGAAATCGTATTCTTCAGTAAATGACAAGAACCATGTTGATTGAATACTCAATTGCTAAGCACTTTTAGGCTAAAGCTGTGAGTACTTCTTGTTATACTATAAATCATGTTTTAACTAGACCTTTTCTTAATAAAACACCTTATGAATTATGGACTGGACGAAAACCTAAAGTTTCATACTTCAATGTTTTTGGGTGAAAAGTATTCATTTTGAATACTAAAGATAATCTACAAAAATTCACACCAAAATCTGATGAAGGAATCATTCTAGGCTATTATACAACTTCTATGGCATATAGAGTTTTCAATAAAAACAACTGTACCATTGAAGAAATAGTACATGTTAAATTTGATGAAACCAATCATTTTGTTTTCAACCAAACCCAACCTACATATTCGGATGTGTTTTCTAAAAATGTTTATCAACCTCTATTCGAAGATTCTTCTGATAAGGAAAATGTTCAAGAAAGTGTTCCTGAAACTTTTACCCCAGAATAATTTCTACCATATGTTGATGAACAGGTTTTACAAAACCCAAATCAATTGTTTCTTAGGAATCATCCCAGTGATAATATCATTGGTGATGTAAATCAACCTGTAAGGACCAGAAATTCATTAAGGAATGAAATAGAACATATTTCGTTTCTTTCCCAATTCGAACCTAAAAGTCCAAGTGAGGCCTTAGGTGATAAAGATTGGATTAAAGCAATTCAATATGAACTAAATGAATTTGAAAGGAATCAAGTCTGTACTTTAGTTGAAAGACCTAAAGAAACATGTGTAATTGGTGTAAAATGGGTTTTTAGAAACAAATGTGATAAAAATGGAATCATTGTAAGAAATAAAGCAAGACTTATTGCTAAGGGATATAATCAACAAGAGGGAATAGACTACGAAGAAACATATTCTCCGGTAGCTAGACTTGAATCTATTCGTATTCTATTAGCCTTTGCAGTATACTTTAATTTCAAACTATTTCAAATGGATGTTAAATGTGCTTTTCTAAATGGTTTTGTTCAAGAAGAAGTGTTTGTCGAACAACCCCCTAGTTTTCTTGACTCAAAACATCCAAATCATGTTTTTAAACTTACCAAAGCTCTATATGGCCTTAAACAAGCCCCTAGAGCATGGTATGATAGACTTACAAGATTTCTTTTACAAAAAAATTATGCAAAAGGTACAACGAATCCAACCCTTTTTATAAAAATGGAAAATAAAAATGTTTTGATTGTTAAAATTTATGTTGATGACATCATATTTGGATCAACTCAGCAATCTTTAACTGATTATTTTTCCAACTTAATGAAATCCGAGTTTGAAATGAGTATGATGGGTGAGTTAACATTCTTTTTAGGTTTTCAAATTTCACAAAAACCATAAGGAACATATATATATCAACATAAGTATATAAAATATTTACTCAAAAAGTATGGTTACGACAAGACTAAAAGTATTGTCACTCCTATTGGTACCTCAGATACACTTGATTTTGATGAAACTAGGAAACCAGTATATTAAACAATTTTTAGAGGTATGATAGAAATTTTGTTATACTTGACAACCAGTCGACCAGACTTAATGTTTTCAGTATGATTATGTGCAAGATACCAATCTAATCCAAAAGATTATCTTTTAAAAGTCGTGAAAAGAATTTTTTGGTATTTAAAAGGAACTGTGGATTTAGGTTTTTTTTACTCTTCTAGAAATGATTTTGTTTTAAAGAGTTTTTCAGATGCTGACTTTGGTGGTTATAGAATGGATAGAAAGAGTACATCTGGAACATGTCATTTCTTAGGAGATTCTCTGGTTTCCTGGTCCTGCAAGAAACAACACTCAGTAGCACTTTCCACTGCTGAAGCTGTATATGTAGCAGTTGGAAGTTGTTGTGCTCAAGTGTTGTGGATGCAACACACACTCACTAACTATGGATTGAGTTTTTCCAAAACTCAAATTCTTTGTGATAATACTTGTGCTATATCTCTTAGTAAGAACCCAGCACATCACTCTCATTCAAAACACATAGATGTTATGCATCACTTTCTTAGGGATCACACACAAAAAGGAGATATTATTTTACAATTCATCAGAACGCAAGAACAACTTGCTGATATTTTTACAAAACCATTACCTTCTGATAGATTTGAGTTTATAAAACAGAAGCTAGGAATGATTACATTAAAGTAATCATTCATGTCTACTTCATGTTTTTCACTTCTTCTTACATTAAGAAACTCATCTTAGAAAGGGGGAGAACATTTTACTTAATATTTTTTTTCTTTATCTGTTTATTCTCCTAGTTTGTGTTTTTCTCTTTCTGTTTATCGTATTGACTGTTTACTTATCATTATTTACCTTTCTGTTTATCATATTGACTGTTTAATTATCATTACTTACCTTTATATTTATCGTATTGATTATTTAGTTACAGTTTTTATCTTATGTTTGTGTTTTTTCTGACTAGTTACCATAACAAGTTTGTTTTCCATCGGCACGTCAGTTCATGGTAACAAGTTTTTTTTCCATCATCACGTCAGTTCATGGTAACAACTTTGTTTTCCATCAGCACGTCAGTTCATGGTAACGACTTTGTTTTCCATCGGCACGTCAGTTCATGGTAACTAGTTTGTTTTCCATCAGCACGTCAGTTCATGGTAACAAGTTTGTTTTCCATCAGCACGTCAGTTCATGGTAACAAGTTTGTTTTCCATCGGTATGTCAGTTCATGGTAACGACTTTGTTTTCCATCATCACGTCAGTTCATGGTAATGACTTTGTTTTCCATCAGCACGTCAGTTCATGGTAACAAGTTTGTTTTCCATCAGCACATCAGTTCATGGTAACGACTTTGTTTTCCATCGACACGTCAGCCTATGGTAACAACTTTGTTTTCCATAGGCACGTTAACCTATGGTAATGATTTTGTTTTCCATCGGCATGAAAATCGATCGTATCTTTTCTCCCTGTACTCTTGTGTTTTCTTTGACTATGTTAATACTATTTAAACCAACAATTACCTTACGATCTCTGGTAGGTACATACTTTACTTACATTTTTTTAAAAAAAAAACTTTTAATCCCATATGTCGGTTTCTTTTTCTTCTAATATCAACCGTAGAAGATCAACCGTCACCCATTTTTCGCCTATAAATAGACCCCTCCCCTCCCCAAACCCACACTGGTTTTTCACAATTTTTGACGAAGCTCTGCCCATGTTTTAAGACTCTGTGCGATCTTCCATCGGCTTTACCTGTATGTCTCAGTCCTCTGCTAACACTCCTACCGAAATGTCTTCAAAGTCTTTTTTAGAAAAAGACTTTTTCAGAGAAAGGTTAGTTTCTCGGGACTTTTTCAATTTGTATGATTCTAAAATCAGAAGAATTATTTTGTTTCAAGGCTGGGAGCTTTTTTGTGTTGAAAAACCAGTGTCTCAAGATCAGGTTCTTATTGATGAAGTCAGTCAGTTCTACAAAACTATGTCTTTCGAAAAAAACATGATATCAACTTTTTTTTATATGATAGAAAGATATCAATGTCTATGAAATAAGCATCCCACTTTCTAAATGTCCCAACAGAAGGTGATTTTTATTGTCCATATCATAAACTACCAAAGTAAGTTGGTACGTTTAACAAATAAAATGCTGAAAAGTCTTTGTTTCTTATAAATTAAGAAAAGAGGAAAGTGGCTCATCTTTCTCCATGTAATAGATTCGTGTCACTTTGGATGCAAGGTTTTCTTATCCCAAGGAAAGGGGATAGAGAAACTCTGAAAGTTTCTAATATCTTTATGCTTTCCTATCTTGTCAACATGAGAAAAGTAAATCTCATGGGATACGTTTTTGAAACAATCAAGAATGTTAAGTCAGGAGCGATTAAGTCCCATTTGATCATGTATCCATCTATTATTACAAAGTTCATTCTTGAGAGCATGAAGTTTTGTAATATTCCTTTTAAAGGAAAATTGAAAGAGCTAAAGCCTTCCTGGATAAGTAAGAGTACGTTGAAGAAGTTGAATGTATGTTTTGATCAGAATTCAAAGATTTTTGTTAAGGATTTAGAAGCCAAATCGGCACAGAATCAATCGGCACCTATGCCAGTCAAAGACAATCCATCTGTTGGTGCTCCTCAAAAGTCAAATCTGCAAACTAGTTCAAAGCCAAAGAAGAAACCTAAGTACAGTAAGGAGGTTGTGGCAATGTGGAGAAAAGAAAGAGAACATAGAAAGGAAGGTGATCCGAAGTTTGGTCTTGACCCAGCTGAAGCTTTTTCTGAAAGGTTAAGGGTTAAGGATACCCTTCAGGATGAAAAGAAAAAGAAGACTCTTTTGAAAAGAAAAGCACAGGAATTTGATGTTTCAAAAGTCATGAAAATGGTTGAGGATGATAGTGCTCAAGTAACTAAAGAAGTATATCAAGAACCCATCATACAGAGTCTTCCAGATCCAGAAAAAGGGAAACAATTTTTAGAAGAAATCCAGGAAGTTGAAGAAGAGGAAGGAGATTTCCTTTTGGAATTCCTTCAGAGCTCAAAGAAAAGTAGAGAAGAATCGGTTCAAAAACAGAGTGAAGGTATTCAACAAGTTCCTCATGCCGATCGAGAACTGGATGAATCTTTTGAAACTCCAGAAAGAATTATTTCCAAAAGGAATCAACATCCTCAATCTTCTCATATGGAAAAAACAGTCGTTATCAGTGACAAAGTGGAAGAAGAAATAAAGGAGATTGGAAAAGCAAAATGAAAACAACCAGTTGTAGACTCAAGCCGATCAAATGAACTGGATTCGTACGATGAGGATACCGATTCAGAACAGACAATTTCTCTTAAGAAGAGTGATTACATTGTTCATGTTTTAAGGATAATTGAGAAGACCATTCCTTACTTTCCTAGACTTGAAGGAAAAATTGATTTCATTACTAAAAATCAGAGAAAGAAGTTTGTCTCTGTAAGAGAATTAAGAAAGAGAGTTTTGTCAATTGAAGCCGATTTGAATGTTCTATCTGAAAGTTCGGCTCCTCATAAGAAGGCTTGCAACAGAATGACTAAGTGGTTATAAAAAATAGAGAGCTCAGTCAATGATCATGAAGTTTCAATTGAAGACTTAATGAGGCTTTCTAATAATCTCTCAATTGCTTTTAATAAGCTTGACAAAGAAACTGTTGAAAGACTAAATCAATTTTCAAATACCCATGGAGCCAATATTCCTTCAGTGAAAGAGTTTCAAGAGATAATGAATGCTTTTCAGTATGATTTTTTGAAGGTTTCATCTTTCAAATATGAATTAGTCTTATTGAAGAAGAAAAATTCTATGTTATACAAAGACAACAAGAATTTAAAAAATAGAATTGATACTCTTGAAGAAGTAATCAGAGTCCAGGAGGAGACCATCAAGAATCAGGATCATCTTTTTGCCGACCAACAAGAGCTTCTCTGATCTCAGGGTGATTCTATATCTGAATACAATAAAAAAATCAAAAAGATGAAAGATATTCTTCATGAGTTGATAAATAATGAAAAGGAAAGAGAAAACAAATGACTGTTGTATTTGTTTTCTTTTCATGAACTCTATAAACTTTTTCTATCATAATGATATTTAGGTTACCCTTTTCTTTTTCCTGCATTTCTTTTCTCTAACTCTTTCAAGAAAATCAAGATTACCCCATTCTTTTTGTAAATCACAAAGGGGGAGAAGGTTTTATAAAGGGAGAACGTTTTAATCGAATACTTCTAAATCAAGGAAAATATACGAATACAATCCTTAGGAAAATACATACCTAAGGGGGAGTTAGTCGTGTTCAATTTCATATTCAGAAGAGTTTCCAATAACTCAGGAGGAGATAAGTATTTCTTCTTGTTTTTACTTTGTGTTTTGTGCTTTCCAAAAAGGGGGAGATTGTTGAGTCAAAATTTCTCTTTTGACTTTTATATCTTGTTTTGGAAATCACAAATGTCTTTTACCATGCTTATCGTACTGATCATGCTGATTGTACTGACCATGTTTATCATACTGATCATGCTGATCATACTGACCATGCTTATCGTACTGACCATATTGATCGTATTGATCATGCTGATCGTACTGACCATGT
Source organism: Viscum album (assembly GCA_963277665.1). Lineage (NCBI taxonomy): Eukaryota > Viridiplantae > Streptophyta > Magnoliopsida > Santalales > Viscaceae > Viscum > Viscum album. The sequence goes on from OY728127.1 coordinate 815,944,966, forward strand.
TTATTGTACTGATCATACTGATCGTACTGACCATGCTTATCATATTGACCATGTTGATCGTACTGATCATGCTGATCATACTGACCATGTTTATCGTACTGACCAAGCTGATCATACTGACCATGCTTATCGTACTGACCATACTGATCGTACTGACTATGTTTATCATACCAACCATATTTATCGTACTGACTCTGGCAATCGTATTAACTCTGTTATTCATACTGAGTCTTATGAATCATACTCACTTTGTATCGTATCAATACATTACACTAAGTAATACTTATAGTACTCATACTTTACTTTCATTACTTACTTGTTTTGGTCCTTTATTAAAAAAACATGTTTCATATTAATCGTACTCATGTTTATCATCTTCATATATCTTTTTTTTAACCAAAAAGATGTCTTGGAGTTAGTTATAAACTAATCAAAATGATGTCGTATTTTCTGTTTCAATCTGACCGTTATAATGTCAGGTGTCCAAGTCCCTCCGAGTTTTCTAGAGAAATATGACCGTTGGAGGAAATATGACTGTTGGGACCCGAGGCCTATAAATAGGAGGTTATTTGAAGCCAATAAAACAAGTGACTGAGACTTTGATCATCCTTTGCTTATATCAAGTTCTAGAGAGAGACATTGTGACTTCTCTCCTGCTTCGTACGAAAGCCTTGAAACTACAAAATGTGAACGGATCGTTCTTAGTTTTTGTATTTCATTAAGTGCTTTGTTTTGATTTGTCTGACCGATCAGGTGATAAAGATCGAGGGCTGTCGGGGATAGGAAGACCGTGCTACCGATCATCGTATCGAGGGCTTTCAAGTGATTGAAAGACAGAGGTACTGATTAACTACAAAATCGAGGGCTTGCGGGGATAGCAAGACAGACGTACCGATCATCGTATCGAGGGCTTACCAAGGTGGTGGTAAGAAAAACCTCTTATCCTAGGTGAAAGGATAACCCTTCTCTTTGGGTCAAAAGAATTGTAATACTTTTACATTTCCGCTGCTGTTTGTCTTAAGAAATGGAATTGTATTGTTTTCCTTTCTTCATTCAATATTCATTTGTAATTGTATCAATGACACTCATACTGTTACAAATTGTATCGATTGATTCTATACGCTTTATGGTAGAATCCTTCACTATTGTATTACTCTAATTATTGTATTCATCTTGAATACTACTTCCATTCATAATTCCAACAAATTATTGAAGGTGTCATTGTGGGAGAGAGAGATGGTGAAGGTGTGGTGGAGGTAGCAGGTAGAGAAGTCAGTCCAATAGGAGGTGAGAACCGGGTTCACCACTTTCCTCCCTTTGGCATCTACCCTCTCATTTTGATTCAAGTTTTGGTGGCCTCCCAGTGCCTGGGAAGTGTTGAATTCTATTCGATAGATGTTTCATGCGAAGTTCCTCTCCCCACGGTTAGTATCATCTCACGATTAGTGGTCAGTGCTGAATTTTACCTCTACTCATCTAACAAGAAGAACCGCTCTGTGGATCCTCCATTCTCATCATCCCTTTTTTCATCTATTCCCAGGAGGAGGTTCAGTTCAGGAGACATGGGTTTCTTCCCCTGCCTCTCTGCTTCTATTTCAGGGCTCTCCATCCCACTTAATGGGCTAAATGCCCATTGGGCCTTCGGGCTATGTAATGGGTATTCCTCTACCCAATAAAAGTGATCTTTTCTTTGCTTTAATAATAAATGAGGCTTCGTCCCCAACCTTTAAAAATATATATATAGATAAACTCCTAAAATTACACTACCAAATTTTGGATTGATTGCACTCCCAAAGTTATTGTCCGGCTTATGGACCAGTTTCAATCTCTTTATGTACATGGTTTATTTTATATATTCTGAGATACATGGGTGTGTTATTCATTTATTCTAATCATTTTTTTTAATGGGCGGTTATTATTAGTAATTTCATTAACGTTGTGGTGAAAAAGATCATTTTTCTCTCTACCTCTCTAAAAGATGTGAATAAATTCACAGTATTTAAAAAAACACATTTTTTATTATGAAACTATTATTCTTTTAATATAATCCATTTTAAGTAAATAGGTATCTTGAAACACCCATCTTTGCGAGTTTACTGGGTTTTTAATTGTTTTTAAAGCATTTATTTATATTATTTTTAAAATAATATCATATATAACATTTAAAATATATATAATATTACTCATATAAAAATTATTGATAATAAACATGCACATAATTCTAGTGGGCATACACATTATGATCTAAAAATGATCATTAATGTAATATATCACTCAAAAACAATTAATGATGGTCACATACTCTCACGGGTCGATATATAATTTCTTTTGATCAATATATATGTTCTCAAATAAAATTCAATATTTAAAATCTATATAGTACTAGTCAATATATATATAAATATATGTTATAAAAAATATTAATAAAAATTAAATAATGTATTTGTCTGTATATATATATATATATATATATATATCTATAAAAAATATATATTTGTTAATATATATTATAATGTATATATTTATATATTAATTTAATTATAAATTAAATATATAATACTAAATATTTTTGTGTAATGTTTGAGTGTATATATATAGATATGTTTATGTAAAAATACATATAGTTGTTATATATATTATAATGTATATAAATATATATTAATATATTTACAAACAACTATATATTTAATATTAACACCAAATATTTTTATGCAAAAAGAATTTATAGTTATAAAAACCCTTGTGTGAAATATTTTTGGATATTATTTTTTAAAATTAAAATTAAATATAAATTAAATAATTTATTTATAAAGTTAAAAAACTAAAAAAAAAGAGTAATTCCAAATTAATTGACGATCTTGGCCATAGAGACAAATAAAACTATTCTGGTTAAAAAAACCTTAGACTCAATTAAAAAGAAAAAAAATCACAACCCATTCCTTAATAATTGGATAATAATATATCCATTGAAATTAAATGGAAAAAATAAATATAATGATAATATACATTTAGAGCTTTAAGGTCAAGTCCAAGTTGGGATCATCATATTTCGGCCATAGAGACATATCTTCGAGGCCACCGCCAGGGATGATGTTGTCATTTTCATATGTGTCCTCCACAATCGAGTGCACGACCACCATTGAAGAAACTCCACTGCCGACCTCGTGGTTAGTTCCAATCCCATGTAACTTATAGAACGGTACGAAGATGATCGAAGCACCGAGACCCGCCATTCTTCATTTTTTCAGAGGTGGCCACTGCGAGGGGAGGCTGATTATTGCCAATCCAGTGCACACCCGGTCGTGGCTGAAGCTGTGCACAGATGCGGTGGACAACCATGGCACGTATGAGGGATTTTGGAATACCACTTCATACGTAATTCCAGCGAATGATTGAAGGTGGCATAGTGGTAGCGATAAATGGGGAAGGCATGGTGGGGGTAACAAGTGAAGGAGTCAGTCCCACTAGAGGCGGGAATGGGGTTCATCTCTTTCTACCCTTTGGGTTGTGCCCTCTCATTCATGTGAACATTCCGGTGGCCTCTGAAGTGATGAATTCCTTTTGACAGAAGTTTCAGGCGAATGACCTCTCCGTACAGTTGGTATCGTCCGACGACTCACTGGACGATGTTGAATCGTCCTTCTTCTCAACTAACAGGTAGAACCCCTCTTTGGATCTACCATTCCCATCATCCCATTTGCCAACGAATCCTAGGATGAGGTTTAATTTTGGATACATGGGTTTCTTACCCTCCCACTATGCTTCCATGTTGGGGCTCTCAGTCCCCTCTGACACCACCACGCTTCTGGAGGCATGCTTGAACAGGTGTGATTCTGACATGTCCATGGAAAGCATTATACATGCATCACTTCTATGCGCATCCAAGCGAACTTTTTTTTGAATGATGAAATCTTCCAATCATTTGAGTGATGTGATTCTGTGCGTCAAAGAGGCTATATATATACACAAACCCGTAAAGTTACTCCACCAAATCTTGGCTTGATTGCACTCCCAAAGATGTTGTCTGGATTATGGACCGACATCCATCTCTTTTTGTACATGTTTTATTTTATATATTCTGAGATACATGGGTGTGTTCTTCATTTATTCTAATCTTTTTTTTTCATAATGGGTGGTTCTTGTTAGTAATTTCATTAATGTTGCGGTGAAAAGGATAATTTTTCTCGGCGCCTCTCTAAAATATGTGAATAGATTCATAATATATAAAAAATCATGTTTTTTATTATGAAACTATTATTCTTTTAATATCATCCATATTAATTAAATAGGTATCTTGAAAAACCCATCTTTGTGAGTTTGCTGGGTTTTTTAATTATTTTTTAAAACATTTATTTACATTGTTTTTTAAATAATATCATATATAACATTTAAAATATATATAATTTCACTCATAAAACAATTATTTATAATAAATATGAACATAATTCTAGTCAACATACACATTATGATCTAAAAATAACCATTAATGTAATATATCACTCAAAAATAATTAATGATGATCATATACTCTCGCGGGTTGATATATTAATTCTTCTGTTCAATATATATGTTATCAAATAAAATTCAATATTTAAAATATACATAATATCAGTCAAATTATATATGAATATATGTTACAAAAAATATTAACAAAAATGAAATATTGTGTTGATGTATATATATATTTCTATGTAAAAATATATATAGTGGCTAATATATATTATAATGTATATAAATATATATTAATTTAATTATAAATTAAATGTATAATACTAAATATTTTTATGTAATGTATGAGTATATATATATATATATGTTTATGTAAAAATACTTATAGTTGATATATATATATTATAATGTATATAAATATATATTAATATAATTACGAACAACTACATATTTAATTTTAACACCGAATATCTTTATGTAAAAAGAATTTATAGTTATAAAAAACGCATGTGACAATATATTTGGATATTATTTTTTCGAATTAAAATTAAATATAATGTAAACAATGTATTTATAAAGTTGAAGAAAATTAAAAAAAGGCAGTAATGCCAAATTAATTGACGCTCTTGCCCACATAGCGAAATGAAACTATTCTCTTAAAAAAACTTAGACCCAATTAAAAAGAAAAAAACGCATTCACAAATAATTTCCCAATAACATATCCATAATAATTAAATGGAAAAAATAGATATGATGATAATATACATTTAGAGATTCAAGGTCAAGTCCAAGTTGGGATCATCGGATTTCGGCCACAGAGATGCATCTTCAAGGCCACTGCTGGAGACGCCACCGTCGTTTTAATCGGTGTCCTTCACAATTGAGCACATGACCACCATCAGAGAAACTCCATTGTCGACCCTGTGGTTACTTCCACTCCCATGGAACCTATAGAATGGTCTGGGGATGACCGGTGTGCTAAGGCCCTCCATTCTTGGTTTTTTCAGAGGTGGTGATTTGAGAGGGGTGTGTGATTATTGCCAATTTGGTGCACACACGACCGTGGCCGAATCTGTGTGTGAGTGCAGTGGTCATCCACGGCGCGTACGAGGGCTTTCGGAATACCGCTTTCGTACATAATTCCCATGAATGATTGAAGGAGGCATAGTGGGAGAGAGAGACAGGGAGGGCGTAGTGGGGGCAGTATGCGGAGGAGTCAGTCCCATAGGAGGTGAGAACTGGGTTCACCTTTTTCCGCCCTTTGGCCCATGCCCTCTCATTCCTGTGCGCATTCCGGTGGCCTCCAAATGCCTGGTGAGTGATAAATTCTTTTCGACAGAAGTTGCAGGCAAACATCCTCTCCCCACAGTTGGTATCATCCGACTACTTGTCGACCAATATTGAATCGTCCCTCTGCTCATCTAAAAGGCAGGACCCATCTGTGGATCCGCCAATCCCATTGTCCCTTTTGTCATCGAAGCATGGGAGGAGGTTCAGTTCAGGAGACATGGGTTTCTTCCCCTCGCTCTCTGCTTCCATGTCGGGGCTCTCTGTCCCATCTGAGGCCACCGAGATTCTGGAGGTGTTCTCAGACAAACGTGATTCTAATGTGTCCATGCCAAGCGTGGTGCATGCATCGCTTCTATTCACCTCCATGCAAGCTTGGATTTGAATGATGAAATCATCCAATCTTTTGAGCGATGTGATTCTATGTGTCAAAGAGGCTATATATATACATAATCTCCTAAAATTACTCCACCAAATTTTGGCTTCATTGCACTCCCAATGTTATTGCCCTACTTTTGGATCAGATTCCCTCTCTTTATGTATAGGGTTTATTTTATATATTCCTATATACATGGGTGTGTTCTTCATTTATTCTAAGGTTTTTTTCTATAATGTGTGGTTCATGTTAGTAATTTCATTAATGTTGCGGTGAAAAGGATAATTTTTCTCCCTACATCTCCAAAAGATGCGAATAAATTCATAATATATAAAAAACACATTTTTATTATTAAATTATTATTCATTTAATACCATCCATTTTAGTAAATAGGTATCTTGAGACACCCACCTTTGTGTGTTTACTCAGGTTTTTAATTGTTTTTTAAAGCATTTATTTACATGATTTTTAAAATAATATCGTATATTACATTTAAAATATAAATAATATCACTCATATAGCAATTATTTGTAATAAATATGCATATAATTCTAGTCAACATACACATTATGATCGAAAAATAGTCATTAATGTAATATATCACTCAAAAACAATTATTGATGATCATACACTCGCGGGTCAATATACATGTTATTAAATAAAATTCAACATTTAAAATAAATATAATGTCAAATTATATATGAATATATGTTACAACAAGATATTAACAAAAATTAAATGTTGTGTTGGTGTATATATATATTTCATGTAAAAATATATATAATTGTTAATATATATTATAATGTTTATAAATATATATTAATTTAATTATAAATTAAATATATAATACTAAATATTTTTATGTAATGTATGAGTATATATATATATATATGTATGTTTATGTAAAAATACTTATAGTTGCTATATATATGTATTATAATGTATATAAATATATATTAATATAATTACAAATAACTACATATTTAATTTTAACATCAAATTAACATCAAATATTTTTATGTAAAAAGAATTTATAGTTATAAAAACCCATGTGTGACAATATATTTGGATATTATTTTTTCGAAATAAAATTAAATATAATGTAAAAAATGTATTTATAAAGATAAATAAAATTAAAAAAGGCAATAATGCAAAATTAATTGACGATCTTGCCCACAGAGCCAAATGAAACTATTTTGTTAAAAAAACCTTAGACCCAATTAAAAAGAAAAAAAAACCATTAACGAATAATTTCCCAATAACATATCCAAAATAATTAAATGGCAAAAATAAATACGATGATAATATACATTTAGAGCTTCAAGGTCAAGTCCAAGTTGGGATCATCGGATTTCGGCCACAGAGACGCATCTTCGAGGCCACCGCCGGAGACGCCGCGGTCGTTTTCATCGGTGTCCTCCACAGTTGAGCGCATGACTGCCATCGGAGAAACTCGACCGCCAACCCTACGGTTACTTCCACTCCCATGGAACCTATAGAACGGTCCGGGGACGACCGGTGCGCTAAGGTCCTCCATTCTCGGTTTTTTCTGAGGTGGTGACTGAGAGGGGTGTCTGATTATTGCTAATCTGGTGCACGCACGACCGTGGCCGAAGCTACGTGTGGGTGCAGTGGTCATCCACGACGCGTATGAGGGCTTTTGGAATACCGCTTTCGTACGTAATTCCAGCGAATGATTGAAGGAGGCATAGTGGGAGCGAGAGATAGGGAAGGCGTAGTGGGGGGAGCCAATGGAGGAGTTGGTCCCATAGGAGGCGAGAACCGGGTTCATCTCTCCAATGGAGGAGTTGGTCCCATAGGATGCGAGAACCGGGTTCATCTCTTTCCGCCCTTTGGCCCATGCCCTCTCAATCATGTGCGCATTCTGGTGGCCTCCCAGTGCCTGGTAAGTAATAAATTCCTTTTGACAGAAGTTGCAGGCAAACATCCTCTCCCCACGGTTGGTATCGTCCGACGACTCGTCGGCCGACACTGAATCGTCCCTCTGCTCATCTAAAAGACACAACCCCTCCGTGGATCTGCCAATCTCATCGTCCCTTTTGTCATCGAAGCCCAGGAGGAGGTTCAATTCAGGAGACACAGGTTTCTTCCCCTCCGTCTCTGCTTCCATGTCGGGGCTCTCCGTCCCATCTGAGGCCACCGAGGTTTTGGAGGCGTGCTCAGACATACGCAATTCCGATGTGTCCATGGCAAGTGTGCTGCATGGATCACTTCTATTCGCCTCCATGCAAGCTTCGGTTTGAATGATGAAATCATCCAATTTTTTGAGCGATGTGATTCTATGCGTCAAAGAGGCTATATATATACATAATCTCCTAAAATTACTCCACCAAATCTTGGCATGATTGCCCTCCCAAATTTATTGTCCTACTTATGGACCGGATTCCCTCTCTTTATGTACATGGTTTATTTTATATATTCCTAGATATATGGGTGTGTTCTTCATTTATTCTAATCTTTTTTTTTCGTAACGTGGTTCATGTTAGTAATTTCATTAATGTTGCTGCCAAAAGGATAATCTTTCTCCTTACCTCTCCAAAAGAGGTGAATAAATTCATAATATATAAAAAACACATTTTTATTATGAAATTATTATTCATCTAATACCATCCATTTTAGTAAATAGGTATCTTGAGACACCCACCTTTGTGGGTTTACTCGGTTTTTTAATTGTTTTTTAAAGCATTTATTTACATGTTTTTTAAAATAATATCATATATAACATTTAAAATATATATAATATCACTCATATAACAATTATTTATAATAAATACGCACATAATTCTAATCAGCATACACATTATGATCGATAAATAGTCATTAATGTAATATATCACTGAAAAAACAATTATTGATGATCATATACTCCTGCAGGTCAATATATTAATTCTTCCGATCAATAAATATGTTCTCAAATAAAATTCAATATTTAAAATATATATGATATCTGTTAATATATATATAAATATATGTTATAACAAAATATTAATAAAAATTCAATAATGTATTGGTGTGTGTATATATATATATATATATATATATATATTTCTATGTAAAATTATATATACTTGTTAATATATATTATAATGTATATAAATATATATTAACATAATTACGAACAACTATATATTTAATTTTAACACCAGATTTTTTTATGCAAACAAGATTTATAGTTATAAAAACCCATGTGTGAAAACATATTGGAATATTATTTTTTCGAATTAAAATTTAATATAAAGTAAACAATGTATTTATAAAGTTAAGAATTAAAAAAAAGGCAGTAATTCCAAATTAATGACTTGCTTGCATTTTGAGATGGCGGGACGGAAGGCTCGCTCACGGCGATCTAGGGTTCCTTCTTTCTCGCCTCCTTCCTCGCCATCCGCGACGCTCCTGACTCTCTTCTCCGCCGCAATCTCTTGCGTTCCTGACTCTCGCTCTCGACAATTTAGGTTTGCTTCTTTCTTCTTCGCCATCCGCGACGCTCCCGACTCTCCTCTCTGATGCAATCTCTTGCCCTCCTGACTCTCGCTCTCGGCGATCGAGGTTTCCTTCTTTCTCGCCTTCTCCTTCGCCATCCGCGCCACTCCTGATAGTAAATATGCACATAATTCTAGTCCACATACAGATTATGATTGAAAAATAATCATTAATGTAATCTATCACTCAAAAATAATTAATGATGATCATATAGTCACACAAGTCGATATATTAATTCTTCTGATCAATATATATGTTCGAAAAATAAAATTAGATATTTAAAATATATATAACATATGTAAATATATATATAAATATACGTTATAACAAAATATTAATAAAAATTAAATAATGTATTGGTGTATATATATATATATATATATATATATATATTTTTTTCTATGTAAAAATATATAGTTTTTAATATATATTATAATGTTTATAAATATATATTAATTTAATTATAAATTAAATATATAATACTAAATATATTTTTTGTAATGTATGAGTATATATATAGATATGTTTATGTAAAAATACATATAACTTATATATATATGTGTATTATAATGTATATAAATATATATTAATATAATTATGAACAATTATATTATTGTGGATGCTAATCTCATTGTGGAGGATTGGTTCAGAACTTTTCCTGCTTAGACTATCGTAGGACTATGTATTCATGCCTGGATTATATGGTTTTGCTTTAACACCTTCATTTTCGAGAACATTGTTAAAGATGACAAGGTCTGGCTTTCCTGGATACATAATTGGGGCTCTTAGTGGCTTGATGGTGAGGGGGGTCGTCCACCTTCACCTGCTCATTCCCCTCTTGTCAGATGGATCCCCCCTTTAGGTGTTCTCAAACTTAATACTTGTTGGGGATCGGAGCCCGAAGCAACAAGCGTGGAACTTGCTCCGAAAGAGCCCCCATGAATTTGGTGTCTGGGACTAGGAAGTCCAGGCACCCCAGCCACCACACCGAGTCGTCCTTGCATATGGTACCGGTCCTCTCAAGGTCTTCATTCCTTCTAGAATTTCAGTAGTCTTCCACCAAGATCCAAATGTCACCCAATAAACGGAACACACCGCATGACACCTACGTATAATAAAACTTTCAATATTCCAACAACACCGCCGAAACTACCACCATATTCCTGTGACATTCTTTTGGACGCCTGATAGACCACCTAACCTGAGGAACCCCTGAATTCTTCCACCAAGCTCTGACTATCACCAACAATGGAACACACCTCATGACTCAGCTTGTTGACTGCATTAATTGGAGTTATGGACTTGGGGTCTATATAAATGGATGTAGTGACATTTTTTGAGTACAACTAATGAGAGGAAGGTAAGGCCTGAAAAAGGAAGAGGTAGCTCCCCTTTCAGGGAAGCCAACCTGGGCGCACACAAAGAGCCAAAGGCACTAGGGCCAAATGCGGAGGTCGAGACCCGCAAGGGCGGAGACCAGAAGGAGAGAGCAAGAAGATGCGACGAGCAAACGATGTTGGTGGCACATCTTCCGATGATCTAGGTAGAGTTGTTGAAAATGGAACCTAGATGTTTCTCCTCATTGAATGAAAGGGATGCTGCCATTCTCCTATGGATGTAGGAAAAAAGTCTGAACCACGTAACCCCGTTGTACATTGTTTTGTACTTTGTTCTTGCATACGTGTTTTCTTATTGTGTGATTTTGTTCATTGCTCAGAATGAAGACCTTGGAAGGACTGGAACCAGATGCAAGGACAACTCAGTGAAGTGGCTGGGGTGTCTGGACTTCCCAATTTTAGACACCAAAGTCACGGGGGATCTTCCGGAGTAAGTTCCGCGCTTGTTGCTTCGGGATTCGATCCCCAACATGCGGTATCAAAGGGATTGTTAAAGTGTTTGATTGCAGAATATAGTGGAAAGAATATGGTGGAGCAGTTTATCAAGGACTCGAAGGACATTACCAGAAGATAGCGGTGGTACCAGAGGTGTCTCTGGGATATCGAAAGTCCAATTGACCATCATGAGTCATGAGGCGTGTTCCGTTGTTGGTGAAAGTCAGAGCTTGGTGGAAGAATGGAGGGGTTCCTTAGGTTAGGTGGTCTATCAGGCGTCCGAAAGAATGTCACCAGAATATGGCGGTGGTATCAGCGGTGTTGCTGGAATATTGAAAGTCTTATTGTCTGTAGGTGCCATACGGTGTGTTTCATTCATTGGGTGGCATTTAGAGCTTGGTGGAAGACTATTGAAATTATGGAAGGAATGAAGACCTTGAGAGGCACGGTACCAGATGCAAGGACGACTCGGTGTTGTGGCTGGGGTGCCGGGACTTCACAGTCCCAGATACCAAAGTCATGGGGGATCATTCAGAGCAAGTTCTATGCTTGTTTCTTTGGGCTCTGATCCCCAACACATAGTATCAGAGTAAAGGTTGAAGTGTTCAGTTACAGAACACGGTGGAAAGCATCTGGTGGAGTAGTTTATTGAGGACTCGAAGGATGTTACCAGAAGACTGCGGCAGTACTAGAGGTGTCTCTGGGATATTGAAAGTCCAATTGACTAGCATGAGTCATGAGGCATGTTCCGTTGTTGGTGACAGTCAGAGCTTGGTGGAAGAATTTAGGGGTTCCTCAGGTTAGGTGGTCTATTAGGCGTCCAGAATAATGTCACCAGAAGATGGTGGTGGTATCAACATTATTGTTAGAATATTGAAAGTCTTCTTGTCCACAGGTGTCATATAGTGTGTTTTATTCATTGTGTGACATTTGGAGCTTGGTGGAAGACTACTGAAATTCTATAAGGCAATATAACTGGAAGACCACAATAGAAATCACTCAGGGAAGGATATTTCAAATGAATTTGTAAGTTGTCAATTCAATTCAATGGAAGATTCGGTTGGTTCCCTTGTTCTGCATAACATTGTGGATGGAGAAGGGATATTGTAGTTTTCGACTCTATGAAAATTTTCTTTCAGATTATTGATAGATAAGAGAAGGACCTTCTACGATGAAGGTGTGTTATCAAGAGTCAGAACCAGGCTAGAAGAAATGGGAGCAAAGAACCATATTTCCATGGTTTCCCTAAAGGAAGTTTCAGTGGGAGTTCATCATGCCAATGATAATAGACTTCCTAGAAGATACAGTTACCAGATGAAGGTCGGTTCCGATGGTGTTGCTGGATTTCGGTGTACCAAAAAGCTCTTGGGTGGTACAGAAGCTTAGTAGCAGAGTCTTCAAAAATTCATGAAAGACCAAAAGAATGAGTCCACTGATATGGTGCACGATGCAACTTGTTGTTGCGAATTTCAACAAAATCAGAGGATGGAAACTCATTCCTGATTGCTTTGGAGAAATTTTCCAAGGAGGAATTCAGATGAGTTTCACTTAGATTGTGGAATGGCCATATCGTGGTTCTAGAAGACTGAGGAGGAACTACATTAGTGGGACCCTGAACAATTGAAGCAGCATGGTATGGAGAACGATACAGGCACTACAGAAGAATTGTGAATGAAAGATGGATGAGTTTTGACATTGGTGAGAGCATGAGAATAATATTTGAGTGGGAGATTGTTGGAATCAACCTACGAATACAATTCTAAATACAGAATTGATTTGGGTCCAACCCATTTACTAGAGAGAGAAAAAATTATTAATGGAGGGATTTTATCTCTCTCCAATAAATGGGCTGGACCCAAATCAATCATGTATTGAGAATCATATTCATAGGTTGAGTCCAACAATACTGATGCATCGATTCCTAAGTATGGTTTTGTTGGTCTAGGGGAATTCCTCTGGGATCATACTGGATCTATTTTTGTGGCTCATCATTCCTTGGACATTACTGGTTGGTCTCCTCCAATGGAAGAGGCTATGACTGTTTTGAAGGTTATGCAGTTCATCTCGTCTCTTGAATGGAAGGTTGTTGCGGTCTAATAAGATTTTCAAGTTATTATCAGTACTCTGAAGGAGGATGAAGGTGACCACCAATCCTTTGGGTCCACAATCAACATTATCAGATCTTTGATGCCTTTGTTTTATTCATATTTTTTTTCCTTTGTGAGGAGAGAGGGCAATCATGCAGCTCATTTTATGGCTACCTTTGGGAATCATCGGGGTCAAATTGTTGGCTTTCATCTTTTCCTGTGGAATTATGTACTTTGGATTTGGCTGATATCTAAGGATTGAGGTTTTTCTTGTCAAAAAATTACATATTTAATTTTAAGACCAAATATTTTTATCTAAAAAGAATTTATAGTTATAAAAACCCATGTGTGAAATTATATTTGGATATTATTTTTTTGAATTAAAATTAAATATTAAGTAAATAATGTATTTATAGAGTTATTTTTTAAAGTCATTAACTCCAAATTAATTAACTATCTTGCCCATAGAACCAAATGAAACAATTCTGGTTTAAAAAAACCTTAGACCCAATTAAAAAGAAAAAAGCAGCCCATTCCCGAATAATTTCCCAATAACATATCCATGAAAATTAAATGGAAAAAATAAATATGATTATAATATACATTTAGAGCTTCAAGGTAAAGTCCAAGTAGGTATCATCGAATTTCAGCCATAGAGGCGCATCTTTGAGGCCACCACTGGGGATGCCATTGTCGTTTTCATCGGTGTCCTCCATAGTCAAGCGCATGACCACCATCAAAGAAACTCCACTATTGAACTTGTGGTTACTTCCACTCCCATGGAACCTATATAATGGTTTGAGGATGACCAAAGAACCGAGACCCTCCATTATTGGTTTTTTCAGAGGTGGTGACTACGAGGGGTGGCCAATTATTGCCAATCTGGTGCATGCGTGGCCATGGATGAAGCTGTGCGCGGTTATGGTGGACATCCATGGTGCATACAAGGGATTTCAGAATACCACTTCCTTACATAACTCCAACGAATGATTTAAGGTGGCATAGTGGGAGAGAGAGATGGGGAAGGTGTGTTTGGGGCAGTAGGCAGAGAAGTCGGTCCAATAGGAGGTGAGAACCAGGTTCATCACTTTGATCCCTTTGGCCCATGCCCTCTCATTCTGATGCACATTATGGTGGCCTCCCAGTTCCTGGGAAGTGATGAATTCTATTCGATAGAAGTTTCAGGCAAAGGTCCTCTCCCCACGATTGGTATCATTCGACGACTTGGCGCCCGTCGCTGAATCATCCCTCTGCTCGTCTAACATCCAGAACCCCTCCATGGATCTGCCATTACCGTCATCCTTTTTTTCATCTATGCCCAAAAGTAGGTTCAGTTTGGGAGACATGGCTTTCGTCCCCTCCCTCTCTACTTCCATGTCAGGGCTCTCTATCCCCTCCGACGTCGCCGAGGTACTGGAGGCATGGTCAGACAGGTGTGATTCCAATGTGTCCATCCCAATCATGTTGCATGCATCACTTTTGTGCACCTCCATGCAAGCATTGGATTGAATGATGAAATATTCCAATCTTTTGAGTGATGTGATTCTGTGAGTCAAAGAGGATATATATATATATATATACAGATACATATACTCCAAAAATTACTCCACCAAATATTAACTTGACTACACTTCCAAAGTTATTGTTCGTCTTATAGACTAGATTCCATATCTTTATGTACATGGTTTATTTTATATATTCTATGATACATTAGCATGTTCTTCATTTATTATAATATTTTTTTTGTAATGGTTGGTTCTTGATAGTAATTTCATTAATGTTTCAGTGAAAAAAATAATTTTTCTCCCCGACACTCCAAAAGATGTGAATAAATTCATAGTATTTAAAAAACATTTTTATTATGAAACTATTATTATTTCGATATCATCCATTTAATGTAAATAGGTATCTTAAAACACCCATATTTGTGAGTTTATTGGGTTTTAAATTATTTTTTAAAGCATTTATTTATATGATTTTTAAAATAATATCATATATAACATTTAAAAAATATGTAATATCAACCATATGACAATCATTGATAATAAACATGCACATAAATCTAGTGGGTATACACATTATGATTGAAAAATAATCATTAAGGTAATATATCACTCAAAAACAATTAATGATGATTATGTACTCTTACGGGTCGATATATAAATTCTTCTGGTCAATATATATGTTATCCAATAAAATTTTATATTTAAAATATATATAGTATCAGTCAATATATATATATATAAATATGTTATAAAAAGTATTAATAAAAATTAAATAATGTATTGGTTTATATATATATTTCTATGTAAAAATATATATTGTTGTTAATATATATTATCACATATATAAATATATATTAATTTAATTATAAATTAAATATATAATACTAAATATTTTTATGTAATGTATGAGTCTATATATATAGATATGTTTATATAAAACAATATAGCTTATATATATATATATTATAATGTATATAAATATATATTAATAAAATTTCAAACAATTATATATTTATTTTTAAAACCAAATATTTTTATGCAAAAAGAATTCATAGTTATAAAAACCCATATGTGAAAATATATTCGGATATTATTTTTTAGAATTAAAATTAAATGTAAATAAAATAATGTATTTATAAATTTAAAAAAATTAAAAAAAGGGAGAAACACCAAATTAATTGACTCTCTTGCCCATAGATCCAAATAAAACTATTTTGATTAAAAAAACCTTAGAATCAATTAAAAAAAACACACAACCCATTCCTGAATAATTGGACAATAACATATCTATAAAAATTGAATGGAAAAAATAAATATGATGATAATATACATTTAGAGCTTCAATGTCAAGTCCAAGTTAGGATAATCAAATTTCATCCATTGAGATGCATCTTCGAGGTCACCACTAGGGCCGCCAGTGTCATTTTCATATGTTTCCACCACAATCGAGTGCAAAACCACCATCAGAGAAACTCTACTACTGACCTCGTGGTTACTTCCACTCCCATGGAACTTATAAAACAGTCTGGGGATGACCGAAGAACTGAGACCCTCCATTCTTCATTTTTTCAGAGGTGGTGACTGCGAGGGGAGGTCGATTGTTGCCAAACCAGTGCACGCACGGTTGTGGCCTAAGCTGTGCGCAACTATAGTGGCCATCCATGGAATGTACGGGGGCTTTCGGAATATAAATTCATATGTAATTACAATGAATAATTGAAGGTGACATAGTGGGAGGGAGAAATGGTGAAGGCATGGTGGGGGCAGCAGGAGAAGGAGTCAGTCCGACAGGAGGCGAGAACCAGGTTCATATCTTTCTACCCTTTGGGTTGTTCCCTCTCATTTATGTGGACGTTTTGGTGGCCTCCTAAGTAATGACTTCCTTTTGACCGAAGTTTCAAGAGAATGTCCTCTCTGCATGGTTGGTATCATCCGAGGACTCGCTGGACGACGCTGAATTGTCCCTCTTCTCATCTAACAGGTAGAACACCTCCATGGATCCACAATTCCCATCATCCCTTTTTTCAATGAATCCTGGGAGGAGGTTTACTTTGGGAGACATGGGTTTCTTACCCTCCCTCTATTCTTCCATGTCAGGGATCTCTGTCCCCTCTGACGCTGCCGAGGTTATGGATGCATGCTTAGAAAGGTGAGATTCTGACGTGTCCATGCCAAGCATGCTACATGAACTTTGTTTCAATCCCTCTCATTCATGTCCGTGTTCTGGTGGCCTCCTAGTGTTTGGGAAGTTATGAATTCCTTTTGAAATAATTTGTAGGTGAACGTCCTCTCCGCACGGTTGGTATCGTCTGACGACTCACTGGCCGATGCTGAATCATCCCTATGCTCATCTAATAGGTATAACCCCTTTTTGGATCCGCCATTCCCGTCATCCCATTTGTCAATGAAGACTAGGAGGATTTTTAGTTTGGTAGACATAGGTCTCTTCCCCTCCCTCTCTACTTCCATCATGGGGTTCTCTGTCCCCTCCGATGCTGCTGAGGTTCTAGAGGCATTCTCAGGAGAGATTCTCACATGTCCATTCCAAGTGTGCTGCGTGCATCACTTTTGTGTGCATCCATGCAAGATTTGGTAAGAATGATGAAATCTTCCAATCTTTTGAGCGATGTGATTCTGTGCGTCAAATAGGCTATATATATATATATACACAAAATCCTAAAATTACTCCACCAAATCTTTTCTTGATTGGACTCCCAAAGTTATTTTTCAGATTATGGACCCCATTCCATCTCTTTATTTATATGGTTTATTTTATATATTCTGAGATACATGGTTGTGTTATTCATTTATTTGAATCTTTTTTTCATAATGGGTGCTTCTTGTTAGTAATTTCATTAATGTTGTGGAGAAAAATATAATTTTTCTCCCTGCCACTCCAAAAGATGTGAATAAATTCGTAATATATAAAAAAACACATTTTTTTATTATGAAATTATTATTCTTCTAATATCATCCATTTTAAGTTAATTGTTATCTTGAAACACCCATCTTTGTGAGTTTATTTGGTTTTTAATTTTTTTTAAAACATTTATTTACATTATTTTTAAAATAATATTGTATATAACATTTACAATATATATAATATCACTCATATAACAATTATTGATATTAAATATGCACAGAATTCTAGTCAACAGACACATTATGATCGAAAAATAATAATTAATGTAATATATCACTCAAAAATAATTATTGATGATCATATACTCCCGCAGGTTGTTATATTAATTCCTCTGGTCAATATATATTTTCTAAAATAAAATTCAACATTTAAAATATATATAATATGTATCAAAATATATATACATATAAGTTATAAAAAAATATTAATAAAAATTAAATAATTTATTGGTGTATATATATGTGTATTTTAATGTCAAAATATATATAGTTGTCAATATATATTATAATGTATTTAAATATAAATTAATTCAATTATAAATTAAATATATAATACTAAATATTTTATGCAATGTATGAGTATATATATATATATATATGTTTATGGAAAAATAAAAATAGTTTCTCTCTCTCTATATATATTATAAAGTATATAAATATATATTAATATAATTATGAACAACTACATATTTAATTTTAACACCAAATATTTTTCTGTAAAAAGAATTTATATTTATAAAAACCCATGTGTGAAAATATATTTTGATATTATTTTTTCAAATTAAAATTAAATATAAATTAAATAATGTATTTATAAATTTAAAAAAATTAAAAAAGTCAGTAATGCCAAATTAATTAACGCTCTTTCCCACAGAGCCAAATAAAACTATTCTAGTAAAAAAACCATAGAACCAATTAAAAATAAAAAACAACCCATTCTGGAATAATTTCCCAAAAACATATCCATGAAAATTAAATGGAAAAAATAAATACGATGATAATATACATTTAGAGCTTCAAGGTCAAGTCCAAGTTGGGATCATGATATTTTGGAAACCACAGAGACACATCTTCAAGGCCACCACTGGGGACTCCACCATCATTTTCATTGGTGTCCTCCAAATTCGAGCACACGATCACCATTGGAGAAACACCACTGCTGACCCCGTGGTTAGTTCCACTCCCATGGAACCTATAGAATGGTTTGGGGATGACCGAAGCGTCGAGACCTTCCATTCTCAGTTTTTTCAGAGGCAGAAACTATATGGGGTGGCCGATAATTTTCAATCTGGTGGCATAGTGGGAGAGAGAGACCAAGAAGGTGTGATGGGGGCAGTAGGCAGTTGAGTCGGCCCCATATGAGGTGAGAACTGGGTTCATATCTTTTCACCCTTTGACCTGAACCCTCTCATTCCAGTGTGCATTCTAGTGGCCTCCTAGTTCCTGGGAGGTGATAAATTCCTTTCGATAGAAGTTGGAGGCGAACTCCCTCCTCCCACGATTGGTATCGTCCGATGATTTACCAACCAGTGCTGAATCATCCCTCTGCTCATCTAACAGACAGAACCTCTCCATGGATCTACCATTCCCATAGTCCATTTCATCATCGAAGATCAGGATGGAAGCAGTGGGAGCAAAGGACCCTATTTCCATGGTTTCCCTAAAGGACGTTTCAGTGGGAGTTCATCATGCCAATGACAATAGACTTCCTAGAAGCTACAGTTACCAGATGAAGGTCGGTTCCGTTTGTGTTGCTGGAGTTCGGTGTACCAAAAAGATATTGGGTGGTGCAAAAGCTTACTAGCAGAGTCTTAAAAAATTCATGGAAGACCAAAAGAGTGAGTCCACTGATATGGTGCACAATGCAACTTGTTTTTTTCGAATTTCAACAAAATCAAAGGATGGAAACTCATTCCTGATTGCTTTGGAGAAATTTACCAAGGAGGCATTCAGATGAGTTTCACTTAGATTTTGGAATGGCCATATCGTGGTTCTAGAAGACTAAGGAGGAACTACTTTAGTGGGACCCTAGATGATTGAAGCAGCATGGTATGGAGAACGATACAGGCACTGCAGAAGAATAGTGAATGGAAGTTGGACGAGTTTCGACATTGGTGAGATCATGAGAATAATATTCAACTGGGAGATTTTTGGACTCAACCTGTGAATACGATTCTAAATATAGAATTGATTTGGGTCCAACCCATTTACTAGAGAGAGTGAAAATTATTAATGGAGAGATTTTATCTCTCTCTAATAAATGGGCTGGACCCAAATCAATTCTGTATTGAAAATCATATTCGTAGGTTGAGTCCAACAATACTGATGCAACAATTCCTAGGGATGGTTTTGTTGGACTAGGAGAAGTCCTCTGGGATCATACTAGATATATTTTTGTGGCTCATAATTCCTTGGACATTACTGGTTGGTCTCCTCCTGTGGTAGAGGCCATGGCTATTTTGAAGGGTATGCAGTTCATCTCGTCTCTTGGATGGAAGGTTGTTGCGATCTAATCAGATTTTCAAGTTATTATCAGTACTCTAAAGGAGGATTAAGGTGACCACCAAGCCTTTGGGTCCATAATCAACATTATCAGATCTTTTATACCTTTTTTTTCTTTCTATTTTTTTCCTTTGTGAGGAGAGAGGGAAATCATGCGACTCATTTTATGGTTGCCTTTGGGAATCATCGGGGGTAAAATTGTTGGATTTCATCTTTTCCTATGGAATTATGTACTTTGGATTTGGATGATATCTAAGGATTGGGATTTTTCTTGTCAAAAAATTACATATTTAATTTTAAGACAAAATATTTTTATCTAAAAAGAATTTATAGTTATAAAAATCCATGTGTGAAATTATATTTGGATATTATTTTTTTGAATTAAAATTAAATATAAAGTAAATAATGTATTTATAGAGTTATTTTTTAAAGTCATTAATGCCAAATTAATTAACTCTCTTGCCCACAGAACCAAATGAAACAATTCTGGTTTAAAAAAACCTTAGACCCAATTAAAAAAAACAGCACATTCCCGAATAATTTCCCAATAACATATCCATGAAAATTAAATGGAAAAAAATACGATTATAATATACATTTAGAGCTTCAAGGTCAAGTCCAAGTAGGTATCATCAGATTTCATCCATAGAGACGCATCTTCGAGGCCACCACCGGGGACACCATTTTCATTTTCATCGGTGTCCTAAATAGTCAAGCGCATGACCACCATCGGAGATATTCCACTATTGAACCTATGGTTACTTCCACTCTCATGGAACCTATAGAATGGTCTGAGGATGACCAAAGAACCAAGACCCTCCATTATTGGTTCTTTTTAGAGGCGGTGACTACGAGGGGTGGCCAATTATTTCTAATCTGGTGCATGCGTGGCCATGGATGAAGCAATGCGCGACTATGGTGACCATACATGGTACATACAATGGATTTCAGAATACCACTTCCATACATAACTCCAACTAATGATTGAAGGTGGTATAGTGGGAGAGAGAGATGGGGAAGGTGTGGTAGGGGCAGCAGGCAGATAAGTCGGTCCAATAGGAGGTGAGAACTAGGTTCATCACTTTACTCCCTTTGTCCCATGCCCTCTCATTATGATGCACATTATGGTGGCCTCCTAGTGCCTGGGAAGTGATGAATTCTATTCTATATAAGTTTCAGGTGAAGGTCCTCTCCCCACGATTGGTATCATTCGATGACTTGGCGGTCGTCGCTAAATCATCCCTCTGCTCGTCTAACATCCAGAACCCCTCCATGGATCTGCCATTATCGCCGTAATTTTTTTCATCTATGCCCAAAAGGAGGTTTAGTTCGGGAGACATGTCTTTATTCCCCTCCCTCTCTACTTCCATGTTAGGTCTCTCTATCCCCTCCGACGTCGCCGAGGTACTAGCCTGGACAGACATGTGTTATTCCAACATATCCATCCCAAGTGTGTTGCATGCATCACTTTTGTGCACCTCCATGCGAGCATTGGATTGAATGATGAAATATTCCAATCTTTTGAGTGATGTGATTCTGTGAGTCAAAGAGGATATATATACACAGATACATAAACTCCAAAAATTACTCCACCAAATATTAGCTTGACTGCACTTCCAAAGTTATTGTTCGTCTTATAGACTAGATTCCATCTCTTTATGTACATGGTTTATTTTATATATTCTACGATACATGAGTGTGTTCTTCATTTATTATAATATTTTTTTGTAGTGGGTGGTTCTTGTTAGTAATTTCATTAATGTTTTAGTGAAAAAAATAATTTTTCTCCCCTACACTCCAAAATATGTGAATAAATTCATAGTATTTTAAAAAATGTTTTTATTATGAAACTATTATTCTTTCGATATCATCCATTTTATGTAAATAGGTATCTTGAAACACCCATATTTGTGAGTTTATTGGGTTTTAAATTATTTTTAAAGCATTTATTTATATGATTTTTAAAATAATATCATATATAACATTTAAAAAATATGTAATATCAATCATACAACAATCATTGATAATAAACATGCACATAATTCTAGTGGGTATACACATTATGATCGAAAAATAATAATTAAGGAAATATATCACTCAAAAACAATTAATGATGATTATATACTCTTACGGGTCGATATATAAATTCTTTTGGTCAATATATATGTTCTCTAATAAAATTTTATATTTAAAATATATATAGTATCAGTACATATATATATATAAATATGTTATAAAAAATATTAATAAAAATTAAATAATTTATTGGTGTATATATATATATATATATTTCTATGTAAAAATATATATAGTTGTTAATATATATTATCACATATATAAATATATATTAATTTAATTATAAATTAAATATGTAATACTAAATATTTTTATGTAATGTATGAGTATATATATAGAGATAAGTTTATATAAAAAAATATAGTTTCTATATATATATATTATAATGTATATAAATATATATTAATATAATTTCAAACAATTATATATTTATTTTTAACACCAAATATTTTTATGCAAAAATAATTCATAGTTATAAAAACCCATATGTGAAAATATATTTGGATATTATTTTTTATAATTAAAATTATATGTAAAGAAAATAATGTATTTATAAAGTTAAAAAAATAAAAAAAGGGAGCAACAACAAATTAATTGATGCTCTTGCCCATAGATCCAAATAAAAATATTTTGATTAAAAAAACCTTAGAATCAATTAAAAAAAACCCAACCCATTCCTGAATAATTGGCCAATAACATATCTATGAAAATTAAATGGAAAAAATAAATATGATGATAATATACATTTAGAGCTTCAAGGTCAAGTCCAAGTTAGGATAATCAAATTCCAGCCATTGAGAGGCATCTTCGAGGCCACCACCAGGGCTGCCAGTGTCGTTTTCATATGTTTCCTCCACAATCGAGTACACAACCACCATCAGAGAAATTCTATTACTGACCCCGTGGTTACTTCCACTCCCATGGAACTTATAAAATAGTATGGGGATGACCGAAGCACTGAGACCCCCCATTGTTCATTTTTTCAAAGGTGGTGACTGCGAGGGGAGGTCGATTATTGCCAAACCAGTGCACGCACGACTGTGGCCTAAGCTATGCGTGGCTATGGTGGCCATCCATGGAATTTATGAGGGCTTTGAGACTACCACTTCATACGTAATTACAATGAATAATTGAAGGTGACATAGTGGGAGGGAGAAATGGTGAAAGCATGGTTGGGGTAGTAGGATAAGGAGTCAGTTCCACAGGAGGTGAGAACCAGGTTCATCTATTTCCACCCTTTGGGTCATGCCCTCTCATTTATGTGCACAATCTGGTGGCCTCCAAAGTGATTACTTCCTTTTGATAGAAGTTTCAAGTGAATGTCCTCTCTGCATGGTTGGTATCGTCCGACAACTCGCTGGACGACACTGAATCGTCCCTCTTCTCATCTAACAGGTAGAACCCCTATATGGATCCACCATTCCCATCATCCATTTTTTCAATGAATCCTGGGAGGAGGTTTACATTGGGATACATGGGTTTCTTACCCTCCCTCCATGCTTCCATGTCAGGGCTCTCTATCCCCTCTGACGCTGCTGAGGTTATGGATGCATGCTTAGAAAGGCGGGATTCTGACGTGTCTATGCCAAGCATGCTACATGCACTTATGTGTACCTCCATGAGAGCTTTGGTTTGAATGATGAAATCTTCCAATCTTTTGAGTGATGTGATTTTGTTTGTCAAAGAGGCTATATATATACACAAACTCCTAAAATTAGTCCAAGAAATCTTGGCTTGATTACACTCCCAAAGTTATTGTCCAGCTTATGGACTGACATCCATCTCTTTATGTACATAGTTTATTTTATATATTCCAAGATACATGGGTGTGTTATTAATTTATTCTAATCTTTCTTTTTCATAATGGGTGGTTCTCATTAGTAATTTCATTAATGTTTTGGTGAAAAGGATAACTATTCTCCCTATCTCTCTAAAAGATGTGAATAAATTCATAATATATAAAAAATGTTTTATTATTATGAAATTATTATTCTTTTAATATCATCCATATTAAGTAAATTGGTATCTTGAAACACCCATCTTTATGAGTTTTCTGGGTTTTTAATTGTTTTTTAAAGCATCTATTTACATGATTTTTAAAATAATATCATATATAACATTTAAAATATATATAATATCACTCATATAACAATTATTGATAATAAATATGCACATAATTCTAGTCAACACACACATTATGATAAAATAATAACCATTAATGTAATATATCACTGAAAAAAAATTAATGATGATCATATACTCCCGTGGGTCGATATATTAATTATTATGGTCAATATATATGTTCTCAAATAAACTTAAATATTTAAAATACATATAATATGTGTCAAAAAATATATAAATATATGTTATAAAAAAATATTAATAAAAATTAAATAATGTATTTTTGTATATATATATGCATTTCTATGTCAAAATATATATAATTTTTAATATATATTAGAATTTATATAAATATATATTAATTAAATTATAAATAAAATATATAATACTAAATATTTTTATGCAATGTATGAGTATATATATGTATATTTGTTTATGTAAAAATAAATATAGTTTCTATATATATATTATAATGTATATATATTAAAATAATTACAAAAAACTATATATTTAATTTTAACACCAAACATTTTTATGTAAAAATAATTTATGGTTATAAAAACCCGTGTGAAAATATTTTTGGACATTATTTTTCTGAATTAAAATTAAATATAAAGTAAATAATGTATTTATAGAGTTACTTTTTTTTTAAAAAAATGGTGGTAATTCCAAATTAATTGATTCTCTTGCCCACATAGCCAAACAAAACTATTCTGGTTAAAAAAAACCTTAGACCCAATTAAAAAGATAAAAAACAACCCATTCCCAAATAATTTCCCAATAACATATCCAAGAAAATTAGATGGAAAAAATAGATACGATGATAATATACATTCAGAGCTTCATGTTCAAGTCCATGTTGGGATCATCAGATTTCGGCCATAGAGACGCATCTTCAAGGCCACCACCAGGGACGCAGTTGTCGTTTTCATCGGTGTCCTTCACAGTCGAGTGTACAACCACCATTAAAGAAACTCCACTACTGACCTCATGGTTAATTCATCTCCAATGGAACAAATAGAATGGTCTGGGGATGATCGGAGTGCTGAGACCCTCCATTCTTCATTTTTTTAGAGGTGGTGACTGTGAGAGGTTTCCGATTATTACCAATCCGGTGCACGCGCAGCTGTGGCTGAAGTTGTGTGTGGCTACGGTGGCCAACCACGGTGAGTACGAGGGATTTAAGAATACCACTTCAGTACGTAACTCCAAAAAATGTTTGAAGGGAACATAGTGGGGGAGAGAGATGGGGAGGGTGTAGAGGGACAACATGCAGAGGAGTTGGTCACATAGGAGGCGAGAACCAGGTTTATCTCTTTTTACTCTTTGGCCCATGTCCTCTCATTCCTATGCATGTTTCAGTGGCCTCCCTATGTCTGGGAAGTGATTAATTTTATTTGACATAAGTTTTCGGTGAACATCCTCTAACCATGGTTGGTATCGTCCGATGACTTGTTGACCAGTGCTCAATTGTCCCTCTTCTTGTCTAAAAGGAAAAACCCCTTTGTGGATATTCTTTTCCTGTCATCACTTTTGTCATTGAATCCTAGGAGGAGGTTCAGTTCAGGAGACACAAGTTTCTTCCCCTTCTCTATCTCCATCCATGTGAGGGCTCTCTATCCCCTCCGACGCCACTGAGGTTCTGGAGCTGTGCTCGGACAAGCACGATTCTGATGTGTCCACTCCAAGCATGCTGCATGCATCACTTCTGTGCATCTCCATGCGAGATGTTGTTTGAATGATTAAATCTTCCAATATTTTGAGTGATGTGATTCTTTGCATCAAAGTGGATATATATATATAAATATATATATATATATACACATAAACTCTTAAAATTACTCCAACAAATCTTGTCTTGATTGCACTCCCAAAGTTATAGTCCCACATATGGACTGACTTACATCTCTATATATATAGTTTATTTTATATATTTTGAGGTACATGGGTGTGTTCTTTATTAATTCTAATCTTTTTTTTCTTCATAATGGGCGGTTCTTGATTGTAATTTCATTAATGTTGCAGTGAAAGGAATAATTTTTCTCCCTACCTCTCTAAAAGATGTAAAGAAATTTAATGTATCTAAAAACATGTTTTTATTAAGAAATTATTATTCTTTTAATATCATCTATTTTAAGAAAATAGGAATCTAGGAACACCAATCTTTGTGAGTTTATTGGGTTTTTAATTATTTTTTAATGCATTTATTTATTTGATTTTTAAAATAATATCATATATAACATTTAAAATATATAAAATATCACTCATATATCAATTATTGATAATAAATATGCACATAATTCTAGTCAACATACACATTATGATCGAAAAACAATCACCAATGTAATATATCACTCAAAAAAAATTTAATGATGATCATATACTCTCGTGGGTTGATATATAAATTCTTCTGGTCAATATATATATATTCTCAAATAAAATTCAATATTTCAAATATATATAATATCAGTCAAAAAATATATAAATATATGTTATAAAATAATATTAATATAAATTAAATAATGAATTGGTGTATATATATATATATATATATTTATGTAAAATATATATAGTTGTTAATATATATTTTAATGTATATAAATATATATTAAAATTATTATAAATTATATATATAATACTAAATATTTTTATGTAATTTGTGAGTATATATATATATATATATTTGTTTATGTAAAAATACATATAGTTTCTCTATATTTATATTATAATGTATATAAATAATATTAACATACTTACAAACAACTACATTTTTAATTTTAACACCAAATATTTTTATTCAAAAAGAATTTATAGTTATTAAAACCCATGTGAAAAAATATATTTGGATATTATTTTTTTAAATTAAAATTAAATATAAAGTATATAATGTATTTATAAATTATTTTTTTAAAAAAGGTAGTAACACCAAATTAATTGATGCTCTTGCCCATAAAGACAAATGAAACTATTTTGGTAAAAAAACCTTAGACTCAATTAAAACGAAACAAAACAACCCATTCTTGAATAATTTACCAATAAAATATCCACAAAAATTAAATGGAAAAAATAAATATGATGATAATATACCTTTACAACTTCAAGGTCAAGTCTAACTTGGGATCATCAGATTTTGGCCACAAAGATGCATCTTTCGAGGCCACTGCCAGGGACGCCGCTGTCATTTTCATTTGTGTCCTCCACAACTGAGTACACGACCACTATTGGAGATACTCCACTACCAACCCTGTAGTTAATTCCACTCCCATGGAACCTATATAATGTTCTGAGGATGATCAGAGAATTAATACCCTCCATTCTTGGTTTTTTTAGTGGTGGAGACTGCAAGGGGAGGCCAACTATTGCCAATCTGATGCACTCACAGCCGTGGCTAAAGCTGTGCGCTGATGTGGTGGCCAGCCATGGCATGTACGAGGGCTTTCAGAATTCCACTTCCATATATAATTCCAGACAAATATTGAAGAAGACATAGTGGGAGAGAGATATGGGGAAGGCATGGTGGGGGAGGCAGGCGAAGGAGTTAGTCCCATAGGAGGCAAGAACCAGGTTCATCTATTTCCTCCCTTTGTCTCATTCCCTCTCATTCATGTCTGTGTTCTAGTGGCCTCCTAGTGTTTAGTAAGTTATGAATTCCTTTTGAAATAAGTTGTAGGAGAACGTCCTCTCCGCATGGTTGGTATCGTCTGACGATTCACTGGCCGATGCTGAATCGTCCCTATGCTCGTCTAATAGGTAGAACCCCTCTGTGGATCCGCCATTCCTATCATCCCATTTGTCAATGAAGACCAGGAGGATATTTAGTTTGGGATACACGAGTCTATTCCCCTCCCTCTCCACTTCCATCCTAGGTCTCTCTGTCCCCTCCGACGCCGCTAAAGTTCTGGAGGCGTGCTCATACAGGCGCGATTCTGACTTGTGCATTCCAAGCATGCTGTGTGCATCACTTTTGTGTGCCTCCATGCAAGATTTGGTTATAATGATGAAATCTTCCAATATTTTGAGCCATGTGATTCTGTGCATCAAAGAGGCTATATATATATACACACAAACTCCTAAAATTACTCCACCAAATCTTTTCTTGATTGCACTCCCAAAGTTATTTTTCGGCTTACGGACCCCATTCCATATCTTTATATACATGGTTTATTTTATATATTCAGAGATACATGGGTGCGTTTTTCATTTATTTGAATCTTTTTTTCATAATGGGTGCTTCTTTTTAGTAATTTCGTTAATTTTGTGGTGAAAAATATAATTTTTCTCCCTGCCTCTCCAAAAGATGTGAATAGATTCTTAATATATAAAAAAACACGTTTTTTATTATGAAATTATTATTCTTTTAATATCACCCATTTTAAGTTAATAGTTATCTTGAAACACCCATCTTTGTGAGTTTATTGGGTTTTTAATTATTTTTTAAAACATTTATTTACATGATTTTTAAAATAATATCCTATATAACATTTACAATATATATGATATCACTCATATAACAATTATTGATATTAAATATGCACATAATTCTAGTCAACATACACATTATGATCGAAAAATAATAATTAATGTAATATATCACTCAAAAATAATTAATGATGATCATATACTCCCGCAGGTCGTTATATTAATTCTTCTGGTCAATATATATGTTCTAAAATAAAATTCAACATTTAAAATATATATAATATGTGTCAAAATATATATAAATATAAGTTATAACAAAATATTAATAAAAATTAAATAATTTATTGGTGTATATATATGTATATTTCTATGTCAAAATATATATAGTTGTTAATATATATTATAATGTATTTAAATATAAATTAATTCAAATATAAATTAAATATATAATACTAAATATTTATATGCAATGTATGAGTATATATATATATATATATTTGTTTATGGAAAAATAAAAATAGTTTCCCTCTCTCTCTATATATATTATAATGTATATAAATATATATTAATATAATTATGAACAACTACATATTTAATTTTAACACCAAATATTTTTCTGTAAAAAGAATTTATAGTTATAAAAACCCTTGTGTGAAAATATATTTTGATATTATATTTTGATATTAAAATTAAATATAAATTGAATAATGTATTTATAAAGTTAAAAAATATAAAAAAGGTAGTAATGCCAAATTAATTGATGCTCTTGCCCATAGAGCCAAATGAAACTATTCTGGTAAAAAAACCTTAGAACCAATTAAAAAGAAAAAAACAACCTATTCTGGAATAATTTCCCAAAAACATATCCTCAAAAATTAAATGGAAAGAATAAATACGATGATAATATAATTTTAGAGCTTCAAGTTCAATTCCAAGTTGGGATCATGATATTTTGGCCACCACAGAGACACATCTTCAAGGCCACCACTGGGGACTCCACCGTCATTTTCATTGATGTCCTCCAAATTTGAGCACACGGTCACCATTGGAGAAACTCCACTACTGACCCCATGGTTAATTCCACTCCCATGGAACCTATAGAATGGTTTGGGGATGACCAAAGTGTCGAGACCTTCTATTCTCAGTTTTTTCAGAGGTGGCGACTGTATGGGGTGGCCGATAATTTTCAATTTGGTGGCATAGTGGGAGAGAGGGACCGAGAAGGTGTGGTGGGGGCAGTAGGCAGTTGAGTCGGCCCCATATGAGGTGAGAACTGGGTTCATCTCTTTTAGCCCTTTGACCTGAACCCTATCATTCCAGTGTGCATTCTAGTGGCCTCCCAGTGCATGGGAGGTGATAAATTCCTTTCGACATAAGTTGGAGGCGAATGTCCTCCTCCCACGATTGGTATCGTCTGATGATTTACCGACCAGTGCTGAATCATCTCTCTGCTCATCTAACAGGCATAAACTCTCCATGGATCTACCATTCCCATAATCCATTTCATCATTGAAGATTAGGAGGAGGTTGGGAGACATGGGTTTCTTACCCTCCCTCTCTACATTCATGTTGGGGCACTCTACCCCCTCTAACACCACTAAGGTTCTAAAGGCATGCTCAGACAGATGCGATTCCAACGTGTCCATTCCAAGCGTGTTGTATGCATCACTTCTGTGTGCCTCCATGTGATCTTTGGTTTTAATGATGAAATATTCCAATCTTTTGGGCGATGTGATTCGCTGTGTCAAAGAGGTTAGACACACACACACACACACAAACTCCTAAAATTACTCCACCAAATCTTGGCTTGATTGCACTCCCAAAGTTATTGTCCTGCTTATGGAACAACTTCCATCTCTTTATATACATGGTTTATTTTATATATTTTGAGATACATGGGTGTGTTCTTCATTTATTCTGATCTTTTTTTTTCATAATGGGTGGTTCATGTTTGTAATTTCATTAATGTTGTGGTGAAAAGGATAATTTTCTCCCCACATCTCCAAAAGATGTGAATAAATTCATAATATAAAAAACACATTTTTTTATTATGAAATTATTATTCATTTAATATCATCCATTTTAAGTAAATTTGTATCTTTAAAAATCCATCATTGTGAGTTTATTGGGGTTTTTAATTATTTTAAAGCATTTATTTACATGATTTTTAAAATAATATCATATATAACATTAAAAATATATATAATATCACTCATATAACAATTATTTATAATAAAGATGCACATAATTCTAGTCAACATACACATTAGGATCGAAAAATAATCATTAATGTAATATATCTCTCAAAAACAATTAATGATGATCATCTACTCTCATAGGTCGATATGCTAATTCTTCTCGTCAATGTATATATTCTGAAATAAAATTCAAAATTTAAAATACATATCATATGAGTCAAAATATATATAAATATATGTTATAAATAATATTAATTAAAATTAAATAATTTATTGGTGTATATATATATATATATATATTTCTATGTAAAAATATATATAGTTGTTAATATATATTTTAATGTATATAAATATATATTAATTTAATTATAAATTAAATATATAGTACTAAATATTTTTATGTAATGTATGAATATATAAATATGTTTATCTAAAAATACATATAGTTTATATATATATATATATTATAATGTATATAAATATATATTAATATAATTATGAACTACTACATATATAATTTTAACACCAAATATTTTTATGTAAAAAGAATTTATAGTTATAAAAACCCATGTGTGAAAATATATTTGGATATTATTTTTTTGAATGAAAATTAAATATAAAGTAAATAATGTATTTATAAAGTTAATTTTTTTTAAAAATTTAGTAATGCCAAATTAATTGACACACTTGCCCACAGAGCCAAATGAGACTATTCTGGTAAAAAACCTTAGACCCAATTAAAAAGATAAAAACAACCCATTCTTGAATAATTTCCTAATAACATATCAAAAAAAAATTAAATATAAAAAAGAAATACGATGATAATATACATTTTGAGCTTAAAGGTCAAGTCTAAGTTGGGATCATCAGATTTCGGCCAGAGATGCACCTTCGAGGCCACCGCCAGGTACGCCACCGTCGTTTTCATCTGTGTCCTCCATAGTCGAGCGCACGACCACCATACAAGAAAGTCCATTACCGATACTGTGGTTACTTCCACTCCCATGTAACCTATAGAATGGTTGGGGGTGATCAGAGCACTAATACCCTCCATTCTTAGTTTTTTCAGAGGCGACAACTGTGAGGGGTGGTCGATTGTTACCCATCCCGTGCATGCACAGCTGTGGCCGAAGCTGTGTGCGGTTGCGGTGGCCATCGATGGTGCGTACAAGGGATTTAAGAATACCACTTTAGTAAATAACTCCAATGAACTATTGAATTCGGTACATAGAGAGTAAAAGATAGGGAAGGCATGGTGGAGGAGTCGGTCACATAAAAGGTGAGAAACAGGTTCATCTCTTTCTGCTCTTTGGCCCGTACCCTCTCCTTACTGTGCGTGTTCCGATGGCCCCTATTCCTAGGAATTGATGAATTCCTTTTGACATAAGTTGCAGGTGAACGTTTTCTCCCCATGGTTGGTATTGTCCAATGAATCACCGACTGGCGCAGAATCGTCCCTCTGCTCATCTAATAGGTAGAACCCCTTTGTGGATCCGCCATTCCCGTCATCAATTTTGTCATCGAAGCCTAGGAGGAGGCTCAGTTTGGGAGACATGGGTTTCTTACCCTCCCTCTCTCCTTCCATGTTTGGGCACTCTGTCCCCTCCGACACCGTGAGGTTCTGGAGGCGTGCTCGGACAAGTGCGATTCTGACGTGTCCATGCCAAGCGTGCTGCATGCATCGCTTCTGTGCATGTAAGATTCCATCATTTTTCTAGGTATGCTTTCATTTTGCATTTTTATTTTTATAAATCATAAATACATTATGTGAAAAAATAATAATATTAATTATATTATAGGAAGTGTGGAAAATTTATTCAAAATAAATGAATAACTCCAAAACGGTGCGACGTATGCAAAATCTGAGATAACTGTTATGTCTAAAATATAATGTTTACCCTAAGAGGGCTATAAAATTCTAAGGCTCCATACTTTTGGATGTCTCTCTTGTGAGATAAAGTTATTAAAAAATATTTAATATATTAATTTATTAAAAATAATTAAATATCTACCAAAAAATATGTCGTATGGGAAATCAGAGACCACCGATGGGTCCGGAATGAGGGTTTTACCCTAGACAGATTATAACCTTTGTAAGCGTTGGGCGTTTGGATGTCTCACTCGCATAAATAACCCTTTTTATTTTAATTAATTATTTATTCCGATTTTTAAAGAATAAATAATTAATATATCACAAACCGTGTGTCATACGAGAAATCTGAGACCACCGATGAGTCTAGAACGGGGGGTTTACCCTTGGTGGGGTATAATTCTTATATGCAATGGATTTTTTATTAAGGTCACAAATTAACATTGTTTTATTTAATTAAATCATTAAATTAAATAATTAATAAAACAACATATACTGTTCATTCGTCTTCTCCAATATATGAAACCATTTCTTAACCACCTAAGAGTCTAGAAACCTCATTTGTGGACCGTTTTCACCATAATAAAGCTTGAAACATCTTCTAGGGATGAAATAAATCACTATGCTAAAAAAATCAGATGAAACAGACATCAAATGAGGAGTTTTAATTTAGGATTTTTCTTGAAGCCAAACGGTTCTAAATCCCTTATTTAAACTAATCATTTTGTTGTGATGCGGGTTAGATTGGGTAAAGTGAGAACTTTTCTGGTTATTGTTTGCGTAATCTGAGCTTCATCTTCTTCTTCCTGGATACCCAGTGCACAACCCCCCCCCCATGCATGATTTCTCCCCGTGCACTTCTACATGGTGCACATCAACCGGGTCCTCCTTTTTATTTTTTAAAATAATTATGGTAAAGGGAGAGGATATAACTCGCAACATAGGTATAGGTGCACAAGGATAAATCGTGCACGGGGGGGGGGGGGGGGTCATGCACCGGGTCTTCAGGAGGAGGAAGAAGAAGAAGCTCAACTTATGAAATGAACAATCAGAAAAGTTCACACTTGACCCGATCAAACCCGCAACACAACAAAATGGTTCTTTTAAAGAAGGTATTTAGAACTATTTGAACTTCAAGAAAAAACCAAAATTAAAACTCCTCATTTGATATCTGTTTTATCCAATTTTTGTTGGTAGAGTAATTTATTTCATCCCTAGAAGACATTTCAATCTTTATTATGGTGAAAATGGTCCACAAATTAGGGTTTTAGACTCTTTAGTGGTCAAGAAATGGTTTCATCCATTGGAGTAGATGAATGAACAATATCTGTTGTTTTATTAATTATTTAATTTAATTATTTAATTAAATAAAAAAATGTTAATTTGCAACCTTAATAAAAAGTTCATTGTGTATAAAAATTATATCCCACCTAGGGTAAACCCCACTTTTCAGACCCATCGGTGGTATTAGATTTCTCGTACGATGCACAATTTGTGAAATATTAATGATTTATTCTTTAAAAAATAGAATAAATAATTAATTAAAATAAAAAGGGTTATTTTTGCGAGCAAAGCATCCAAACGCTTGATGATTACAAATGTTATACCCTTTCTAGAGTAAACTCCTCATTATAGACCCATCAGTGGTCTCAAATTTCCCATACGACGCACCATTTGGAAGATATTTAATTATTTTTAATAAAATAATATTTTAAATATTATTTAATAACTTTATCTCATGATCAAGACATCCAAAAGTGTGGCGCCTTCAAATTTTATACCCCTCCTAGGGTAAAAACCATATTTCAGACATAAAATTGGTCTCAGATTTCACATACGTCGCACCATTTTGGGGTTATTAATTTATTTTGAATAAATTTTCCATGCTTACTATAATAAAATTAATAATTTTATTTTTTCACATAAAGTATTTATAATTTATAAAAAGAAAAACTCAAAGGAAAACATACTTGAAAAAAGGACAGAATCTTACAATCTACCCACCTTATAACATATCGTCCTCAAGAAACATTCCCAAGTGTCTCTTAAGCTTCTAAGCCAAAAATATTAGGCCACTGAGCTTACATCTCTTCCTCTCTTTCCCACGTCTCTTCCTGCACATGCCCATGTTTCCATAATACATGAACTATCTATTGAAAGTGGGTGCCCTAGACCCAACTTTTTTTGTACTTTGATTGCCACTACATGTATTCAGTTTGTTATAATACATGTGTTTATCTTGCCATAATAGTGTAGATACTTATGAATCCACTTTGTTTATGGCAATTTCCATAGATTAACTCTTGCATCAAAGGGTTATAATATATCCCAGACTATAATGAGAACCCTGATATTCCATGACAGTAATCTTAAAGTAACGTCCTATGGTCTAGTTACATCATTCTGAAAGAACACAGATGATGTGTGACCATCAGGTGCTGGGGGATCATAAGAATTGAGACCTCTTCTCATGAAGTTCGCACATGATGATCTCTAGTAGTTGAGATCATGAGGACAGACCCGCATAATGGGAACACCACACGTTTTAGGTGCCATTGGTCGTTCCTATCTACAGACATGTGTAATGGTCTTTTGACTTGAAATCATTGTCAATGGATGTCATTTAATTAGGTACATTTGATACAAGGAGAAAACCATGGAGACTAATTCATGGCGAGGTAGTTTGTATTGGGTATGTCATTAATGGCATGACATTGATTGAATGATCGAGAAAGGATTTGTCGCTTCTGAGTTCAGGAAGAGATATCTCAGGACTGGTTGATTAGGATGGTTGCACCTTCATTAAATCCATGGCCATGGTAGTGGAAGGTAAGAACTTCTAGACAAATCAACAAACAAAATAAAGAAAATAAAGAATGATGACACTAGTATGCATTCTGCTTTATTGAGATATCGATGACGAAGAGATTATATTACACGGACCGTGTTCGTAGGAAGGCCGTCATTGCTTTGAATTTTCTTTATCTCTATAGGGGCCTCGATGGGTTTCTAGACCCCGCTCTAGATCAGTGATATTATTCACTACTATTGAGGTAAGGGCCTAGAGGGTCACACACAATAGCGCCTTGAGAATATGACCTATTATGGGAATAGGAATATAGAACTTGGTGGGCCCTGCCAAAGGGTTCGAGTACTATCCAGTTCTATGGATCACCAAAGAATAAATAAGTTCATTAATTATTCATGTTTAGAATAATTCGTTGAATTTATTTATGACATGTATTTACAAGTTATAAAGTAAATACAAGTATTAATACTATTCGAATGGATTTTAATATCCTAGGTTCGTTTAACATTAGAAGGAGGAATGAGTCGAGTTAAAGACTCAAATTTATCACTTAATATATTTATATATTACAAGTAAGTGATAAATTATAAATATTATTTATGGAATAATTTTATTTGTCATAAATAATTATTTATAACACTTATATAGAGGACGTCTATTACACGGGGGCCACGAATCCATACCGCATGTTTTAAACACTCCCTATATAAGTGAGAGAGAGGCTCTCCCATGACTACTATTCATGTGTCAAGATTGAGAGTTTCTCTCCCCTCTTGGAATCTAGAGAGAGAGTCTCTCAAGTGAAGGAAGATCTTCAAGTTCATCCTTCTCGGATTGAAGCTTCTTCCTTTGCGGTGATCATCGCTGCATTGAAGTGATCGTTGAATATCCGTGTTAGTACCCGGATCATGATTAACGGCACAAAAGAAGATTCATAAGGCGTGTGTGGATGATCTAGAGGGCTTCGACGTCAGAGTCTTCGAGCAACGATCACCGGCATCCTACTGCAGAATTGCAAATGCTAATTCCAAACAATGTACATGTTTAGTTTAATTTTCGTGCTCTGTTTAAACCTTGCGAGATCCTTGGACCAAACCGGGACAAGATCACTGGAGTTGATAGGGTTATTTCACTCCAGTGAAGAAGAAAATTTTAAGTTCCCGGCCCATCGACTTCTACTGCGCCGTCCCGGTACCCAATAGTGGTATCAGAGGGATCGCAAGATTTTTCTGAATCAACAAAATTAAGATGCATTAAATTTAATTGCGGGGTGTTAAAACGTTTCATTTGGATCCAACTGAACATTTTTTCGTTTTCAAATGATCAAGTTACGATCATTTAAAATTTTAAATCGGATTGACGTCGTGTTTTTCGTTCATTTGATGTTTATCATAAATTGAGAATTAACATCAAATATTTTTTTAATTATTATAAAATATAATAAAATATTTTATTATAAAATATTTTTCCACAAAGATGTGTGGAAAATATTTTCGATTATTAAAAAAATGGAAAGGGGAGGGAGACCAAGACCAAGACCCCAATTTGGGGTGTTCTTGCTTTAAAAAAAAGGGAAGACCAAGACCCCAAAATGGGGCCTTATTCCCTTTAATTAAAAAAACAAAAGGGGAGTGGTGGCTTTTTGTCTAAAGAAAAAATAATAAAAAAATAGTGGGAGACCCCAAAGGGGTCTCCTCCTACACGCGGCGCAAAAAGGGGGGTGACACCCCCTTTTGAAACCCTAGTCATCGGATTCCCCCCCCCCCCTCCGCCGGGCTGCCTCCTCGCTCCGCCTGGAGCCGCGCCAGACCGACGCACTACTCCTGAACCTCGACTGCCCCGAGCTCGCCGAACCGCCTCCTGCTGGACCTCCTACCTCACGTTGCGCTGCCTCGGACCTCCGCCCCTATCGGAGCCGGACCGCCTGGCTGTGCCGGCCCCAAACCCTGGTCGCACCGCTCCCGAACCCTGGTCGGACAGAGCCTGCCGGTCACCTTCCCGCCTGCCCACGCCTCCCCGGGCTACACCGGACCGAACCGCACCGGCCGCTGCCGGTCCCGGCCACGTCGGTCCAAGCCGTGCCAGACTGGGCTACCACCTTGCCAGCTTTCCAGAGCAGGGGGCTGCCAGCCATGCGGCTGGCTGGTTGGCTTCCCAGCCACCTCCCACTCCCTTCGGACCTCGCCGGAAGTTTCTTCCACCGCAGGTGTCACTGGACCGAGCGGTCATGCCACGGTCACGCCGCGGTCACCCCGCGTTCACGCCATGGTCACGCCGCGTTCAAGCCGTGGTCACACCGTAATTGGCTCTGTTCTAGGATGACACCCCGTATCGGTTCACAGTCCCGCCGAACTCCTAGTTTAGAGGTAACCCCACTTTAAATTAATTTTAATTAATTTAGTTCTTTAAATTAAATTAATTAGAGTTAATTTGGGGTTTAAATTATTTTAATTCAAAATATTAATTTAATTTTAGTTTATAATTTAATTAACGATTTAATTTAATTTTTGGAATTAAAATTAAATTAAACAAATAGAACTGATAAAATAAATTATTTGAATTTAATCAAATTCATTTAATTTATCAGAACACCCTCACATTATTTAAATTTATTAAAATTTAATTTTATTGCACATATTTTACCCCGACTGGTCTTGAGCAAGTGACCGAACTGTGTAGGTATGGTATTTATTTATTTATTTATTTATTTATTCAATGTGTGTGATGATTGTAATAATTAGTTAGATAAATGACGGTCTGCGAATCATCTTTTTAATTCAAATATGTATAATGGCCTACGTGTCCATTACACTAGATGTAATTTGTTCCCCTAGACCCCCTCTCTTGCGTGTGAGTATATTTGTAATTAAATGATTATTCAAGACGTTGACCCTGCCAATACGAGGCGGTAAACCAGACTGGAGCCAAGCACTTTGCACTGGGCAAGCTGCGACGTGAGTCAAGTCAGGACTCAGGTATGGATGCCCCTAGGTCAATATTGATCTGTTATGGATCGATCTTTAGAGAATGCTCGAGACCAGTCAGATTTCATGACTTACTTTATACATAGTCTATTATTTTATGCATCTGCATGATTATTAAGTGATCACATAGAATAGTAAATAAGATAAAATTCATAAAGATGTGGAGAATTATTTTCTATTGCAGGTTCAGTTGTGAGCGAGACATCCCAGTTTGAACATAATAAATAGAAAAGGATTATATTCGTCAATAAATATAAAAAATCCTTCAAAGATATATTAAGTCTAAAAGCCTTCCATTTCTCACATCTAAATAAAACCAGCTATTTGGGTGCTTGTTAGCCTTAGTTGAGAGTGCCTCTTACTACCGGGGCATTTTTATGAGAGAAATGGGTCAACTTAACTTAAGTGAGTAGTCAAGGATTAGCCTTAGCTAACTTACTATCACTTTAGAGGCAATATGTTGAGGGAATCAAGTTCAGATTCCAAAAGCTGGGACTTTACTCAACAACATAAGGAACCACAAGAACAAGTGGTTGGCTAGTTTAGTGCCTACCTTGAAACCCTCCAAGTAGTGGCATATCCTTAGCTTGTAGACTACGAGGGAGGTTTCGAGGATCCTTTCCACTAGATTGCTCAAGCGATAGAGTATTCCAAATCTAATAGTGAGGGCTATTAAGGTTCAATAAAATAGAGGGAGACATTAAAATGATATAATAATTTATTAATCATAAATGTAAAAAGGTAATAAATACAAAACTAATAACTATTAAATGTTTATGTTATGTAGATTCAAAATGGAAATCACCAACACCACAAGTACTTTATCACTACAATCGATCTGGGATAAAGAAAATATCATGACTGATAATAACTTCCAAGAGTGGTGCAGGAGCTTGCGCATAGTACTACACCAAGAAAGGAAGTTATATGTGCTGGAATCCCTAATTCCTGCTGATCCTCCTCAGGGAGAAAGTAAGGAGAAAAAAGATAAATGGAGAAAGCATGTAGATGATGCACTTGATGTACAATGCATCATATTTTCATCCATGTCCAACCAATTGAAAAAAAATGCATGAGGACGAGGATGCCTACAAGATAATTTCACATATATAAGAAATTTAGGAGGAGAGGGCCGGGTAAGAAAGGTATGAGATCTCAAGTGCGCTTTATAAGTGCAGGCTAGTAGAAGGGCACCAAGCTGGTCCTCACATACTCAAGATAATTGGGTATATTGAGAGGCTTGAAGCCCTTGGGTTCAAACTGAACCAAGAACTAGAAGTGGATCTCATTCTTGCCTCTTTACCTTCAAGATTATCGACTTTTATTATCAATTATAATATGAAAGATATGAAAAAGTCACTCCCGGACCTTTTGGGT
The DNA here is from genome assembly GCA_963277665.1 of Viscum album. NCBI lineage: Eukaryota > Viridiplantae > Streptophyta > Magnoliopsida > Santalales > Viscaceae > Viscum > Viscum album. The sequence continues at coordinate 815,985,281 of OY728127.1, forward strand.
TTAGTTCGCCAAGATAATAAGGATATGAAAAATACCAAGTCATCTGTCCTTATGGTGAACAAGAAAACAAGGTCAAGGAAAATTGGTTTAAAGCCAAGTCATGGACAAAGACACTAATGCATCATCCTTTAAAGAATCTAAAGATTGAAAGGAGAAGTAATGAGAAAGAATCTTTCTGATTTGGATGTGGCAAGAAAGGCCACTGGAAGAAGAATTACAGTGCTCGGAAGAAGAAGCAGGTTGATGCTTCTACTTCAGGTATTTTTGTCATTGAATGAAATCTATATTTATCTACAAGTTGGGTATTGGATAGGGAATGTGGATCATACATTTGTATTCACATAAAGGTACCAATTAGATTCAAGAATATTTAAAAAGGTCAAGTGGATCTCCATGCAGCAAATGGTGCAAGTCTGGTAGCCTTGGCAGTGGGAGACTATCACTTAACCTTTCCAACTGGTTTGGTTCTAGTTTTAAACAATTTCTATTATGTACCTTATGTTACCAGAAAAATTATCTATGTGTCGTGTCTAGACACTATGGGTTTTTGTTTCAATTTTGAAAATAAATGTTGTCTCTTTTATAGGGATAACATATGTCATAGTATGGAACATCTTTACAATGGTTTATATATGTTGGAACTAGAAAACTCAGTAATGGAAATTCAATGACAAAAACATCCAACATGACTCAAATAACACCTGCCTATAGCACTTTAGGCTTGGTCATGTAAACGAGAAGCGATTACGAAAATTGAATCAAGAAGGGTATCTAGAATCGACACAGTTAGAACCCTTAGATGTATGTCAAGCTTGTTTACAAGGAAAGATGACCAAACCACCTTTCTCGGGAAAGGGAGAAAGAGCCAATGCGATGCTGGATTTAATAAATACTGATGTAAGTGGTCCATTTCCAGTAGAGTCAAAGGGTGGTTTTCAATATTTCATTACTTTTACCGACAACTATAGTAGGTATGTATATATCTACTTAATGCAGTATAAGTCAGATTCCTTTCGTATATTTATGGAATACCAAAATGAAGTAGAAAACCAACTTGGTAAGAAGATAAAAGCACTTCGCTCAGATCGAGGTGGAGAATATCTTAACCAAGCATTCATCGATCACTTGAAGGAGTGTGAGATAGTATCCCAACTCACTCCTCGTTATACACCACAATGGAATGGTGTTAGTGAAAGGAGGAATAGGACCTTTCTTGACATGGTCAGATCAATGATGAGTCATGCAACCCTTCCATTATCCATTTGGGGATATGCCTTGCAGACAGTAGAATATACCCTTAACCGAGTACCAACTAAATCTACATAAGGGATTTCATATCAGTTATGGTATGGAAGGAAACCCAACCTAACACACATGCGTGTATGGGGGTGCGAGGCATTTGTACAGACTTTACCAAGTGAAAAATTAGAATCCAGAAGCACTAAGTGCATCTTTATAAGTTATCCTAAGGAAACTAGAGGATATTACCTATATAACCCTTTAGATAGAAAAGTCATTGTGGCAAGATACGCCACATTTCTAGAAAGGGAACACATTTCTACTAAAAATAGTGGGAGAAAGATTGACTTCGATGAAGTTAATTCTCCAGATGCACAAGAGTTGGTATAGGAACAATCTCCACAAGAGCAAGTGGAAGAAGAAGTTGTTCCTGAGACACATATACTACGTAGGTCTACACGAGAGGTTAGAGAACCAGAGCATTATGGTTTTCTTGTCACCGAGTCAGGTGACACATTAGTCCTTCAGGATGATGATCCTCTGACCTATAAGGAAGCAGTAGAAGGAAAACAATCTACTAAATGGAAAAAATACATGAATTCTGAGATGGAGTCCATGTTCAAAAATCAAGTTTGGATTTTGGTAGACCCTCTAGCTGATGTAAATACCATTGGATGCAAATGGGTATTCAGGAAGAAGTTGGACATGGATGGTGAGGTTAATACCTTTAAAGAAAGACTGGTTGCAAAAGGTTTTAGGTAACATCAAGGCATTGACTATGATGAAACCTTCTCACCAGTATCAATGCTTAAATCCATCAGAATATTTCTTATAATAACAGCCTTTCATGATTATTAAATTTGGAAAATGGATGTCAAAACTTCTTTTCTAAATGGGAAGTTGGTTGAAGACGTCTATATGACTTAACCCGAAGGGTTTGTCCAGTCAAAGAATGCCAATAAAGTATGCAAGCTACAGAGATCCATTTATGTATTGAAGTAGGCATCAAGATCATGGAATGTTCGTTTTGATAAGGCCATAAGAGATTTTGGTTTTATCAAAAATAAAAGTGAGCCTTGTGTCTATAAAAATGTTGAAGGTAATGCCATCATTTTCCTAGTATTATTTGTAGATGAAATATTAATTATAGGAAACGAGGTGCAAGTCTTACAGTCAGTTAAGACATGGTTAAATAAATGCTTCTCCATGAAAGACTTAGGTGAAGCAACCTACATTCTAGGTATCAAGATCTATCAAGATAGATCTCAAAGGCTTCTTGGGCTAAGTCAAAGTACATATATTGACAAGGTACTCAAAAGGTACAGTATGGAACAATCCAAGAGAGGATTGTTACCTGTGTCACATGGTGTAAATCTCTCCAAGAAAATGTGTCCACAAACACAGGAGGAGATTGACAGAATGAGTAGAGTCCCTTATTCTTCGGTAGTGGGTTCTATCTTGTATGCCATGCTATGTACTAGGTTTGATGTCACCTTTTCTTTAAGCATGGTGGGTAAATATCAAGCCAATCCAAGAGATATTCATTGGATAGCTATTAAAACTATCCTAAAGTACTTGAGGTGTACTAAGGATATGTTCCTGGTATATGGAAGAGATGAGGAACTAGTTTTGAGGGGATACACTGATGCTAGTTTCCAGACCAATCATGATGATATGAAATCACAGTCAGGCTACATATTTTTCCTGAATGGTGGTGCAGTGAGCTGGAGAAGCTCGAAGAAAGCTGTGGTTGCTGATTCTACAACAGAGTCTGAATATATTGCCTCTTCTGATGCAGCAAAAGAAGAAGTCTGGATATGCGGCTTTATCTCAGACATTGGTGTTGTAACTAGTATTGAAGACCCTGTATCAGCATATTGTGATAATATTACTTCAGTGGTGCTTACCAAGGAGCCTAGGTCTCACTAAAGAATAAAGCATATTCTTTGGAAGTTTCATATCTTGAGGGATTTTACTCAAAGAGGTGAAGTGACAGTTAGCAGAGTAGCCACAAAGGACAACATGGCAGACCCCCTGACTAAATCCATTTCTCAGCAGAAGCATGATTCACATGTGAGAGCTATCAAATTGAAACCTGTTAGCAGTTGGCTCAAGTGCAAGTGGGAGTGTTGAAATTGGGTGCCCTAGACCCAAATTGTTTTGTACTTTGATTGTCGCTACATGTATTCTGTTTGTTATAATACATGCGTTTATATTTCCATAATAGTGTAGATACTTCTACATCTACTTTGTTTATGGCAATGTACTTAGATTACCTGTCACATCAAAGGGTTATAGTAGATCCCAGACTATAATGAGAACGCTGAGATACCATGACAGTAATCTTAAAGTAATGTCCTAATTTCCAATTATATCATTCTGAAAGGACACAGATTATGTGTGACCATCAGGTGCTGGGGGCTCATAAGCATTGAGACTTCTTCTCATAAATTTTGCACTTGATGATCTCTAGTAGTTTAGATCATGAGGACATACCCACATAATAAGAACACCGCATGTTTTAGGTCTCATTGGTCGTTCCTATCTACGGGCATGTGTAATGGTCTTTTGAATTGAGATCATTTTCAATGGATGTCATTTAATTATGTACATTTTATGCAAGGAAAAAACCATGGTGGATAAGTCATGGCAAGGTAGTTTTTATTGGGTACATCATTAATGTCATGGCATTGATTGAATGATCAAGAAAGGATTTGTCTCTTCCGAGTTCAGGAAGAGATATCTCAGGCCTGATTGATTAGGATGGTTGCACCTTCATTAAATCCATGGCCATGTTAGTGGAAGGTATGACCATCCGAAAAAATCAACAAACAAAATAAAGAAAATAAATAATGATGACACTATTATGCATTCTGCTTTATTGAGATATCGATGACGAATATATTATATTACACGAACCATGTTTGTAGGAAGGCAGTCGTTGCTTTGACTTTGCCTTATCTCTATAGGGGCCTCGATGGGTTTCTAGACCCTTCTCTAGGTCAGTGATATTATTCACTGCTATTGATATAAGGGCCTAGAGGGTCACACACAATAGTGCCTTGAGAATCTACCCTATTATGGAAATAGGAATATAGAACTTGGTGGGCCCCACCAAATGGTCCGAGTACTATCCACGTTCTATGGATCACCAAAGAATAAATAAGTTCATTAATTATTCAAGTTTAGAATAATTCGTTGAATTTATTTATGACATGTATTTACAAGTTATATAGTAAATACAAGTATTAATATTTTTCGAATGGATTTTAATATCCTAGGTTCGTTTAATATTAGCAGGAGGAATGAGTCGAGTTAAAGACTCAAATTTATCACATAATATATTTATATATTTCAAGTAAGTGATAAATTATAAATATTATTTATGGAATAATTTTATTTTTCATAAATAATTATTTATAACACTTATATAGCGGAAGTCTATTACCTGGGGGCCGAAAATCCATACCGCGTGTTTTAAACACTCCCTATATAAGTGAGAGAGAGGCTCTCCAATGAATACTATTCATGTGTCAAGATTGAGAGCTTCTCTCCCCTCCTGGAATCTAGAGAGAGAGTCTCTCAAGTGAAGGAAGATCTCTAAGTTCATCCTTCTCGGATTGAAGCTTCTTCCTTTGCAGTGATCGTCGCTGTACTGGAGTGATCGTCGAAGATCTACGCTAGCACCCAGATCTTGATGAACAGTTCACGAGAAGATTCATAAGGCGTGTGTGGACAATCTAGAGGGATTCAACGTCGGAGTCTTCGATCAACGATCGCTGGCATCCTACGGCGGACTTGCACATGCTAATTCCGAACAAGGTACATGTTCAGTTTAATTTTCATGCTCTGTTTAAACCTTGCGAGATCCTTGGACCAAATCGGGACAAGATCACCGGAGTTTACAGGGTTATGTCACTCCGGTGAAGTAGAAAATTTTAAATTCCCATCCCACCGGCTTTCGCTGCACCGTCCTAGTACCCAACAGTGGTATCAGAGGGATCACAAGGTTTTTCGGAGTCAAAAAAATTAAGATGCATTATATTTACTTGTGGGGTGTTGAAACGGTTCATTCGGATCTGACCGCACATTGTTTCGTTTTTAAATGATCATGTTACGATCATTTAAAATTCTTAATCGTATCGACGTCGTGTTTTTTGTTCATTTGATGTTTATCTCAAATTGAGAAATGAAATCAATTTTTTTATTATTATAAAATATAATAAAATATTTTATTATAAAATATTTTATTATAAAATATTTTTCCACAAAGATGTGTGGAAAATATTTTTGATTATAAAAAAAAGGGAAAGGGGAGGGAGACCAAGACCAAGACCCCAATTTGGGGTCTTCTTGCTTTTTTTAAAAAAAAATGGGAAGACCAAGACCCCAAAATGGAGTCTTCTTCCCTTTAATTAAAAGAAACAAAAGGGGAGTGGTGGATTTTTGTCTAAAGACAAAATAATAAAAAAAATAGTGGGAGACCCCAAAGGGATCTCCTACTTCACGCGGCACACAAAGGGGGGATGCACCCCCCTTGTCAAACCATAGCCGCTGGATTCCCCCCCTCTGCCGAGCTGCCTCCTCGCTCCACCTGGAGTCGCGCCGGACCGCCGCGCTGCTCCTAAACCCCAGCCTCTCCGAGCTCGCCGGACCGCCTCCTGCCGGACCTCCTGCCTCGCGCCGTGCTGCCTCGGACCACCACCCCTACCGGAGTCGGACCACCTGGTCACACCGGCCCCAAACCCTGGCTGCGCCGCTCCCGAACCCCGTCCAGACAGAGCCCGCCAGTCCCCTTCCCGCCTGCCCACACCGCCCCGGGCTACGCCAGACCGAACCGCACCGGCCGCCACCGGTCCCGACCACGCCTGTCCTGGCCGTGCCGGACTGGGCTGGCGCCTTACCGGCTCACCAGAGCAGCGGGCTGCCGGCCATGCGTCTGGCCAGTTTTCTTCCCGGCCACCTCCTGCTCCCTTCGGACCTCGCCAGAAGTGGTTTCTGCCATGAGAGTCGCTGGACCGAGCGGTCACGCCACGTTGACGCCACAGTAATGCTACGTTCACGCCACGATCACACCTCCATCAAGCCGCGGTCACGTCGTAATTGGCTCTGCTCCAGGACAACACCCTGTAGTGGTTCACAGTCCCGTCAGACTCCCGGGCTAGAGGTAAGCCCGCTTTAAATTAATTTTAATTAATTTAGTTTTTTAAATTAAATTTATTAGAGTTAATTTGGGGTTTAAATTATTTTAATCTGAAATATTAATTTAATTTAAGTTTAGAATTAAATTAATGGTTTAATTTAATTTTAGGAATTAAAATTAAATTAAACAAATGGAACCGATAAACTAAATTATTTTAATTTAATCAAATTCATTTAATTTGTTAGAACACCCTCACATTATTTAAATTTATTGAAATTTTCTTGCGCATATTTTACCTCGACTGGTCTTGAGAAAGTGACCGAACTGTGCATGTCTGGTATTTATTTATTTATTTAATTATTTATTCAATGAGTGTGATGATTGTAATAATTAATTTGATAAATGAAGGTCTTTGAATCATCTTTTTAATTCAAATATGTATAAGGGCCTGCGTGTCCATTTCACAAGAATTAATTTGTACCCCTAGACCCCCTCTCCTACGTGCGTGTACATTTGTAATTAAATGAATATTTGAGACGCAGACCCCGCCAAAACGAGGCGGTAAACCAGAAAGTAGCCAAGCGCTTTGCACCGGGAAAGCTACAACATGAGTCAAGTCAGGACTTAGGTATGGATGCCCCTAGGTCAATATTGATCCGTTATGGATCGATCTTTAGAGAATGCTCCAGACCAGTCAGATTGCATGATTTACTTTATGCATAGTTTATTATTTTTTTCATCTGCATGATTATTGCGTGATCACATAGAATATTAAACAAGATAAAATTCATAAAGATGTTGAAAATTATTTTCTATTGCATGTTCATTTGTGAGCGAGACAACCCAGTTTGAACATAATAAATAGAAAAGGATTATATTCGTCAATAAATATTAAAAATCCCTCAAAGATATATTAAGTCTAAAAGTCTTTTATTTCTCACATCTAAACAAAACCAGCTGTTTGGGTGCTCGTCATCCTTAGTTGAGAGTGCCTCTTACTACCGGGGCATTTTCATGAGAGAAATGGGTCGACTTAACTTAAGTGAGTAGTCAAGGATTATCCTTAGCTAACTTGATATCACTTTAGAGGCAATATGATGAGGGAATCAAGTTTAGATTCCAAAATATGGGACTTTACTCAGTAACACAAGGAACCACAAGAACAAGTGGTTGGCCAATTTCGTGCCTACCTTGAAACCCTCCAAGTAGTGGCATATCCCTATCTTTTAGACTAAAAGGGAGGTTTCGAGGATCCTTGCCACTAGAATGCTCAAGGGATAGAGTATTCCGAATCTAATAGTGAGGGATATTAAGGTTCGCTCAAATAGTGGGGGACATTAAAATGATATAATAATTTATTAATCATAAATGTAAAAAGGTAATCAAGAAAAAAGTACTAACTGCTAAATGTTTATCTGATGTAGATTCAAAATGGAAATCACCAACACCACAAGTACTTTATCACTGTGATCGATCTTGTATAAAGAAAATATCCTGACTGGCAATAACTTCCAGGAGTGGTACAGGCGCTTGCGCATTGTACTACGCCAAGAAAGGAAGTTATATGTGCTGGAATCCCCAATTCCTGCCGAGTCTCCTCAGGGAGAAAGTAAGGTGGAAAAATATAAATGGATAAAGAATGTAGATGATGCACTTTATGTACAATGCATCATGTTGTCATCCATGTCCAGCCAATTGAAAAAAATGCATGAGGACGAGGACGCCTACAAGATGCTTTCACATCTCCAAGAACTTTATGAGAGGGCTAGGTAAGAAAGGTGTGATATCTCAAGTGCACTTTATAAGTGTAGGATAGCAGAAGGGCACCAAGCCGGTCCTCACATGCTCAAGATGATTGGGTATATTGACAGGATTTAAGACCCTGGGTTCAAACTTAACCAAGAACAAGTAGTGGATCTCATTCTTGCCTCTTTACCGTCAAGATTCTCGACTTTTATTATCAATTATAATATGAATGATATGAAAAAGTCTCTCTCGGACCTTTTGGATTTAGTTCGACAAGATTATAAGGATATGAAAAATACCAATTCATATTTCCTTATGGTGAACAAGAAAAACAAGGGCAGGGAAAAGGGATATAAAGCCAAGTCAAGGCCAAAGACACCAATGCATCGTCCTACAAAGAATCCAAAGATTCAAAGGAAAAGTAATGAGCAGGAAGATGTCTGCTTTGGATGTGGCAAGAAAGGCCACTGGAAGAATAATTGCAAAGTTGGGAAGAATAATCAGGCTAATGCTTCTACTTTAGGTATTTTTGTCATTGAATGCAATCTATCTTTATCTGCAAGTTGGGTATTGGATACGACATGTGGATCACACATTTGTATTCACATACAGGAACCAATTAGGCTCAAGAATATTGAAAAAGGTCAAGTGGATCTCTATGCTACAAATGGTTCAAGTTTGGTAGCCTTGGCAGTGGGAGACTATCACTTAACCTTTCCAACTGGTTTGGTTCTAGTTTTATACAATTGCTATTATGTACCTTCTGTTACTAGAAACATTATCTCTGTGTCGAGTCTAGACACTATGGGTTTTTATTTCAAGTTTGGAAATAAATGTTGTCTCTTTTATAGGGATAACATATGTTATGGTATGGCACATCTTAACAATAGTTTATATATACTGGAACTAGAAAACTCAGTAATGGAAATTAATGACAAAAACAACTAACATGACTCAAATAACACCCGCCTATGGCACTTCAGGCTTGGTCATGTAAACGAGAAGCGATTACAAAAATTTCATCAAGAAGGGTATCTAGACTCGGCACAGTTAGAACCCTTAGATGTATGTCAAGCTCGTTTACATGGAAAGATGACCAAAGAACCTTTCCCAGGAAAGGGAGAAAGGGCCAATATAGTGATGGAATTAATACATACTGATGTATGTGGTCCATTTCAAGTAGAGGAAAAGGGTGTTTTTCTATATTTCATTACTTGTATCGAAGACTATAGTAGGTATGGATCTATCTACTTAATGCGGTATAAGTCAGATTCTTTTCAGATATTTACGGAATACCAAAATGAAGTAGAAAACCAACTTGGTAAGAAGATAAAAGCACTTTGCTCAGACTGAGGTGGAGAATATCTTAACCAAGCATTCATCGATCACTTGAAGGAGTGTGAGATAGTATCCCAAATCACTCCTCCTTATAAACCACAATGGAATGGTGTTAGTTAAAGGAGGAATAATACCTTTCTTGACATGGTCAGATCAATGATGAGTCATGCAACCCTTCCATTATCCTTTTGGGGATACACATTGTAGACAACAACATATACCCTCAACCGAGTACCAACTAAAGCTACTGAAGGGATTCCATATCAGTTATGGTATTTAAAGAAACCCAACCTAACACACATGCGTGTATGGGGGTGCAAGGCATTTGTCCAGACTTTACCAAGTGAAAAATTAGCATCCAGAAGCACTAAGTGCATCTTTATAAGTTATCCTAAGGAAACTAGAGGATATTTCATATATAACCCTTTAGATAGAAAAGTCATTGTGGCAAGATACACCACATTTCTAGAAAGGGATCACATTTCTATTGGAAATATTGGGAGTAAGATTGACTTAGATGAAGTTAATGCTCCAGATGCACAAGAGTTGGTAGAGGAACAATCTCCACAAGAGCAAGTGGAAGAAGAATTTGTTCCTGAGACACAGATACAACGTAGGTCTATGCGAGAGGTTAGAGAACTAGAGCATTATGATTTTCTTTTCATCGAGTTAGGTGACACATTATTCCTCCAGGATGATGAACCTCTAACCTACAATGAAGCAGTAGTAGGCAAAGAAGCTGCTAAATGGAAAGAAGCCATGAATTCTGAGATGGAGTCCATGTACCAAAATCAAGTTTGGATTTTGGTAGACCCTACAACTAATGTAAATCCCATTGAATGAAAATGGGTATTCAGGAAGAAGTTGTACATGGATGGTGAGGTTAATACCTTTAAATCAAGACTGGTTGCAAAGGGTTTCAGGAAACATCAAGGAATTTACTATGATGAAACCTTCTCACTAGTAGCAATGCTTAAATCCATCAGAATGTTGCTTGCAATAGTAGCCTTTCATGATAATGAAATTTGGAAAATGGATGTCAAAACTACATTTCTAAATGGGAAGTTTGTTGAAGACGTCTATATGACTCAACCCGAAGGGTTTTTCAAGTCAAAGAATTCCAATAAAGTATGCAAGCTGCATAGATCCATTTATAGATTGAAGAAGGCATCAAAATCATGGAATGTTTGTTTTGATGAGTCCATAAGAGATTTTGGTTTTATCAAAAATAAAAGCAAGCCTTGTGTCTATAAAAGGGTTGAAGTGAATGCCATCGTTTTCCTAGTATTATATGTAGATGACATATTAATTATGGGAAACAAGGTGCAAGTCTTACAGTCAGTTAATACTTGGTTAAATGAATGCTTCTCCATGAAAGAATTAGGTGAAGCAGCCTACATTCTTGGGATCAAGATCTATCGAGATAGATCTAAAAGGCTGGTTGGGCTAAGACAAAGTATATATATTGACAAGGTACTCAAAAGGTACAGTATGGAACAATACATGAGAGGATTATTACCTGTGTCTCATGGTGGAAATCTCTCCAAGAAAATGTGTCCACAAACACAGGAGGAGATTGACATAATGAGTAGAGTCCCTTATGCTTAGGTAGTGGGTTTTATCATGTATTCCATGCTATGTACTAGGTTTGATGTTGCCTTTTCTTTAAGCATGGTGGGTAGATATAAAGCCAATCCAAGAGAGTTGCATTGGACAATTGTTAAAACTATCCTAAAGTACATGAGGTGTACTAAGGATATATTCCTAGTATATGGAGGAGATGAGGAACTAGTTGTGAGGGGATACACTGATGCTAGTTTCTAGACAGATCATGATGATATGAAATCATAGTCAGGCTACATCTTTTGCCTGAATGGTGGTGCAGTGTTCTGGAGAAGCTCAAAACAAGCTGTGGTTTCTGATTCTACAGTAGAGTATGAATATATTGTAGCTTCTGATGTAGAAAAAGAAGTAGTCGAGATACAAGACTTTATCACAGACATTGGTGTTGTACCTAGAAGTGCAGAACCTGTATCAATATATTGTGATAATACTGCTGTAGTGGTGCTTTCCAAGGAGCCTAGGTCTCACCAAATAATAGAGCATATTCTTCAGAAGTTTCATCTCTTGAGGGATTTTACTAAAAGAGGTGAAGTGACAGTTAGCAGAGTAGCCACAGTGGAAAACGTGACTGAACCCCTAACTAAATCCATTTCTCAGAAGAAGAATGATTCACATGTGAGAGCTAGCAGATTGAAACCTGTTATCAGTTGGATCTAGTGCATGTGAGAGTGTTGAAAGTGGGTGCCCTATACCCAACATGTTTTGTACTTTGATTGTAGATACATGTATTCAGTTTTTTGTAATACATGTGTTTATCTTTCCATAATAGTGTAGATATTTCTAAATCCACTTTGTTTATAGAAATTTCCTTAGATTACCTGTTGCATCAAAGGGTTATAGTAGATCCAAGACTATAATGAGAACCCTGAGATTCCATGACAGTAATATTAATGTAACGTCCTATGGTCTAGTTACATCATTTTGAAAGGACACAGATAATGTGTGACCATTAGGTGCTGGGGGCTCATAAGCATTGAGACTTATTCTCATGAAGTTCACACTTGATGATCTCTAATAGTTGATATCATGAGGACAGACCCACATAATAGGAACACCACATGTTTTAGGTGTCATTGGTCGTTCCTATCTACGGACATGTGTAATGGTATTTTTACTTGAGATCATTATCAATGGATGTCATTTAATTACGTACATTTGATGCAAGGTGAAAACCATGGCGACTAAGTCGTGTCGAGATAGTTTGTATTGGGTACATCATTAATGGCATGACATTGATTGAATGATCGAGAAAGGATTTGTCGCTTCTGAGTTCAGGAAGAGATATCTCAGGCTTGGTTGATTAGGATGGTTGCACATTCATTAAATCCATGGCCATGGTAGTGGAAGGTAAGACCATATGAACAAATCAATAAAATAAATAAAGAAAATAAAGAATGATGACACTAGTATTCATTCTGCTTTATTGAGATATTGATGACGAAGAGATTATATTACACGGACCGTGTTTGTAGGAAGGCAGTCATTGCTTTGACGCCTTATCTCTATAGGGGCCTCGATGGGTTGCTAGACCCTGCTCTAGGTCGGTGATATTATTCAATTCTATTTAGGTAAGGGCCTAGAGGGTCACACACAATAGTGCCTTGAGAATCTGCCCTATTATGGGAATAGGAATATAGAACTTGGTGGGCCCCGCCAAAGGGTCCGAGCACTATTGTCATGACCTGACCCAACGGGGCTCGAGCCGCGACTCCCCAATCCTGCCTCCAATAGGCCAAGGTCTGGCGACTAGCGCCGAGTAGGATATCACACACATGGGAGGCATTAGCATAAGGTACCTGTACACACACACCCACAAACACCTCCATGCAACAGTGCAGAGATATAGAAAACTGAAAAGTAAATGCATGCGTACACTATCCCACAACCAGAGTACAGTAGAAGTACAATAGGGCAAAACAGGGCCCACCAAAAGAAAACTACAAAGCATGTCCAACTTGCTCTGAAGAAGGGGAATGCTGCCACAAACACCCGCCAGAAATCTCCCTCGGCACAGCTCCGGTAAACACCCCGGTCAACACGCTCACTAAGCTCCGCCTACTCCGGGTCCTCCTGGGACTCCGTCGAAAGGCCTGTGGTCTTCACAATACACAAACATGTGCGGGAAAAGCCCGTGCAGGGGTGAGTATAAACATACTCAGTAGGCACCCCAAAAACCCAAAAGCAAAGAGAGAAACTGGAAGACAACAGTCCACTCATCCTAGCCAGAGGGAACCCAGACGAGAGAGAAACTCCATCTCGTGACCATCCTCGGATAAACACAACTATTCAGCTCAACTCAGGTGTATTCCCATACATACACCTTGAACAATCCAGATATACTCAGCTCACGCACCAAGCCACAAGAGGTACCGACCTCATCGCCATCAACTTTCCACAACCAGAAGAGTACACCCCACGATCACTTCCGTCCCAGATGACACTCATCCAAGAGATACACTCCATCGGGTTTCTCACAAACATCTCAGATGCTCACCCGAGAGATCACGCTCGTCGGTTGGCATCACTGAGGATAACTCACCGAAACAACATAACCACCAAACTCATCGGATAGGGGATCGCCGCTAGGGTCCGCTAGGGGATACCAAAACCCACTCCGGTATACGTAGCTCACAGATAGGGGATCACTCCCAGGGTCTGCTGGGGGATACCACGACCCGATCTGGCATACGTAGTTCTCACAGATAGGGGATCACACCCTGGATCTACAGGGGGATACCACAACCCGATCTGGCGCTCGATAGAAGCACATCACTCAGATAGAGGATCATCGCCCATATAAAGGTGGTCACGATGATACCGGAACCCTATCTGGTATAACTTGCGATGGAGGGGATCGAACCGATGATGCCGCAACCCTACCGAAACCACGCGCTGAGTAGGGGATCACATAACCAGCGATACCGCAACCCTACCAACACCAAGCACTGAGTAGGGGATCGTATAACCAATGATACCACAACCCTACTATAAACCTCATGCTGAGTAGGGGATCGTACAACCAATGATTCCACAACCCACTGAGCATGACCCACCATGTAGGGGATCATATTCCCGATGATGTCACAAACCCTACGGGGTTAACCTGCTAGATAGGGGATCACTGCCCGTGAATAAGCAGTCACAACGATACCAAAAACCCGATCTAGGGTAAAGATGCTAGAGGATCCCGCTCCGGTCCACCGGAGGGATGCCACAACTCTAACAGTTTTAACATCCCATTGAGAGGATCACAAACCCATACGAAGGTTGTGATGCCGCGCGAACCCTCGTAGGAACGAACCAAGGGAGAAACCTCAACCACTGCTGGTCCAAACGTCGCTAACCCGAGTGACCCGCCACAATGCCACACTGCGCACCTCCTAGGCCAAAACCGAGGCCACCATCGCGTTCCACGCGGAAAAACACGCAAGATAGGCTGTTTACTCGCCCGAAACGGAGCACCGGTGAAAAAGGCACTATTCACCATAGCTAGCTCATGCGGGGCCCACACAACGATCCCGAAACCCATCGACCGGATCATACCACGACGATCCCCTCGGAAAAACAAGCAGAATCGACTACTCGCTCGTCCGAAACGAACACCCGGTGAAAAAGGTACTGTTCACCGAAGCCATCCCGGGTGGGGCCCATGCCTGGATTCCGAAACTCATCGAACGGATCACACCATTGCGATCCTCTCGGAAAAACACCCAGGATCGACTATTCATCCGCCAAAATCGGACTCCTGGTGCAAAAGCTGCGTTTCTCTACAAACGCCAAAACCCGGCCTCGTGGGGCCCGCACCCTGTTCTCAGTCCCAACACCCGGAAACCAACCCAAAAAGTCCGTCATACCATCAGGGTCTCAACGCCACTGACGGCACATCAAACTGACACTCCAGACAAAAGTTACGGCCGGTCAAAGTCGAATAATAATTAAAATATTATTATTATTCGACGTTTCGTGACCCTGGGTCACAGACCCAGCCCAAAAAAACCCAAACCTATCCCAATAGGTCCCTCTCAAACCCAGGGTCGCGTCGCCACAGATGGCTCGCAAATCGGAGTTCCGGTTTGCGAGTTATGGGGGTTTAAAGAACCCCCGGAAATCCTGGCCGGACCACCGCCAGCCTCGCCGGAAACCACCGCGCTGCCGTCGGATTCCGCCGCGCCGCGCCGCCGTCACCGGAAACCGCCGCGTCGCCGCCGCGCTGCCGCCCCGCCTCGCCGGATTCCACCATGGCCGCCGCCGGAATCCAGGATTTCGCCGGAAAACTTCCGATGACCCCCAGGAGGACCTCGGTGCTCCAAAATCAGATTCGAAACATGTTTCGGAAACCTCGGGACCCGAACTATACAACCCTTATAATTATTTGAAGAAAAACAACAAATAAACAGTGTCCGGGATTTCAAAACTCAAACCGGCTACCTTTTGGCGGATCGCCGACGCTTTGCGTGCTCCGCTGCTGCCGCTGCTCGATCTAGGAGTGATCACCGTCAAAATCGGAGCTCAACGACACCTTGATTGCTTGATTTGGACTCCGAATTGATCGTCGCCAAAGAGGGGAGGGGAGGGGCTTCCTCTCCTTCGTACACACAAAGGAGAGTTAAGGGGAGAGTGATTTATTTATTTAATTAAATTCTCTCCCCTCCGTCCAACTGTTCGGCTCCCGACCGCCTTCGACCCAGCGCCCGGCGTGGACAAGGTTTAGGGAACCCCTAGGGTAAACATGATATTCTGAATGCAACGATGCACCCAAAATTGTGATCTGAGACTCCATTCAGGAGTTATTCGAGCCGACACTCATAAATACACTTTTCCATTTATTTACAAAAATGCCCCTTGTGGCGCTATCCACCGCATATCCGCGCCCGTAAAGTTTACACCCTGCCTAGGGTAAAAGGCATGTTCCGGACACAACTGTGCCCTCAGATTTCCATTCTGAGCTACCATTTAGGAGATATCACACCCCCGACAGGTGCATAGTATAAAAATACTTAATATTTTTATAAAACTAATTCCGGGCACACCGGGCCTCGGAATCGCACGCCGTCTTCGCGCCTAGCTCTGGAATTATTCATAAAAATATTCCAAAGTCTGACAGGACCAAAAACATGAGTCACTACAACTATCCAGGTTCTATGGATCACCAAAGAATAATAATTTCATTGATTATTCAAGTTTAGAATAATTCGTTGAATTTATTTGTGACATGTATTTACAAGTTATATAGTAAATACAAGTATTAATATTATTCGAATGGATTTTAATATCCTAGGTTCGTTTAATATTAGAAGGAGGAATGATTCTAGTTAAAGACTCAAATTTATCACTTAATATATTTATATATTACAAGTAAGTGATAAATTATAAATATTATTTATGGCATAATTTTATATGTCATAAATAATTATTTATAACACTTATATAGCGGACGTCTATTACACAGGGCCGGGAATCCATACCGCATGTTTTAAACACTCCTTATATAAGTGAGAGAGATGCTCTCCCATGAATACTATTCATGTGTCAAGATTGAGAGCTTCTCTCCCCTCCTGGAATCTAGAGAGAGAGAGACTCTCAAGAGAAGGAAGATCTTTAAGTTCAACCTTCTCGGATTGAAGCTTCTTCCTTTGCAGTGATCATTGCTGCACTGAAGTGATCGTCGAAGATCCGCGCTAGCACCCGGATCTTGATGAACGATGCGTGAGAAGATTCATAAGGCGTGTGTGGATGATCTAGAGGGCTTCAACATCAGAGTCTTCGATCAACGATCACCGGCGTCCTGCGATAGACTTGCACATGCTAATTCCGAACAATGTACATGTTCAATTTAATTTTCGTGCTCTGTTTAAACCTTGCAAGTTCCTTGGACCAAACTGGGACAAGATCACTGGAGTTGATAGGGTTATGTCACTCCGGTGAAGTAGAAAATTTTAAATTCCCGACCCACAGGCTTCCGTTGCACCATCCCGATACCCAATAGTGGTATTAGAGGGATCATAAGGTTTTTCTGAGTCAACAAAATTAAGATGAATTAAATTTAATTGCGGGGTGTTAAAACGGTTCATTCAGATCCAACCGCACATTGTTTCGTTTTCAAATGATCATGTTACAATCATTTAAAAATTTTAATTGGATCAACGTTGTGTTTTTCATTCATTTGATGTTTATCTCAAATTGAGAATTAAAATCAAATATTATTTTTGTTGTTATAAAATATAATAAAATATTTTATTATAAAATATTTTGTTATAAAATATTTTTCCACAAAGATGCGTGGAAAATATTTTTCATTATAAAAAAAAAGGAAAGGGGAGGGAGACCAAGACCAAGACCCCAATTTGGGTTCTTCTTACTTTAAAAAAAGGGAAGACCAAGACCCCAAAATGAGGTATTCTTCCCTTTAATTAAAAAAAACAAAAGTGGAGTGGTGGATTTTTGTCTAAAGAAAAAATAATAAAAAATAGTGGGAGACCCCAAAGGGGTATCCTCCTTCACACGGCGTCCTTCGGTGATCACCGGCGTCCCGCGGAGAACTTGCACACGCTAATTCTGAACAAGGTACATGTTCAGTTTAATTTTCGTGCTCCGTTTAAACCTTGTGAGATCCTTGGACCAAACCGGGACAAGATCATCGGATTTGACAGGGTTATGTCACTTTGGTGAAGCAGAAAATTTTAAATTCCAAGCCCACCGGCTTCCGCTGTGCCGTCCTGGTACCCAACACTATCAGTACAATCCTTCCCTCAACACCTTCTCACTGTGATCCAACACACGTATCAGATGCTTCTCAAAGGACGCATCTATTTCAAGCTCAACATCATCCACATCGATCACATGAGAAGGGTCGAGGTGATACCGCCGTAGTTGTGATACATGGAAAACATCATGAATAGCACTATATTTCTATGGATAAACCAATCAATATGCTACTGTCCTGATTCTCTCCATGATCTCAAAAGGCCTAACAAACCTGGGTGCCAACTTTCCCTGACTACGTATCCTGCAGTGACCCAACCTAGGCGACACCCAAAGGAATACATGATCACCCTCAGTAAACTCTAGGGGTTTTCTCCGTCTATTAGAGTATGAATTCTACCTACTCTGAGCTGTAGCCATATGTTTTTGAATCAGCTGAACCTGTTCTGTCATCTCTTTCATGAGACTTAGTCCCAATAACTCCAACTCACCTACTTCCATCCAACATAGTGTTGATCTGCATGGCCTACCATAAAGAGCCTCGTATGGTTCCATCTTAATTGTTGACTGATAATTGTTGTTGTAGAACAAATACACTAAATCCAAGTGATATTTTCCCATGAAAAATCTAATTCAAGCACACATGCCCTTAGTATATCCTCAATCAGTTGTATAGTATGCTTTGACTGTCCATCTGTTTGTGGGTGGAAATCCATACTCAATAAAACCTATGTACCTAGTGCCTTTTACAAGCCCATCCAGAAGCATGAATTAAATTGTGAATCATGAACTGAAACTATAGTCCATGGTACCCTATACATATAAACTATCTCTCGTACATACAGCTCTTGCAACTGCTCTACTGTAAAGGTTTCCCTTATAGGAAAGAAATGTGATACCTTTTTCAGTCGACCCATAATGACCCAAATAGAGTCATTCTTCCTAAGGGTATTCAAGATACCTAACATAAAGTCCATGGTCACATAATCCCACTTCCATTCTGAAATAGGAAAAGGTTTCAGTAAACCTCCAGGTCATTGATGCTCTACCTTCACCTGCTGACAGGTGTATCATTATGTCACAAAACCTGCTGTCTCCTTTTTCATGCCTGGACACCAAAACCATCATCATAGGTCATTGTAAATTTTGGTCACACCTGGATTCACCACCCACTTTGAGGCATGAAACTCCCGCATGAGATCCTCTCACATGCTTATAGGCACAACAACCCGATTCTCCACATAGATGATCTTATCCTCATCTATCTTCTAGTCCACAGGTGTCTCTCCTCCTTAAAAGATTTCCCTCAAGGAAAAGCACTCTGGGTCCTCATACTGCCTGTCCTTGATCCATCTCAGAAGTGTAGACTACACAAAAACTGACAAGAGTGTCATCTGCTCCTATCTCTCCAGAACCACAATGTGCATCTCAGCTGGAAACATCATCATCTTCGACTCAACACTAGATCCTAGACCATCTGAGTTTGAGTTTTCCTACTCAAAGCATTAACCACATTGTTTCCTTTTATGGGTGTATATTCTAACTCAAAATCAAATGAATACATATACTCAACCCATATCCACTGCCGAAGATTCAAATCATGCTGTGAAAAAATATACCGCAAGCTCTTATGGTTAGTATAAACTATAAACTTTTCACCCATGAGGTTGTGTCTCCAACACTTCAAAGAATATACCAATGCTACCAAATCGAGGTCATGTGTAGGGTAATTATGTTCATGTGGCCTCAGCTGCCGAGACCCGTAAACCACGAATTTATACCTTTTCATCAACACAACTCCATGTACTATCCTAGAAGAGTCACAACACAGCGTGTACTCTTCACTTGACTCATGTAGAACCAAAATTGGTGATGACATCAAATGCTTCTTTAACTCCTGAAAATCTTTCTCGCAGGCCTCTGACCAGTCAAACTTTACTCCCTTTTTGGTCAAGCCTGAAAGTGGAATTTCCAAATGAGAAAAGTCTTGGATGAATCTAATGTAATATCAAGATAATCCTAGAAAGCTTCGGATATCGAAAAATTTCTTGGGATACTCCCACGAAACCACTGCCTGCACCTTCCCTGGGTCTACTAACACACCTTCCTTCAAGACGATGTTCCCCAAGAAGTGTACCTGGTCAATCCAAAACTAACACTTCGATATCTTTTCGTATAGCCGATTCTCTATCGGTGTACTCAGGAATATGTGAAGATGTTAGGAATGATCGTCATGAGTTCTGGAGTACACCAAGATGTCTTCCACAAACACCACCAAAAATTAATCTAGGTACAGATGGAAGATCATATTCATCATGGACATAAACACTAATGGTGAATTTTTGAGATAATGATTATGAATTAAACATGGGAAATGGTTCAGACTCCAGTATGGGATGAAGCTAGTATTATGGTTTGGGTGTCCTTAGGAACCCATAAATGTATGTTATTAAATAAAGGTTAATTGGATAAATATGAACAGTTTAATCTATTGCCTTATTTTATTATTTATACAAATGTATACACTGATTCTAACTGGATTTGTTTTAAAAACTGTTGGTGGTGGCCTACTAAGTTTTAATCACACTCTACTCAGGCTGCCTGATCAGTACTTGATTAAATTTCATAGATGTAGGACATGATAAGGGAAAAGGGCCATGTTAGACGACTAATTTAGGATGGAGCATTTTTGAGGGAGCCACACGTGGTTCGGAACCACTTGGGAGTCATTTGTGTTATTATTTTCTAGTTTTATTTTTCTTAACACTTGAGACACACATTAGCATGGATTGTTTTCTACTTCCACAGGATATTATATTTAATGCTTTGATTGTCATTAGTTATTGGTACTATTCTTTGCATTTAGATGTTTCTACTGTTTCATGTTTACTTCCGCTGTTATTTTACTCTGATAAATGAGGGAAGAGTCTCCCCAAGACCAACTTACTAGACTCTCCCTACTAGTCAGAAGCCTCTAGCATATGGGGAGGTACGCCTGAGGTTATGTGGTGAATCGGCTTGGGGCACTGTTGCGTGGCACCTGGGTTGAGATGTTATAGTGCACCTCCATGAGATATTTGGTTTGAATGATAAAATCTTCAAATATTTTTAGTTATGTGATTTTGTGAATCAATGAGGCTATATATAAATATATAAATAAACTCCTAAAATTTCTCCACCAAATCTTTGCTTGATTTCACTCCCAAAGTTATTGTCCGACTTATGGACCAACTTCCATCTCTTTATGTACATGGTTTATTTTATATATTTCGAGATGCATGGGTGTTTTATTCATTTATTATATCTTTTTTTCCTAATGGGTGGTTATTGTTAGTAATTTCATTAATTTTGTGGTGAAAAAGATAAATTTTCTCCCCGCCTCTCTAAAATATTTGAATAAATTCACAATATATAAAAAAACACAATTTTTTATTATGAAATTATTATTCTTTTAATTTTATCCATTTTAAGTAAATAGGTATATTGAAACACACATCATTGTAATTTTAATGGTTTTTAATTGTTTTTAAATAATTTATTTACATGATTTTTAAAATAATATCATATATAACATTTAATATATATATAATATCACTCATATAACAATTATTGATAATAAATATGCACATAATTCTAAACAAAAAACACATGATGATCAAAAAATAATCATTAATGTAATATATCACTCAAAAACAATTAATGATGATCATATACTCCCTTGGTTTGATATATTAATTTTTTGTTCAATATATATGTTCTCAAATAAAATTCATTATTTAAAATATATATAATATCAGTCAAAAAAATAAAAATAGATGTTATAAAAAAATATTAATAAAAATTAAATAATGTATTGGTGTGTATATATATATATAAATATATTTTTATACCTCTATCTAATTATCTCCTACTGTGAGATATCCCCTCCTAGGCCATCATAGGGTTTGGTTTCTTCTGCATTCCGGTAGTGGCGACCCTTTCCCTTAGCTCGGTGCTCAGTTGCTCGACACTATCAGATCAACTTCTGTTATCTCATCCCCATTAGATCGGACTCTTACCACTTTCAATCTTCCAATTAGGTTGTCCGATCGACCCTGTATTTCAGTTCAACTTTCGATCACTTGGTTTTGATGGATAAAAAAAGTTTATCGGCATCCAAATGCCCATCCCCATTAGACCAAATTTCGATTGGCTCCCATAAGATTAGATTTTGATTGCATATCATGTTGCGTGAGCATGATTGGTATTGTGAAAGGGTTTTCTAACATAGGTTCTTCTCACAAAGGGTGAGTCTTGAAAAGGGGGTGCTTACAAAGGGTTGTGATGGTGACAATTTTTCTCACGAAGGGCTGTTCTTGCGACAGTCTTTGATCGCAATGTTTTCTGGTCATGGAGGGTCTGGCTTATGGAGGTTTTTATCAATAAGGGGTGTGATCGCAATGGTTTCTGATCACATAGAGTTAAATTCACAAAGTGTTGCATTCATTAAGGTTTTTCTTGTGAAGGTTCGGTTGTAACTTTTTCCACCCATGAAGAGATGTGCTTGCAAAGGTGCTATGTGGGTTTCCTCTTCATGGTCCATAGACATGGAACTAGACCTGGTGAATCATTGATATAATATTTCATTGGTAGACAAAGAGAAATCGATTATTTCCACATCAAAGAATAAAGACGCCTTTATTTCACATCGTATGTCCCTTCTGATCATCGAGAAATTTATGGAAAAATGATCTTTCAACCAGGGCACCCTAAAAAACACTCTAAAAACATCAGGAGATTGGAGGATGGAATTTATATAAGAGATGTGGGAGAGGGATTTATTGTCTTTGAAATTTTCAATGAAAGAGGTAAAGAAAAGGTCCTCAAAGGTAGACCATGGTCCTTTGACAACCAAATTATTATCATGGAAGACTTAAAAGGTGGTGAAGATATTTAGAATATTAATTTGACATGTTCACCTTTTTGGATATGAATAAAAGGAATTATATTTCATGGTATAACTAAATGAGTGATGCATGAAATTGGTGGACGCATTGGTAAATTTCTGGAATGGGATTGGTCCGATCCAATTAACCGGGGACCCATGGTGTGGATCAGAGCCTAGTTCGATGTTGTACAACCACTAATGAGGGGCATCTTCTTATCAAAATAAGATTCTAACACTTGGATATCATTTCAGTTTGAAAATATTCCAGTTTTATATTTATTCTGTGGATATCTCAAAAAATTAGAAATAGATTTTGGCTCAAAGAAGGAGAATGAACAAGGCAATGACATTACGTAATATAGCCCTTGGCTTTATTCAAAAAACTAAAAAATCAACTTCCATTTCTGAGGTGGAAAAACAAAAGGATCATGAGAGACTTGATAAGGAATTCATTAAGTAGTATGAACAAACTCACAATCACATTATTATGCTTGGGATACACGTTTTTTCTACTGTAAATACTAGGGAGCATCGGGCGAAAGGAGTGCCTTTAGAAAGCACAATGGCCTTGGCAGAATCTAGAGAAAAGCAGAACTACTAGGGGAATGATCTGGCTTTCAACCCAACCTGGGTTTTTCCTGATGTGAAGGATATTTATTTTACACTTTTTGGGCCTCTACCAAAATTCAAGGAACCAACATACCCAGGTTCTGGGTGGGAGAAATATTGTGTATAACCCCTTGATCTAGTTATTATTCTTGATTTTGAGTCTCTATGTGTCCTTTCCTTGGATGGAGAATATATTCTTGGGTTAACATCATCGAGTGATAAAAAAATCATATGTGGAGAAGTATGAGTATATGGAACCGAGGTGGTGATCCAATCAGCACAAATCCAAGTGAGCATAAATGTAGCTTGTAGGAGATTAAAAAGTTTGAGATCCTTCCAAAGAGGTAGAAGTTGGTGGGTGAAAGACAATTTCTTGAATTTACAAAGGTGGATGTGGGTGTGTCCCAATATTTCCTAGAACAATGAAAATCCTATGATGGAACTGTTGGGGTCTTGGAAACCCCCAAATGGTTTGGTCACTCTATCATTAGAGTTCAAAATACTACCCTAACATTGTTTTTGTACTCAAAACTATGTTGGAAAAAATGTATGCTAGTCTCTTGGGTTTGAATATTGGTTTCAATAATATCTTTCCTGTTGGAAGACAGGGGCACTCTGGTGGTCTATGTCTCTTGTGGAAGGAGGAACTTGGAGTTCAGGTTAATAATTTCTCAAGTAATCACATTGCTGTGATAGTTTCTACCCCAAGATCCCCTCCATGGTCTTTTTTTTGGATTTTATGGGTGGATTGGGTGTCAAGATAAACACAAATATTGGAACCTATTGAACCAGGTGCGGGAATCTCTCCCTGGACCTCTACTTGTTAGGGGATATTTTAATGAGGTCCTTCTTCATCATGAAAAAAAGGGGATTCTTGAGGAGTGGTGAGGCTATGTGAGAGTTTAGAAATTCTCTTGTGTTGAATTCTCTTCATGACCTCAGGTTTGCGGACTCTCTGTTTATGTGGAATAGAGGGTGATTGATGGTGAATCATATTACTTAAAGGTTGGATATATTTTTTGTAATAGATGAATGGAAATATCTCTTCCATGCATCCCATATTTCTCACCTTCCTCTAGTATTGTCTAACCACTACCCGATCATTTTTTTTGAAAATACCTCAAGGAGAAATGAGGTTGCCTTTTCATGCTTTTAGATTTTAATGTTTGTGTCTCCAAGACAGGAATTGTGAGAAGGTGGTTCGGTCGTCTTGGTAGGGAATATACCAAAACCTCAAATCCAATATCTTTAATACCATAACTTGTTTATAGAAGTGGATTTTGGTTAGGATTGATAAATTTTAACAGAAGCATTAATTTCGTAGAAAATTGCTTGAAGAGACTCCACTCTTTTATTTGTTGTTACTCTACACTCAAGGATATCTCATCTGTGGAAAAGAATCTAAATGTAGAATTGAGGGAGGAGAGATTTTGGTTTCTAAGGGAAATAGAATCCCATATGAGGGAGGGTGATCGGAATACTAATTTCTTTCCCCAAATAGAATCTTCTAGGATAAGGAAAAAACACATTTCTCGACTTTAGGATCATAATGGGAGGGTTGTTTACAACAACAAGGATATTCAATCCATTATTCTAAATTTTTTCAGCAACCTCTATAAAGAGGAATGTATTGACACTCCTGCTTGTTTTACTAGCTGTATCCCGAATATTGTCTTGGAGGATATGAACCATAAGTTGGAGAGAGATATATCTGAGTATGAAATTCTTGGGTATCTTCCCCTTATTTAATCTATAAAGGCTTCGAGGCCTGATGGGTTTCATGCTATGTTTTTCAAATGATTTTGGCATATCGTTGGTCCTGATGTGGTTGCCCTGATGAAGGAGTTATGGATAGGAATATCACCTCTATATTCCCTAAATGAAACTCTTATTACTCTCATACAAAAACCCAGTGCCCTCAGAAAATCATGGAATTTCAACCTATCAGTTTGTGAAATATTGTTCACAACACTTTTTCTAAGATCTTGGTGGCATGACTTTGGGAGCATCTCCCACTGCTTGTTACTAAAAACCAAAGTTCTTTTGTTCCAAGGAGATCCATTACTGATAATACGGAAACTAAATTTGAATTTTTCCACTCTATATAAAGTCATTCCTCATCCAAAAAAGGTGTCATGGAAACAAAATTGGATATGATGAAAACTTTTGATAGAGTCAAATGGACTTTCCTTGAAATCGTTATCTCAATGTTGGGCTTTGGGATGAAATAGATCTATAATACCAGGAATTATGTTATGACTGTCTCTTTTTGAATTAATATTAATGGGTCCCCTTCAGAGAGCTTTAAACCCTCAAGAGGTTTGTGGTAAGGGGATCCTCTATCGCCTTATCTTTTCATTATGGTGGAAGAAGTATTTTATCACCTCCTCTTAAAAGCAGTGGAACAAGGAATTGCCCATGGTGATAAGGTATATATAAATTCACCCTATCTCCCATCTCTTGTAGATGATAGTCTATTTTTTTCATGTTCTTCCCCCCAATAATGTAATGCAGTGCTGAAAATCATTAATTAGTATGAAAGGGATTTTGGGAAACTTATTAACCCTTTGAAGTCAGAAATTTCATCTAGTAAAGTCATGTTACAAGAAAATAGGGAGTATTTGGAGTGGATGTATGTTTTTACTAGTTGAAAAGAATAATAAATACTTAGGTCTCCCAACCCATGTTGGTAGATCAAAGAAACAATTTTTCGATTCGATTATGGATAGGGTGGATTGTTTGATTTGCTTATGGTCTAGTACGAATATCTCTAAGGCAGGAAAGGAAGTTCTCATCATGTCAATGGCCCAAGCCATCCCATCTTATTCTATGTCATTATTCAAATTTCTAGAAATTCTTATTGATCAAATCCATTATCCGCTTGGAAAATTTTGATGGGGATCTCATGATCGTAAACATAACACTCATTAGGTTTATTGGGAGAAATTGTGTGTTTTAGAATTTTGTGGAGGTATCATCTTTAGGAATCTTAAATGATTTTATGAAACACTTATGGAAAATTAAGGATGATGACTTCTCACAAATCCAAAAGCACTCTTCTCAAAGGTTCTGCATGCAAAATATTTTTCTCATTCAGACTGTTTTCATGCTCAGTTGAGGCCACATCCTAGTTTTATGTGGAGAAGCATTTGGGGTGCACAATCTCTTATTGAAAAAGGCTATGTTTGGATAATTGTTGATGGGAATGATGTTAGTGTTTAAAAATACCCATGGCTGGGAAATGGCATCAACCTAAAGGTTTCCTAAACTGTTGTTCTAGGGTTTGAAAGTGTTAGAGTGTGAGATATGATCAATGGATCACTAGAGGACTATGATCGGGGAAATATTTATAGGTGGTTTAATGAGGTCAATAACCAACTCATTACTAGTATTCCTCTCACTCTAGGAATGGGTAATGATCAGATTTTATGGACTTGGGAATCTTCTGGGAGGTATTTAGTTCCATCAAGTTACAAAATGTGGGTTTATGGATTGGCTCATGTCTTTCCAGATAATAATCAGAAGAGACTCTAACCGCTCACTATTCCACCCAAGGTTATATTTTTTTTGTGGCAGGTCTGCTCTGGTGTACTTCCAACCCATGACCTTTTGGTGAGACATCATCTTATAGAGGGAAACAACTATCATATGTTCCTCGAAGAGGTGGAATGTCATGTGCATGAAATTCTCTACTATTTGGGGGTGGAAGGGATGTGGAAGTAATGTGAATTGTATTTTAAAAATTTATTTGATCCATCCATTAGGTTGGTCCAAAACCTACTTAAATGGGTGTCTTCATTGGAACTGAGAGTGGTGGGGCTGATTTTCACAATTTCTTGGTTAGTTTAGACTAGAAGAAATGAATTCATTTTACAAAAGAAGGTGAACCAAGATCTATATTTGGGTCTATAGGGCCATTGAATGGATGGATTGTTGGAAAGAGAACAATGCAATGCCATATTTGGGTAGTAATCGAAAATAATTGTTGGTATCCTCCCCATAGGGTTTTATCAAAATTAATATAGATGAATCCGTCTCTGCTAATTTGAGGGTTTGTGTTGGATTCATTTCCCATAACAGTAATGGATAGGTCGTGGAAGCTCATTGTAGGTCTTATCAAGAATCCTGGAGTCCTGTGGTGGTGGAGGCATCTGGCATCCTCCATGGAATCCTTCTTACTCATTCCAAAGATTGGATCAATGTGTTGGTGGAATCTTATCGACTTGAAGTGATAACCACCTTATCTAAAAAGGTGGAAGATTCTAATCCTTTTGGCCTTATTTTGAGAAATATATGACTGAAAATTACTTTTTTATTAAAAAAATTTTTTTAGGGAAAAGTGAGAAACCACATACAACCAAAGTAGACTATCGGAACACCCCATCCCAGTATGTGTGCCAACAAAAAACCTTCACCGACACAGGACCCCTCGATAAGTAGTTCCGTGTAGAAGGACAGACACGGAATCGATGGCGAATCCATACCCTCTCAAGCATCCAATTACAAGAGACCTACACCGATGAAGACTTAAGGCTCTAATACCCTTCTATATATAGTCCAAGTAGAGTGCTGAAAACAAGAATAAACTTAACTGCAAAGCTAAATAAAAGGTGACCCGAAGTACCCATTCACTCACACCAACCAAGAAAAACCACCAGCTTAAACAAAGTCTCTAGCAAAAAATTTAATATTACCCGAGTCAGTTTCTCTAAACAGTTTCCATGTTAAGGATGATAAATTTAAGTCCCCTTATTCCAATACCCTCTTCTAAAAAATAGACACTAATTGATCCCAAGACTAAATGTACTCCTCAACACTGATCTTTCCATGGTTGACACCCCCTACCAGAATTGAGTCCTTCCTGTTAATCCAAGAATATTTCTCCTCATTAAGGGACACCTCTAGAGACCTCCCCATAATTTTAGCATCCTCCTCCTCAGTGGCATTGAGCAATAGGACCTGTTCGATCACTTCTTCTTCAGAGCTTAAAAGCAGAACCAAGGACTAAAAATATTACTCCCCTGGCCTTAGGTGGATCAATGAATCCATATCCATCCTTTCATCACTCATCTTATTTGTCGAGCAAGTCTTCAGAGGAGGAGGTAGTGAGGAGTAGTCCTTCCTCCCCTTCCTCATCCTAGAACCCCTAGTGCTCTTCGGTCTTAGAGCCACATCAGTAAAGTGGTTGTGCACACTCTTTTTGGGAACCGTCACACCGACTTTGTCTCCCTCACCAGGAATAGAAAAACAATAATTAAAAATATCCTCTAAAAGGCCTTCAAACCTGTTGCTCAAGGAAACTGATCTTGGCCCCCCTTCCTTCCCACCTCTGTTTGGAACAACCTCGTCCATATCGGACCCCTGCCTCCCCTTGCTCATATCCGCACTACCCACCCATGTCCTCTCAGCCACCGAACCAGAGAGGTCCACCTTCCCTTTATCTGACGTCCGGTCCAAGATTGATTTGTCCCCTTCCTCTAGAATTCCACATGACTCTCCTCAAGCTGTTATTCTCCCCCTTCATCCTATGCACTATAGCTGGAAGAACTCACAAGATCCCTTTTCAGCCTTCTGAACACATCCGCCACGATCGGGTTAACATGGTGTGCTGCCACACTAGTTCCAAGGGTCTCCATACCTACTGCAATGATACCCTCTACCTCAATAACTGTTCGAACCTCCTCCACTGGCCGTAATAAATTTCCCCTAGCCATAACCTCTTCACCCGCTGTATACAGACCCGAGATCGTTGTCTCACCAACCAGTGGAACCTTTTCATTTCCACTATCCACCATCCGAGTCATGTCCTACCCATCCCTAAGGTAATCATCCATCAATTGTGAGCCAAAGCCCCTACCCGCCGATGATTCAGGCCTCCGCCAGTAGAAATCAGAAGCATTCCCCAACCACTTACATGATAAACAAAACTCTATCCAGCTCTCATAGATTACTCTCTACCTGCACCTATATTATTCTCCAATCGTAATCCAAACATAATCAAATGGAACCCTAGACACATCCATATCTATGCATATCCTAGGGAAAACCAGGTGACAGACCGCTGCCATTCTGATATCCGAACAAAGATACATGCCGAGTAGATTGCCGAGCATTCAGATAATTGAGGGGTTTTTGAAAAGTCAATGGAAGGTTGGGGAAACTAACCCAAATCACCATGGACAGAGAGTATCAATTCATGTGGAAATCGAATGACCACCGGAATAAGAAAAAATGACATCCATTGCAGTTCCGGGGTGCGTTCGACCGGGCGCAGATGAGGTCCTCCTCTGATGAGAACCGGATCATAATATGATGATTATCAAGTAGCCCCACCTTTTCCCACTCCTAGAGATCCCAGGTGTCGAAGACGAACCTATCAAAGGAATCGACCAATGGACTTCGCATCTTGAACCTTGCGATCAGGGTAAACTTCAGAAGCGCAGAGGCTTCAGTGAACTCCGAAGTTGAAATATGGAGATTCGGACAGCCATCAATGAGCTCCGGAACCTTTAGGCCTAACTCATCTTTTGGGAATGGCAGAAGATGGTCAGGGTTTGAGAAGGTACGAAAAGGGGGCACCTCATTCCTTAAGAGAAAGGAAGATCCCTCCCCCACAGAGGGGGGGGGGGGGAACCGGTGCGACCACCGTCGTCGTCACCAAAGGAGATGAGCCTCTCTAGGGTTCCCGCCTCTCTCTGTCATACTTACAAATTTTGAGAAATATATGGTCCTTGACCAAAGTTTAACTGATTAGAAATTTTCATTTATCTGATGAGGGGGTAATATGGATGCTCATTGTTTGGCATGCTATGGGAAATCATATGGTGATCATTATTGGGTTTAATCTTTCCCTGATTAGATTTTTAGGTATGGTTTGATTGATCAGTACTATATCATCTCTTTTATCTAAAAAAACATTTCTATGTAAAACTATATATAGTTGTTAATATATATTATAATGTACATAAATATATATTAATTTAATTATAAATTTAATATATAATAGTAAATATTTTTATGCAATGTATAAGTATATATATATATATGTTTATGTAAAAATATACATAGTTTATATATATATATTATAATTTATATAAATATATATTAATATAATTATGAACAACTACATATTTAATTTTAACACCAAATATTTTGATGAAAAAAGAATTTATAGTTTAAAAACTCATGTGTGAAAATAAATTTGGATATTATTTTTTCAAATTAAAATAAAATATATATAGTAAATAATGTATTTATAAATTTTAAAAATAAAAAAAGGAAGTAACGCAAAATTAATTGTCACTCTTTCTCACAGATCCAAATGAAACTATTCTTGTAAAAAAACCTTAGACCCAATTAAAAAAAACAACCCATTCACAAATAATTTCCCAATAAAATATCCATGAAAATTAAATGGAAAAAATAAATATGATGATAATATACATTTAGAGATTCAAGGTCATATCCAAGTTGGGATCATCATATTTTGGTCATAGAGACGCATCTTCAAGGCCACCTCCGGGGACGCCACCGTCGTTTTCATCGGTGTCCTCCATAGTCAAGCACACAAACACCATTAGAGAAACTTCAGTACTGACCCTATACATACTTCCACTCCCATGGGCCTAATAGAATGGCCCATGGATGATCTAATCACCGATACCCTCCATTATCAGTTTTTTCAAAGTCGGTGACTCTGAGGGGTTGCTGATTATTCCAAATCCGGTGCACGTGCAGTCGTGGAAGAAGTTGTGCGTGACTATAGTGGCAAGCCACATTTCATATGAGGTATTTTGGAAAAACAACTCCATACATAATTATAGAGAATTATTGAAGGTGGTATAGTGAGATAGATAGATGAGGAAGTCAGGGTGGGGGCTGCCGGTGGAGGAGTTGGTCCCATAGGAGTTGAGAATGGGGTTTGTCTCTTTTTGACCTTTGGCTTATGACCTCTCATTCCTGTGCACATTCTTGTGGCCTCACAGTTCCTTGGAAGAGATGAATTCCTTTCGAAATAAGTTGCAGGTGAACATCCTTTCCCCTCGATTGGTATCTTCCGACGAATCGTCGACCGATGTTAAATCGTCCCTCAACCCATCTAATAGGTAGACCCCCTCCATGGATACACCATTATCGTCATCCTTTTTTCATTGAATCCTAGGAGTAGGTTTAGTTCAGGAGATATGGGTTTCTTCCCCTCCCTCTCTACTTCCATTCTGGGGCTCTCCATCCCCTCTGACTCCACCAAGGTTCTGGAGGCGTGCCCAGATAGGCATGATTCCGACATTTCCATGCTAAGCGTGCTGCATGCATCGCTTCTATGTGCCTCTATGAGATATTTGGTTTTAATGATGAAATCTTCCAATATTTTTAGTGCATTAAGGAGGCTATATATATATACATAAAATCCTGAAATTACTCTACCAAATCTTGGCTTGATTGCACTACCAAAGTTATTGTTCGGCTTATGGATCATCTTCCATATCTTTATGTACATGGTTTATTTTATATATCTTGATATACATGGGTGTGTTCTTCATTTATTCTATTTTTTTTATAATGGGTGGTTCTTGTTAGTAATTTCATTAATGTTGTGGCGGAAATGATAATACTTCTCCCTGCCTCTCCAAAAAATGTCAATAAATTAATAATATATAAAAAACTTGTTTTTTATTATGTATTTATTATTATTTTAATATCATTCATTTTATGTAAATAGGTATCTTGAAACACCCATCTTTGTGAGTTTACTGGGGTTTTTAATTTTTTTAAATAATTTATTTACATGTTTTTTTAAATAATATCATATATAACAATTAATATATATATAATATCACTCATATAACAATTATTGATAATACATATGCACATAATTCTTGTCAATATACACATTATGATTAAAAAATAATCATTAATGTAATATATCACTAAAAAAAATAATGATGAGCATATACTCCCGCGAGTCGATATATTAATTCTTTTGGTCAATATATATGTTCTCAAAAAAAAATTCAATATTTAAAATGTATATAAGACCAGTAAAAATATATATAAATATGAGTTATAAAAAAATATTAATAAAAATTAAATAATTTATTGGTGTATATATATATATGTAAAAATATATATAGTTGTTAATATATATTATAATGTATATAAAAATATTTTAATTTAATTATAAATTAAATATTTAATACTAAATATTTTTATGTAATGTACGAGTAAATATATAGCTATGTTTATGTTTGATAGAAGGTCAAATAGAAGAAGTCATATAATGATGATATTCTAGTTTGGGAACCTTCTCAAAATGGCATGCTTGATTCTAAGAGTTACTACAAACACTGCTTTTCCAATTCTGATGAAAATATATGTTGGATAAATAACTTCAAAAAATATTGGATAAAACCATCTCATTTCACTCTTATTTGGAGAATAATGCACCAAAAAATTCCCACTAATTGTTGTCTTCAATCCTATGGTTTTAATCTTTGCTCAAAATGTAGAATGTGTAATCAGCATCGGGAAGACATAAATCATCTTTTTTATCCTATGATACTACTACTTCTCTTTGGCATTACATTTTTGATTTTTTTGAGTGCAGATGGATTTTGGACAGTTTCATTTTTTCTCAACTTAAAAGGACGGTAGAGTTCTAGAGATCTTCACAGATTAGAAACTTATTTCTCACTACTGTTGTGGAGCTACTCCATGTCCTTTGGTATGGTAGAAATGATTTCATTTTTAACAATAACTTGTTTACATTAAATTCAGGTAAAACAAGGATTCTTCTTTCCATTAAAGAGGCCACTTTGATCCAAAAGAATCACTACGACAACTCTGTGAAAGATCTTGAGACTCTTCGCCATATTGGAGTTCATGGAATCTATCCAAATCCGAACTACACTATTGAAGTTTTTTGGCAAGCTCCTCCTCCTGGATAGATCAAAGTCAATGTTGACGGAGCCTCAAAGGGAAATCCAGGCCTTTCGGGCTGTGGTGGTGTCTTTCGAGACCATATTGTTCAAATCTTAGGATGTTTTTATGGAAGCTACGACATTGCATCGACCTTAGAGGTGGAAATGATGGGTGTCATCCATGCCATCTCTTTTGCCAAGAAATTCGACCGGAGCAACATTTGTATAGAAAGTGACTCAACTACTATTGTGCAAGCCATCTGGAGTGGTGTTACTCACCTTGCGTGGTCCCTCACCCCCAGATGGATGGACTACCGGTACTCTCTCAGAAGCCTCAATTTCATTGTCATGCACACTTATCGTGAAGCCAACATGATCGCTGACGGTCTTGCCAACAAGGGAGTTCCTCATGATGTCATCTAGAGGGATGACCTCCCTCATAATCTTCTCCCCTTTTTTTAGAGATACTAAAAAACTTTCTTATTTTCATCTTATGTAATATTGCTATGTACTATTTCTTGATTTAATAAATTTCATTGTTTTGGTCTTTGAATAGAACACAACCATGAAAAAAATATCTATTCTTATGTAAAAATATATATAGTTTATATATATATATTATAATGTATATAAATATATATTAATATAATTACAAACAACTTCATATTTAATTTCAACACCAAATTTTTTTATGCAAAAGGAATTAGTAGTTATAAAAACCCATGTGTGAAAATATATTTGGATATTATGTTTTTGAATTAAAATTAAATATAATGTAAATAATGTATTTATAAATATATATTTTTTTTAAAAAAGATGTAACACCAAATTAATTTCCACCGTTGTTTTCATCGGTTTCCTCCATAGTTGAGTGCATGACCACCATCGGAGAAACTCCACTGCCGACCCCGTGGTTACTTGTACTCCCATGGAACATATTGAACAATCTGGGGATGATTGGAGCACCGAGACCCTCCATTCCTAGTTTTCTCAGAGGCAATGACTGCGAGGGTTTGCCGATTATTGAAAATCTGGTGCACACACGGTTGTGGCTGAAGTAGTGCCCGACTGCGGTGGCCAGCCACAACGCGTATGATGGATTTCATAATACCACTTCCATATGTAATTACAAAGAATTATTTAAGGTAGTATAGTGGGGGAGAGAGACAGGGAAGGCGTGGTGGGGGTAGCAGATGGAGGATTCAGTCCCATAAGCGGTGAAGACTAGGGTCATCTCATTCCTATGTTTTCCCCATGCCCTCTCATTACTGTTCATTTTTTGGTGGCCTCCTAGTGCCTAGAAAGTGATTAATTCCTTTCAATATAAGTTTTAGGAGAACATCCTCTCTCGAAAGTTGGTATCGTCTGGAGACTCACTGGCCAGTGCTGAATCATCCATCTACTCGTCTCTCAGGAAGAACCCCTCCGTGGATATACTATTCATGTCATCCCTTTTTTCATTGAATCATAGGAGGAGGTTTAGTTTGGGAGACAAGGATTTATTCCCCTCCCTCTCTAATTCCATTCCAGGGCTCTCCGTCCCCTCCTGTTGGGGCGCAGCAGAGATGCGGGGTATCTCAAACACACAAAACGGAATAAAAACAGATGAACACAAGATTTTTACGTGGTTCGGCGAGTTTCCTACATCCACGAGAAACAGGGCATCACTTTTATTTCTATCCTCTACGGATCTCGTCGGAGGATTAAAACACACACCATACACCCTTCTATTTATAAAGAAAACAGATTCTGCTATGTCAAAGGTTGGTGCATCAACTCTTTGAAGTTTCTCCTACCGGCTACTGTCCATCATGCTGCCCACCAAATCAAGGAGACTCCCGCAGCCGCCTCCTACAATCATCTGGATAGATGCTGCCGCCAAAGAGGACTCTCCCAATTGGGAGTGGTCCCCACAAATCTTCCTCTCACGACCAATTTGGGGTAGAATCTTGACTTGAAATCTCCTTGAAGGTTTCGAAAACTTCATCAGCAAATCGAACATGCTTCTTCACGCCAGATGACGTGGAACTTCCACCATCTTCAGTCAATCTCGGGCTGACTGCGGTCCCCATCAAATGATATAGACCTTGGGACTCTTTCCTAGTAAACTTCGTTGCATCCCCACGTGATACTTTCAACACTCCACCTGCTATGGAAATATTGAACCCTTTTTCATCGAGTCTACTCAATGATAACAGGTTCCGTCTCATCCTCGGAACAAATTTCACGTCAGCCAGTTTATGGACTCTTCCATCAGGTGTCTTCAATTTCACTGTCCCGACTCCTCGAACCTCGCATGTTGACCCATCACCAAGTCTCACCGAGTCTCGCACCTAGTGAGAAGTATCAAATGTATCTCTCGTCGTACATATGTGTGCCGAGATCCCTGAATCCAGAACCCATCCATCATCCTTTGGATTTTGAGCCCGCTCGTTCTTCCTTCTTAGAAAACGACATTCCCACTTCATGTGCCCGTATCTTTTGCAGTAATGACACTGCACTTCTCCCCAATCAACTCGCTCATCTGAGTGCATGCTTCCCATTGTCACGCAGATTTCATCATCTTTATATAATCCTGTGATGTTCACATCCTCCTCTTCAACTTTCTTCTTCCCACCAAAGTACCTTTTGCGTTCTCCATAATCACTTTTATAGTGACCCTTCTTCTCTCACCAGAAACACATGATTTATCTAGGATCACGTCCTCTGAATTTTTTCCGCCATTCATTACCTACTGACTGTCGATGTCAGCTCCTCCCATGATGATCATCTCGCATCACCATTATTTTCTCGCCTAAATGCGTCGAAGGTCTTCGGAATGCCTCCGAATCTTGAAGCGACACCATCACATCATCCAACTTCAATGTCTCCTTCCCCATGAGCAATTCAGTCACAAGCCCATCAAATGAGCTTGGTAGTAATGAAAAAATAAAAAGCGCTTTATCTTCCTCTCCAACTTTCACACCGAGCCCCAACAATTGCGTCAGGATCTTGTTGAATTCATTAGTGTGATCCAACAAATTCGCTCCCTCATCCATGCGCAACTGGTACAATTTCTTCTTTAGGAACAACTTTTTGGTGAGCGACTTCGCCATATACAGCTGCTCCAACTTCTTCCAGATCTCCTTCGGTGATGTCTTGTCCAACAATGAGTATTTTACCTCATTCACCAGACATCTCCGAATTGTGCTGACGACCCGCATCTTGATCTCTTCCCAATCATTAGCAATAGTTGTCTCGGGCTTTTCTCCGATCAACGGTCTGATCATGCCCTGCTGCACCAAAATATCCTTCACCGTGCTTTGTCACAAGACGAAATTATTTCGACCATCGAACTTCTCGCTATCAAATCTTGGTAGTGCTCCACCACCCGTCATCGTCGTTGTCGCAAAACGCGATCACCACCGTCAATTTCGCACCCCTCTATAACCACTTGATATAGTTTTAATTTCGAAAAAATAACCATACGAATGCATCCGGAACGGTCGAAATAGTCGGAATCGACTCCTGGATCTCCGAAATCAAACACCAATTGACCGAGATATGGTCAAAACACGTTCAACGGTCCAGATCACCCGCTGACGTGGCGCTGACGTGGCACGCTGGAGTTCTTGCCAGAAACTCACCGGAATTGTCATTGGCGGCATGAACAGTGGCGTCTTCTCTGGCACGGGGTTACTATCTCCCATCAGTTTGACGGAACTTTGACCGGCCATATCTCCCTTTTTTAGCTCCGTTTTCAACGCCGCTTGCGCCGTCAGAATCGTCTCGCCAACCTCTTCACGGATCTGGCCTCGGAAAAATTTTCCGACCACTTTCAATTTTCCGGCCACCAGAAAAATTTTCCATCGCCTTGCTGGTTCACCTCTGTTCGCTCTACCTCGCCTCTGATACCACTTGTTGGGGCGCAGCGGAGATGCGTGGTATCTCAAACACACAAAACGGAATAAAAACGGATCAACACAGGATTTTTACGTGGTTCAGCGAGTTGCCTACATCCACGAGAAACAGGGCATCACTTTTATTTCTATCCTCTCCGGATCTCATCGGAGGATTAAAAAACACACCATACAACCTTCTGTTTATAAAGAAAATAGATTCTGCAATGTCAAGGGTTGGTACATCAACCCTTTGAAGTTTCTCCCACCGGCTGCTGTCCATCATGCTGCCCACCAAATCAAGGAGACTCCCGCAACCGTCTCCTACAACCATCTGGATAGATGCTGCCACCAAAGAGGGATCTCCCAATTGGGAGTGGTCCCCAAACCTCCAATTCCACTGAGGTTCTGGAGGCGTGCTCCAACATGCGCGATTCTGACATGTCCATGCCAAACGTGCTGCATGCATCAGTTCTGTGCACCTCCTTGTGATATTTTGATTTAATTATGAAATATTCCAATCTTTTAAGTGATGTGATTTTTTGCATCAAAGAGGATATATATATATATACATAAACTTTAAAAAATACTCCACAAAATATTGTCTTGATTGCACTCCCAAAGTTATTGTCCGGCTTATGGTCTGGCTTCCATCTCTTTATGTACATGGTTTATTTTATATATTTTGATATACATGGGCATGTTCTTCATTTATTCAAATATTTTTTATGTAATGGGTGGTTCTTTTTATTAATTTCATTAATTTTGTGGAAAAAAAGATAACCCTACCTCTCCAAAAGATGTGAATAAATTCAAAATATATAAAAAACACAATTTTTATTGTGAAATTATTATTCTATTAATATAATCCATTTTAAGTAAATTTGTATCGTGAAACACCCATCTTTGTGAGTTTAATAGGTTTTTAATTGTTTTTTAAAGAATTTATTTACATGTTTTTTAAAATAATATCATATATAACATTTAAAATATATATAATATCACTCATATAAAAATTATTGACAATAATTATGCACATAATTCTAGTCAGCATACACATTATGATCGAAAAATAAACATTAATGTAATATATCACTAAAAAACAATAAATGATGATCATATATTCTCGCGGGTTGATATATTAATTCTTCTGGTCAATATATATGTTCTCAAATAGAATTAAATATTATATATATATATATATATAATTCCAATCAGTTAAAAAATATATTCTTGTTTTTCGAGAGTGAAATTAGCTATAATATTTTCTAAACAATAATATCTTACTAATAATAAAATAAATGTTATGAAATAAAATAAAATATGTGATTATTAATATATTAATACACAGGACATACACATATTATATTCTTATATATATATATATATAATCTTAATTTGTATATATATATATGTGTATGTATATTTATGTGTTTGTGTATATATGTATCACTACTAAAGAATCATATAAATTCAACCGTACACTTTTTCATTACTAAAAAATCTTTAACAAAAATACTCTTTATCATCATTTTTTTCATGTTAATAAACACTAGTAGTAAAACATTCTGTAGGGACCTCTAAAATCTATTGTTAAAGGCTAATAGAAACCACCTTGGCGATGCTTTAGGCATGTTGTTGTTGCATATGGCGGATTCTATAGACTAGCCTATAGCGACCACCATTTGGCGATCACTATAGACTGACACCATTAGTTACCACCATATGGTGGGCGTTATAATTTTTTTTAAAAAAATTCACAGTTAAATTTGAAAAAAAACCATATTTCAAAAAATACAATAACTTTTTCCAAAAATATGTAAATCCAAATGTCCATAAATCTTTTGGCCTCATTATCTTCCAAGATCCACCCCCATCATCAAATAATACTATATTATTGAATTTAATAAAATAATTAGTGTAGTGAAAAATATGAAAAATAATAATTGAAATGGAATAAAATATTTAAATTAAAACTTAATACAACAAACCAAAGTTATTTTATTATGAAAATATATAAATAATTTTTAATCATTTTTTATAAAATTTAAAACTGCTTATTTGGAAGTTCCAAATAGACCATGCATTGGAACGACGCGTCGTCTAATTGTATATGTGACGAATAATAAAAATATAGTTTTCTTGAGATTTCAAGTCATTCGTAGGTTGTTTTATATATATCTGACCGTTAAACACACGATTTGGTGTTTTATGACACTAAAAATGTATTTTCCATCATCTGAGGAAAACAATACATCCGATTGACGTACCATATACTTTCCCATTTCAAAATTCACTCAATG
Source organism: Viscum album (assembly GCA_963277665.1). Lineage (NCBI taxonomy): Eukaryota > Viridiplantae > Streptophyta > Magnoliopsida > Santalales > Viscaceae > Viscum > Viscum album. The sequence continues at coordinate 816,024,706 of OY728127.1, forward strand.
ATTATTATCGTACGATTTCAAGATATTCAGAGTTTGTTCAATTGGTTTTGACCCCCTCATGTTTTTAAAGGGCGTCAATCCTTTAAAAACTACATATTCATGTTGGGTGCCTCCTCAAATGGTGCTCGCATGGTTTCTATATTAATGAGGTGTTTTTAACATGGGTCAAGCCTATGTGAATTAATTCACTCGAAGAAGTGTTTTTGACTTGGATATTTTTACTTTTTTTGGGCGCATCCTCAAATGGTGCCTATAGAGTTTCTCTATTAATGAGGTGTTTTTAATGTGGGTCAAGACCATATGAGTTAATTCACACGGAGAAAATTTTTTGACATAGAGAATTTTCCTTATAAAAAGAGTCAATACCATGGCTTTTTAACATATAGAAAATATAAGGGTAAGATTCATTTGGTGATCACCTTTGTTCGATGATCATTTTTCTCTGGTCTCCAACTTCGATCCAATGTTTTTATCTGAGTGTTACTTTTGAGATCCCTTATATTTTTGGGGAGTCTCTACTATGTACATTCTCATTTTAGTAGATCCATCTTTCTAGACTAGGTAATATGGTTTTTCCCTTTTGGATTTTCCTTGTAAAAATTTCTATGTCAACATTTATTTTTTGGATCGCTGCACATCTGCTATTGTTTGGAGGGAAAGAAATTTATTTCCACTGCATGTTCTCTTTTCTATTGTTTTCAAATTCATCATTTTTTTTGTATTTCCCAACATATGGTATTAAAGGTTTTTTTTTTATTTCATATTTATTATGGAATGTAATTATATTCAGATGATTTTCTTGAATGACACCAACTACCATATGTGGTGACTAAAAATGAAGGATCTAATTTTTATCAAGCAAGTGAATCTTTCAGTGTTTAGTACACAGAATACAGAAAGGATGTCATATGAAGAATGGGATTTTGAGCATGAGATGTTTTGTGGTTTCATTTTCCAATGGGTTGAAGAAAATGTGATGGACCACATTGTCAACATCTCTCCTGCCAGAACTTTGTGTGAGAATCTTGAGATGACCTATACTTCCAAGACAGGAAAAAATAAAATTTTTCTTCTCAAACAAATGATGAATTTGAGGTACAAAGAAGGTACATCTATTTTTTATTATTTCAATGAATATCAGGTATTTTTATATCAATTGTCTGGCATGGGTATCAATTTTGAATATGAGGTTTTAGATCTTTTTTTGCTTAACACTTTACCCGATTCTTGGGATAATTTACATATTACTATAACTGGTTTTGCTCCTAATGGAACTGTGACAATTAGTTTTGTTAATTCTATTATTTTAAATGAAGATTTATAGAGACATACTTAGGAGAAATATTTTTTATATCTTTTAGTCATAGAGAATAGAGGATAAGCTAGGATTAAGGATAGAGCATTCGAGGTAAGAGCAAAGGTAGAAGCAAATCTAGGTCAAAGGAGAGAGAATTTTAATTTCATCATTGTGGTAAGAAGGGTAATGTTAAGAAGTTTTGTTATTAGTTTAAAAGAGAGAATAAAATGAAGGAAAATATGTAGAAGAAAAATAAATATGGAGATGATAATGTCACTGCTGCTACAAGGGTGATCTTGTTATTATTTATGACTCCATTAATATTTCTTCGGATGATTCTTTTTGGGTTGTTGACAATGGTGCCTATTTTCATGTAACATCAAAGGAATTATTTACATCTTATAACCTAGGTAATATTGGGATTTTGAATATGGATAAATATGGTCATGATGATGTTATAGGTATTGAGACCGTTTGTTTAGAGTCCAGCACATGAAGTAAACCGATTTTTAAGAATGTTTGACATGTGTTGGAGGTTTTCTTGAATCTTATTTCTACCAGCATTATTGATGATGAAGGATTTATCTATAATTTTAGTGATTTTAAATGGAATATTTCAAATGGTTCTTTGATTATGTCTTGAGGGAATAATTATTCAGGTCTGTACGAGACTAGATCTTCTATTTATTATAATACTCCTTGCATTGTTGAGTAGAGTGTTTCATCCATGTTATGGAAAAAAAGGCTCATTAAAATTATTAATATGGGTCTTGGATGTTTTTCCAAGAGAAATCTTCTTCCAAATTTGAAGAGTGTCAAATTGGACACATGTGATCGCTGTATAGCCAAAAAATAGAGCAGAGTGAGTTTCAACAGTCATCCTCTGCACATAAAGTCCTATGTACTTAAATTAGTACATTCTAAAATTTGTGGTCCTTTGAAATATAAGATCTTTAGTGGAGGTAATTATTTTGTAAAATTTATTGATGAATACTCACGTAAGATTTGGGTTTAGGTTTTGAATGCCAAAATTTAGGTGTTTAGTGTTTTTAATCAATTTCAGGTTTCTGCGGAGAGGAAATATGGTAAGAAATTGGAATGTATTTACACAGAAAATAGGGGGGAGTATTGTGGTCCATTTGATTACAATTGCAGGAAGGAAGGTATTCTATATTAGAAGACACCTCCCAAGACACATCAACTGAATGGTGTAGCTAAGCGGATGAACAAGACTTTGTTGGAAAGAGTTCGTTGTATGATTTTGGAAGAAAAGTTTCCTGGACATTTTTGGGGTGAGGATTTACATACTAATACTTATATTATATATTTTCACTTGTGGTTACTTTGAAAATATACACCCCAAAAAGTTTTGGTATGGAAAAGAGATCAGGTACAATAAATTATGTCTTTTTGGTTGCAAGGATTTTCTTCACATTCTTAGAGATAAGAGATCCAAGCTGGATGGTAAGACACACTACTATATTTTTTGGCTATGGACACAATGAGTTTGGGTACAGGTTCTATGATCCTACTTTGAAGAAACTTTTCAGAAGCCATGATGAGGTTTTTAAAGAGGAGCAGAGTATTAATGACATTGATATGGGAGAAAAATATACTTCTCCAACTTCTGATGGTTTTCCCAATCTTAATCCAGGTTATGATTCACATTTACATCATATCGTTGATTCTGATGATCAAATTGATGTATAGAATGATACTCAGGGTGAATAGGATGGAGTTTATGTTTCCAATGAACCCTGTTTTTCTTATGATCAAGTTCTAGGGGTTATTAATGATCCCATAGTTCCACTCTATAGGTCATCTCGGCATCATACCATTTCTAATATGTATTCACTTGATGAGTATGTGCTCCTCGCTGATGGGGGAGAACCATAATCTTTTGATGAGGTGATGGAAATTGAATATAAGGATAGATGGCTTGTGGAAATGGATGACGAGATGACATCATTTCATGAAAACCATACTTTTGAGCTGGTGAAGTTACCAAAAGGTAAGAGAGATTTGTAAAATCGATGGATTTATCAGATTAAAAATGAAGAATAAAATTTTCTTCCACAATACATGGCATGGGTAGTTTTCAAAGGCTTTCTTCTGATGAAAGTTATTGATTTTGATGAGATTTTACCTATTGTAAAAATGTATTCTATTCAGGTTGTTCTTGGTTTGGATGCTAGTTTGGATATGCAGATTGATGTAAAGACAAATTTCCTCCATGGATATTTAGAGGAGGAGATTTATATGGAGCATCTAGAGGATTTTGTTGAAACAGGTAAAGAAAATCATGTCTTCAAGTTTAAGAAGAGTTTGTATGGTTTGAAGCAAGCTCCAAGGTAGTTGTATAAGAAGTTTGAATCTGTCATTTTTCATCAGGGTTTCATGAATACATCTTCTGATCATTGTGTGTTTGTTCATATATTTACTAATGATGATTTTATTAAACTATTTCTTTATGTTGACGATATGATTATTGTTGGCCATAATGCCTCTAGAATAGATATATTAAAGAAAGATCTTTTTTCAATATTTTGTGATTAAAGACTTGGGGCCAATGCGACAGATTCTTGGCATGATGATCTCCCATGACAGGAAGGACATGAAATTGTAGTTATATTTGGAGATATATATTGGGAAGGTTCTTTATAGATTTTATATAGTTAGATATAAAGTGGATAATACTAATCTTGATTTACATTTTAAGCTCAGTACAAGTCAATCACCGTCTACTGATTAATATAGAGAGAAGAGATGCAACACATACCTTATTAATCTATTGTTGGTTGTTTGATGTATACAATGGTATATACTAGACCTGATATGGATCATGAATTTGGTGTGGTCAATCATTTTCTATCTAATATAGGTAGATATAATTGAAGATTAGTGAAGTATATACTTATTTATCTTTGTGGTACTTCTGATATGAGATTGTGTTTTGGAAAAGGGGAACTTATGATTTTTGGCATTACATATTCAGATATGGTAGGAGATATCAATTCGAGGAAGTCTATTACAAGCTATTTGATCACTTTTGTAGGGGAGCAGTATCATGGAATTCTAGGTTACAGAGAGTGTTTCTTTATCTACCACAAAGAGAGAGTTTATTATAGATATAGATGCATAAAAAGAATTGTTTTGGATGAAAAATTTTATTCAATAGCTTAATTTTAGTCAGGATAGGTATGTTTTATTTTGTGATAGTCACAGTGCTATTTTTTTGGGAAAGAATTCCACTATTCATGGAAGTTTGAAACATATCGATGTTCTATATCATTGTATCCTAAATATCCTTGATTAGATATAGTTAGAGCTTGATAATATCCACACTGATGAAAAAGGGTCAGACATTTTGACCAAGAGTTTACCCAAACGAAAAATTTGAGACTTTCTGACTGATAGCATGGTTGGCGATGATCCCCACTTGAGTGGGAGGGGGAGTTTGTCGGGAGCCTCCTCAAATGGTTCCCACACAATTTCTATATTAATGAGGTGTTTTTAATTTGGGTCAAGACCATGTGAGTTAATTCAAATGAAGACACATTTTGATGTGAACATTTTTCCTTATAAAAGGAGGCAATGTCAAGGATTTTCAACACACCGAAAATACAAAGAGCAGATTCATTTGGTGATCACCTTTATTCGACGATAATTCTTCTCTGGTCTCCAAATTTGATCCACTATTTTATCTGCGTATAACTTTTGAGATCCCTTCCATTTTTTGGGCAGTCTCTACCGTGTACCTCTTCATTTTAGTAGATCCTTCTTTATGGACTAGGTCTTGTAGTTTTTCCCTTTTGAGTTTTTCACGTAAAAATTTCAGTGTCAAAATTTATTTCTCTACACATTTATTTTTTGGGTCACTGCACATCTTCTTTTTTTAGAGGGGGATAAATTTATTTCCACCGTGTGTTCTATTTTTTATTGTTTGCGCGTTCGTCATTTTTCCATATTTCCCAACAATTCAGTCATTCTGAATAGACCGTACATTTGATTGATATCCCATCTCCTCATACAAATCACAAATAATAATTATATGGGCTTCCTATGATTTCATGTCATTTCAAGGTCCTTTTCTATTGATCTGACCGTAAATGTGTGTTTTGGTGTTTTGTGACACAAAAATTGCATTTATGGTCCTCTTGTAAAAACACTGGCTCGAATTGACATTCTATACACTTGATAATTTCACAATTTACTCTATAGTTGTTTTTTTTGATTTCACAAAATTCGAATGCCATTAATTTGGGTTTGACCTCGAGATGCACCTTTTTAAAGGGCGTAAATATTTTAAAAACCACATATCCGGTCATCCCAGACAGACTACTCATCCGATTGACACGTTTTCTACTTGTACACATCACGAATAATAATAATATGATTGTATTATGATTTCAATTCATTCCGATATCTTTTGATATATATATGATCATTAAATGCATGTTCTGATGTTTTATGACACTAAAATTACAATTTTCATCATCCCCAGCAAACGACAGTTCCGAATGATGTACCATCTACTCGAGCATTTCAAAGTTCACTCTACGATCATTGTCCTATGATTTCATGGAATTCAAAGGACGTTCAGTTAATTTTGACCCCTGACTATTTTTAAAGGGTGTCAAACCACTACCACAGTTCTAGGCAAGTGATGCGCTGACTTTTATCAGTGCTAAGTTAAAATACCTCATAAAAGCCACACCCTTATCAGTGCTAGCTCAAATCAGTAAAAAAGGTAACCTTTATCAGTGCTAAAACAAGCACCGATAAAGGTGTACCCTTTATAATCGCTTTTTTTAGCACATATAAAGGGTATATTTATCAGTGTTAAAAATATCACTCATAATAGTTTTTTAAAAAATATATTAATTTGTTAAAAATTATTATATTTATATTCAAAAATATTGTTTATTAATAGATATTAATTAAAAAACACATGTTTATAATTAATATAAATATGATATTTTATAATATATATATTTTAATAATTCAAATATATACATATATATAATGATTTAAAAAATGTATTTATAAGTTTATAAATAAATAGATATATATTTAAATATTTATAAAACTATAATATTTTTTTAAAAGATAAAAATATTTATTATATTTATAATTATATATAAATATTTTTTAAATATATTTATTTATAATTATATATATATATATATATATTTAAATAAATATATGTCTTCAGTGAATATATATATATATATTTATATATCATGAGAAAATGATGATATTGATGGTCGCTATTTATTTTTATATATGTTGTGTGAGTATAATTTATCCTATGTGATCATAAAGTTTATTTAGGGACGTGTTGCTCTCATAATACTTATAAAATTACAATAAGTATATTTAAATAATAAATTTATTTATTAAATTTATAATTATAAAATTTTAATTATATAGAAATGATTTTTAAATTTATTTATTTATAGTAATTATTATAACTATATATATGTATTTAAATAATTATAAAATTACAATAAATACATTTATTATAATTTTATAAATAATATATTAATATATTAATATACATACATACATATATAAATTTATTTATAATTATATACAAATATTTATAAATATATTTATTTATAACTATATACAAATATTTATAAATATATTTATTTATAATTGTAATTATAAATAAATAAATAAATATATATATATTTAGAAAAGTATAAAATTATAGAAAATATATTTATAGTAATTAAAATTTTATAAATATATATAATTATAAAAAAATATTTATAAATATATAAAAAAATTTATACATATATACAAGTATTTATAATTATAATTATAAATAATATATATAAGTAAATAATTATAAAATTATAATAAATATGTTTATTATATTTATAATTATAATTATAAATAAAAATATATTTATTTATAGTCATAAATATAAATAACTAAATATATATTTAAATACTTATGAAATTAATATAAATATTATATATGTATATATTATAATTTCATAATTATTTAAATAAATAAATATTTATTTATATTTATAAGTATAAATAAATAAATAAATATTTAAATAATTATGAAATTATAATAAATATATATAATAAATATATTTATATTAATTTCGTAAATATTTATATATATATATATACTTATTTATATTTATGACTATAAATAAATATATTTTTATTTACAATTATAATTATAAATATAATAAATTTATTTTTTATAATTTTATAATTAAAAATAATTTATTAACATTAGGTCTTTATCAACACTTTTTTAGCGCTAATAAAGATAACCTTTTATCAATTCTAGAAAACTGCTGATAAAGAAATGTTTTATCAGGGCTATATGTTTTGTGCTGATAAAGGAATGTTTGATGAGAGATTTTTTTAGCATTGATAAAGGTCCATTCACTACTAGAAATTAAAGCTATAGCCACAAACCTATAGCCACAGTTTTATTGGTCTGTGGCTATATCATTCTAATTTTCAGAGTTTAATTTAATAATTGTGGCTATACCGCGTGTTTTCCTATTTGATATCGGGGTCCCCCGATTTGCTACTCTCGCGCCCCTCCTGACTTCTTCTCCTCCCGACAAGTTCTCCTCCCCGACCTCGCTTAACCGCGTCGCCCTCCTCCCCGACCATGCCTGACCGCGACGCCCTCCTCCCCGACCTCACCTGACCGCGACGCCCTCCTCCCAGATGACTTCTCTTTCCTGACCTCTCCTCACTGCGACGCCCTCCTCTTTGATGAACTCTCTCACCACGGTGCCCTCCTCTTGAAGACCTCTCTCACAGTGGCACCCTCCTCCCCGGAGACCTCTCTCACTACGGCGCCCTCCTCTCCGACGACCTTTCACCATGACACCCTCCTCCTGGCTTCCAATCAACGCAGGTATTTTATACCATATTATTTCATCAATGTTCTGATTTTAAGGTTGTACTATGATTTGAATTTCATGTGATGGTTATTTAGATCTCCCTTCCTCTTGTATTTATAGAAGACATGGGTAGAGTATGAGTAGAAATTGAAGGAATATTGATGTGATGATGTTGAACATATAAGGTAACCATACACAGTGATGGTGATATAAGAATTATTGATAATAAAATATATGGGATTGGATCCCTAGGATGTTTTATGATGTTTAATGTACTTATTCAATAATTTTTTGGATTTAGAATAGGTTCAAGTAGGTTTAAAGATGTTTGGAGAAGGAAAATTCACATATTGGAAGCATTTATTGTGTTTTTCCATCATCCTTTGCGATGATCTTACTCAACTGGTTCATAGATCGATTTCCTTTTCAAGAGAGACCACCCCGATCTGTTGTCAAGCTACTCCTAGAAGATTTTGGTGGGATCTACCTCTCTTTATTATTGTTTAATGTGTAAATCCATACATGATTTTTTTAATCATTTGTTCATCAGGATATGGGATCACATGGAAGAACATGTTTTTTAATGGATAAGTGATGGTTCAGTTTAAAGTTTTACCTGGTATTCCTAGAATTCTTTTTATATAAGATCATCCAATCTTCTTATTTTATTAGAAATTTTAAAATCTTAATTGTCTGGTGCGGTTCAATATCTAGATCATATTTGTGTATATAGGGACAGAAATTGTTGGATATGAAGGTCTGTATTTTGATAATTAGCTTTAGTGTTCCTTTAATTTAATAGCTTTATGGAAAGTGTTCAATATGAATTACTAATTTTCATTTTTGAAATTATGGATTACCAAGATAATGAAGTTTTACTTCTATATGGATCTTGATCTTTCTTATAAAATTATTTATAGATTATTAAATGTTTTTTATAAAAAAATCATCATATAGAAAATGAAAACATTTTATAACATAGAAAAATTATTTATACATTTCCTTTAAATCATTTTATTTATATTCTTCTTTTGATTTATTTACATTCATTTTCCATTCAAGATAAACTAATATTTGTTCTATTATCAACGAGGAATGATGCTTATCATATTAGTGTAATAGATGGGCTATATAAATACAAGAAGCCTTCAATATTACCAGCCATCATAGGTAAAATATGGCCACTACTTACTATTCCAAAAGGCAGGTGACAGGTCAACGACGACAATTTTACCATCCATAAGACTAATCTATTTGTCAATGTACTCTTAAGGCAATGTACTCTTAATGAGCCCTACTACTCGAAGGTAACATTTTGGCATGTTCATTTTTTTCTTATTACCATACTACAACTGTAATGTTGAGAGGTTTATTTTCTCATTATTCATTCTTGTGGCTGTCTATATTGAAATTCCTGATAAATATGTAAACACCATTATTTGGATTAAAAACTTTAATATGCCATATTTCATTTTTACTATTCGTTTGTGGTTCGCGATTAAACAGTTCATTCATTATGCTTATTTGGATGGTATTAGACCAATAATTCATGGCTTTAACATTTTTTCTTTATGAACTCTTATATACATGACTCTGCTTCTGTGTTATATCTCATTAAACACTTGGGTTCAGGTTAATTATTGTATAAAAACTGTCACTTAAGTATCCGGTTGATGCTAAGGGGGTGCATACCGGGAAGAGATACTGAGAAGTCTTAATGGAAATCGTATTGAATTCACTCAAGTTGAAGTTCAAGGGGAACTAAAATCAACACTCAATAGAAACAAGATGAGGCGGTTCCTACTCTGATGGCTACACCCACAAATGGACTGAGGTAGACCTGCTGGAACTGTCCAGCTGTGGACAGGTTAACAATAGCCCCTATTTGGGGTTTGAAACCTAAAAATTATTTTCCCTTTTCTTTTATTTTTTCCCTTTAATTATTTTACTATTTAATAACATTTTCTTGTGTTTTTTGGGCAGGAAAAAATCTAGACAACACCTCATGCACCTGTTGAAGATCGAATCATACTGTTGTTGGAAGGATAAAAAAACATCCAGGTTCGTGTTTCTACTTTGTTTTCAATGTTTTTTTATGTTTTCCACCTTCCTATTTAAATTGTATGTGAGAAATTTTCCATTTAATTGGAAGGTTTCTATAAAAGACATTTAATGTGTAGGCTCCAGGTTACTGTTATCCAATATGTGATTTAGTTCACTCTGTAATGGACATTTGTGAGACTATTCAGGTAAATATCTCGCATACAATGTGTTTCCGCTGATGCTTCCATCGAATGCATTAGGTAACCCTACCTCCATCAACACTACAAGCCGCTCTAAGTGACACTCAACTCATCCTACAATTTTCATACTGTATGATTTATTTCATTCAATTTATTGTCTTTATTATTGTCATATCTTCTTCCTGATCTTCATGCCTCTTTCTTGGTATTTTTAAATTGTTTCAGATGACGATAACATTAGATTTAGAAATGGTGAATGCTGATCCGTTGGTTTCAGCGTCTGCAGAGTATATGGAGAAGACCAACCAGCTTAACCATGGATTTATTTTTGTGATGCCGGGGGCCTTTTCTGATGGTGGTTCTCGGACTATAACTTCACCCCTTGATGTTATCAAGATAAGATTCCAGATCTAACTATAGTTCCATGATTTTCATTTTCTGTACAACTGCATTCCTAACAATAAATTATACTATATGAAAACAATACTCTATGACCTACCTCGTGACATTGAAGCATAAATTAGAACAATTTTTATGTTGTATATCAAGGTTTGAAGGTGATAACTACTAGATGTTACCTAAATAAATTCATATTTACTAAAATCTGATCATAATCAGATGGTTTGATATGCTGATCTTGATGGTATATTATATTTTTGAACAAATTCCACATCCCAATGTTTTTACTGAAGTATTTCTTAAAATGAAATATAACATCGTTTTATCATTTTTTATTTTTGATGATCAAAATTCAAACATGAAATTATATTTCTAATTGAAGGTTAGTGAACCATAAGTTTCATGAAACCAGTATGTTGTTCATTTATATTGATGAGGTGGTCTCATTTCTAAGATATAGCTTTTAAAGGGGTTCTCTATTTGAGTTTTTAGAACACAAAAGTTTAGTTCAAGTTCTGATTTTATATCATAAATTTCATATTTTTTTTAACATGGAGGCCTTATCTTCCATAAGAAGAATTGATGTTATGGACAATGTTATTATTATAAGTTAATGTAATTGAATCTTGTCTGAATTCATCCTCTAAATTTCATCTAATATAGAGATTTTGTATGATTCTATTCTATCTAGAAAATGTACACTAAGATTTTTGAAAATACTAAAATAATTTTTTAATTTGAATTAATTTTTTTATGGCCAGATGCTCTCCCTATCATTAAAATTCATGCACCTCATGTATTCACCCTTCTCTGAATTGTAAAGAACTCCACCATGTTGTTTCTGGAACAACCAAAGGGAGTTTGAAGTGAACATCAAGTGGTCATTTTCATCTGCTCATGGATACCCTAAAAAAACCACTCCATAATTGATTCTCAACCTGAATTGATGCTCAAACTGATGTGAACGCAGAATCTTCCAAGCATCTCACATGAAATCAAGTGATCGTTCAGGTAAACTTATTTTAGATTTTGTTGTTACTTAAACCATACATGTGTGATCCCTCCCTAGATCACAAAAACATTATAGAGGCCCTTATGTAAGATGCAGATATTTTATGAAGCACTTTAAATCCATGAGTATAAAGGTTTCAAGTTCAATATGTTGCAATAGATCTACTTACAAAATGTGGGTTTGTCTATAGGATCTTTGAAGGGAAATTTCATGTCAATGGACTTAGTAATGAGTAGAAAAATAATAGGGCCAACACTTCAAATGTCCCCCTTCAACTTGGAATAGTAAGGGATCTTCACAAGCACATCAATCTTGTAGTTAGGATTTTTCTGGACCATCCTGTTTGCAACATGATATGTAATGAATCCATCTACTCCAGTTATGATGAGGTTTTTGGGTGAGTATGCAGCCAATTCACAATATTCCAGGTAAAATCGATTCTATCATATCTTCTTCTCACCAGCATTGCATGTCTTCCATTCAAATCATGTTTTTACTCCTAATTTTGGAAGCAAGTTTGTTAAAACATAGTACGGTTTTGTACATGCATGGGGCAGGGGACAGGGGGCAGGGGCAGGGGGGCAGGGGAGTAGGGGGTGGTTTGCAGTGGGGTCTGCAGGGCAGGGGGAGTGGGTGCAAGGGGGTGGGGCAGTTGGGGTAGGGGGGTGTAGGTGTAGGCTGGAGGGCTGGTTTGGGGGGGGGGGGGGGTGGTTTAGGGGGGGGGGGGGGGGGGTTTAGGGGGGGGGGGGTGCTGGTGCTGGCTAGAGGGGTGGTGCAGGGGGGGGGGGTGGTGCAGGCTAGGGGGATTGTTTGGGGGGGGGGTGCAGGGGGGTGTTGGTGCAGGCTAGGGGGGTGGTGAAGGGGGGTTAGGGGATGGTTGTGGGGGAGGGGACTGGTTTGGGGGGGCTAGTGCAGGCTAGGGGGATGGCTTGGGTGGGGGTGTGCAGGGTGGGGGGGGGGGGGTGTAGTGGGGAGGGGGGCTGTGCACCCCGAATTGTCCTTCCATTCACAAACCCATGTTGTTCATCTAAAATCCAATGAGGTAGAAGCTGAGACAGATGCGTGTTAACCACACTAGCCAAAATAGAATTTTATATTTAATTTAATGATTTAGTTAATTTAAAAAAACTAGGCATAAGAACATCAAGGCATGAACCCTGGATAATGACATGGCTCTCCTTCTAAACACATCACGATGTGACCCCCTGGCCCACAATGTATTCCTAAAAGAGATATATAACCTAAATCCAATTTTTATACGATAAAAATGGGTGATCATATTTAATTATTTATGGAATCATAAAGGCATATAAATCATATCCTATATGTGATAAATGCATATATCATATCAAATGATTGTGGGATATAGAAAGTGGTAAGAAAATGTGATTTTCATACCACTTCCATCACAATCATAAAGCATGATTGGAGTAGTCATAAAGTAGGCATAGAATGAGATTTCATACCATTTCATTCTTCATCTAATGAAATCATTATCTACAGTTAGCTTAAGTCAAAAATAGTTATTGCATGGATTTTCATGCCATTGGCTATGAAAATTTTGGTAATCTAGGATCTTCTACATTGTCTTCAGGGTAGGGGGTAGGGTGGAGGGGGGAAGGGGGCATGGGGTAGGGGGGTGGGTGGAGGGGGGAAGGGGGAAGGGGGCAAGGGGTAGGGGGCAGGGGGGAGGGGGTGGGTGGAGGGGGGCAGGGGGCAGGGGGCAGGGGGTAGGGGGTAGGGGGTAGGGGCAGGGGGGTGGGGGTGGGTGGAGGGGGGCAGGGGGAAGGGGGCAGGGTAGAGGGGGGAAGGGGGAAGGGGGCAAGGGGAAGGGGGAAAGGTGGAGGGGGGAAGGGGGAAGGGGGTAGGGGACAGGGGGCAGGGGTAGGGGGGAGGTCTGTAGGGTAGGGGGTAGGGTGGAGGGTGGATGGGGGCAGGGGCAGGGGCAGGGGGGAGGGGGGAAGGGGGATGTCTGCAGGGCAGGGGGAGGGGTGGTGGTTTGTAGAGTAGGGGGGCAGGGGAGAGGTCTGCAGGGAAGGGGGAGGGGGGGGGGGTGGGTGGAGGGGGTAGTGTAGAGTGGGGAGGTCTGTAGGGCAGGGGACAGGGGTTGGTATATAGGGGGTTCTGCAGGGCAGGGGGAGGGGGGATGGGGTGCAAGGGGGGTGGGGTAGTGGGGTAGTGGGGAAGTGGGGAAAGGGGGGTGGGGCAGGGGGTGTAGTTAGTCTCTATAGGTTTCTTTAATCTTAGATAAGGTTTAATAACCATTAAATATCTAAATTAATTATGATATTTTAAATAACATTAGATATATCCAAACACACCACATTTCATCAAGACTCTGTAAATAGATATTTCTTTCTTCTACATTTAGGTAAACTCTAAACAATAAACAACCACTTTGGTGATTCTTATTTTACTAAAAATAACATGATGTCATGTTTTCAATGTAGGAACAACTTCCAAGAGAGCATATTGATCAAGAAAAGTGTGTCACATATTACGGTATCTTGCGACATTCAATTTTCCTATTTTCTTTTGGTATATAACAACTTTTATTTATTTCTATATTTATGTTTTTGTTTTACTATATGGTTTTCAATGTATCAACCATGTATTTTTGTGCTAGGCAAGGATAACAGTTTGGATCATTCATACATGAATGTCTCAACTCTCTATCCCTGCAGAAACCTTATCGACAATGAAAATATTATAATACCATATAGTAGCATACAACTGATAATTGAAAAGTCCATTCCCTAAAACCAAACCTCCTCATAGCTTTGACAATCTGTCCATGAAGGGGGGGGGGGTCTGTCCAGGGGGTGGGGGATCTGTCCATAAAGGAGGGGGTGGGGGGGCTATCTAGGAGGGTGGGGGGGGGGGGGGGTGCAAGGTGGGTCTGCAGGTGGGGTGGGGGGGTTCAAGGTGGGGGTGCAAGGGGGGTCTGTAGGAAGGAGGGGGGGGGGGGTCTGTCCAGGAAGGAGGGGGGTGGGGGAGGGGGCCTGTAGTGGGGGTGTGCAAGGGGGGGGGTGTCCAGCAGGGGTGGTGCAAGGGGGGGGGGGGGTGTCTAGCAGGGGTGGTACGGGGGGGGGGGGGGGGTGTCCAGTAGGGGTGGTTCAAGGGGGGTCCAACAGGGGGGGGGGTGGGAAAGGGCTGCACAAGGGATGTGTAGGGGGGGTACTATTCAGGGGGGTCCAGCAGGGGGGATGTTGTCCAGGGGGGTCCAGCAGGGGGGGGGGGGTGTTGTCCAGGGGGGCTGGGCCTGCTGTCCAGGGGGGTCCTGTAGGGGGGGGTGGGGGGTGATGATGTCCAAGGGGGTCTAGTAGGGGGGGGGGAAAGGGGTGTGCAATGGGGTGTGTAAGGGGGGTTCAAGGGGGTGTGTTCAAGGGATGTGTGCGGGGGGGGGGGGGGGGTTATGAAATGGGAAGGGTTTTTGCCATAGTTTCAAACCATGGATAAAACCCTAGAGCCACAGTTCATTGAACCGTTGCTGGTATTGGCGTGGCTATAGGGCCAAACCTTTAGCCACGGTTAAAACTATATAGCCATTGTTCAATCCATGGCTATAGGGCTATAACCATGGTTTGAAACTATGGCTATAGGTTTGGCCCTATAGCCACTCCAATACCAGCCACGATTCAATGAACCATGGCTATAACCTATAGCCATGGTTTTTGGGCTTATAGACACGGTTCCAAACCGTGGCTATATCCTAATTTTCTTGTAGTGGTTTTATCAGTACTTTATATTTTAACGTTGATAAAAACCTCTTTTATCAGTGATTTCCAAAAACCACTGATAAAAGATTTTTCTGTTGTTATAAATGGAACCCTAGAAGATCCACCTGCCGCACAAGACTTAAGATTTCGTTGAAGCCAAGCTCTGCCTCTACCATCGCCTCCACCGCCGCCTCCGCCTATGCCTCCGCCACCTCCACCTCCGCAGCCTCCGCCTATGCCTCAGCCTACACCTCTGCCACCTCCACTGCCTCTGCCTCGACTCCGCCACCTCCACCCCACCTCCACTGCCCCCTCCTTTACTGCACCACCTCCACTTCCCTCTCCTACACTACCCCACCTCCATAGCCCCCACTGCCCCTGCCTCTGCCTCCGCTATCCTTACAACCCCCACCCCCATCGCTGTCTCCACACCCACCTCTGCCTCTTCTATGCCCTTCTACACTCTCCCCTCCTCCACCTCTATTTTTCTCGCTTCCCCTACCTCCGCCGCCGCCTCTTCTACCCCTTCCATCGCCTCTGCTTCCCCTGCCACCACCTCCACTGCCCTAGTTGTCCCTGCCGCTAGACCATAAGTTCCAAATAGTCTAAATGTGTGTTTTCTTTGAAATATATTTTATAATTATTTAAAGGATAACAACCGATGATTTGTTTTGAAAGGGATACTGAAAAGTTATTTCAAATCATTCAAAGGGTTTGTCTGGTATTTCATGTTTGCTAATTAAAGGCCCGTTTGGAACTTTAAAATGGGTTTCAAAGGAAGTGGGTGTGTATGGTCCTTTTTAATAGATGGTTCAAGGTGATATTTTATTTAATTTATAAAGGTTTGGTTTATCAATTTCATTTTCCTTAAAATCCTATTTGGAAATTTAGGATGTAAATTCTATCATTGTGTAAATTCTATATGAAATCATTATGTATGATTTACCTTGATGGATGATACTTGATATATGACTATGATCACTCGATAACTACTTAGAACTAGAGTTTACACATTTGAATTATTTTATTATAACTTTATTTAATAGAGAATTACATTTTTATTCCAAAAATACTTTTGTGGAAAAAGCAAGAAACCACACAAGTCAAAATAAAGGTGCATTAGACACAAAAGGAACTCAAAAATTATTAAAGAAAATACTAAATTTATTGGAATAAAAAACCCTATAGAACTCCTAATGAAGTGTAATTACCTATACATTCGAATCATCCTTGATAATATATTTGAAATAATTTGCCATCTGGTGAACTTTAACTATTATATTACCCTTGTGTATGACCTCAATCTTTGTATGTGTTCCATTTCTTAGAACTATATGTGGAAAGATTCATGTTCCTATGAGATATATATTGATTCCTTGATTTCCTATCTTTGGCCTGACCTTAAATTTTACTTCTATATTGTTTTCCCTAATCATTTAAAATTTAATAGTGCATTGTATACCAATTCATGAAAGTTTTTATTAAATATCCAATTTTAGTACTTAAAATCTTGTTTTGTGTTTGGGAAAGAATATTTTTGAATGGAAAAAAAGATTTCTATTATGGGAGTTGATTCTAAAAAAAAAATTGTGAGAGAACAAAAAGTATTTTAATGGTTGTGAAATTTTTTAAATATGGTTTATCTTATATTTTTTAAGAGGTGATTCCTTGTTCAATGACCAAGAAACAAATTATTATATTAAAAAAATTAGGGGATTACAAAAGTCTAAACGACCGAATATTTTTACAATCATTATCATAAATCAGAATAAGGTCATCAGGAAGGTCAACCAGCCAGGTTATGTCCTAGTTAACTCCATTATTAGAAATTCCATCCATCACCCTATTAGTTTAAAGGAAGGTATGAGTGACAATGTAACTGATCTCCCAGAGAAAATGAAGACAGTTCATCCATCGGGTTGTAATCAGCCAAGCAAGATGCACCACTCCATTCCAAATGGCCTGCATAATAGTGGTCAAATCAATTTCAATCCAAATATTGTTCCAACCCTGCTGCTTAGTAAAGGAAACAATATGGATGAAAATCATCTTTTCAGATTCTAGGGACGAAGAGATTCCACAGCTTTCATAGAAACAACTGAGCCATTTCCCAAGGTGGTATCTGAAGATAACAACACAACCTGAGGGACCCAGATTTCCCTTAGAGGCACCGTCCACATTCAATTTAATCTAGAATGTGAATGGGGATTATAATAACACTTCAAATGTATGCCTAGGATGATGATAGATTCCATCAATATTAAGACGTCGAAGAATCTCAAATTCTTTGACAGAGTTGTCACAATAAGCCTTCTAAATCGAGGCAGCTTCTTGAATGTCAATAAGGATCCACATCTGACCTATATTTAGGCTGAATGAGGAATTGTTATGAATGAGAGAATTTCTATCATACTATATCACATGGAGAATCTTAGTAATAGTATTTAAGAAAATATTTGTGATTTGTTGAGAGGTTTCAATTTCTACACAATGCTTTAGTTACTGGTTTAGAGAGTCAAGAAGAATCAATCTGCAATAAAAAATATATAAAATATAGTTCCAAAGAGTAGAAGCCATAGAACAACCTAGGAAAATATGGTTAGTATCTTATCTATGTTGGTTACATAAGTTAAATTTAGAGAAAATTTTAATCCCAAAATATTGAAGAAAAACATTAATGGGGACTCTGTTGTGTGGAATATTCCAAACAAGAGTAAACCTCAAGGGATTAATCCATGGATTATCAAATTTTATTAACCAACTAAAATTGTTATATGAATTTGGAAAGTTGTAATTGTAAATTTTTTTTGGAGTCAAGAACACCATTATGAATAGGTTCCCAAATAAGGAAGTCATCTAAGTTGGAATAGGGACGATTATCAGTGACATGAATAATGTTATCAGGAAGGTTAGAAGTCTCAAAATTTAACACCCCCCTCATAGTACAATTAGTGTTTTTTGGTAAATTATTTGGAAGAAACATGGATATTAAAGGGGTACCGGTCTAGTTTTACAACAAAAAATTCATGAAAGTGTCATTGCTAACCATCCATATCGATTTAATCATGATATTGGAAAAGGACTATCTAATGTATGGCCAAATAGAAGAGCTAATATAGTTCAAATTTCCTTCCTTTAAGTTGTCAAGGAATCTTTTTTTGAGAAAGGAAATGGAGTCTGAGTCATTAATAAGGATGTTCCAAATTAGTCTAGCTTGTAAG
Organism: Viscum album; assembly: GCA_963277665.1. Classification (NCBI taxonomy): domain Eukaryota; kingdom Viridiplantae; phylum Streptophyta; class Magnoliopsida; order Santalales; family Viscaceae; genus Viscum; species Viscum album. The sequence goes on from OY728127.1 coordinate 816,043,486, forward strand.
GCCTAATTTAAAATATTAAGGTTTTTAATTCCAAGTACACCTTTATCCAAAGGCTTACAACAAGTATTCCAAGGGATGGTCACGAGTTTCATTTCAAGCATGCTCCCAGAATAAACATGATTCTTAATGTAGAAATTTATTTTTTTGAGGAGACCAACATGCTATTTATAGACCATTAATAAGTAGTTTATTATAGATAAAATTCTGGATTTAACCAGATAGATTCTACCATCCACGGAGAGGGCTTTAACCTTCCAAGAGGAGAGCTGATTGACAACATTTTTAATTATGAAAAAATTAGATAACATTTTTGGAATTTGTGGAAATGATTTAACATGAATAGATGGATTTCATTTTTAATAATTTGGATTTTTTTCAAAGTTTTCATGTATTTGAAAAATGATTTCAACCCTCTTGGGATAGGGTTGTGAATGTTTTGAAAGCGTATTTAATGTTGGTTTCATTTTAACAAGGGTATGTGAAGTTTTAATTGAAATTTTTTCAAATATAGAGGGTCATTGTTAATTTTAAATAATTATGAATATTGGGTCATGAATTTTCCATGAATTATTTTAAAAAAGGAATTGTGGGTTTTTAAAAGAGTTCTTAGAACTTATTGGTTTTTTTAAAAAGGGTGCATTATTTTAAATATGATTTTTTTTGTAAATGGTTAGTTTTTTTAATGAGATTTCAAGTGTGAATTTATAAGTAGTTTTCAAAGGACATATGAGTATAATTTTTCCCATAATATTTTAAGTTTATATTTTTATAGAATTCGTAAAACCATTACATTATACAGAGGCTTACAAGTATATTGATAATAACAACATGGAAAGGGAATGCCACTAACTCTATCCAACCCATATGATATCCATCATGAACTCACTCCCGTAGAAGGTGAATTAATGTTTAACCCAATTTAAACTACTAAACCTAATTTTAATCAAACATCACCTACATGGTTTAAATTAGGGGATTCCTTTACAATTATAACTTCTATCTGGTTTGGTTTTAGCTTCTAAAGGGATGAGTCTTAGGGAAAAAAATGAAATAATAACTATCATTCAAATGTTGAGTTACCCTTATTTGAAAGGACCATTTTGGTTTATTTATCTTGTTAAATATTAATATTACCAAATAAAAATAGGATGGATATGAATAAAAAATGTACAGATTCTAATCGTTTGACAAAATAGTATGAATATGGTGTGAAAGAGTTCATCAAGTTTGCAAAAGATCACGTATATGACCCTTCTAAAATCCATTTCCCATGTTTACGTTGTTGTTATTCAAGATTAATTAGTCTAGAGGATTTGTAATAACACTTGATCTATCATGGAATTGACTGAAGTTATAAATGTTGGAATAAACATAGGGAAAAAGAGAATGTAGCTAGTGATTGGGATAACACTATGTTTTATGGATAATCAAATATGATTACAAGTGTGGACAGTGAAGATAACCATATCAAGGATGTGACTATAAACATGAATGATGATGAAGATCATATTGATTAAATAAAAAGGATAGTTGAAGATTAATGTTGTGATTGTCCGAAATTGTTTGAGAAGTTAAAGAGTTGTGAAAATATGCCATTGTATACTGGTTGCACTAAATATATAGCGTTATCAGCAGTATTGAAAGAGATAATATTACATCTTAAAAATAGTATCCCCAAAGAGGTATTTTTTTAAGATAATTAATATTTCATTTAAAATATTTATTAATACCTTGTGTATTTATATTTTCCAGTACTTACTACCATGATTATCAAAAAAATTCATATTTAGAAGACAAGATTTATTTGATTAGAAATTAATGGGAATCATACCTTCTAAAAATATGCACACGTATAACATGAAGTAAAAAATTATGTATAAGTAATGAATTATTTCATATTTATGTTTAATTTATTTCTTTTTTATATTACTCACATAAGAATTTTTTTCTAATACAGGTGGATTCCTTTGTTCGAGTTGGGGCGGTTTGTTCAAAACTGACTGTAACACCCCAAGCTTCCATGGTACACTTCTCTTTGAATAATATAGTAGCGTGTGTTGTACGCAAGTTCGAGTTCTAACACACACCACAACCAATAAAACTAGCCGTTATGAATAGTAATACCTAGTTTTTAAAATTTTATAAATATTATATTTCAAAATGGACTTCATTTTTGGATTCATAAAATCGAAATTATCTTAGGGTGATTTTTTGGTATTTTTCTGAAAACCTTCAATTTTTGATGAATAGTGAAAAACACTGAGTTATAGTTTAAAACCGAATTTTTATTTAAATAATTATTTATTTTATTTAAATTAATTTTAGGTCAAAATATACAAGTAATACCTATATAATTTCAATTTAATTAATTGGAGTCAATTTATAATAATTTTAGATATATAAAAATTTCTTAGAACTTTTCACCGTCTTTTACCCATCTCATAGGAGAATTTTCAAATTCACATAAAACTTAATTTTACCGCTTCTGTGAGTGTAATTTCAAAAATCCAAGAGACATGGTTGATATCAGTAAGTAAAATGTGGTTCAATAAGATGAAAATAATTTTTGGTGAATAGTAACTTTTTACTTTTATTTACCACGGTTAAAATTAAATAGGGTAATTAAGGGTAAAAATGATATTATTATTACCCTAACACATGTCCTAATTCTATTGGATAAGTATAGTTCGACCAAAAAAAACCTTAGGAATAAAATATGAACCTCTTTGGTCTACTTGGATTAGATTAGGACATTTATTATTATTTAATTCAAAGAAGAGTTAAAAGAGTTAAAATCAAAGTTTAATTACTAAAAAAATTTTATTATAGGGTTAGACATAAGATAAATTCCATTTTAAATATTAATTATAAATATAAAAATATTTTCTAAATAATGGTATTTTATTTATAATTTTTAGACATTAAATAATTTAATTTATTTATGACACAATGGTGATGCAGTAATTACCTAATTAATGAAATATTAAAATAATTGATATTATAAATATCCAAATAAATGTAATTTGAGACTTTTTATGAATTCAAATAATTTTTTAGGTTAATATTACATATTAGTATTTGTTATATGAATTTATTTCGAAGTAATAATGATGTTACGAATTTATCAAAAACAAAATACCCAATAGTGTCAAAAATGACATAAAAAAGTTTTTAAAACAAATATTATATTATTAATTGATATTCTATTTCTAAAAATATAATGTTCAGAAAAAGGACTTATATAATGATATTTTTATCATTAATGGACTACTTGGGGGTCTCTTGGAAGTATATAGTAAGTTTATTAACTATATAATATAAAAATACAAAGACATGGTAAATGTCAAACTATTTAACTAAGAGTTAAATCTAAATGATAAGGTTAATATAGTGACCCAAACCTATCTAAAACCTATTTGTTGAGTGTTTTTAGACCCATACCCACCTTAGACTTTAAATAATCCATTTTGGAGCCATTATAAACCGAAAATGATTTTATTATAAAATAATATTTCTAGCTTTTCCTAAGGTGCCCCTCACCCCTCTTATAAAAGGGCACTCCCCTTCTCTCTAATTAACACCTTCAAAGCCATTTGGATCGGCCAAAACCTACCCAAATATCCTCCCAACATTACTCACTTAAACCTAGAGGCCTTATTTTTATCAGAAAGCCAACCTAAGGAGCCCTTTTGATCAAATCAAAAGGAAGAACCCGAAGAAGAGGTAATGATTTCACCACCCTCTTTCAAGTTCCTTTCTCCTTCCAATTATTCTTTCTTTGTTTTTTCATTTATAAAATAATAACTCCAGTATATTCTATATACTATGATTTTATTATAAATATGGTACAACCATATTCAGTATTCTATCCATCCTTTGAATGACACGTCACCATACGTGCGTACGTACGGCTTACCATCTCCACATTATGGTGTAATTGTTATTCAAAACATTATTATTTGTATGTGTATTATAATGATTTTCAATTGAATTAAATAATAAATATAAAATTATAATGATTATTTATATATGATATAACACCCAATTATATACGATTTTAATATCAAAAGAATGATATAGTCGCTCGTGCGTACGTACGGACTACAGTCTCCACGAACGCGATGAGATTAATTCCCCATCGTATCCATTCAAGAATAATTATCATTTTATGATTAAAAATAATGTTTAAAGACTTGATATCATTCTGGATATGAATAATATACAACCTATCCATAACAAACACGACTTATGTAACAAAAAATATAAAATAAAACAAGTAAGTTAACACCCGAAACGACGGTAATACTAAGATATTATTAACAAATCAAGGTTAAAAGATCATATATGATATCATATTAATGTATAAGATTATTTTATAAATTAATAACAATTATTTCACCATTATACCAGAGGTTATCCTACCCTAGACCAAGGAAATGTACACGGTAAGGGTTTATTTCACAATCTCTTCATTATCCGTGGTTGTTTATATGTAATTATCTACTAGGACCTCTTAATCATCCACATCCATGTTTCTTAAAAATGTATTTCAAAACATTCTTACTGTTTTATAGAATATGGGTTAAATTCATTTATAACCTTGTTTTACTTTTTATAAGATGTTTATAAAGGAATCTTTTCGTCGTTTTCCAAACAAGGTCCTTTTTAACCTTTTCGACAAAATTAAGGTAAGAATGTCTTTTTTAACATATACGGAGGGTGTGACTATTTTATGCCATTATAAAATTGTCGAAGCTTCCCTTACAATTTTATAAAAATATTTTCAAACTAAAGGTTTTAGTTTATAATTATGTGACTTTTAAATGATTTCAAAAAGGAGATATCTCTCTCAAATAGTTTTGATTTCATCTATGTCAACATCCTTTGATGGATTTTAAGCTTATTTGAATTTGATTTATTACGATACAAAACTTCCATATTGTATTGAATATTTTGTGATATGTTTGACTATGGATGTGTTATTTTTATACCATTCATGGTTTATGGATAAATTGTTGACATTTCATATGCTAGTTTCAATACGAATGTTTACGTTATATTTAAACCTTTTCATATGAGGATTGCATTGGACTTAGTAAGTGAAGGGTGGAGCCTGGTATATATCCTAAATGCATCGGTAGGTCTCATGAGACAAACTAGTGTGTTGGCATAAGGACTTGGAAAAATCTTATTTTTAGTCTTGTCACAAGGCCTTGACTACGTGGTTATGATAGTCTAGCATTATGAATTCCATCATTATGAAAGTGGTTATTGATATTGCATGTGATTTTTAACTAGTAGAATATCCATGTGAATAAGTAAATGACATTATTTCATTTTATTTTTTCCATATTATTCTGAAGTTCATGTTTGAAAGGCTTTTGTTTTAGTTATACACTGCCTTAAATTTTTATGCTTATTTATGAAAGTTTCCGCTATATTGTTATCCTTACTGAGCATATGAGGTCACCCATTTCTATGTTTTATTTTTCCTAGGATGTGAAGAAGTATTTTATGAATGACCTGCAGGGATAATATGAGGGGATATGAGTGTGGTCTATGGAGACAAGATGTTGTTGTAGTTTTTCATTTTATGATGTATTGTAAACTTTATGAATGTATCTAGTGATTCCAAGGCTACTAAACTAATAGGTCTTTCGATATTTGATCTTTTGTGATCATGCCAATGTTACGTAATAATGCAACAACTCTGGGTAACTAGGTTCGGGGCGTTACAGTTTGTATCAGATGAAGTTTAGTACAAACCTTGGGAGCTATATTTAGATAAACTCTAATTAGAGCACATAGACCTAAGATGGAATTTGAGGATTAGTATAGAAGAACTTCCTAGAATTTAGGTATTGTAGAGATTTTGTGAGTTTTCCGAGCAATACATCCCTGTCTAGATATGAGCAGGTAGAGGCAGATTTGTAACATATGTACCTAGGGGTGAAACCCGAAAACACTGCTTTGAGCTAGACTCGAATGAGAACTGGTTCACGACAACGGGCCTTGCTGCACTCTTGGTTACGACACTCCTGGGGGATATGCTTAGGATAATTCTCATTTTATTTTTAAACCATTATGAAGGGTTTATGAGTATATACTTCCTCAAATAAAACATTTTTATGATTATGGATTATATCCATAAACTGTTCAATTCATGTTAAGAGTTTTACAAGTTTGGATTTATGTATTGCGATTCATAAACTAATCTAGTGTATTCCATTGTTTAGAAATGACACCTAGTGGAAGAAATGGAAATAGTATCAATGCATTCCCTCTATGTAGGGATTTCCCTCCTGCTCAAGATAGTTATAGTGGAGCTGGTGATGTAACCGGTGCCGATCAGCTAATCACCATACTGGGACAACTCACTCAGGTTATGAATAATAACCTTACCCATATGGAGTACCTTGATTCGCAGTGTGGAGGATCAATGTTAGACCGCTTCATGAGGAAACAACCACCAACATTAAATGGGGGTACAAATCCACTAGTAACTAAGCAATGGATAAATTACTTAGAGAAATATTCCATGCCTTGGGGAGTAGTGAAAGGGAAAAAGTTGACATGGAAGTTTACCGCCTCACTGGAGATGCTGATCAATGGTGGTCATTGATTCAAAACACAAAGGAATATGATGAAGTATCAAATATGGAATGGAGGGAGTTTAAAGAGATTTTCCTAGAAAAATACTTTCCTCGTGACCATCGAGCAAATATGGAAAGATAATTTCTGAGTCTGAGGTAAAAGGAGGATGAGAATGTCGCAAAGTATGAGGCTAAATTTACAAGGTTAGTGAGGTATACTGTAGATTATATACATAACCCAAGAAGTAATATTGATCATTTATTTGATGAGTTAAAACTGTTTCTCCATCTAGCATTAGTCTCACAATCCTTCTCGTCATACGAAGATATTGTCTCATGTGCTATCAAGACAGAAAATAAATTCTCTAAGTCTTACGAATTTAAAAAGCAAGAGAAGAAGATATCTGCTGATCACTCTGGAAATGGAAATAAGGGGAAAAAGGGAAAAGTTTATTATCCATCCTTTATTAAATGTGGGAAGAAACACCCTGGTAATTTCTTGAAAGGAATGAGAGTCTGTTACAAGTGTGTTGAAAAAGGCCACCAATTTCATGATTGCGAGGAGAAGAAAGAAGCTACCGATGTTCAATGTTATAGCTGCAGGGAGATGGGACATTATGAAAATGAATGTCCTAAGCGTCAGAGGAAATTACCTCAGAAAAGGCCAAGGGATCAAGGCCAATCTTATGCTATCACTACTCCTGAGGTTGAATCTCCAAAAGATGTAGTGGTAGGTAATTTAATGGTTTCCTCAAGTTTAGAAAATGCTTTTTTTTATTCTGGATCATCGCATTGCTTTATATCTTCCCAGTTTGCTAAGAAAATTAGATATTTCCAATTTTATTTAACAAGGGAGTTGTCAGTTAAAAATCCTAAGGGAAGTATCATCGCAACGAAGTTTTACGATTCTGTTCCCATTAGAGAATATAAATGTTCCTTATCTGCTGATCTCATCGTCATAACCATGATGGAATTTGATATAATCCTCGGTATGGATTGGATTTCAGACCATGATGTGAAGATTTATTGTAAGAATAAGGAGGTTACAATTTTTGATGATGATGATAAAGAACACCTTATCTTTAGAGTAGAATCATCACCACCTGATTCTTATTTAAATCCACCCCCAGTAGCTCAACTAAATTCAATTATTGGGGTGGAAGAGAATGAAATAACTGTGGGTGAGGAAAGGAATGTTCAAATAGAGGATGTACCTATTGTGAATGAATATGTATATGTGTTTCTGGAATATTTACCTAGACATCCTCCAGAACGAGAAATTGAGTTTTCCATTGATTTAATTCCTGGTTCAAGGCCCATATCGAAGACCCCTTATAGAATGGATGCTTTGGAATTAGTTGAACTAAAGAAACAACTAGAGGAATTGAGTAATAAGGGATTTATTCACCCAAGTGTTTCTCTATGGGGAGCCCCTGTCCTTTTTGTTAAGAAGAAAGATGGATCTATGAGGTTATGTATCGACTACAGGGAAATCAATGCTATAACAATAAATAAAAAGTATCCCCTACCTTGCATTGATGATTTATTTGACCAACTGCATGGAGCTCTATAATTTTCAAAGATTGAACTTCGATCTATATACCATCAGTTGTGTGTGAAGAAGGAATACATTCCGACGACAACATTTCAAACCAGGTACATGCATTACGAGTTTACAGTAATGCCTTTTGGATTGAATAATTCACCCTCTGTATTCATGGATCTAATGAACAGAGTTTTCAAGGAATATCTCAATGATTTTTTAGTGGTATTTATTGATGATATATTAGTGTACTCCAAAATCTACGAAGATCAAGAAAATCACTTGCGCATTATTCTGAAGACTCTTATAATACATGAATTATATGGGAAGTTTAACAAGTGTGAATTCTAGCTTCAAGAGATTTATTTTCTTGGCCATATTGTCTCCAAAGATGGAATCTCTATTGATCCTTCTATGACAAGAGAAATCCAAGAATGGCCAGCGCCTATAAGTATAACTGAGGTACATAGTTTTATTGGTTTATCAGGTTATTATTGATGTTTCGTCCAGAATTTTTCCCGGTTGCCTAACCCATTAACAAAGCTCACACGTAAAGGGGTTAAATTTGTTTGGAAAAAATAGTGTGAATAATGTTTTGGAGAACTAAATAAAATATTAGTCAGTGATCCTATATTTACTCTACCATCAGGGAATGATGGGTTCATTATTTATAGTGATGCATCAAAGAAAGGACTTGGTTGTGTCCTTATGCAGAATGATAGAGTTAGTGACTATGCATCACGATAGCTGAAAACTCATGAGCAAAAATATCCTACACATGATCTTGAGTTAGAAGCTGTAATATTTTATTTGAAGATTTGGAGACACTACCTCTATGGTGAAAATGTAAGATTTATACTGATCACAAGAGTTTGAAGTATATTTTCTCACAGAAAGAAATCAACATGAGGCAAAGGAGATGGCTTGAATTACTCAAGGATTATGATTTCACGATACACTACCACTTGAGGAAGGAAAATAAGGTGGCAGATGCTTTGAGTAGAAAAGATCATGGTGTTTTGAACAAGATGAGAGTTAAAAAGGATCCTATATACATGGATCTAGTAAAGATGGATATGAGAATAACCATGGAAGGTGAAACATCAATTCTTTCTCAAATGGTTTCCAAACCATATTTACTAGAAAGGATAAAGTGTTCTTAGATCGATGATGAAGTGTTTCAAAAGAAGATTAAAGCTGTGAATGATGGGAGATTGAGTGACTTTGTGTATGAAGATGGAATTTTGAAATTTGGGAAGAGACTTTGTGTTCCCAATATACCTGATCTAAAAAGATAATTGTTAGATGATTCTCATAGTTCCAATTTCTCTATACACCCTGGGAGCACCAAGATTTATAGAGATTTGAAGGAACATTTTTGGTGGGACAACATGAAGAGGGAGATTGCTGATTTTTTATCCATATGTATGGTTTGTCAACAAGTGAAAGCTGGAAGGAAACATCCTAGAGGAGTCTTGAAACCTCTTACCATACCTGAGTGTAAATGGGATAATATCACAATGGACTTTGTCATGGGACTACCAAATACTCATAGAAGGAACTATGCAATATGGGTCATTGTTGATCTTCTTACCAAGTCAGCACATTTTCTTGCAATAAGGGAGGATTTACCAGTTGAACGTCTAACAAGACTATATATTAATGAAGTTTTGATACTTCATGGAGTACCCCTATCGATTGTTTCTGATCATGATCCATGTTTTACATCAAGATTCTGGAAAATTCTTCAAAAACCCCTGGTTACTGAACTTCATTTGAGCACTGCCTACCACCCCCAAACTGATGGACAATCAGAATGGAATATTCAAACCTTAGAATACATGTTGATATCATGCTCACTTGATTTTCATAGTATGTGGGATAAATATTTACCTCTGGTAGAATTTTCCTATAAAAATAGATTCCATTCAAGTATTCAGATGGCACCATATGAAGCGTTATACAGAAAGACATGTTTCACACCAACCTGCTGGGATGATGTTGGTGAAAGAAAACTTGTAGGCCCAGAACTGGTGGAGGAAACAATGGAAATGGTGAAGGTAATCCAAAACCACATCAAAACAGCTCAAAGTAGGCAGAAGAGCTATGCTGACAACCGAAGGAAGGATTTGTAATTTTAGGTAGGAGATCATGTTTTCTTGAAGGTATCTCCATGGAAGGGAGTTATACATTTTGGTAAGAAAGGTAAATTGAGTCCCAAGTACATCAGACCTTTTGAAATTCTAGAACGAATTGGGGCTGTAGCTTACCATTTGGAAATTCCTCCAAGTCTCTCCAAAGTTCATGATGTGTTCCACGTATCACTATTGAGAAAATACATGCCTAACCCAAAACTTGTACTCACCTATGAGGAAGTAGAACTGGAACCCAATCTATTTTATCGCAAAGAACCCATCAGGATTCTTGATACCAGAGAACAAGTGTTGAGAAACCGGACAACTTGTCTGGTAAAAGTTCTATGGAGAAACCATAAGATGGAAGAGGCAACGTGGGAACCCGAGGAACTTATGATGAAGAACCGCCCGAGTATTTTTATGAAGTATCATTCTAGAAATTTTGAAGACAAAATTATTTTAAGGAGGGGAGAATGTAACACCCCAAGCTTCCATAATAGGCTTCTCTTTGAATAATATAATAGCGTGTGTTGTACGCAACTTCGAGTTCTAACACACACCACAACCAATAAAACTAGCCTTTATGAATAGTAATACCCACTTTTAGAAGTTTTATAAATTTTATTTTTCAAAATGGACTTAATTTTTGGATTCGGAATATCAAAATTAGCTTAGGGTGAATTTTTGGTATTTTTCTGAAAACTTTCAATTTTTGATGAATAGTGAAAAACACTGAGTTATAGTTTAAAACCAAATTTTTATTTAAATATTTATTTATTTTATTTAAATTTATTTTAGGTCAAAATAGACACATAATACCTATATATTTTCAATGTAATTCATTGGATTTAATTTATAATAATTTTAGATATATAAAAATTTCATAGAACTTTTCACCGTCTTTTACCCATCTCCTAGGAGAATTTGCAAATTCACATAAAACATAATTTTACCTTTTATGTGAGTGGAATTTCAAAAATCCAAGAGACACGGTTGATACCAATAAGTAAAATTTGGTTCAATAAGATGAAAATAATTTTTGGTGAATAGTAACTTTTTTACTTTTAATTACCACGGTTAAAAGTAAATAGGGTAATTAAGGGTAAAAATGATATTATTATTACCGTAAAACATGTCCTAATTCTATTGGATAAGTATTGTTAGACCAAAAACAACCTTATGAATAAAATATAAACCTCTTTGGTCCACTTGGATTAGATTAGGACATTTATTATTATTTAATTCAAAGAAGAGTTAAAAGGGTTAAAATCAAAGTTCAATTACTAATTTTTTTTAATATATGGTTATACATAAGATAAATTCTATGGTAAATATTAATTATAAATATAAAAATATTTCCTACATAATTATATTTTATTTATAAATTTTAGATATTAAATAATTTAATTTATTTATGACACAATGGTGATACCGTAATTACCTAATTAATGAAATATTGAAATAATTGATATTATAAATATCCAAATAAATGTAATTTGAGACTTTTTCTGAATTCCAATAATTTTCTAGGTTAATATGACATATTAGTATTGGTTATATGAATTGTTTCTAATTAATAATGCTTTTATGAATTTATCAAAAACAAAATACCCAATAGTGTCAAAATTGACATAAAAGAGTTTTTAAAACAAATATTATATTATTAATTGATATTCTATTTCTAAAAATATAAGGTTCGGTAAGAGGACTTATATAATGATAGGTGTATCATTAATGGACCACTTGGGGGTCTCTTGGAAGTATATAGTAAGTTTATTAGCTATATAATATAAAAATACAAAGAGACATGGTAAATGTCAAATTATTTAAATAAGAGTTAAATCTAAATGATAAGGTTAATATAGTGACCCAAGCCTATCTAAAACCTATTGGTTGAGTGGTTTTCGACCAATCCGCACCTTATCATTTAAATAATACGTTTTTGAGACATTATAAAGTGAAAATGATTTTATTATAAAATAATATTTTTAGATTTTCCTAAGGTGCCCCTCACCCCTCTTATAAAAGGGCACTCCCCCTTCTCTCTAATTCACACCTTCAAAGGAATTTGGATCGGCCAAACCCTGCCCAAATATCCTCCAAAATTACCTCACTTCAACCTAGAGTCCTTATTTTGATTAGAAAGCCAATCTAATGAGCCATTTTGGTCAAATCAAAATGAAGAACCTGAAGAAGAGGTAATGATTTCACCACCCTCTTCCAAGTTCCTTTCTTCTTCCACTTCTTCTTTCTTTGTTTTTTCCTTTATAAAATAATAACTCCAGTATCTTCTATATAATGTGATGTTATAATAAATATGGTACAACCATATTCAGTATTCTATCCATCCTTTTAATGACATGTCACCATACGTGCGTACGTACGACTTACCGTCTCCACGTCGTGGTGTAATTGTTATTCAAAACATTATTATTTGGATGGTTATGATAATGATGTGTAATTTAAGTAAATAATAAATATAAAATTATAATTATTCTGTATATATGATATACCACCCAATTATATATGATTTTAATATCCAAATAATGATATTGTCGCTCGTGCGTATGTACGGACTACCGTCTCCACGTACGCGATGAGATTCATTCCCCATCGTATCCATTCAAGACTAATTCTGATTTGATGATTAAAAATAATGTTTAAGGACTTTATATCATTCTGGATATGAATAAGATACAACCTATTCATAACAAACACGACTTATGTAACAAAACATATAAAACAAAACGAGTAAGTTAACACCCGAAACAACGATAATACTAAGATATTATTAATAAAGTAATGTAAAAAGATCATATATGAGATCATATTAATGTATATGATTCTTGTATAAATTAATAACAATTATTTCACCATTATATAGGAGGTTAACCTACCCTCTACCAAGGAAAAGTACAAGGTAAGGGTTTATTTCACAATCTCTTCTTTATCCGAGGTTGTTTATATGTAATTATCTACTTGGACCTCTTTATCATCCACATCCATATTTATTAAAAATGTATTTCAAAACATTATTAATATTTTATAGACTATGGTTTAAAGTAATTTATACCATTATTTTAATTTTTATAAGATGTTTATAAAGGAATCTTTCTGTTGTTTTCCAAACAAGGTCCATTTTAACCTTTTTGACAAAATTAAGGTAAGAATGTATTTTTTTTAACTTATACGGTGGGTGCGGATATTTTCTGCCGTTATAAAATCATCGAAGCTTCCTTTACAATCTTATAAGAATATTTTCAAAATAAAGGTTTTATTTTATAATTATGTGACTTTTAAATGATTTCAAAAAGGAGATATCTCTCTCAAATAGTTTTGATTTCATCTATGTCAACATCCTTTGATGGATTTTAAGCTTATTTGAAGTTGATTTATTATGATACAAAACTTCCATATTGTATTGAAGGTTTTGTGATATGTTTTAATATGGATGTGTTATTTTTATAGCATTCATGGTTTATGGATAAATTTTTGACATTTCGTATTCTAGTTTCAATAGGAATGTTTATGTTACATTTAAACCTTTTCATATGAGGAATACATTGGACTTAGTAAGTGATGGGTGGAGCCCGCTATAGCTCCTCGATGCATCGGTAGGTCTCATGAGAAAAACTAGTGTCATGGAACAAGGCCTTGACAAAATCTTATTTTTAGTCTTGGCACAAGGCCTTTACTATGTGGTTATGATAGTCTGGCATTATGCATTCCATCATTATGAAAGTGGTATTTGATATTGCATGTGATTTTTCGACTAGTAGAATATCCATGTGAATAAGTAAATGGAATTATTTAATTTTATTTTTTCCATATTATGTTGAAGTTCAAGTTTAAAAGGCTTTTGTTTTAGTTATACATTGCCTTAAATGTTTATGCTTATTTATTATAGTTTTCGCTATATTGTTATCCTTACTGAGTATCTGAGATCACCCCTTTCTATGTTTTATTTTTCCCAGGATGTGAAGAATTATTTTATAAATGACTTGTAGTGATAGTATGGGGGGATATGAGTGTGGTCTATGGAGACAAGATATTGTTTTAGTTTTTAATTTTATTATGTATTGTAACCTTTATGAATGTATCTAGTGATTCCAAGGCTGCTAATCTAATCGGTCTTTCGAGATTTGATCTTTTGTGATCATGCCAATGTTACATAATAATGCACCGACTCTGGGTAACTAGGGTCAGGGCGTTACACTGACCATGCTAATGATATATTGGACTTTGAAGATGCAACTGTGATAATGACAATAAGAAAATGGGTCAATAATGTATAAAGGTGAATTCCCACTACTTATGTAATTAATTTTGTCATCATTTTATCTACTATTTTTAAGTTAATTTCCTTATCATTTTTAGGTAATACTTGTTTAGTTTTTTTGACAGATCTTTTTGGAAGTCATATTTTTCTTTCAAATATCGGCAACAAGATATAAAAGAGAGAACTTGTTCCTTTTTAGTGGAAGAGTAAACCCCATGCTGCATGAAATGTGAAGTAAATCTTAAGGATGCATTTACTAAGGGATTTCTCTATTGTTGAATACAAAGTATGACATCCCAAAAGATCTGTGATGAACATTTTCCTGAATATTATAGTAATCATCTATAGCTCAATCAACCGCACCACATATCTAATACACAATGTTCTTGGCATGAATCAAAGTGTATGTTTTTATTTTATAATATTATTTGATCCTTTAAAATTAATGTCTTCTGAAATACATTGGTTTAATCCATGACTCATGATTATGAACTATGATATATAGGGTATGGATTTCTAATTTTAATTTCACCTTATAAAATCTTTATGCTCATGTTATCCTTATATGATCATTGATATCTCACCTTTTTACACTTATTTAGCATCTATGATCACCCTTTATTATGTTTCATATCCTTAGGTTACGAAGAATGGTCTTAGAAATGACATGTCTAATATGGTTTCTAGTAAAGAATAAATTAATGTGATATTCTTATGAACTAGTCACTTATGTTTCCATATTTCTAAAATAACTATACCTAAACTATTATAGCATGGATCATTATGTTATATAAGGAATATTAATCTAATAAGATATGATATCTATACATGAAATGTCTGGGTTAATATAGTTGGTATCAGAGAAAATGACCTACCCAAAACTGATAAAAATCATTTAGATTGTTTTGATACTTTAGAGAAATGATCCATAAGTCATTTAAGACGTGTAGGAATCATCCGCACCACAATTAAACACATGGCATGACCAGTATGACTCAAAGTGCATCTTTTTATTTAAAATTGACAATAATTTTATTTAAAAATACAAATGACCTACTCAAAATCAAGAAAACTCATTTGGATTGTTTTGATACTTTAGGAAAATGATCGATGAGTCATTTTTTATTTGTAGTAATCAAGAAAACCTCTATACGATGCATGGTGTGACCGATGTGTCTCCAAGTGTGTATTTTTATTTAAAATTAACATTAAATTTAGCAAAAAGAACAAGCCCCATATTGAAAACTGAGCAAACGAATTTTGATTTCTTTGATAATTTAGGAAAATGATCCATAAGTCATTTTTTATGGGTAAGAATTATGCTCACATCAATACGATGTACAGTGTGACTGGTATGACTCCATGTGAGACTTTTCATTTAAAATTGACATTACATTTAGAAAAAAGAACAAGTGACATACTGAAAACCAAGAAAATGATTCACAATATTTTAATACTTTCTAAAAATGATCCATAAGTAATTTGTGACATGTAGGAATAAACTGAACCTCAATCTGATACACGGTGTGAATGATATGACTTTAAGTGTGTATTTTTTTATTAAATTAACATTAGATTTAGCAAAAAGAACAAGTGACATAATCAAAACCAAGAAAACACATTTGGATTATTTTGATACTTTTGGACATTGATCCATAAGTCATTTTTGATGTATAGGAATCAATCTCTCCTAAATATTATGAACAGTGTAACCGGTATGACTCAAAGTGTCCAATATTAGTTTTAAATTGACATTTTTGTTCAAAACATATGTCACTCACTGAAAACCAGTAAAACACACTATGATTGTCTTGATGATTTAGGAAAAAAATCAAAAGTAATTTTTTATGTGTAGGATGTAGTCTCATATAAAAATTAGACATGATACGACCTATATGACTCAAAGTTTGTGTTTTATGTTTGAAATAACATTTTAGTAAAAATCGAAATTGACCTACTAAAAACTGAGAAAACACATTCAGATTGTTTTGATACTTTAGGAAAATGATTCGTAAGTAATTTTTCATGTGTAATAATTATATGCACCTCAATCTGATGTACGTTCTGATAGATATGATTCCAAGTGTGTATTTTCATTTAAAATTTACATTATATTTAGCAAAAAGAACAACTGACATACTAAAAACCAAGAAAATGATTTTGGATTGTTTTGATACTTTAATAAAACGATCTGTAATTTAATTTTGATGTGTAGTATGTAGGTTCTGGGCGCAACGGAAGCGCGTTGGTGGGTTTGCCCAACATTAATTTTAGCTTTAAACAACGTTCAATCCAAGATCCATCATGATATAAAATGCCGGATCTTCTAAATGGAACAAAGAATGAAAAATAAAGGAAGAGTCCTAGAACCATTGAGATAGGATCATCATATGTTGGTTATAATTTAATTAATTAACAAGAATTACCTCAGTGGAATTATTTTTTCATCGATGTCTCCGGTCACGATCCTGTGATCCGTTGTTGCATCGTAGAATCCAAGTATATGATTCATCTAGCGGTGATCCTCATGTGCTCCACGTATCTCTGGACGTCGCTGAAGGGATCTCTGGGTGCTAGCTTGGAAGAACCTTCGCTTGCGATGTACGCCTTCGACCGCCTTGATCCGATGGAGGATCTCGCTCTCGTAACTTGAGGGCATTTTTGGTGGAAAGGGAATTCTCTCTTGGCTTGAGAGTATTTCCAAATCCGTTGTGCACAACAATGAATCTTGAAAAGTGTTGGGGTTTTGAGGATATTTATAATCAGGTTTGAGGTTAATAGAGTTATGACAATAAATAAACGCGTTACGCGTTTTATTTATTTCATTAACTATTATTGAAACCCCATGTCAAATTATTAATTCCTTGACATGCGCCCATGCTGATTATAATTAATATCATTTAATAAAACAATATTATGTCCTCAAAATCCCAACTGGAAAACTACATGGCGTGTAATAATTAATACACAACGTGTACTTGTTTTCCATAAAACTACACGGCGTGTATATTTAATATACATGGCGTGTACTTTTATTTTCCATTTTCTTCACCACATTTATTAGACCTTGAGTAATGGCCATTTATTTCTTAAATAAATGTAACTTCAATACTCGCTAATAAATATATTATTTCACCCACAATATATTCTCTCGAATAACTAGTGTCGAAATAAATGCGATCAGGCATCCTTAAATAATTATTAAACCACAGTCGGGAATAATATTTATTTAAATTGTTAAATTAATATTTAACTGAGATACATGGACACACTTAGTGTGTGACCCTCTAGGCCTCTTTCTCAGTGGCATTAGGTGGAGCCTGCCGAAAGTCCAAGGTTAGCGTATAACAACATGCCAAGGCACCCATAGAGAAATAAGTTAACGCCGTAATGACGTGTCACCTTCTACAAACGCTTATAGGGTAATATAATCCCTTTGTCTCGATATCTCTAATCAAGCGGGGTTGCATGATAGTGCCATCAACCCATGTGCTCGATTATTATTTCTTTGAATTCCCGGAATTGAACTCTCCCATACCATACCATGGCCATGGATTTATTTAGGCTATATCAATTCCATCAAAGGGCCTGAGATATCTACTTCTGTTATGGAATAGAAGGGACAAATCCTTTCTCGCATTATCTATTAATGCAGTATTACTCGTGACACACCCAACGTATCCTACCTCGTTGCAAACAGTGTGTCATCACATTTTTTGTCAATACATCTAAGTGCGTGAGTTGTAATACCCATTAATAATAATCTTAAAGTATAAGGACCAATACACACGTCCGTAGATAGGAACATCCAATGACACTATGAAATGTGGATTTCCTACTGGTGGGTCTCATTCTCATAATATCCTCCTAGATATTACCAAGGGCGCACACCATGAGAAGGTGCCTCAAAGTTTTATGAGTCCTCACCCCTAATGACCTGTATTATTTGTGTCCCTCAAAAAATATCATTCGGCCATAGAACATATATTCAAGAACAGTGTTATGGAACTTCTGGGTTCTCATCATAGCATGGATCCACTATGACCCTTTAATGCAACAGCTATCATTAGGACATTATCACATAAATTATCACGCAGAAGAACAATCAATATGTAATAATACTTTTATTAATGAATAAAGTAAAAAGTAGTTGGTTCTAGACCACCAACTCCAACATAGTAATCAATTGAACCTCAATGAGATGCATGGTTTGTCTAGTATGACTCCAAGTGCATATTTTTATTTAAAATTAACATTAAATTATGCAAAAAGAACAAGTGACATACTGGAAACTGAGGAAATTAATTTGGATTGTTTTGATACTTTCAAAAAATGATCCATGAGTCATTTTTGTTGTGTAAGAATCAACCAAACCTCAATATGATGAACGATATGACCGATTTGACTCAAAGTGTTCAAATTGACATTAAATTTAGAAAAAAGAACAAGTGACTTACTAGAAACATAGAAAACACATTCAGATTGTTTTGGTAATTTAGAGCATAGATCCATAAGTCATTTTTATGTGTAGGAATCAACCACACCTCAATATGATGCATGGTGTGACCAGTATGACTCAAAGTGCATATTTTTATTTTAAATTGATTTTTTATTTAGCAAAAAGAATAGGTGACATACTAGAAACCATAAAAATGGATTTATATTATTTTGATACTTTTGGAAAATGATTCATAAGTCATTTTTGATGTGTAGGAATCAAACGCACATCAATCCTATGCATGGTGTGAATGATATAAATTTAGGTGTGTATTTTTATTTTAAATTGACCTTAAATTTATCAAAAAGAACAAGTGCAATACTCAAAACTGAGAATACACATTTGGATTGTTTTTATACTTTAAGAAAATGATCCTTGAGTCATTTGTGACGTGTAGGAAAGACCCACAGCTCCATCTGATGCACGGTGTAACCAGTATGACTCAAAGTTTCCATTATTAGTTTTATATTGAAATTTTAGTAAAAAAAAAGTGACACAATGAGAACCAAAAAAATTCATTCAAATTGTTTTAATAATCTTGGGAAACAACCCATAACTCACTATTGACTTGTTAGAATCAACCGCACCTCAATATAACTCAAAGTATGTATTATTATTTAAAGTTGACATTTTTTTAATGTATTATTTCATATTAATGTTTAATTTATTTCTTTATAATATTACTAAAATTATATTATTTCTCTTATATAGGTGTATTAGTTTGGTCGTGTTGAGGTGATTTGTTCAGTAATAGATACCATGGGTAGACCATTTTGAGAAGGGATGGGTGCCAATTGATAATGAAACTTTAATGTTTAAATATTTGTGGACAGTAATTGTAAATTCAATTATACAAAACATTATTTGAAATGTATATAGTGTTTTTTGTATCTATTATTTAAAATTTATTTCCATTAAAATATATGTTTTCTATTTGTATGTTTTGTTTCCTGTTTGTAGGTTTTGTAGTGTG
This sequence comes from Viscum album, assembly GCA_963277665.1. Lineage (NCBI taxonomy): Eukaryota > Viridiplantae > Streptophyta > Magnoliopsida > Santalales > Viscaceae > Viscum > Viscum album. The sequence continues at coordinate 816,063,507 of OY728127.1, forward strand.
CTGTTATAAAAACAGAACACAAGTGGAGCCTTTATCAGTACTTTTTTAATACTGATAAAGGCCCCCCATTAATAGTGTTTCTGATAACAATGCTTTTTTAGCACTGTTAAAATATGTTTTGTGTAATGTTAAAAGGGATATTTGTAGTAGTTAACCTTTAAAAACCATATATTTGGTCATTCATGATAGATATATTCCCAATTGATGTTCTATATCCTCATTCACAAAATAATAATAATTACACGATCTTCCTCTAATTTCATGTCATTCCAGAGTCTTTTTCTATGTATCTGACCATTAAAGGTGTGTTTTGGAGTTTTATGACACTAAAAGTGTGTTTTTGTCCTCTTGGAAAAAATTCACCTCATATTGATGGTACAACTGATCTAATATATCAAAATTCACTCTACGGTTGTTTTAATCTGATTTCTTGATATTTGGATGTCGTGCAATTGGTTTTGACCCCCCAGACACACCTTTTTAAAGGTTGTCAAACCTTTAAAAACCGCATATTTGGTCATTTCAAATAGAACAATCTTCTGATCGACATTCTATATAAAAATACATTTCAAGAATAATAATAAGATAGTTTTCCTAGGATTTAATGTCATTCTGAGGTCATTTTCTATATATCTGTCCGTTAAAGGCACACCTTGGTGTTTTATGACACTAAAATTGCATTTTCCTTCATCCCAGAAAAACAACACCTCTGATTGATGTACTATATTCTCATCCATTTCAAAATTCACTCTACTATTATTTTACTATTATTTCATAACATTTAGAGGTCATTTGGTTGGTTTTAACCCCCTACATGTTTTTAAGGGGCATCAATCCTTTAAAAACCACATATTCTATCATTCTGGACATACCACGTGTCCGATTGACATTTCATATCCTCATATATATCATAAATAAAATTTATATAGTTTACCTATGATTTAAAATCATTTCAGAATAGTTTTATATGGATATGACTGTTAAAAATTCATTTTGGTGTTTTATGACACTAAAAGTGTGTTTCAGCCCTCCCAGGAAAACACCAGAACGAATTGACATTACTTCTACTCAATCATTTCAAATTTTACTCTATGACTATTTTACTATGATTTCAATGTATTTGGATTTCATTCAGTCAGTTTTGACCCCATACTCATTTTTTTTATAAAGGGCATCAAACCTTTAAAAGTGGCATATTCAGTTTTTGTGGGAAGACCACTCATCCGATTGATGTGTCGTCTACTCATACACATCATGAATAGTAATAAGATAGGTGTCTTATGATTTTAAGTATTTTTGAGTTCAGTTTTTATATATTTGACCATTAAACACATGTTTTGGTGTTTTATGACACTAAAGGTGCATTTTTCATCTTCCTGGACAAACGAAACCTTCTATTGACATACTATCTATTCAACCATTTCAAAATTCACTCTATAGTTGTTTTAGTACAATTTCATGGAATCCATAGGTCGTTCTGTTGGGGTTTTACCCCCCACATGTTTTTAAAGTGCGTCAATCATTTAAGACCTCATATTAGGTCATTTCGGATAGACTGCATGTCTGATTGACATTCCATATCCTCTTAGATGTCATAAATAATAATTAGATGGTTAAATGTGAATTTTCGAGTTTTATGATACAAAAACTTCATTTTCAGTCCCTCATGAAAATGCCAGCTCAGATTGATGTTCTGATTACTCAAAAATTTCACAAGTCACTCTATAGTTGTTTTCGTCTAATTTCATGACATTTGGATTTTGTTCAGTTGGTTTTGATCCCCATACAAACCTTTTTAAAGGACACCAAACCTTTAAAAACAACATATTCAGTTGTTCAGGATATACTAGTCATCCAATTGACGAGTCATCTACTGGTACACATAAATAATAATAAAACAATTTCTTGGGATTTCATGTCATTATGAGATCGTTTGATATATATATGACTATTAAACACATGTCTTGATGTTTTATGACACTAAAATTACAATTTTTTATCATCCTAGGAAAATATAACATTCAATTGACATACCTTCTACTTGAGTATGTCAAAGTTCACTCTAAAATTATTGTCTTATGATTTCAGAACATTTGAAGGCTATTTAGTTGATTTTGACCCCCAGTGTGTTTTTAAAGGGTGTAAAACCTTAAAAAATGCATATTTAGTCATCCAAGATAGACCACATTCTCTATTGATTCTTCGTCTCCTTTTAAAAATAAAAAATAACAATTAAATGATTTTAATCTAATTTAACATCATTACATATTCACTTTCTATGGATCTGACCATTAGACGCACGTTTTAGTGTTTACGATACTAAAAGTGTTTTTTTACACCCAGGAAAAAGTCATCTCAAATTAATGTTATGTCTACTTGAACATTTCACAAGTCACTATATAGTTGTTCTGATCTATTTTCGTGACATTCAAATGTCGTTCGATTGTTTTTGACCCCCAGGCACACCTTTTCAATATGCGTTAATCCATTAAAAACCACACATTTGGTCATTCCTGATAGAACAATTATATAATTGATGTTACATCCACTCTTACACGTCAATAAAAATAATAATATGGGTTTCCTATGATTTCAAGTCATTCTAATGTAATTTTCTCTATATCTGGATGACAAACACATGTTTTGGTATTTTATGACACTAAACGTGCATTTTATATCATCCTAAGAAAACGGATCCTCCAATTGATGTACTATCTACTCTACCATTTCTAAATTTACTCTAAGATTATTGGCCTATTATTTCATGAAATTTGGATGTATTTTAGTTGGTTTTAAACACATGTCTATTTTTAAGGGGTGTCAAGCCTTTAAGAATCGTATATTCGGTCATTTCGGATAGACCACACATCCGATTAACATTTCATCTCCTCATACATGTGAAAAATAATAATTATATAAATTTACTCTAATTTAAAATAATTATGGATTGGTTTGATATGGATCTGATCGTTAAAAATGCATTTCAGTGTTTTATGACACTAAATGTGCATTTTCGATCCTCTTAGGAAAACCCCAGCTCATATTGACGTTTTGTCTACTCAAAAATTTTAAAATTCAATTTACGGTTGTTGTTATATTATTTCAAAGCATTTGGATTTTTTCCTGTTGGTTTTGACCCCTAAACACACTTTTTTAAAGGGTATAAAACCTTTAAAAGTGGCATATTCGGTCGTTATGGGCAGAACACTCATCTAATTGATGTTTTGTCTAATTTTACATATCAAAAATAATAATCAAATGATTGTATTGTGATTTAATGTCATTCTAAGGTCGTTATATATATATATATATATATATATATCTGATTGTTAAATGCACGTTTTGGTGTTTTATAACACTCTAAGTGCATTTTCCATCTTCCTGAAAAAATGAAACTTTTGATTGACATACCATCTATTCAATAATTTCAAAATTCACTCTACAGTTGTTTTTGTATGATTTCAAGGCATTCAGAGGTCATTCGGTTGGTTTTTAGCCTCGTTTGTTTTTAAAGGGTGTCAAACCTTTAAAAACAAAAAATTCGACCATTCTAGATAGACTGCATGTCTGATGGACATTTTGTCTCCCCATACATGTCACAAATATAAATTAGATGGGTTTTCGATTATTTCACATCATTCCAGGGTCGTTTTCTATCGATTTGACCATTAAATATGCATTTTGGTGTTTTATAAACTAAAAGTGAGTTTTCGGTCCTCTTAGGAAAATTGCTCCTCGGATTTATGCACCATATACTCAACTATTTAAAAATTCACAATATGGATGTTTTCTTCTTATTTCATAGCATTCATATGTTGTTCAGTTGGTTTTGATCCCCAAACGCACCTTTTAAAGGTTGTAAAAGCTTTAAAAGCCATATATTTGGTCATTCTGGACAGACCATGTATCTAATTGACATTTCATCTGCTTTTACAAGTCAAGAATAATAATAATACAATTTTAATATGATTTCAACTCATACCAAAATCATTTTATGTATATCTACCTGTTAAACACACATTTTGGTGTTTCATGACACTAAAATTTCATTTTTTGTCATCATGGGAAAACAGATCCTCCGATTGATGTATCATTTGATTTACCATTTAAAAATTCACTCAAAGGTTGTTGTCTTTTGATTTCATGTAATTTTGAGGTCGTTTGGTCAGTTTTCACCCCCATGTGTTTTTAAAGGGCATCAAATCATTAAAAACTATATATTTTGATCCTCCTAATCAAATGAAACCTCTAATTGACATATCATTTTCTCTATCCCTTCAAAATTAACTCTACATTTATTTTCATATGATTTCACAGCATTTAGATGTCCTTCGATTGGTTTTTACCCCTGAATTCACCCTTTTAAAGGGTGTCAAACCTTTAAAAACCTCATATTTGGTCATTCCGAGGAAACCAATTATCTAATTGATGTGCCATCTGTTTGTACACATCACTAATAATAATATGGTGGTTTTACTATAATTTCAATTCATTATGATATTTTTTCCTATATATCTGGACATTAAACACACTTTTTGTTGTTTTATAAAACTGAAATTTTGTTTTCCATCATCTTGGGAAAACGATACCTCTGATTGACATACTATCTACTTGAACATTTCACTATTCACTCTATGGTTGTTCTGGTATAATTTCCTAGAACACATAGGTTGTTCGATGGGTTTTTATCCCATATATTTTTAAAAAGCTTCAAACCATTAAAAACCACATATTCAGTCATTCTGGGTAGACCAACCATCCGATTGACATGTCATCTTCTAATACACGTTACAAATTATAATAAGACAATTTTTATGTGATTTTAAGTCATTACAAGTTTTTTCTATATATGTGACCGTTAAATGCACATTTTGGTGTTTTATGATACTAAAAGTGAATTTTTTGTCATCCATGGAAAACGAAACCTCCGATTGATGTATCATCTACTCAACCATTTCAAAATTCACTCTATAGTTTTTGTTGTCTGATTTCATGACATTTAGATGTGATTCAGTTGGTTCCCCCTGAATGTTTTTAAAGGGAATCAAACCATTAAAAACCAAATATTTATTCATTTTGGGAAGACCAATCATCCAATTGGCATGTTGTCTTCTCTTATAAATCAATAATAATAAGAGGGTTTTCCTATGATTTCAATTCATTCTGAGGTTGTTTGCTATATATCTGACCATTAAATTCACATTTTTGTGTTTTATGAAACTAAAAGTGTGTTTTCGGTCTTCTCAAGAAAATAAAACCTCTGATTAGCGTATCATCTACTTGAACCTTTAAAAATTCACTCTATAGTTGTTTTAATATGATTTCATGGCATTCAGATGTGGTTTGGTTGGTTTTTACCCCTGAACTCACCTTTTTAAAGAGCATCAAAACTTTAAAAACCACATATTCATTCATTTTGGGAAAAAGGCTTGTCCAATTGATGTTTTTTCTATTCACACAGATAAATAATAATAATATAATGGTTTTACAATAATTTCAAGTCATTCTAAGATCATTTTCTATATATCTTAACATTAAACATGGGTTTTCTGGTTTTATAGCCCTAAAATTGCGTTTTCCGTCATCCCAGGAAAAGGATACCTCTGATTGATGCACCATATGATCAACCATTTTAAAATTCACTCTATTTTTTTATGGTTTGATTTCACATAATTCTAAGGGTGTTCAATTGGTTTTGACCTCCATGGGTTTTTAAAGGGCATCAAACCTTTAAAAACTACATATTGAGTCATTTTGGGTAGATTGCTCATCCGATTGAGATGTCGTCTTCTCATACACGTCACATGGTCCATCATGAAGTTATCACATACACTATAATACAAATCTCCAATGAGACAAAACAATATTAATTTATTAAAAAAACATCAAAATCTACTATTGACATAGTACCACCAGTAATTCTTGACTATGACAATTGAAACTCTAAATTTCAACCAGAAAAAACTTCCACACTATATAACATCTTAATTATTATATAATTATAATATATTTATGTATATATAATTCTTTATCATCAATAACTAATAATAAACATAAAAATTAACTATGGAACCATTGTATTTCATATTCTTCATAGTAAGTCTTTGATCATCAATATTCTAGGATTCCACCTATATAAACCTATTCAAACCAATATCTTGATATATTCCTAGTTTTTACATCCTCTTTAAACTTATTTATACAATTTAATTTTTTTTCATCTAACCATGAAAAAACTTTGTGTCATATACTATAGAAACACACTTTCCACCATCACTGAATTATCAATTTTAAATTAAAAATCCAACAATTAACCCAAGTTGGATAATTATTCACTTTAATATGAGGCATAAAATAAAATAATTTCCTTCAATAACTATTAACATGGGATGGGGATGGAAATAGTAGAGTGGGAGTATCCAATGTGTTAAATAAAAACCCAAAAATATACATACTAATTTCTAATGAATTTAATACTTAAATAATCAATCAATAGCCAATTGATTTTTTTCTCAAGTATTTGTAGTAGGAGGGAGATGTTTGGATTTTTAGAGAAGGAATTATTAAATTATAGGAATTATAAAATTAATGATATTGAAACAATTGATATTGTAGCACTATTGAGTTCGACTAGAGATGAGTATGAATTTAAAAGGGGTAATCATTGCATAACTGAATATCCAATTACATATGGAATCTATGTAAAAATAACATAAAAATCTCAAATTAGATATTTCTCCTTGACTAAGAAGAACTATACTACATTATTTCTATATAATAGTAATTATGTAGGAGCCCAGGAACATTGTTCAATGGTTATAACCTTCAGACTGCAAACTAGAATGCTATTGCTTAATTGGTGAAGAAAATAAGTCTTTCACAGCAAATACAGACACTATAACATCTCAAACTACCAAAAGAAAGATTTTAAAAAGGATATCATCATATTTTTATTAAAAACCCACACCATAATCCTTGTGGAACAAGAATTTGGAATGCTGGAGACAAGCCCTGTGGAACACAAACTGTGATATTGCACTTTAAGTAATTTCACTCAAGTGGAATTTATAAGAGCTTGTAATTTACATATATCTCAAATAAGAACAAAACATTACATAAAACCGTGACATAGTAAAATTTCAAAATACAATATTCTTATGAATTTCATCGAGATAAAATACACATTTAATGACTTATACTATTCTATAGATAACATCAACAAGGATATTATTGTTTAAGAGTGTGTAATTTAATCCTTGAATGCTTGTCAATTTTTTTCTATCTACCTTTAATGTTTTCCTGGATTTTATCTTGTAATTTATATTACTTTTTATCTCTTAATAAAATATATTTATTCATGATGGATGATTATAGTTTTATAAGCAAGTAATCACATAAGTGATGATGAATGAAGAGTAGGAGGATAGTTATTGATTATTAATAGTTTGTTTTTTCATGTTGATTTAATGTATTGATTCATTATTACATTAGGATTAATATTTTTTTACTAAATTTTCATTTTATTAGATAGAAAAAATTAAGGGATTTCTTGAGTTTGAAAATTGAATTTACACATATTATAGAAATATATTATATAAATGTATTTAAAAAAAATTAATTTTAAAGATGTATTGTAAAAAATTATATTTAAATATATAATTATATGTAATTATATAAATATATTTTTCCCATAGGGTTTGGTTGAGTTGTTTCATCCCTCAAGACTCTATGGTTGTAGGGGAGGTCCCGAGTTCAAGCCTCCCATGGTGCATTTATATAGATTTTCCTTTCTTTTTCCCCTTTCCCGAACCGTTGTAATATTTGAAAATATATAAACATATTTTAAAATAATTATATAAATAAATAAAATTATATGAATAAATATAAAAATAATTTTTTTATGTAAATATAAACAAATAAATAAATAAATCATAAAATATATAAGAAACCAATATAATATAGTAAAAATTGAATTCACTTTGCACAAGATGGTTAGAGGTTCGAATCCTTATATGCGTATGTAGTAGAGAAGAGTGGTTGGGTAGTTTATTTTTGGACTTATCACTGATATTTTCTCTAATTGGAAGTGATGGGGGGAGGGATTTTTGGTGGCTCATGTCTATATCAAAAGTGTATGACTTTTAAAGGTACTCAAAACATCAACACTTTTTTAGTGTGGATAAAAGAGATTTCAATCTCTTATAAAGGCCTTATTTTTAGTGGTGTATATTTATATATAAATATGAATATAATTATATAAATTATCTGTTATTTCTATAAATGTGTGTGTGTACATACACATATATTATTTATTAATTAATTTTTGTATTAAATGTACACACATAACAAACACTATGTATAATCATTTTCAAATTTTTAATTTTGATTTTGATTTCAATTTCAATTTGAACTACAATTTTGATTTTAAATATGAATTTCTTCTTTCATTTTAAAATCCAACTTAAAATTCAGTTAAAAAATTATATTTCATTCAATTTTTTTTTAATTAAAATTCATATTTATATTTTCTACACATATTAATATTAATATTAATTATATATATAGGTTATATATGTGTGCATGTGTTTGTTGTTTACATACTCCTATGACTTAACTTATATGTACCTGATACACCATCACTGATTAATCGATGGTATATATTGTTTAATTTCCTCCTTACCAACTCCAAACTCCCATCATACTCTCCTTTTTTAACAAAATTTACAAACACTTCTATAAAATCATGAAAAGAGAACTACCCTTTATCACCACTTTAAAAAAGCTACATAACATATATATATATTCTTATATATGTTCTATGTAATTATGAATATTTTTTTTATATAAATTATATATATATATGTATGTATTTATTTATATATATATATTTTAAAAAGTTGGGACTAAAGAATATTTTATTAACTAAGTAAATCCCTCTTTTTTTTCTAAGTAGAGGGTAACCCAATACAAGTCCCATAGGACGAGATGCACTAATTCTAATGACTAACCCAAAGGTTACAAGGGCTATAGGTCAAATAAACGCCCCAAAGGAAATCACCTTCCTTATGTTGGCTTGATTCATGTGGCTTCCCCACTTTCTTTTGGTCCAACTGGTCCACCAATGCTCGCTACGACCCCTACTTCCACCAATTTCCATCCAAGATCCCACATGAGGCCCCATCCACCTAACCCACCATCATCGCCTTCATCATAGATTTGTCACCCGTTGTCAAGGGCACCCACCACCACTGACCTCCATTTCTATCTTCATTGCTGATGATCTATCCCACAAATTGGTGTGTTGTGGTAGGGATCGAACCCATGATCCTTAGCTGTTGGGTGCTGCAGGCAGGCACATATCACCAGTTAACCCATGCACTCTTGGCATAATTATAAATATAATTATAACAAAATATGTATATTATAAAATATAGAAATACTGACTATATACATAAATTTATAAATACATTAAATATACTTCATATTTAAATTTATATATTTATTTTCATTTTATATAATTTAAAATATACACATATATTTATAATTGTATAAGTGTGTTTGTGTTTATATATATTTACATATATACTTATAATTATATATCTATATTATTAGATAAATAAGTATGTAGTATATATAAATAAATTTAAAAATATTTCAGTATATTTCTTTAAATAAAATTTATATTTAAAAATATAAATGGTATTAAAATAAAAATTATTATAAAATTTATTTTCATAATTTATTAAAAAATTATTAAATTTATATTAAGTAATAAGTATATTTTATAATGTATATAAATACATTAGATAAATAAATATGTAATTATAATATATTATAGTTTTTTTGAATAATTTTATAAATATATATGAAAATAATTAAATACATTATATAAAAATATTATAAAATGTAAATAAAAAAACATATACATATGTATTTTTTTGACAAAACATATACAAATGTATTTAAATATATATAATTACATATAATGTTTATATATAAATATGTGTGTCTATTTAAAAATATATTTATTTAAGTATATTTTCGCACACACACACATCATTATATATTAAGAAAAACGACATAGGCTAGGGAAAGAGTGCTTCCTAACAAAGTGATGTGCAGGTGTTCAAATCCTTCCCCATTCAAATTAATTTGGAAAAATTTCTATGTGGTGTATCCAAATTAAGCAGAGACATATGTTGGTACTATGTAATCCCAAGGGGATTGATGGTATGGATTTATCATGAATCCCAATATAACATTTTCTTATTTTATAAGCATTAAACATAGTGTAAGTCTTAGAATCAATATATCAAGGAGGCCACTCATAAAAACTGAATTTATATTATCACTATTTATAAAATGAATTATTCTATAAAAAAGAAACCTAAAATAGTAGGTTATTTATAAAATATAGGTGATATTATATATGCAATGAAAAACACAAAAATAAAAACACAATGACTTTAAAATTAAAAGAGAAACAAAATGTTGTTATTATTTGGGATTTGTAGTGAAACAATCATTGTTCTCTAAAAATATTATCATTATCCTATCTAATGTTGAGATAAATACCTATCACTCAACAACCTTCTGTTTGAAATTTGATCTCCCTACACCAATAACTCTTTATGTAAGACAATCTATCTCAAAATATGTCTTGGATAACTCTTCCTTACACATCATCATCTCAATACTACTATAACATATGAAGTATTGAAATTATAGAGAGTAGAACATTTATACAAGAGTACAAAGTCAATAGTAAATATATTAGTGCATCTTCACACCATAATTATTTTAATCACTACTAAAATCATATATTAAAATAACAAAAATAAATTGAATCACAACCAACGCAAAACATCACCCCCAAAAAACAACGAGGGTTAGTTCTCCACAAACATGGAGATGAGAGTATCATGATTAGAAAAGAATAAAATAGAAAAGAAAGAGTGGGGGAAATAGAGAGATAATATATATTAGAAATGTAGAAAACTATTTCACTAAAAAATCCCCTACTTAGATACTAAAAATGATTAACTATTTTGAAATTAAGTGGGAATACAAATTTTTAGTTAAGAGGGGTGACTATTTTTCATATAATTCTAGATTATAAAAGTTAGAACATGTTTGGACCATTAAAGGGTATATTATAGGAAATTATTATTCTTTGAAATTTTCCTTATATTTCTTACACATTAACCCACGAAATGTGATATCTATTGTATATGTGCACCAAAATTTATGACCACATTACTCAAGGAAAATTTTCTGGCTATGCAGATTCTTCATAATACCAAGATTCAGTTTCCAATGCATTAATTGATATGAAAATAGATGAATCCCAAGAATCTATAGTTAAAGAAATTATTCCATATAATATTATATATTTTCATATAAAGTTTTATCATCTTTAGACCCGTAATTTGTGAAATATGGTCCCGAAAACAAAATTCTTGAAAACTATGTACAGATTTAGAGGCCCCACATGAATGATTTATTTTATCCATCTATGGTTAGATTTAGCATTTTGTCCTATTTAAAGAAAATTTTCGTAATGAATATTGAATCCTAATAATAATAATTTTTTTAATTTGGATTTTTGTGTAATGTTTTATGTCCAAAATAAAAAGATGATATAAAATAAATTTTCACAACGAAGTCTAAATTGTTCTTAAAACATAAAAATGTGACAATTAACCTTATAATATTTAATTGGTGGGATTAAAAAATTTAATTATAGAATAAAATATATGAAAATATAATCTTCATCAATCCCCCAAACATAATCATTACACTCTATAACAATCATAAAATATCCAAATCAAAATCTAAACCAAAATAGAAACTGAAAAAAATTCTAAGATATTTTCTAAAAAATATTTCCATCTTGTATCATATATGAAAAAAATTCTATTTTATTTTAATTTTTAACATTTAAATTTATTCAAAATCAATAATCCACCCATGACCCAATCACAACTTTCCTCACATGAAATTTCATTCCGCACTCCACTCAAGAAATATTTAATCTGAAGTTTTTCTTATACTTGGGAAATGAATGTTTCATCATAGGCATGTAAAAATTATCTTCTCTTCAACCACAAGAATTAAATTTTTTCAATCATGAGGAATTTTCAAGGTGATTTTAGTTTCTAAGGGTTGATGAGTAAAACTATTAAAAAAAATTTAATGTAAAAAATATGAATTTTAACTCTTAAGTATAATTTATAAATATTCAAGTGAAAACACATGAAATAACTCACTCAATTCCCTTTACAATATATACACTACACGCCCTTTTTTGTGACATGGTATATGAGTCAAGAAATGAATATAATTAATGATTTCATCCTAATTCTCCCTCAATTTTATTATTTTTTATTTTTTTATTTTTGTTTTAATGGATGACTAGATGATAATAAAATAAAATTAAAGAATGAAATTCATGGTCTGGATTTTTTGTGGGGGACACGAGTCATAAAAAAATCATAATAAATAATTCAATCTCATCCCCATTTTTTTTCCTATTTTTACCTATTTTATTTTTTAATTTTTTTAAAGAAAAAGATGATATGAATGAATTACATTGAATATTACCTCATTAAAAATTTTCAAATTCATAGAATAATGACACACACCTCATACACACAACAATAAGAAGCAGTCTAAAGAAAACCTAGGAAATGCCCTTCCCTCACACTTAAACTTGAAATATCAATGTAAAAATATAAAAAGTGAAGGTATGTATAGAATAATAGTCTTGTAATGTAAATTAAACCAATAATTAAATTCATTTATTATAATGGATAAAAAGGATAGACGTGGAGTTAGATATAGAGTTTAAAATGTGGTTATCTAAATAAATTTATCAATCATATCAAAAACATGTTATAAACTCCAAATATTTGAAAGAGAAAATTCAAAATTTATAGTTCTCATAATAAATGAATGTTTCTTTGAAAAAAGAATGGGAATTATGAATAATATGCCAAAAATTGTTAAGAACACCTCATTGGGCTTGAAAATTATTCTGAGTTAGTGTTTCATGGGATTAGATTTTAAAAATTTCCCAAACTCATAAAAATACTTGAAAATAAAATTATCAAAAATATTTCTACCATTAAAATCATTTTAATTTTTTTTCTAAAAAACAAGGAAACCATATAAAAATTAATTCAAGTGTTAAAAATGATAACATATATTCATTTATGATCAAAATTCTGAAAATATGAAAAACACAAAAGAAATACTAAATAGGTTCACACTCCCCCACAATTAAAATTAATTTTCCTTTTCTTTAGTATCAAGAAAAATTTAGAAAGAAAAGGGTAGAAAAAAAGAGAAGGAAAGAAAAAACCTTTGTTTATTTTAAAGTGGTAGTCTTGAGTTAAGATCCTATATATTTCCACTTTAAACCTCAAAAATAAATAAAAAAACAAATCACAATAAATTTATTGAAATAAAAATAAATAAAAATAATGTGAAAAAGAAAGAATAAAATGGGTAAGACTTGGTTTGGACCCCCAAGAGGGTACCAAATTTTTACTACACCTAGTTAGGAAGTTCCAAAATTTTATCACCAATCAGAAGGAGGATTTAATTTCCTATTAAAGAACCACCACATGTTAATTCAACCAACATCCATAAATGGATTCTAAGAGTGGAAACCCACAAATAAAGGAAGAAATGTATCAAACCCCAATAAAGAAGAAGGAGATAAATAAAAGTAAAAATTGTTAGGGGAGAGACATTCTTCAGTATTGGTGCATTATTGAAGGAGAGTGGTACAACAACATAGTTGTTTGGGAGGCATAGGGTTCGATTTTTATGATTCCACTATTGGGAGAATTTCTCCTTCCCCTGGGATCCACTCATCTTATTGGGTCACCTGGTTTATGATCGGGTGGATGAAATGAAGTGTGACACACACATGATGATATATTTCTATGTCAAACAATCATTGATCAGGTCATTACTATAGCATCCCACCTTTTTGTCACATAAACTTTCATTACATTAAAAAAAACCGAGGATCTTTAAGGTTTAGTGTCTTGGAAACCAGAAACTTAATACATGAAACAAAAAAAACATTCTTCTTAAACACTTGAAAGGATTATCCTTATGTTCATCTTAGGTTCATTACTGCATCTCATAACCTGGGGACATACATAAAAAGAAAGTGTGAGCAGAAGGCCCAGTAAGGGAAACAAGAGAAACATTTTACATGTGAACTTGAGATACATCAACAATGTCATGAAAAGAACTTTAAGGCATGAGAAAGAAATCATGAGTCATATCATAATAAAAATAACGTTTTTCATAACTTGAATATGTGGCTACAACATTTAATATAGACAATCATGAACATATCACCAAGGTCCATCCCCAAGGTGTCATTTAAAAATTACCAAGGTTATTCACCAAGATATCGTGAAAATTGTAATCTCTAGTGGTTACATCATTACCCAATGCATTGGAGCGCTATCTGGGCACACCCTTAAATTTTCCTTTATTATCATGTGATACAAATATATCATCATAAATAATTTCATAAACAACCCATATAACATAAAAGAAATGAGTTTCATTTCATAATCATAACATTTTAAAAACTGCTTTAAAGACATGATCTTTACGTCACTTTAAACCCACAGAAGGGGAGAGCGGGTCTCATGTATTTAAATCCAAGAATTTAAAATAAAACATTTTGGTATATATGTGAATACCCCTTTTGAATAAATATCTTTGAGTATTAACTTAATAAAATAAAAGTACTTTAGAAAAAGAGAGAGACATTTTGAGACGGAAATTCTGCAGCCTAACGGCTATGTTTCGGGGTTTTAGAAAACATTGCAAAGAGAGGGGACATGGGTCAAACACTCATAAATGACCCATAAAAAAGTAGAGGGAAATAATATAAAGGATTTGAGAACATGTTAATGAAATTTTAAAGATATACCATATGAAATTAAGAACATGAAAGGAAGATAAAAATAAGATTTCTCTTCTGAAAATTCGGCAGCCCAATGGCGTCACTTAAAATTCAACAAAAATGAATTGAAGAGATCAAATAGAGTCTCTCATCATATGAACATAAAAGATCAGTATGATAGATATAGAGATCATACCCCAACATAATAAAAAAGTAACTTGAAATACTTGACATGAAAGTAGATCTTTGAAAAATGAGAAAGGAGAACGAATCCCTTAAAAATTCGGCAGCCTAACGACGTCACTTAAACTTCAACCAAAAATGAATTGACAAGATCAAAATAGGGTATCTCATCATATGAACATAAGGGTTCAGTATGATATATATAGATATCATACCCCAACATAATAAAAAGGAACTTGAAATACTTGACATGAAAATAGATCTTGAAAACAAGAAGGGTGAAAGAATCCCTTAAACATTCGGCAGCCTAACGACGCCACTTAAAACTTCAAAATATTGAATTGAAGAGATAAAATGGGGTATATAATAATATGATCATAAAAGATCAGTATGATAGATATAGATATCATACCTGAACATAATAAAAAGGAACTTGAAAGACTTGACAAGAAAATAGAACTTGAAAATGAGAAGGGTGAAAGAATTCGTTACAAAAATTTCGGCAGCCTAACGACGCCACTTAAACATTCATAAAATGAAAAGATGAGAGTAATAGGGGGGATATATCATTATATGAACATGAAAAGGGCAGTAATAGTAATACAAAAGAACATACTCCAACATAAGAACATGGATCATAAAAGAAATGACTTAAAAGAGATCACTTGAAAAGAAAGAGAGGGGTTAGATCCCTTACCTTAAAACGTAACTCTTAAAACTCAAAGGTTTGGACCTTGAGGGGATTGAGGGCACCTTGGGAGGACTCCTTGGGAGGTAAGGAGACCAGAACTTCGTTTAGAATGATTTTGGAGTCCAATGGATGAGAGAATTGCTTGGTATTTATAGGGAAAGTGAGGGGACAAGGCATTAATGGTCAAGGGACACCTCATAAGTGGGTTTCACAAAACCATGTGCTCTCCCATGATATTTCCCATGAAGTTAGGCCACATGGAACCCCCCATACAATAATGCATCACCTTTGGTCGGACAACCCATAAAATATCTCATGACATCATCATGACACAGTTATGATGTCATTAAACATACCGAAACCCTAAAACTGTATTTTTACTATTCACTGAAAATTCAACTTTCTCAGAAAAATTCCAAAATTTTACCTTAACCAAATATCAATGCACTGATTTCAAAAATGAACTCCATTTTATAAAAATAATTTTCTAAATAATTTTAATTTATTTTTTAAATAAATACACTATTCACTGAAAATTCATTTTTTAGAAAAATCCCCAAAAATTACCGTAACATAATATCGATGCTCTGAGTTCAAAAATGAAGTCCATTTTATAAAAATAATTTTCTAAATATTTTTAATTTAATTTTTAATTAAAAAACACTATTCACCCGAAAAATCTAATACTTGAATAATAATTTATGAAACCGTTATTTAACCATTTTATTGAATCACATTACTTAATCTAGGTGCCTAGATTATAATAATACTTTCTTTAAGTGAGATTACTAATCTATTTGGTCACATTACTTATCCTAAGCATAAAATCACTATTCATAATTTACTATTCATCAAAAATCAAGTTGATCTTATTAGACTCTAAATTTCGTACTGAACATAATTGTAGAAGACCATTTTTTGAAAATCATTACACATTTTTAATTATTTAAGGTTTACATAAACATTTTTTAAAATATCCTTTCTCTAAAATTCACCAAAAATATGCATACTATATTTATCCGGACATTTGAAAAGTCATAAACATCATCATAAGAAGAAATCCCAATTTTTATTTAAAACAAAGGATTACACAAGGCAGTTACGGTCTTTTTACATAGCCCCTTATCACACCAACATAGGACCTAAGTTTAAGGTTTTATAAGGTGAGAGAATCTGAGGGAGGCTCGTCCAACATCGCACGAGTAGTAATTTCTATCAGTTTGAACTTCTCGCGAAGGCGATTCCGTTCTAGCTTCACACGATGAAGTTCGACTTGGGTTTGGTCCAGAGAAAAGCCCAGTGGTGCTAACTCCTTCCCAAGTTCTGTTAGATGGGCTTCGATCGGTCCAAGACTACTGGGTGAGGCCATCAAATCTTCTTTCTATATTTATTAAACAATATTACTTGTATTTAGAGACAATAATCAAAACGTTTAGTTTCCAGTGGTCATATTGACCAATGGTCATATAACAGTCAAAATCCAACGGTCTCATTTTAATTATACTCATGTTATCAAATGAAAAGAGTTTTTTTGAGTATAAAAAATAAAATAACACACAAAATTAGGAAACAATATTTATTCAAAATTTCAGGTCGTTACAATCTTCCCCCCTTAAGAAATTGCGTCCTCACAATTTTTAAAATTGGGTTTTGAAATTTCATTGAAAGTCCCACATCGGAAAAAGAGTCAGTAACACTATTACTTTAAAAGAAAGAAAAGGAAGTACAAAGGCCACCCGAGTTAACCCACACTAGGATTCCATGTAGGAAAACATGGACATGGAGGAGAAAACAAAGAGTTATGTTCTGAGGGAGAGTGATAGAAAACATGATTAGGAGAAAGTTAACCATGAGAAAATACCAAACTTATGATGTGTGTAAATGGTCTTTGATTACCCAGTAGGAAGCTTAAACCAACAACATTTTTGTTTTATGTTCCTTTTAATAATTTTGAGGAATTCATTTACTACATAGAATAAAAACATAAGGAAATATACCCACCATCTAGTAGAGTTTTATCCTTTAATAAGTTTTACCAAAAATAATCTTTTCTCCAAACGATGAGCATTCAAAACTACTTGTTCTCATCAAAACACAAGAATCATCTTCTTGAGAGTCACTTAATCCACAAAAGATTAACTATCAATTTCTTCTATCTTTAAACATTATCCCAAAAACATAAAGGGTAAGATAAAACAACTCTTCAAAAAGAAAGAATCCCATAGGAAGGGAAACTACTTTTAAATATTCAAGGTTCCATGGTACTACCCAAAGTTAATCATTGACCATTCCATAAATAACGGTTCTTAAAATTCCTCAAAATAAACCAAACTAAGATTGAAACCCAAATACAAGAAGGATTTGATAACATAGTCTTCCAAAATAAACTTCATTGTTCATCTCCAAAAAACATCAACCACTCCTAACATCTTATAACAAAAGTAGCTAACCTAATCATATTTTACCCAAGACAGGTTAATCATTTCCATAAGTAACCTAAATTACTATAAGTCCACCTTAAATTCATTGATTATTCAAAATATAAGTGAACATTACTCCTCAATGAAAATACCGTAGTAATCTATTTACCTCGATCATATAGGGTCCCCCAAATAGTGAACTTCTTCCAAAATAATAATCATCTTATAATCCCCTAATCATCTCTGTCATATTAATACGGAAATCGTCACATTTCCTATCACATTGGTTGTTGGGACATGTTATTCCATTTCCCACCATTAACTAAGAAGAGAAAGTATAATTAGGGGCTTAAATACTTAGCCAATAATCATGAAAATGAACTTAAAGCATATAAAGATAACTTGTAGAAGAAAAGTATACCCTAAATTGTGATCCCCTAGGTTCCCATATAGGTTATCCATGATCATATATTCTTATGTGAATCTTTATTTTATTTTATCTTTGTTTCTTTAATAATGGTTCATACTAAGCTTATGAATTTACCAAAGAATATCCCCTGGGAGTGTCGTAACCAAGAGTGCAGCAAGGCCCACTGTCGTGTACCAGTTCCCTTTTGAGTCTATCTCAAAGCGGTGTTTTCGGGTTTTACCCCTATGTACATCTGTGCCAGAGCCACCTCTACTTGCTCATATCCAGACATGGATGTATTTGCTTGGCAACCCATTACTCAATACTCACCAAAATACCAGGAAGATTTCATATATATAAAATTTTCTTTAGGATTATTCCTAAAGTTTTCATATCCTAATTTCTACAAATAACTAAACCATACTTTGATACCAACTATAGCATCCTGCCTTTTTGTCCCATAAACTTTCATTACATTAAAAAAAACTGAGGATCTTTAAGGTTTAGTGTCTTGGAAACCAGGAACTTAATACATGAAACAAAAAAAAACATTCTTCTTAAACACTTAAAAGGCTTCTCCTTATGTTCATATTAGGTTCATTACTACATCTCATAACCTGGGGAAATACATAAAAAGAAAGGGTGAGAAGAAGGCCCAGTAAGGGAAACAAGAGAAACATTTTACATGTGAACTTGAGATACATCAACAATGTCATGAAAAGAACTTTAAGGCATGAGAAAGAAATCATGAGGCATATCATGATAAAAATAACGTTTTTCATAACTTGAAGATGTGGCTACAACATTTAATATATAAAATCATGAACATATCACCAAGGTCCATCCCCAAGGTGTCATTTAAAAATTACCAAGGTTATTCACCAAGATATCGTGAAAATTGTAATCTCTAGTGGTTACATCATTACCCAATGCATTGGAGCGCTATCAGGGCGCACCCTTAAATTTGACTTTATTATCATGTGAGACACATATATCATCATAAATCATTTCATAAACAACCCATATAGCATGAAATAAATGGGTTTCATTTCATAATCATAAAATTTTAAAAACTGCTTTAAAGACATGATCTTTATGTCACTTTAAACCCACGGAAAGGGAGAGCGGGTCTCATGTATGTTAATCCAAGAATTTAAAATAAAACATTTTGGTATATATGTGAATACCCCTTTTTAATAAATATCTTTGAGTATTCACTTAATAAAATAAAAGTACTTTAGAAAAAGAGAGAGACATTTTGAGACGGAAATTCTGCAGCATAACGGCTATGTTTCAGGGTTTTAGAAAACATTGAAAAGAGAGGGGACATGGACCAAACACTCATAAATGACCCATAAAACAGTATATGGATAGAATATAAAGGATTTGAGAACATGGTAATGAAATTTTAAAGATATACCATATGAAATGAAGAACATGAAAGGAAGACAAAAATGAGATTTCTCTTATGAAAATTCGGCAGCCCAATGGCGTCACTTAAACTTCAAAAAAAATGAATTGACGAGATAAAACAGGGTCTCTAATCATATGAACATAAAAGATCAGTATTATAGATATATATATCATACCCCAACATAATACAAAAGGAACTTGAAATACTTTACATGAAAGTAGATCTTTGAAAAATGAGAAAGGTGAACGAATCCCTTAAAAATTTGGCAGCCTAACGACGTCACTTAAACTTCAACCAAAAATGAATTGACAAGATCAAAATAGGGTATATCATCATATGAACATAAGGGTTCAGTATGATAGATATAGAGATCATAACCCAACATAATAAAAAGGAACTTTAAAGACTTGACATGAAAATAGATCTTGAAAACGAGAAGGGTGAAAGAATCCCTTAAAAATTCGGCAGCCTAACAGCGCCACTTAATACATAAAAATATTGAATTGAAGAGATAAAATGGGGTCTCTAATCATATGATCATAAAAGATAAGTATGATAGATATAGTGATCATACCCCAACATAATAAAAAGTAACTTGAAAGACTTGACAAGAAAATAGAACTTGAAAATGAGAAGGGTGAAAGAATCCGTTACAAAAATTTCGGCAGCCTAACAGCGCCACTTAAACATTCATAAAATGAAAAGATGAGAGTAATAAGGGGGATATCTCATTATATGAACATTAAAAGGGCAGTAATAGGAATATAAAAGAACATCCTCCAACATAATAACATGGATCATAAAAGAAACGACTTAAAAGAGATCACTTGAAAAGAAAGAGAGGGGTTGGATCCCTTACCTTAAAACGTAACTCTTAAAACTCAAAGGTTTGGACCTTGAGGGGCTTGAGGGCACCTTGGGAGGACTCCTTGAGAGGTAAGGAGACCATAACTTTGTTGAGAATGATTTTGGAGTCCAAAGGATGAGGGAATTTCTTGGTATTTATAGGGAAAGTGAGGGGACAAGGTATTAATGGACAAGGGACACCTCATAAGTGGGTTTCACAAAACCATGTGCTCTCCCATGATATTTCCCATGAAGTTAGGCCACATGGGGCCCCATACAATAATTCATCAACTTTGGTCGGCCAACCCATAAAATATCTCATGACATCATCATGACCTAGTTATGATGTCATTAAACATACCGAAACCCTAAAACTGTATTTTTACTATTCACTGAAAATTCAACTTTCTCAGAAAAATACCAAAATTTCACCTTAACCAAATATCAATGCACTGATTTCAAAATTGAACTCCATTTTATAAAAATAAATTTCTAAATATTTTTAATTTATTTTTTAAATAAATACACTATTCACCAAAAATTCATTTTTTTAGAAAAATCCCCAAAAATTACCTTAACATAATATCAATGCTCTGAGTTGAAAAATGAAATCCATTTTATAAAAATAATTTTCTAAATATTTTTAATTTAATTTTTAATTAAAAAACACTATTCACCCGAAAAAACTAATACTTGAATAATAATTTATGAAACCGTTATTTAACCATTTTATTGAATCACATTACTTAATCAAGGTGCCTAGATTATAATAATACTTTCTTTAAGTGATATTACTAATCCATTTAGTCACATTACTAATCCTAAGCATAAAATCACTATTCATAATTTACTATTCATCAAAAATCAAGTTGATCTTATTAGACTCTAAATTTCGTACTGAACATAATTGTAGAAGAATATTTTTTGAAAATCATTACAAATTTTTAATTATTTAAGGTTTAAATAAACATTTTTTAAAATATCCTTTCTCTAAAATTCACCAAAAATATGCATACTATATTTATCCGGACATTTGAAAAGTCATAAACATCATCATAAGAAGAAATCCCAATTTTTATTTAAAACAAAGGATTACACAAGGAAGTTACGGTCTCCTTACATAGACCCTTATCACACCAGCATAGGACCTAAGTGTAAGGTTTGATAAGGTGAGAGAATCCGAGGGAGGCTCAGCCAACATCACACGAGTAGTAATTTCTATCAGTTTGAACTTCTCGCGAAGGCGATTCCGTTCTAGCTTCACACGATGAAGTTCGGCTTGGGTTTGGTCCAGAGAAAATCCTAGTGGTGCTACCTCCTTCCCAAGTTCTGTTAGATGGGCTTCGATCAGTCCAAGACTACTGGGTGAGGCTATCGAATCTTCTTTCTATATTAATTAAACAAGATTACTTGTATTTAGAGACAATAATCAAAATGTTTAGTTTCCAGCGGTCATATTGACCAATGGTTATATAATAGTCAAAATCCAACGGTCTCATTTTAATTATACTAATGTTATCAAATGAAAATAGTTTTTTTGAGTATAAAAAATAAAATAACACACAAAATTAGGAAACAAGATTTATTCAAAATTTCGGGTCGTTACAATTACCCTCTGGGATGATCTTCCATTTTAGTTGGAAACAACTCTTTCCCAACTAGGGATCTCTTCGGAGTGATCCCTTCATGGGGAGGGGGGTTTCCTGGTGTGGAGGGTTTGAAAAGGCAACACCTAGGGATTCTATTTTTAAATAATTGGGAGGGAAGAGATAGTAAATGGGATAACTTTTAATAATTGTGATGCAATCTTCTATATGATATTCATGTTGATATAGGGGAGGGAGTCACATCACCATGGGCTACTCAAGCTCTTCTTCTTCAAATTCCATCACCATTTTCTCCCAAATAATGGAAAATTTATATTCATCATAAAATTATAAGGTAAACAATATTGTAGCTAAATATTTAATTTAAGTATAAGGGAGTTCATTTTTTAATTCAGTATCATGAAAATTTGAATAAAATGAATGGTAAAAAATACATCTATCTTGTAAATTTTAGTTTGAACTCTTTTCCCCCAAGAATAGACATTAGGAATTCATTTTTAAGAGAGGAAAATTTATTATACTAGAATTATTTGTTATCCTCCTCAAACAATTAAACTTTAAATGTGGGTGGAAAAAAATTTCATGTTTAGACCATTTTTTTTCGTTCTATACACAAAGATTTAATTTCCTCAGTTGAAGTAGAATGAATCTTTATTTGGTTTCTCACTTCTTCAAGCATTATGAAATTCTCTTGTACATGAATTTTCCATGAATATACCCAACTAGAATCAATATCAATGCAATAATATAAATAATCATTGATGAAATCCATATTGACCTATGAAATTAAATATATGAAATAATTTTTTATTTTTTAGTTTTGAAATTTATGATTTTTTTTGAAAAACAGTGTGTACAATCTATTGGACTTATATAAAATGAAGAAAAATTGATGAGAGATATTTTTTTATGAATCCCAACTCAATATTTTATTATTTCCCAAGCATGGAGTATAGTACATGACTTAGGGTTGATCTCTCGAGTAAGCCACCCATATAAACTAAATTTATATTTTCACTATATATAAAATAAAATATACTATGAAAAGAAACCTAAAATAGTGGGGTTTTTTAAAAATATATGTGATATATATATGAAGGTAATGAAAAAAATTCAAACCCAAAGTATTTAATAAGAAAATAGAATGAAAGTATTTTTATTCTTAGGAGTTTTAAGTGAAGCTATCATTGTTCTCTTAAAACATTATAATTATCCTATAAAATGTTGAGATCAAGAGATGTCACTAAATACCCTATTATTTAAATTTTTATTGTCTTACACTGATACCTCTACATTAAATACAACATCTCTCAATATATGTATTGTATAAATCTTTTCCACACATCACCATCACAATAATACTCCACTATATACAATATTGAAATGATGAAGGAGAGCACGAAAGATAAAAAAAGAGGAAGAAGTCAATAGTAGGGAATGTAGGGAGACCACACGACATAATCATTTTAACAACCACTAAAATCTAAGATTAAAATAAAAAGAATATACTGAATTTTAATGAACTCAAAACATCACCACTCCCCCTTTAACAACAACGAGGGATGATTTTCCACAAACACAGAGTTGAGGTAAGAAAAAAGTGAGAAACATAAAAGAGAAATGAAAGAGTGAGACGAAGAGAAAGATATTATATTTTTTAAGTTTAGAAAACTATTAAAATATAAAAATTCCCTACTTATCTACTCAAAATTACTAAATATTTAGAAATTAAGTGGGGGTATAAATTTATATCCAACTGGGGTGGCCAGTTTCCCTCTAATTTAGTCCTTTGAATATTGGTTCATGTTTATCCCATTAAATGACCTATTCTCAAAAATTGGTCTTATATGAAATTGTTTCTCATGTTCGTCAATTTTTTTTAGCTCTATTGAACATGTGTAGAAAAAGTTATAATTATATAACTCAAGTAAATTTTTTGGCCAGGTATACTATCTATATTACCTTTCTCTGATTTCCCACTCATTAACGACCTTAAAAATAGCTGAATCTAAAGTAACCAAAATTAAGGAAAATTTTAATTTGACTCTTATCTATTTTCATAAAAAAATTATATCATTTTTAATATTTATTTGTTAGATATAGTCCAAAAAAATTCATAATTTTTTTTCACAATTTTGAGGCCCCACTTGCATGCATTAATTTGGTTATCTTGGACTTGATTCATCTTTAGGTATAGTTGAAATAAATGTATCCTAATGAATATAGAATACTATTTTTTTTTCTAGTTTTTTAGTGCGTAAAATGTTAAGCCTCAAATAAAATACTAATATAAAAATAAAAAATTATTCTACTTTCATAGTTTAGTTCAAATTATTCTTAAAACCAAAAAATGTGATATTTACCCTTAGAATATAAAATTTTTAGGATTAAAACATTTAGTTAAAGAATAAAATTTTATGAAATTATGATTTTCATCAGGGATGTTTTTACCCTTAAGCATTTTAAAAATATTTATGAATCATTTATTATTGGTAAAAACTAACTCTGATAAAAGGATAAATTTTTTAGTACTAAATCATGTATTGATAACATAACCTTTTATTAGTAGTAACTTAGAACCTATAAAAGAGATTATTATTTATCAATAAAAAAATTATAAGTGGTTCAAAAATACCAATAAAGGATATTTTTATTGCCTTTTATAGTGAAATATATAGTAGTGAAACTAATAAAATTTAAACTAAAAAAAAACAAATTCACACCTGGGAAGCCCAAAGTCACTAAAAACTATAAATCAATAGGATAATTGTTTGTAAAAAGTGTAACCAATCACATTTAGAGAATAACCCTCGCAATTGGGATGACATATCACCTTATTATTTCCATATATACTATTTAAAGTAATAGTGCTACCACAATACACCCACAAGTGGTACAATTCCTACCCTATATAGTCTTATCACTATGATCCATGATACACATAGGATAATCAATGAATGGTGCACCAGTATCCAATTCGAAATCATTTTAATGAATTACATAATATGGATCTGGTTTGTATTTCCTCAATTGAGATACATGAAACACATAATACATTCTACTATACATAAATGGAAAAGAAAAATGGTAAGAAACATCCATTATCAACTCTAAGATCTCAGATGAACCTATAAAATGAGGATACAACTTCCCTTTCACTCGAAAACATTATTGTCCCAATCATTATGACACATAAATTAAAATTTGATCCCTAACAATAAAATCAAGAGTCTTGTTTCTTTTACTAGTATAAAATTTATGTCTTCTTTAGGCTATAACTAGGATCTTCATGATTAATTGAATCAGATCTATAGTTTCTTAAACCATGTAATCCCAAATAAATATGCCTCATTGGATACTGTTAAGCACAAAGGTGACTGAAACAAATATCTATATAATGTCTTGAGTGGATCCATATGTATATAATACTAGTTATAATTTTTACACCCAAGATCTACCAAATATATATGATCCTCCCACAAAATATTGAAATCAAGAATATATAAAAGGATCATATGCTAAATAATAAAGACGGAATGATTAAACAACCCATTTATCTGAGGATGTTAATCTACACTAAACTACACCTAAGTTCAAAAATCACTCAAAAATACCTACCAAATATAATAATTTAATCTCACATAATGATTAGTTAAAATTATATTAGGAAACCCATATAAATTAATAATATCTTTAAAATAATTCTTTCCTAACTCATCATACATTTGAGTTTCCTTGATTAATAGAAGAGAAGAATTTTCAATCAATTGGACTATTATTATCCAAACTATATCCATTTCTTTCAGTGATCATGAAAAACTAGTCACATAATCTATTATAATGACATCCCATTTCCACGTCATAAAGGGTAATAATTTAAGCATACACATTGTATTTTGATAAACTTTATTTTCTTATTAAAAGGTAAGACACCTCAATACAAATTCAACCTTATTTCTCTTTATTTATGGAAAAAAAATGTGTTATATAAAACGATGGTACACTTAGTTAAACCAAGAGGAATTTCCAATTAATAAATTTAAGTTTTTTATATCTCTTCCCAACACAAAAACCATTGAAACAAAATACACCTATACACATATAAAAAGAATCTCCATTGAGAGTTTGTTCTGGATGATGATCCCCTATATATTCTATCATGAAAAAAATGCACTCATAATCGGATCCATGATTTTTTTTTCACCCACTCCACAAATAATGAAGTGATAATCAAGGGTAATAAAACCAAAAAAAGTTGATTGTCAAATATATCTAGGTGTAACTCTGATATGGGATATTTGATCTACTTTTCAACCTTCAATTTTTGAACTAGATCATTCTAAGACTTTGTACCCAGAGCATCAGGAATGACATTAACCTTCCAGGGAGTATATATATATATTCTAAAAGTAAAATAAATAAATATACTCCATCAACGTACTATATTCAAGGTTAAAATATCACTATGATTAAATATAATTCCATATTTTATGATTGGTACAGACAATAAAATTATCAGCAATTAAATAAGTTTTCTAAATATTGAGTGGATTTACCATTGATTTTATATTATGATCATGGGATGAATAATTCTTCTCATGAGTGTTGATGCCCATGAATAGAAATAAAAAAGAAAAATTAATTAAGTCCATTTATAATTTGATAAAGAAAAATATATGATATGATTACACGAGGATCTCCTTGACTTACCAAGTAATGATAGTTCGAATAGGTCAATTTCTTGGTTACCACGTGATCATTAATAAGATCAACTTGGAAATCAACTCCATGTATGAACATAATTGACAAAATCATTCATGCCTACCTTCTAGGACTAAGAATATCACCTGGTAGGTGAAACACAAGACTGAATCCACTATGATTCTAAGTGATTGAATCCTATGTGTACATGAACTTGAATCACCAAGCTCCAAGGAACACATGATTCCCTACCATGAACACTATAAAATCAGTGCAGAGAAGGCACGATGTTGAAGGAAACCTTCAAACGAAACTCGATCTGACTAAATCTCAAAGATATGAAATCTATATCCTATCAAACCACACAATCTTACTACATCCACTATTGAAGTCTTCTATTAATCCCCAGGAAACTACACGTGGTCATCTTAGTGATAAAAAAAAGATATGAACAACATTAAAGGACCTCCTAGGTGATCTCCAATTGATTATGCACCTAGAGAGATTACTTGGAATTTATAACAATTCGAAAGGCTGAATATCAAGCCCAAGCCCATAAATACCTCTTCCCTTCTTAGAAATGGAAAAAATATAGAAGGATAAAGGAGAACGGTGCACCCACCATTTCTTAATTCCAAACATACCAACAAGTAAATTCAGAGAATAAGTGAATAATACTATTAAAATGGTAGTAGAAGACCAAAAATAGGCAATTGGAACTATATAGAATTCCCAAATCACATGATGCCTAAAAAACCACATGGTTTTCACAACCACCTCTATAAATACCCCTTCCATTTAATTTTTACAATGTACTAGGTGAATTCCTTGTTACTAGGAAAATTGTTATTATACTAGGTGATTTTCAATATTATTAGGATAATTTTTCTTATACAAGGTGAATTTCCATAATACTAGGATAATTCTTCTTATACTAAGTGAACTTCCATTCTACCAGGTGAATTTACCTCAACACTAAGAAAATTACATGCGGTCAATGAATTCACCTTGACAAGAGTGAAAATAATACCTCTCATGTTGGAAGTTCAAGACCTCACCTACATGAAATATCCAAAATATAATATATCATGAACCTTTTTTGAGCTATATGTTTTGGTTAAGGAATCTTGTAATCCCAAAAATGACTAATCCAGACCTCCTATAAAGCTTCTAGAAAAACATAGTCAGAGCACACACATAAACATTCATCCCTTAGATCATGGACCCCCTTAATAAAATAAATATCTCATTCATCATTCAAGATTTTTAGAACCCTTAAGGGAACAAAAATAATGGATCCCCTTGATAATGAGGATCCCTATATAGAAGACAACCAAATTAGTATCTCTAATCTTGATGGTGTATTTATTATCCATCTTACTAGCTAGGAATTATATGGTATCCCTCATGAAGTAAGCCCCTAGTCTTTCTTACTAGATGTAACTTTCTTCCTATCTTCTTATTCTATACCCTGTCCTATCCTAGAAATAGATTGGAATATGGGAGGATAAGGTCTCACTCTATACATAATACTAAAGAGGTTCTTATTGATAAATTCATCAATCAAAAATCATCAACAAGTCAATGATATAGAAAGATATTTGGCCAGACTTAGTTCATAATCCCTATTCAAACCCAATGTCACACTCTCATGTTATGTAGTTAATGATCCATTACTTATGTTTCTCACATTCAGCATGAATCAAATGATCATAGGGATATAGGATGATCATTCCATTGGAATCATTGAAATGACTCATTGGGACCCCTTTCTTGGTGCAATCCTCAACAACCATATTTTATTCTACCTAAAGGTCTATATTACAAATGAATATTTCTAGGGAAGCTTCATACATGTAAGCCCCACTCAATATTTTTTATCACATATTCCATGAAATACATGTCCCAACATCATGATGTTAAACTATGTGGCCATTGTCTTAATCACACTATGTTAAACTGCACAATAATGTCCTTACCACATGATGTTAAACTTTAAGGCATGATATTGTTACATGAACATAAACAATGTCAAATTAAATATGTGATATTTAATTCTCATTTCAATAAGATATTCCTGAGACCACTCTGAGGTTTAAACCAAAAATCATCACTAATATATTAACCACCTCCATATCCATATTCCATGTTGATCATCCCTCTATCAAGCCATATTATGGATAAAATCATACCCACTCTCAAAAGGATATAGTCCCTCTGGTTTTAATAAAATTATTCTAATCAAACCATATTACTCAAAATACCTATCATTATAGGGATATATTTCTCATGAGACCAAACCATCCTTGTTGGTCTATATTCCCATTAATGAAACTAAAAGGGCCACTCATGTGTAATTACCACACCAACCATTACTTGGAACTTTTTTCTTAGTATTCCATACCATATAACTTTACACCCACTAAAAAAACAGGTCTTAGCAGTGGTTTTATGAACCTCTGATAAATAAATCATATTTTTAAAAAATAAAATTTAGTGGTGGTATAAGTAAGCTATTTATATTTTTTTATTTTAATATTTAGCTGTGGTTTTATTAAAACTGCTGCTAAATATTTTAAATAACCCTAATTTTGACCCCCTTCTCCCCTCCCCCTCCCCTTTCCCATTTATCCCACACCACCCCTCACCGCCCACCGCCCCTTACTGCCCATTTCCCCTCATTGTCTGCCACCCCCTTTCCACCCCTCACCACACCTTGTCACCCCTCTCTACCTCTCCTTTAGTCCCCTCCCCCTAACCCCTCTCTACTCGATCTTACACAACCCCTTCCCCTAACCGCCCCTTGCCACTCAACACCCCTCACCACTTGCCTCTCACTAACACTCACCACTCATCACCCCTTCACTATCCCCTTTCCTCCCCTCACCACCCCTCACCACCCTCCCCAAGCTCCCTTTATCTTCGAGCCTACACCACCCCTTCCCCAATCCATCACCGCTCACCATCTGTCACCGTCCCTCACCGCCCCTCTTTGGTAGGTGGTTCAATATATCTATCTTTGTTTCATAACCATGATTAATAAAATTAGTTTAATTATATTTTTATTAAAGATAAAATTGTTTTTGTTTTTATGGATTAAAAGGTGATAATATTACTATGATTTTTCTTTAGTTTTAATGTGTTAAATTGTTGGTTTTCAAAACAAATAAAATAAGCAAATTTTAAAATAATTATACTTATAACGTACCTAAAAAAATGTAATATACTTACGAAATAATTTATTTTGTTAATATATATTATTTATGGGGTGTTAAAAATATTGATTTTCATGGTTTTGATTGTTTTTTCTAAATATCAATATTTGTTTTGATTTATATCAATGTTGTGAGTTTTTGTTAATATCAAGAATTTTTATGGTTTTTTATTAATTTTATTTCTATTAGTTTCTATCAAGAATAGATTATATTAATATCATTGTTTCTAGGTGTTTATAGATGTCAATAATTATTTAAGGGGAGATATAAACATGGGTTTTTTTGATTAATTTGAAAAAGTGTTTTGAATAACATCAAGAATTTTTTTTATAGTGGGTTTATTAATTTTGTTTAAATAGTGGATGTTTCATTTAAATGTAATAGAGAGGACCTATATTTTTGGTTGTAGACATAATATTAGATGGGATCATATCAAACATAAATTTAGTCTTGAGATAAACTTTGGTTAGAACTCTAATCATTTTAAAACATCTATCTAGTGTTATGTTGAATAAAGATCCTACCCTAGTCAATGATGAAGTTGGGTGATGTTTAATTTTGATTATACTTGTTTGATTAATTATTTGTATATTTATATCTGAATATATTGGGAGAATAGTGAAAATACAACGCCTATGGATGAAATTTTCATTAATTTACCTCGAAACACACCTCAGTATGCCAATGGTTTGGAAGAATTTTTAGATCTTGCAATTGAAAACTAATTAGTGGATGGTAAAATAAAATGAAGATGTCCTAATTGTAAATTCAAGTGATGGTTGAATAGAAATAAAGTATATGATAATTTGATATTTAAACAGTTTTAATCTCAATATGTATGTTGTATTTGTCATTGTGAATAAAATGTTATGGAAATTCAAAACAATGAAAATACTATCAACGGAACATAAAGTAACCCAAAAGAGGAGAATTCAGTTCGAAATTTGTTAAATGATTCATTTGGTTTTGTAGAATACATTGTAAAAGATATTAATAGATCAAAAAAACCTCCATTTTATCCTAATAAAGTTAATATTTCTCATAACTTTAGTGACAAAAAAATGAGTTTTATGAATTAGTTGAATACGAACGACAAGAACTATATGCAGGGTGTGTCAAGTATTTGAATTTTTATTTTATACTTATGTTTTATCATATAAAGTGTCTTTTTGGAATTACTGAAAAATAAATTTCCATGATTTTAGAGATGCTTCATGACGAATTTAGTGAAGCTAATACCCCTGCATCATTCTATGAGATGGAGAAAGTCATCAAAAAACGTGGACTTGATTATACAAAGATACATGAATTCCCTAAGGATTTATAGCCTTACTGGGGAGAGGATTATGATACAGAGTAATGAATAAGATTTTATACAATAATATGAAATTAAATGAACAAAAATGAGATTATAAATAAATGAAACCCCAGGAAGAAACAGAAGAAGAAAAATTAGACAAAGGTATTGCGTTACTTTCCTCTAAAACTATGATTGCAAAGATTATTAATTTCATCTAAGACTGCATAAGACATGAAGTGGCCTGATCAGGATAGTAATGATGGATTGATGAGACATCCAAATTATTCAACATCATGGAATTTGTATGATTCTCTATATCCATATTTTTCTTCAGATCTTAGGAATGTTTTTTTGGGACTGAATTCTGATGGTTTTAACACTTTTGATACTTTAATTAATAATTATAGAATTTGGCATGTTTTTTGATCCATTATAATGTACCTCCATGGATGTGTATGAATAATACATCATTCATTATTTTGATGACTATACCTAGAATGAAAATTCCTAGAAATGACATTGATGTATACCTTCAACCTCTAATCAAATAATGTTTAGAATTATGGGATGATTTCATGGAAACATATGATGCCTCAATGAGAAAACTATCCAAAATGGATATTTATTTAATGTGAAAAATTAGTTAATTTCCTATAATAAGAAACTTATCTCATTGGAACACTCATACTGGTTTGGCTTTTCTAGTTTGTAATTTTGATTTTAAACCTCAATGATTATCTCATAATAGAAAATTTTGTTTTATGTGTTATCATCCACTTCTTGATACTTCTCACAAATTCAGGTCTAACAAGACATGATTCAATGGATATATTGAAATGATAAATTCACTAAAGGTGTTATCTTGTTCATAAATCTTGGGATGATTAATGAATTCCACTGAAGAATTTGGAAAATGTAATTAGTTCCAAGAAAGAGTGAAAAGGGTATGAGGTACAATATCTGAAGAATATGGAACAAAAAATGGGAGAAAAAGATTATATTTTTAAAAATTCCTTACTGTGAGTTTAATTTGATAGATCATTATATTGATGTAATGTATATTGAGAAGAGATTTTGTGACCATGTAATTTTTACGTTGCTTAATGATCCGGGTAAGTTGAATGATCACCTTAATGCTAGTAAGGATTTGGAGTCAATGAATATACAGCATGGTTTGTGGGAAAATGAGAACTGAAAGTATCCTTCATCTATTTTTACAATGAAATATCATGATAAAGATGCATTCCTTTGAAATTGAAAGAATATAAAAGTTTTAGATGGATATTCGAGTAACATATCAGTGTGCGTTGACTTAAAAAAAAAAATCAAAAGTCACTTGGATTGAAAAGTCACAACTCACAAATTTTGATGGAGAAATTTTTTCCATTGGAATAGTGAATAAATTATCTATAAAAGTAACAACAATTATAGTTGAGTTTTGTACCCTTTTTAGGGGGTTTCTTTGGAAAAACTCTAAATCCAACCAGGCTTGATAAAATTCAAGAAATAATTATTTTGATACTTTTTCATTTAGTGATGTTATTTCCCTCTTCATTCTTTACAGTCATGATTCATTTTACTACTCATTTGGTTGAATAATTTAAACATGGTTGACTGGTACACTATTGATTGATGTATCCAATTGAGAGGTACAATTATATTATTTTTATTTTCATTGGTGAATTCAATTTTATTAAATCATTGCATAATTTTTTTTATATGATTCTTATTTTTTTATCAGGTACTTAGGTCATTTAAAATCCTATGTGAGGAATAAAAATCAACCAAAAGGCTCTATTATTGAAGGTTACATATTTGAATAGTGTTTGACATTCTATATAGGTATTTGTATGGGATTGAGACTATATTTAATCAGGATGGATGTGATGAAAACATCTCCATTAATTCTCATTCTGTAAATCTGTCATTGGCATTTCCAACTATAGGAGGACCAATTGGAAAGGGGTAAAATTTTACACTATCTGAATTGGAGTTTCTACATGCACATAGATATGTTCTACTCAATAGTGTTATTATAGATCCATTTATTGAATAATTGAAACAAAAAACAAATAGGTGACTAAGGGGTCAAGATCAAAATGAGATGGAATTAACAAAATTTGTTAATAAGGATATTGGAGAATGGTTTGCCTATTGTGTAAGTACATACTCATATTTATATTATTTATGTGTAGTTATTTTGTCTATGCTAAAAGTAATGACTTATATCTTTTAGTCTTGATAATGAATATTGACAATTTATCAGAAATATCAAATAATTTGATTTTTTTTGTCTCAAAGTCCTCTAAGATAGGATAAGTGATTCGATTCCAACAATATTAATGGATTTAGGATCCATACAATTTATTGTGAAGAAGGCTTAAAAACTCAAAATAATGGTGTATTTAAAATTGAAAATGTGGGATATCACGAGATGCTGTAATGACCCAAATTTTTATTAATAGAATTTCCCTTCTTATAATTATGTTATATTGTATAAAACACCTACATAGCATAGATATCCCAATTAATACTTTACTATTATATATTAATAATGAAACAAGTGACATTTAATGAAATTAAGAAACCTATACTGATGGAATAATAACTTGACCATTGGAATAATAACTTGACCATTATGAATAGTATTCTAGCCAATAAAATAGTAACCTCATCGATGAAAGTATAAATAAAATTTATTCGTCTTATAAATGATTTTTTTATAATTATATCATAGTATAAGTAAATAAAATTTTCAAAAATTATTAATTAAGTGATGGTATTTGTATAAAACACAAATATTTAACTACAATTTTATAATAAATATAATGATTTAAAATAAAATTTATTTCCATAAAATGGATTTGTAAATTAATATTTTGGTTTTTTATTATTATAAGATGATTTTGTGAGACCTTAATTAATTTTTCAAAAGTCACAAAATGAGTTATAATTTTAAAATCAGTATTTCTCAAATAAAATATGTTTTTAATTAAAAATTTAATTTATATTATTTATAAAATTATTTTCAAAAAATGGATTTTATTTTTTAATTATACACATCTAAAAGACATGAATTTTCAGTGAATAATAAAATATGATAATTTACGATAAAAGCAAAATACATGCATTATTGAGTCATTGATAATGTATGGATGATATAAAAAAATAATCTCGAATTATCCTTCATTATTTAAATTTATTTAGTGATAATTCTCAAACTATTCATATTCTTGAGCCAAAATAATAAACTAATGAATAAAATAATGAGAAAACATCCCTCTCCTCACCTATAAATACCATCCTCACCACCTCTTCTCCTCACACCTTAAAATATTTTATAATTTTTCAAATTATACCCAATCTACTTACCAAGACCCTCCCCCACATCTAATATCCCTTGGTATCATCGAAAGACTAAACCCTTTTCCTTAAGGAGGTTCCCAAGGAGGAGAATTCAAGAGGTAAAATCCACTTTGTTTTTCTTTTAATTTCTTTTCAATTTCATTTATTTATTATATTATTATCACCTAAAATTATCTAAGTGGAATGATAACTCTATTATCTTTAATTTACTATAATGTTATTATTTTAATTGAAAAATTTAATTTCAATTCTCTTCCCTTTTCCTTTTATTCTAAAAATGAATTGTTTATGGTGTGTCGATTTACCACCACCATGGACGATGCATTTCCATTTTTCACTACCATATTTAAGGATGGTCCTAAAAACATTAATAAGGTTAAACAATATTTTTCATACATATTATAAGTTTTTTAATGTTATGGAAACTATATAAAATCATGATTTTAATAAAATGATATAAGATCAAAATTGTCGTAAAAACCACCAAAATAAATAAATTAATTTTTATTAAAATTAAATCTAATTAATCATCCTCATACTATAGAAACAAATGATATATAAGAAAAATTAAAATTATATATGTTCAATAATAATATATAATTTCAATTCTTTAGAATCATTCTCATTTTAACTTAACTTCCATACTTATAAAAAAGAGAACTGATCATGAAAACTAAGGAAACAAATACTCCCTAACAATGAAATTAAACTCTATAACTCAACTAAAAAGGATATAAATGAACTCAAAAAACTATAATAAATAAAATATAGTTATAAGAGGTTTTTTTTTGATTTTTTAATTAATGAATTTAATATGATTATCAATGATATTAATGTGAAGAAAGCATTTAGACATAAGGTAAGGTGATTCTAGAACCCAACTCTCTTCTTTTAGATTTTCCCTCTTTCAGTCCATTTTTAGTATGTATGATACATTAATGTTCCTTAAATATCATTTATTTATCCTTACCTTTCAATTTTTTGATATAAATGTTTCAAATCTAAATTTATGACAAATTAAAATATTTTTCCTAAATAAATATTCTTTCTAAAAACACAATTTTTACATCTTGTGAGATTGTTTCTTCCTCACTCAGGATTGATGATTCATATAACAAGTATGTTATTCACTATTTCTTTCATGAAACCAAAATTTTAGTCATGAATGTATTCTTTATGGAATGAAACCCATTCATTTCCATGGGTTATTTTATGTCCATGATTGATATATGTTATATGTGGCATGCATGATAATGTAAATGTTATGATGTGATGGGTGCACCCAGAATTATACAGCCCATGTGAATGTTATGATGTGAAGGGTGTGCTCAAAATTATATTTTGCTCCAATGAATTGGGTAATGTGATGTATCTCATGAGTTAAATTGAAATATGTGTGGTAGTTGACCACTAAGACATGACGGTTCATTTTTATGCATTACCACATTCCATGCCTTTATATAATGCTTCCTCTTAATATTATGATGACGATGATATGATAATGATTATTCTCACCCCATGTTATGTTAATTCATGTTATTATCTATCCTATTATTTGGATTTTATCTCACCTATTTCCTT
This sequence comes from Viscum album, assembly GCA_963277665.1. Lineage (NCBI taxonomy): Eukaryota > Viridiplantae > Streptophyta > Magnoliopsida > Santalales > Viscaceae > Viscum > Viscum album. Next base: position 816,100,178 of record OY728127.1, read on the forward strand.
TTTATATCTCCTCATGTGATTATTTTTTCTAAGGATAACTCAAGGGATACTAAAATATAGATAATTCAGATTGAAATAAATATTTATGTTTTATTACTTAAAAGTTAAGTATGGTCCTAATTTTCCAAATATAATAAACCATTGGATCATGGTTGTGTAACAATTTTATGTTATTTATATTTAAAATGTTGTAATAATCATTTAAGAAAATTAGGGTCACTATAGTTGGTATCATAACATGGTTTAGTCAATTTGGGTATTAGGATTAGAGAACATTAGTGGAAAACCTTAGTATGAGACTATGTGTAAGTAAGCACCCAAGAAGCATTGTTTTAGAAATATTTTAAACATAGATATCCTAAAAGATATTACTTTAGATTTAATTACACAAATGAAGAAATTATTCATGATTTTTTGACTAATTTTTTGTTCAAAACTTTTCTATTTTATAAAATAGTGGGAACAAGGAGAAACTAGGCCAACAACTATTATGAGGGACAATACAAGGATTTCCTAACCAAAATCCCCAATGACTTGGGAGGTGGAGTTAAAAATTTCATTGTGATGATTACCCATCTCTCTTAGGATATAAAAAATAACCTTAACAAAGTGGAATGTGTTCCTTCACCTAAGAGGGTGCAACTGGCCATCGAGTCATTAATACAGAAATGACCACTAATGTTTGGTTGATCTTCTGATACACAAGTCATAGAATAGTGGGTTGACTCAATAGAGAATATATTTTTTGTGATTAATTGTTCTGAGATGGAGAAGGTGACTCTAGACATTTATCGTCTAGATAGAGAGGCTGATCAATGGTGTTCATTGATTAAGAACACCCAATAGAAGGAAGAAATTGAAGAGATGGAGTCAGAAGACATTACGATAATGTTTCCTGAAAAGTATTTCCCTCAAAATCTTCACACAAAGATGGATAGAGAATTCATAGAGATGAAAAAAATGAAGGTAATTATCATGGCCTATGAAAAAAATTTCACAAGGCTCATAAGGCATGCTTCGGATTTTTTTATCAACTATGATAGAAAAATTGATAGATTATTTAGTTTTTTAAAACCACACCTTCGAAAGTCTCTAGATATTGGAGATTTTGGGAGTTATGAAGATTTTTTTCAATGTTCTATCAAAGTGGATATGGAGTTTGGAGAACGTTCCCATAGATACAGTGATAACAAATAAAATATGGTGTTTTAATCTTGAGGATCTAATGAGAATGGTGGAAAGAAATCTCAACCACTCACATGTCAAAACTGTGGGAAGAAGCATCCTAGGAACCACCTCAAAGGGATGGGGAAATTCTATAAGTATGGGAGAGAAGGAAACCAAGATCATGAATATAGAAGATATATAAATAACCAATATGATATGATGGAGTAAAGGATATCACCCCCCATGGTTTAATGATTAAACTATAGGGAGCAAGGGAATTATGCAAGCCAATGCACTAAATATTGAGTCCTCAAGGGTAATTAGCATCATCAACCACCAAATCCAAAGGATCAAGGGAAGGATTATGCCATCACTATTATGGAAGTGGATTAAGAAAATGAATTCATACAAGGTATAATTACTATTCACTAAATAATTGAAAAATTATTATTTTATTTTGGTTCTATGCATTCCTTATATCGTTCAAGTTTTCTATAACTATTGAATTGAATCCTCGAAACCCTGAAGTGGAGATATCCATAAAAAACCTAGTGGTGAAATTATTTCAACCCAAGTGTTGGAATCTTATCATGTAAGTGTATATGGGAGGATTATTCTATGAAATCTTGTGATACTTCCCTTGGTATAGTTAGAGGCTATAATGGGAATTGATTGGATCTCATTATATATAGAATACATCAACTATTGGGAAAAGGAAATATCTTTTAAAATTCTGAACCAACCCATGATCCTCTAAAAATTAAGGGAAGACCATGAATATCATTTGGAAGATATATCAATGGTGTGGGTGTTGATTCCCTATGAAGAATCATACCTCACTCAAATGGTTGAGTCAAAGGAAGGTATCAACCAAGGGGAAATTCCCATTAGGTTGAAATAGAATGATGTATTTCCTAGAGTTACCCAAACTTCCCCTAGATTGTGCAGTAGAGTTTTCAATAGAACTTATACCTTGATCTACTACTATCTCAAAATGTCCCTATAGGATGGCCTCTATCGAACTTGAGTAGTTTAAGAAGAATCTACAAGAGTTCTTGAAAAAAGGGTTTATATTCCCTAGTGTGCCTTGGGTTGTGAAAATGCTCATTGTAAAGAAAAATTATGGATCAATGTGGATGTGTATTGATTACCAGAAGATCAACAAGACCACCATAAATAACAAGTATCCTCTTACAAGGAATTATGACTTGTTCAATCAACTATGAGAAGCTCAATACTTCTCAAAGGTAGATCTTCATTCTGGATATCATCAGCTAAAGGTAAAGAAGGAAGATATTTAGAAGACTGCCTTTCATATAAGGTATGGGAACTATGATTTTCTAGTGATTCCCTTCAGAACTACTATTTTCCTTATAATTTTAATGTATTTGATGAATATAGTCTTTATACATTACCTTTAAAATTTTTTGGTAGTGTTTATCATTGATATTCCCATCAACCCCTCGTGAAAGGAGGAACATGAATAATATCTAAGGATTGTGCTGGAGACATTAAAGAGTAAGAAATTGTATGCAAAGTTCAGAAAGTGTGATTTATGGATGTATAAAGTCACATTATTGGGACATGTGATCACAAGTGAGGGAATTTCTATGGACCCTTCACAAATAAAGGCAATTGAAAAATGACCCAGACCATATAGTGTCACAGGAATCTGCAGTTTTCTTGGATTATCATGGCATTACCGATGTTTTTTGAGAAATTTATCATAATTGTATAACCTGATAAATAATTTAATAAGGAAATGGGTAAAGTATTTCTATATGGAAGAATGTGAGGAAAGATTCCAAGAGAAAAAGAAGAGGCTGATCACTACACCTGTACTCTCATTACCGAAAAGTGGAGAAATTTTTGTGATATATAATGATTATTAAAAGAAAGGCTTGGGTTGTGTACTCAAGAAAAATGATAAAGTGATAGCCTATGCCTCATGGAAGTTAAAGATCCATGAGAATAACTACTTGATGCATGATCTGGAGCTAGTAGCTATGATTTTTTCATTGAAAAGCTGGTGACACTATCTCTATAGTGAGAAGTGTGATATATATACCGATAAAAAGAGTCTAAAGTATATATTAACACAAAAGGAGATCAATATGAATCAAACTAGATGGTTAAATATAATAAAAGACTACTATTTCTCAATTCACTACCATCCAATAAAGGTGAACAAGGTATCTAATGCTCTTAGAATAAAACAACCTACTACTCTATTCATGATGCAGATTGAGAAAGAACCTATTTTCATGGATATACAATAGATGGATTTGGAAATCATAATGGTAGGGAATACATCATACCTTTCCCAAATCTTTTCCCAACCATATATCTAATAGAAGATCAAGGAGGCACAAAGGTATGATCTGGGGCTTCAAAAAAAGGGGGAAGCAGTAAAGGAATGGAAGCTGCATGAGTTCCATATCAATGATGATGGTGTTATTAGGTTTAGAAGAATGATTTATGTTCCCTCATCAACTAAGATAAAGAAATAAATATTTGATAATTCACATATATTTCTGTTCTCCATCCATCTTGGAAGTACCAATATGTACCATGACCTACAAGAAAACTTCTGATGGGAAAAAATGAAGAAGAAGATTACAAAGTATATATCAAGGTGTTTGATATGTCAGCAAGTTAAAGAAAAATGAAAAAGTCGAAGGGGATGACACAACCACCACCTATACCCAAATAGAAGTGTGAGAATTTCACTATGGACTTTGTCACTGGTCACTCGAAGACATCCAAAGTAAATAATGCGATATGGGTTTCAGTTGATCTACCCACCAAGACTTCCCACTTTATCAGTATTCGAGAAGATCTATCACTTGAACAAATTTCCAAGATATATGCAAAGTATGTGGTGAGGCTGCATGGGGTTACACATTCAATCATATCAGATCATGATCTAAGGTTCACATCCAAATTTTTGAGGAGTCTTCAACATTACTTGAGTAGTGAATTGAATTTCAACATGGCCTACCACCCCCAAATTGATGGAGAATCCTAATGGACTATTTAGATGCTCAAAGTCATTCTAAGAGAATCCTAAATGGAATTAAAAGGTGGATGGGATCAGCATCTCCCGTTGGTTGAGTTATCATACAATAATAACTTCCACTCGAGGTTTCAGATGGATCTACATGAAGATATATATGGAAAGAGATGTAGAAATCCAACTTGTTGGGATAAATTTAGAGAAATAAATCTACTTGGTGATGATCTTGTGTAATAAATGACAAAGGATGGTCAAGGAATCCAGTAAAACATCAAAGATGATCAAATTCAGAAAAAGGGAAATGATGGAAACCATCAAAGGGACTTGGAGTTCAACGCTGGAGATAAATTCTTCCTTCAAATATAATGATGGAAGAGAGTCACACAGTTTAGAAATAAATGGAAGATTATCGCAATGTACATTGGCCCATTTGATATCCTTTACCACATAAGAAAAATGGAATATCACCTTACACTTCCACCAAGTATGGATCAAATTCATGACTTGTTCCATGTATCACTCCTGAGGAAGTACATACCATATCCCTTAAATGTATTTAACTTAGAGGTGGTACAACTAGAAGATGATCTATCTTATAAGGAGTATCTTGTGAGGATCTTGGACCATAGAGATAAAGTTATGCGCAACAAGACAAATCACCTAGTAAAAGTACTACGGTGGCATCGTAAGTATGAAGAGGCAACATGAGAACTAGATAAAGAAATGCAGGGGAAGTACCCTCTCATAATCTCATCTTATTATGTAAAATGAAATTTTGAGGATGAAATTTCAAAAGGGGGGAAGAATGTAATGACCCAAACATTTATCAATAGAATTTACCTTCTTATAATTATGTTATTTTGAATAAAACACACACATATCATAGATATCCTAATAAAAACTTTACTCTCATAAATTAATAATGAAATAAGTTATATTTAAAGAAATTAAGGAACCTATACTAATGGAAAATTAACTTGACCCTTGGAATAATAACTTGACCATTATGAATAGTAATCCGACCAATAGAATATTAAACTCATCTATGAAATTATAAATAAAATTTAGGCATATTATAAATGATAAAATGATATAATTATATCATAGTATAAGTAAATAAATATTTTATAAATTATTTATTAAGTGTTGGTATTTCAATAAAACATAAAAGTTTAATTACAATTTTATAATTAATATAATGATTTAAAATAAAAATTATTTTCAAAAAATTGAATCATAAATTATTATTTCTGTGTCTTATTATTATAATATGATTTTATGATACCTTAATTAATTTTTCATAATATCATAAAATCATTTATAATTTTAAAATCGGTATTTTTCGAATAAAAGATCATTTTAATTAATTTTTTTTTTCATATTTATAAAATTATTTTCATAAAATTGAGTTCATTTTTGAATTCTACACATTTAAAAATGGATAGTGTGAATTTGTGGGATTTTTCTAAAATACTTCAATTTTTGGTGAATAGTAAAATTCGATAATTTATGATAAAAGCTATATACAAGAATTATTGAGTCATGGATGATTTATGGATGATGTAACACCATAATATCAAAATTTAATTCATTATTTTAATATATTTAGTAATAATATTCAAAATATTCATAGTCTTGGTCCAAAATAATAGACTAATGAATAAAATAATGAGAAAACACCCCTCTCCTCCTCTATAAATACCACCCCTCACCATCACTTCTTTTAACACATTACAAGCTTTGAGACTTGTAAAATTTCTAACTAATACTTTTTCCAATATCCTCCACCATGTCCTATAGTCCTTGGTCTCATCAAAATACCAAACCATTTTCCCTACAGTGGTTCTCAAGGAGTGGAAATTCAAGAAGTAAAATCCTCTTTCTTTTTCTTTAAATTTATTTTCAATTTCATTTATTTCTCATCTTCTCATCAACTACAATTATCCAAGTGTAATAATAACTAAATTATTTTTTATATACTATAATTTTAATATGTTAATTTAACAATTCATCTTCAATATTATTTCCATTTCCTTTTATTCTAAAACTAAAAATGCCATCCATGGTGTGTCGATTTACCACCACTGTGGATGATGCATTTTAATTTTTCACTACCACCTTCAAGGTTGGTCATAAAACCATTAATATGGTTGAATAATAGTATTATATACATAATATATTTTATATAATTTTCTTTAACCAATATATAAGCATGATGTTAGTAAAATGATATAAGCCCATAATTGTCGAAAAAACCACCAAAATAAATTTAATCATTTTCATTAATTTTCAATCTAATAAATCATCATTATAAAATATTACCAAATGAAATATAATAACAATTAAAATTATTTAGTTTCATTAATAACATATAATTTATATTCTATAGAATCATTCTCATTGTACATGAACTTCAAAACTTATAAACAAGCGAACGAATCATGAAAACCATGGAAAAAACACTCATGAATGATGAAATTGAACTCTATAACTCATCAAAAAGGATATAAATGAACTTAATAAAACTATAATAAATAAAATATTTGTATAATAGGTTCTATATTTTTTAATTAATTAATTTAATTTGATTATCCAGGATATTAAAGTGAATAAATAATTTATACATAAGGTAAGGGGATTCTCAAACCCAACTCTCTTCCTTTGGGGTTTCCCACTTTCACTACATTTTCAATACGAATGTTCCATTAATGTTCCTTAAATATCATTAATTTATCCTTACATATTATTTTTTGTATGTACACGTTTCTAATATGATTTTATGACAAATGCAAATATTTTTCCAAAAATAACTCTTCTTTCTAAATACATAACCTTTACTTCTCAAGAGATTGTTTCTTCCTCACTCAATATTGATGATTCTTATACCAAAAATGTTATAATATATTTCTTTTAGGAACCCCAAAGTTTATTCATGAATGTATGATTTATTAAATTAAACCCATTCCTTTCCATGGGTTATTTTATGACCAAGATTGATATATGTTCTATGTGGAATGCATGATAATGTTAATTTTATGATGTGATGTGTGTTCCTGAAATTATATAGAGCTCCAATGCATTGGGTAAGGTGATTTATCTATTGAGATAAAGTGAAATATGTGTGGTAGTTGACCACAAAGACATGATTTTTCATTTTTATACATTTTACATTCCATTCCTTTATCTAATGCCTCCTCTCATGATGGTTATGATGATATGATGATGATTATGATCACCCCATGTTAGATTAATTCATGTTCTTATCTATCATATTATTGGTATTTTAGATCACCCCTTTCTTTTATGTATATAATTTGGTGATTATTTATACTAAAGAGAACTCATGGGACACTAATAATCTATAAAATAAGTAATTAAATAATTATTTATATTTTATTTTGTAAAAGTTCTTTATGGTCTTAATTTTCCCAAGAAACTAAACCTTTGGATTCTGGTTGTTTAACAATTTTATGATTTTTATCTTTAAAATGATGTAATAATCATGTAATAAAATTAGGTTTGGTATAGAAGTTGAATGATATAATTATATTAAACTATCATGACCAATTTTTAGTTGTCTTATTAAAATTCAATTTGGTCAAAATTGATTGGGGTATAATGAAATATTCATAACATTTTACTTCTTTCAGCTTCTATCGCTTGATGGATACAAATCATCATGTAGAGGATGATCCATTTATCTTGGATTCACAAGAAAAGATGGGTTTTCTATGGATGAGGAAATACATAAATGTTAGAGTGACGTTGTACACTTAAAGGAGAGAGAATTATATGCTATGGGTGATGATGATAAATTAGTGATTTGTGACAGTGAACCTCATCAACCAAAAAGCATTAAACAATTTTTTCTTGAAAATATCAAAACTTTATAACTTGCAAGAGAGGGTGAAAATAAAGGAATCATCATAATGGAGGTTGATGAAAATTAAGATAATGAAGATGAAGATAATTGAATGTATAAATTGGTACTAAAAATATATTAAAATTTCATATTGATTTGTGTTTCATACATATATAAATTTTTCTAGTTTTTCATTTTTTTTGGAAAAAATATTTCATTTTTTAATTTTTTTACATTTAATAAACCTTAACCATTTATAATGCATGAATTATGATAATAAAAAAAATTTAGGATCATAGACGATCAGTATCTCGGAGCATGCCACCACTACCATAATCTTCTATGGATCCAAGTGATTCCATTATACCCAAGACTAATAGTGATCCAGTAATTTCCCTAGATGTTTTTGGAAACCCACTGCTTGATTCACATCTAAAGATGGAGTAGTTTTCACCCCTCCATCTAGGGGATACTGGTGAGTTACCGTTACTAGTATGTATGCCATTTTTCAAAAAAAATATTTGATTTATTAATTGTTTAATTAATTTTTCAAACAGATAAAAAAAATCATAAAAGGGAAACAAATATGAATAAAATAGATGTATGGGACTTGAAGGACTTGAAGATTATCATTTCATTTGATAAGTTTGGGTTGCATATATGTGATGTTTCTAGAATCTATTGGCAGATTCTTGGGTAGGTTTCTTGGGATATAGTGATATTTCCCATTAATTATAAAGATTGGAGGCATATTCTAATAGCTTGGAAAAATGAGGTCTTTGATGTTCAAGTAAAGGTAATATTAATTTTATATTCATTGATATATAATTTAAAATACATGATTATTTTTTTAATATACTTATAAAGTGTTATGTTTTTTATTTCTAGATGTTTTTCACTTTGATTTCCCTGATTGTGTTTTATGCTCATGGAATTTAAAAAATGTGGTCAAGAAATGAAGATATTTTAAATGAATATTATGGAATGAGTTTAATGAAACTTCTTTGAGCTCACAATAGATGTATGAAAAAGTGCCTAAAGGAATTTCTCATAAGAAATTAAATCTCTTTGTCTATATCAGCATATATCACCTCATTAGTTAATTACATTCATTATAGTATCTTAATAACATAAACACAATAAAATTATAATTTTTGTTAATGTTTCTATTTTTGGTACAAATTACCTAAAAAACACTGTGAATCATGAGAAGAAAGTCATTCCTCACATCAATGAGACTCAATGTTTTTTGAGAAAAAGAACAAATTTGGTTTGTATTGTATTCATTATTATTTATATCATTTTATTATAACTCAAGTTTTTTTTATAACTTGTTTATATTTTTATAATGGATAATGAATTAGGTCACTCTATTGGACAAATAGAGCTGTGTTTTAAAGTGTATAGGAAACTCGATGAAAATTCTATAAATCAACCTACCAAAGATGATGGAGTAGGTACATTTCATTACCATTTTATATTATTTCATTATTATAAAAACATAATTATGAAAAATATATTATAAAAACTAAAAATCCTTAAAACCAATTAAATGGGTCCAACTACATGGATCAAATGATGCCAATTATGCATCATTTGATACATCAAGTCATCCCCAATTAATTGGTTTTAAGGGTTGTTTAATTTTATAATGTTATTTTCATTATTATGTTTTTATAGTAATTAAATAACAATAAATAGTACACCAAATTTATTAATTTGATAAATTTATGAAGTTCAGATATTTTAAAATATCATTATTAATATTTTTTGTGTTAACAAGTTAAAATTCAAGAATTATAGGATGAGAACCCTTCACAATAATCATAGGTTACAAATAATGATACAGTTGGAATCATTTTAGGTAAGGATCATCCCATATTTGTATAGGGGATGGGTTATGGATATAATCCATCAGCTGTATTTTGTAGGGCATCATCATCCATTATTGATACACCCAGTGGGGGTTAGAGCTGTGCTGTTGATATGGAATCACAAAGGAAAATTGTAAGATTGAAATAAAAAGTGCAAGAACAATACTCTTATAGGAAAACATAGGATCCATGGCGGTCAAAAATGAAAAATTATTTAGTTTCTTTATTTCTATGGATGACCAACATGCTATAAAATAAAATTTCCATCCTTATAGAACATCCCACTGAGGTAAATTCTAAATTCCATATATCATTTACAAATTTGAAAATAACACTTACAAAATCTACAAATAAAACTAAAATGACATTTTTATATAGAAAACATGTATTTATATTCATACTGACCACATCTTGTGCCAAATTGACATGTGGTTGATTCCTATACAATAAAAATGAATTATATATCATTATCTATAATTTTGAAAACAATCCAGGATTTTTTTCTCTGTTTTGAATTAGTAAACAATTATTAAAGGTACAAAAGCCTTTAAAAACAAGTGTCAGTGGTCAAAACTAGGAAAAAACATTAGATTTCTCTAAAATCTATGGAAAATGACTATATATTTAATTGAGAAATATTGGAATTGGAGAAACATCATTCCAAATTATGGTTTTACAGGGATGGCCGTAAATGCATTTTTAGTGTTTTAAAACACTAAAACATGCGGGGAACAGTAAAAAACATAGAAAATAACCTTATATTTACATGGAATCATGGAAAAACCACCCCTAAATAATTTTTGACATACACATATAGAAAACACGTCAATCCGACATACAGTGTGGTTAGAATGACTCAGTAAACACTTCTTAAAGGTATACAAGCCTTTAAAAACAAGTGTCAGTGGGTCAAAAATGAAAAAACGAAGTCGTATTGCATTGAAATCAGTAAAAAAACGTATATTGAATTGTGAAATTTAGGAATCAATTTTACATCATTCCAAATTATTTTTTTCCCAAGATGGATGTAAACACATTTTTAGTGTTTTAAAACACTAAAACATGCATGGAATGGTCAAAACCATATAAAATGACTATATATTGATGAATAATCATGGGGAAACCACTTATGAGTTATTATTGAAATTTATGCATAGAAAAAATGTCAATCATATGTGCGGTGTGGTTGGAATGACTCAGTAAACACTTCTCAAAGGTACATAATCCATTAAAAACAAGTGTTTGGCAGTCAAAAATAGGAAAAAGAAGTATAATTTATTTAAAATCAGGGTAAACAAATTTATATTGAATTGTAAATTGTAGGAATTTAGGGAATTCCATGCTGAATTACAATTTTCCTAGTATGGTCGTAAACTTGTTTTTAGTGTTTTAAAACACTAAAACGTGCGTTGAATGATCAAAACACTAGAAACAAACCTCATATTGGAATGGAATCATGGGAAAACCAATTCTGATTTCTTTTGGATTTTTAATCATAGACAAAACATAAATTTAACATGTCATGTGGTCATAATGACTTAATAAACACTTCTTAAAGGTATAATAGACTTTATAAACAACTATTTGGGGGTAAAAACTAGGAAAATATGTTGGATTTCCCTAAAATCAAAGACAAATGACTGTATATTTAATTTTGAAATATTGGAATGGATAACATGTCATTCCAAATCATGGGTTGTCTAAGATAATAATAAACAAGTTTTTAGTGTTTTAAAACACTAAAACATGCGTGGAACAATAAAAAACATATCAAACAACCTCAAATTGACGTGGAATCAAGGAAAAACCACCGATGAGTTATTTTTGATGTGAATGTGAAGAAAAAACATCAATATGACATAAAATGTGGTCAGAATGACTTTTTAAACACTTTTTAAAGGTACAAAAGCCTTTAAAAACAAGTGTTGGGGGGAAAAATCAGGAAAAAATGTATTATTTCCCTAAAATTAGAGGAAAATGACCATATATTGAAGTTATAAATATAAGAATCAATGGAAAATCATTTTGAATTACGGTTTTCCCAGGATGGATGTAAATCCATTTTTTTGTTTTAAAACACTAAAACATGCGTAGAACAGTAAAAACCATAGAAAATGAATTTAGATTAATTCAGAATCATGGGGAAACCACTGATGAGTTATTATCGATATGTACACATAGAAAATATGTCAATATAACACACAGTGTGGTCAAAATGACTCAGTAAACACTTCTTAAAGGTACAAAATCCTTTAAAAACTAGCGTCAGCTAGTCAAAGCCAATACAACAACATCATATTTTCCAAAAATTATAGAAAATAACCGTTTATTAAATTTTGAAATATAGGAATTGATGACACTTCATTCCAAATAATGATTTTCCTGGGATGGTTGTAAACAAATTTTTAGTGTTTGAAAACACTAAGCTGTGATTGGAATGGTCCAAACCATATAAAATGACCTTATATTGTTATAGAATCATGGGAAAACCATCACTAATTTATTTTTTACATGTATGTGTAGAAAACACATAAATATGATGTGCAGTTTGGTCAGAACGACCCGATAAACACTTCTTAAATGTACAAAATCCTTTAAAATAAAGTGTCAAGGTTTCAAAACTAGGGAAATAAAGTTGGATTTCCATGAAATCAGACAAAAGAAATCATAAATTGAATTTTAAAATTTATGAACTGAAAGAGAATATCAAATTATGGTTTTCCTAGGATGGCCATAAATGTTTTTAGTGTTTTAAAACACTAAAACTAGTGTGTAATAGTAAAAAGCATAAAAAACAACCTCAAATTGATGTGTAATCTTGGGAAAACCACTTATGACTTATTTTTGACAAGTAAGTATAGAAAAAAAAATCAATTTAATATGTATTGTGTTCATAATGACTTGATAAATACTTCTTAAAGGTAAAAAATCTTTTAAAAACTAGCACTGAGGGGTCAAAACAAAGGAAAAATTGTCAGATTTCATTGAAATTAGATGAAAATAACTATAGATTTAATTGTAAAATTAAGGAACTGATGGCACATCATTCCAACTTATGGATTTACTGGGATGATAATAAATACTTTTTTAGTGTTTTAAAACACTAAAATGTGCATAGACTGGTAAAATCCATAGAAAACAACCTCATATTGATGTGGAATCTTGGTAATACCAATAATGAGTTATTTTTGAAATATAGGACATGTTGTGATATGAAAGTCTTTAAATTTTTATTATTATGTAAATTTCAAGCACATCTCACGTCAATATAAAAATTAATTATAATATTCTATTATCCCATTTCTGTTCAAGTGTTGAATCATATCTTAAATAGTTAAGTTATGTTTTCAATGTTTTTTAATTATATATTATTTTTATGTTAAAATTTCTTCTATTTTATAAAAAAAAAACAAATTTTATGTGCAACATTCTGAATATATTCAGTGTATTATCTCTTTCACATTTCATTTCTTAAATATTTTAGTTTTCATTATAGGTGATAGATGTCGGTAGTAGGTAGCAGGTTAACTAATCTAATCCATGAAATTATTCATTAGCTGCAATGGTTCTCAGTTTTTTTGGTATGTTAAAATTTTATTAATTATTCTACAGTCATTCTCATTTATTATGTATAGTTTTAATTTATGTTTTCTTTTTTGTTACAATTGATGTGATGACATGGTCAGTTTCTGTTGATGAGATGATGTAGAGGAAGATGAATGTAGTGGAGTTCATTATGTAGATGTATATTGGGCATGGGTTTTTAGACATATTTTATATTTATATATTGATTACTGAGGTATTGGTTGACTACGAATAAGGTTATGATGAGTGTATATGTTTATATATTTGACTGTGGATGTATGAAGTATATATGATTCATTTTTCATATATTCATGTTTTATTTTATTACATGTTAATTTTTTCTATATTTTCATTTTTTATTAAATATTTTTCAATAAAAAATTCTTATTTACAAGTGGTTTCTAGTAACTGCTACTAAGTATATTAATTAAAAATAGTTTTAGTAATGATTATGATTAACCACCACTAAAAATAGCTACCACTAATGTGTTTATTGGTGATTAGATTCATTTTATTTATTTATTCCCTAGGTATTAAAAAAAACTACCTCTAAATAAAAAGAAAAGGTCGCTAAATGCTCCAAAAATGACACATACCAAAAACCACTATGACATTAAATTAACCGCCACTAAATTATTAGTGAGCATGCGAGACATGGCCGTTTTTGTAACGAATGCTATATTATTAGGTGGTGGTTTAGACCAAAACTAGTTGACAAAATAACCAACACTATTGTCTTTTTTGTAATTATTGTATAGATCAGTCCTTGTCACATGACCTTCAATCGTATGATGTGACCTATTAAGTGGCAGTGAATAACATGGTTTCTATTTCCTTTCATAAGGATATGTAGGAATCCCATACATGGTTCTGATTCCAAGAGAAAAAATGACCACTTCCTTCATGGATGATGGTAAACTCTGAAGTTCCTAGTTGTGTGGCTTCAAAGCATAGTGATCTATACACCAACATCACCATATATCGATAAGATAAATTTTGGGAACTTATTATACATATAGAAGTTTTCATTTATGGTGAACCTTTGATACTTATAGATGTTTACATTGTTGGGATACCTATGATATTTATATAAATTCACATCAGCTTATGCCAAAAACTGATTACTATTTCTAGGGTAACCAGTCCTGTACTAGGATTTGGGAAAGATTCATGAATATGAATTAAGTCTATAAGAGAGATTCGAAGTAGGAAATAATTCCCACCAATAGGGTGTGATGGGGTTAACCTTTCATCCTCTTGACCAATGTAATTTTATAAGCATCATTGGTATGAAACCCCAATAACTATCTATTGAGTCAAAATATGTTTTGACTTTCTTATTGATCTTTTTGTTTTGGAAATCACAAATTACTTCTTATTTATGATATATTTTGTTTTACAACATGACTAGACATATTGTTTTACAATTGTAATCACATATATCATAATCATGAATGATGTTTATGTCAAAATCATATATGTTTTTTTCTAATCATATTCTGTTGTTTTATAATCAGAATAACGTATATCATAATCACATATTTTTTTCCATCATAACTACACATGTTGTTGATCCACATCGTAATCAGATCATGTATGATAATAATGTATTGTATCATAACCATGTGCATCATAACCATGTTGTGTATTATATAATAACCATATGCATCGTAACAAGGTTAATTATTGCTTCGTAATAAAGCTATGTATCATACTCATGAAATGCATTGTACTATTGTCTTACTTTAATAACATATACATGTTTCTCATACTCATTGTTTCATACCTTTGAACTTACTATTTTTTAACTAAAAAGATGCCATTGAGTTGGTTATATACCAATCAAAATGATGTCATTTATTCTATTTGTTTTGACCATTGTAATTCCAGGTGTCCAAGTCCCTTCGATTTTTTGGATAAATATGACTGTTGGAAGAAATATGACCATTGGAACCTAAGGTCTATAAATAGTAGTTCATTCAAACCAGGATACAAAAACTTTTATAAATTTTTCTTCTATCAAGTTCTAAAGATAGATAGAGTTACTTCTCTCTTGCTTCGTGCGAAAGCCTTGACGATATAGGACGTGAATGGCTTATTCCAAGTTCTTGTATTTCTATAAGGTATTTTTTTCTTTGTGTAATTTATCACTGTGATAATGATCAAGGGCTTACGGGGATAGAAAGACATGGTTCCAATCACCGTATCAAGGGATTTTAAGTGTTTGAAATAAATAGGTTCCGATTAAATTCTTAATCTAGGGATTCTAAGGGTAGGAAGATGTGCTTCCAATCATAGTATTGATTGATTTTAAGTGTTTAAAAGATATAGGTTCTGATTACCTTCTTAATTGAGGGATTATGGGGATAAGAAGATAGTAGTGCCAATCATCATATCTAGGGATTACTAGATTGGAGGTAATACATACATTTTATCCTAGGTGAAAGGATACCCTACTCTTTGGGATAAAATAATTGTAATACCTTTACATTTCTGCTGAAATTTTTAATAGAAAGTGAATCATTTTGTTTCTTATTTCTATTCATATTATTTTATATTGTAATAGTTTTAATTATGATTCTTTCATTATATATTGTATTAAGGGATTCTATATGCAGTATGGTAGAATTACTGACATTTTTATTACTATGATCATTGTATTCAATTCAAATACAATCTTTTTTTCATTACTTGTGGTATTACATCATATAATATCCATCAGACCGAAGAACCATATGGTCATTTATATTGGATGTGAATTGTATTAGTTTAAGACTTCTTAAACTAAGTTCATTATTAAGAGTTTAAATATAATGTTTTTAAACCTACAATTTACCCCCTCTTGTACTGTTCCATCTCATATACTTATGCATCTATATTAAGATCCAAAACTCTCTTCCTTTGGAAAGAATATCCACTGATTTTAAATGATATTGGAGCTGTTGGGTGTTTTTGGTTCCATGAATAATCCTTGTTGGAAACTATTTGAGATAAGAATAGTTACCTAACATGATGGTTGTGTTTCCAATCATACACCCTCCTAACCAAGTAACAGGACACCCCATATTGGGTTGAAAGAAATAATAATGACTCAACATGAAGGTTGTGAAGCCACACACAACCCCTCATAGGTAAGTGTTGGGACACCCAATATCGAGTCTAAAAAAATTTAGTGAACCCAACATGAATCTATCATTAACCCAAAAAATAATTACACCACACACAATTATTTATGAATTTTTCTTGATTTTGATGATATATTGATGGGTTCTTTTTTTTATTGAAGTTCCCTCATAGGACCTCCATCCCCAAAACTCCCATCAATCCAAATAGTATTTTTATGATGAAATTATACCTTAGTAACCACACGAGCTGAGGCCCTATTGAATCAGAGGACTCTATCACACACCTAATTCATTCAATGATCGGTGAAGAATATTTTTAGATGGGAGTTCCAACTAAATGGAACCATCCCAACATTGGAGGTTTCATGAGAATCCCTCCATGACATGGAACCTCAATGACCATCAGCACAACCATGGGTTATTAAGGATGAATTCTCACTTGTTTCCACCTTGAACTAATTCAAAATAATTTCACTAGATCACAGATACAAATACACCCTTATCTTAGGTAAGTTGGTCAATAGGTTGACTATTAATTCACCTCATTTCAGGAGCCTCCTAGGAGGGATGTTGTTAACCACCTCCATTAGAGACATACAACATCCACCCCTTATCAACATAATGTGGATGGAATCTTGGCACTACCTTCTTTGTTCATTCATACCTAAGGATCCAAGAGAGATATCTGGGTGTAGTGAGTTACCAAACATTAATAGCAGGCCCCTATTCATTCTTCCACTAAAGAAGATTGAAGACATATCTAGGTAGAAATTGGTGGACAGGAATTTACCCTTTCCCACACCCATCAAGCCAATCAATATAGTCTAACAAAAACAATAGAATACTTTTAGAAAATAAAAACAACAACTAGGGGAAGACACACAGTACCAACCCTTCATATCAATCCTATCATCATATATTGATGGAAATAGGAGGACAGGAGTAGACTTATAATCCTACGCCCACTAAGGAATGGAAATATATCTACATTCTCACTATAGAACCCCACCAATTTTTTTAGTGATATTGGATATGGATACCTATATTCTTACCCACATTTTACCAAGTTTTAACACATATTGGTAGTAGTAGTAACAAATTTCTATCATAATGTCCCAACAACAATTGGGGAACAAGTGCATAGTTCTATCCCCATTACCAGAGAACATCTTTAACAAATATCGAGAGCTTATTAGGAGGAGGCACACATTCCTACCAACATTAAATTGTATTATAAATATATCCCATAAATGAATGATTAATAGGATCAGACACACATACCTATTTATATTGGATATTAACGGTTCATCTCAATGATATCTTAGTGAAGGGACATATTAGTACAAAATATTCATATAATTATCAGTATATTCAAGAAATTTCCAAAGAGAAGGTGCATATTCTTTCTCACCTTTATTTAATAGAGTGTCGTCATTATATCCTAATGGAAACTAACAAGAGATCACATATTCCTAATATTTATGATGAATCCTATAGTATAATGACAATAAGGGGTTACCCAAGGAGTCTCCCACATATAAAAGTAATTGTGTTCAAACACATATTTTACTTCACAATGGAGATTATCAAAATAAAAATATCTCTAGGGGTAGCCTATAGATTTGGAATAATATCTATGCTCTTTTTGACCTAGGAATTCTTGAGGCCCTTGAATATTTTTCAATGACGTCCCAAGATCCCGCTGACTCATTTCTAGACCAAGGAAGCAAAAATAGTAGAAAAGTTACTCCCTATAACATTACTACCCAAATATTTGAAGGTCCTACCCATATCAATCTCCATGAAGGTCCTCCCTATGGAAGTATCAGGATAAATTATAGGAACTTTTCTAATGATGATCCCCATAAAAATCTCATCATATTCAAAATATAAAATGATAAGAATGTCCTCCTCTTGTCACTATCCACCCAAAATGTCCTCCCATGGTTATATTCCATTGGAATCCTCAATATCACTATAAATTTCACCATAATGGTGGTCCGTCCCATAGTAGAGTTCTTTGTGAAGACCCTCACCAAAATGACATATTATTTTGGTAGGATGGTCCTCCCCCTTCCAAAGAAACATTGAGAAAAGGCCTTATACATTGAGGCACTCAAGAGATTGAGGATAAGTGAAAAAAGTTCAATTTATCTAATGTGTGATATTATTTATCAACTGGAAGACAACTTGAGATGATGACCACTCACCAAACCTCCCTGAAATCACATAGCTTCCACTAAAACATCGAATATTCCAATTAACACACTATAAAAAATAAGACAACCAGGAAGTGAACAGTATAGTCTTGAAAAGTAGAGGAAACTCTCACAAAATATAAAGATAAAACATTATCTATGAGAAAAAAACTGGCCAAATAAAACATATAAATTATGTTATAGACTATATCTATCTATCAATATAAAATTCCAAAAACTTTGATACAAGAATTTATACATCATATTCTGCAGAACATGTGTATGACTCATCATCATTTGAAAATGAAATTTCTTCTTTACATGGAATAAACAAACCACATCAAGGAAATAGAATAATTTCACTAATACATTGATTTTGTTGAAATTTTAGTGTAATGGTGCCTGAAGTTATAAAATTAGTGAGATAAAATCATACATGCATTCCTTGATGATTTTAGGAATCTACACTGACTAATTATTGATGCTCCATATGAAGTTCATATCATAATATGGGGTGAACATGGAGAATTAAATTTCACCCCATTCCCTAATTAATAGTTCCCTTAAAGAGATACATTACGTAACTTCATTATTTCATGTCTAGGACCTACAAATTATTTATAGTATACTCAATAGGGTTTTATTATGTATAGATCTCAAAAACATCAAACCCAATTAGAGACCATAAAGTTAGGGGAATTTTTACCACTTCTTTCACCCCCATGGTTTTCAAATATCTGGAGAGCCCACAATATTTCTGTGTTAGATCCAAATCAACCCCGACCCATAGGGATTGGGGAATTTTTACCTTAACCCCCCCAAAAAATTCAGTCTTGTCAATATTAGAAGAAATTTCATAATAAAATACTTTAAATTTTCTCCCATTTTATAAACCACACTTCTCATTGGGGACACATACAAAAAGTGTTTCTAGAAACATTCTCCAAATATCCTCAATAAAGAAGTCACATGGGAGTCAGAAATAAAAAATATGAAGAAACATAGGGGAAATAAATCAAAGAATCCCTTCAATAAGATGACCACTCAATAGAATTGGGAAATACCACTCGATAGATACAAAAATATAGATGAGTCTCATAATCCTTATGATAATGATATGATAGAATCAGTGAAATACATATCGTGAAAAATCAAATCGACTGACACTATAGATAATGTGGAGTATGAATTTAGTATAGGAGAAAAGGATGAGGATGTTTCTATTCAGAATATGGCCCATACTAAAGTAGGTGAAGAAGGTGTGCATACTAGAAACTAAAGGAAATCAAAAAATTTGGGATCTCCCTCAAATGCTCATCTAATGCCTCTTTGGAAGGCTTCAAAAAATAAAATGGAAAGGGTGTGGATAAATCTAACCCATTACCCAATAATTTTGGACCCCATAAAATTTAGGAGAGATTCTCTCGGTATGAGGTAAAGATAAAGGATTTAGTAAGGCTAAACGATGAGTTACTCATAAAGAATACACCTAATAGGTATACCCTCCAAACAAGACATTCCTCTTTAAATAAATACCACTCTAAAAGAAGATTCGAATATACCATAAATTTAATGGTCTAGAAATTCTCATCCTTTCCTTTATGTTTTCCCAAAGATCAATGGCACTGATGAGGAGTTTAGAGGTTTCGGGAGACCATTTTGTCTAAAATGGGTAAGAGAGGAACCCCACACCCATTGTCTTGAGTGAACCGAGGAAAAAACACTCTAATTATAGGAATCAAACCCTATTGAGATTTTTTTCATCTAATATGATGAAGAACCACCACAACTATGTCCATGATGTGGTAGAATATATGGGGGCGGTTGAACATGTTTTTGAATAGAAAAAATGTTCATCGATCTTCATGGATCTTTATCAGTTCAAAAAGGAAAAAATGTAATGAGTTAGAGGGGCCTTAAATGTATTTTATAGTATTTTATTCCCCTATAATAACCAATTTATTCCCCTCCTATCTCAATCTATAATTTTCTATATGTTCTGGTTAAGCTTAGGTTTAGTTGATCATTTTATCTCATAGAGGTCTACTGATGAAAATTGTTGTCGGGTAGTGTTTGTCTGACCTCCCTTTTCACCCCTTGATTAAAAATTTGAGTATAAAACCCCTAGTTTTTTTATAATCAAATGATTTTTATTCATGGTACCTTTCTATTATTTTTCCATCAATCAGAACTTTTGTTTGTATGTTCATTAAACCAAAGCCTCTAGTTTTGAGTGTTTTTGATCATGATTTGATAGGTGTTTTTAGATGCTGGGTTCTAGTTATCCTTCCTTCATCTTGGTTGTATTTATTTAGATGATGGTTTAAACTCATTGATCTATTCTTGTGTGAAGAATTTTAAATTTTTAATTGAAGTAGGGGATTCATTACTTCTCCATTTATTCCTCTTGTTCTTCAAGATAGTGAGCTATCTATGTTTATGCTTGGTTTGTAATTTTTATTTATGATATGGTTTAGAATGTTTTATATGTTGAAATTTTTTAATGAACATAAGGCCTATAATTCTTGTTGGATAAAGGATTAAAGGGTTATGTTTAATAAAACCATCAATCCTTATAATTTTATGGAAATATAATTGATGCTTGGTGCCGGTTTAATTGAAACCATTATTTATTATGTTAATGGAACTGGATCAATAATGTGAAGTTGGTATACATTTTGATGAAATAATAAAGTGGCATGTTTTAATTGAAATGATTTTAAGTTTAATGAAAATGGATTTTGTTCTTGGAATCATGTTTAAATAATTCTTATCTTTTATTAGTTGATGACCTAGGTTCTATGTGATTGTAACCTTAGATAAATGAATCCATTAATTAAAGATGGTAATGAATTGGTTGTTTAAAAAAGACAATTTTTTTTGAGGTTGAGAAAGACCATTTTTCCATAAAGGTTTGGTACCATAGTTTTGAGCATCTAGTTCCCTATTGTCTCTATTTTTTTTGTTTCATTGATTCCTTGTGTTATTGATCTGAATGTGAGACTTGTGATGAAACTTGATGTGAGCATGTATTGGATGATGGTTTATGATGCATGGATGGGAATACAAGGGTTTGTGGTAGTATTTAGTACCAGTGATGGAAGAATGAATTCATAGTGATATGAATGGTAGTGTTGGGGATGGAATTGAGATTGATGGAATGAGTTGAAGTTGGGATTGTTTATTTTTTTTGCTAAGATTTGTGATTCTTTCATTTTAATAAATCTACTTTAATGGATATATGGCTGTGTTTCTTGTTTTTTAATTCCTTTTCCCACTGGTTGATGTTGTGCATAGTTTATTCATCTCTTTTATGGTATATTAGTACGATTCATAAAGTATATATAATTATGGAAAGATAATGAGTCATAAAAGTTTTTATGAAATGATTTGGTGGATTATTGGAATGCTAATTATGATAATCTAGAGAAACCATGGGATCACTTGGTTTACACATGGAGGGAATGGGAATCAATTGAAGATATTGTTAATGTAATTATAGAGAAATGTTAATGATTAATTGAAATAATTAATGTAATGTGAAATACTTAATAGAAATTAATAAATTAAAGTATTCTTAAATGCTTGTGTTCTTATAAGATCTCCATTCATTAGCAGTTGAAGTCGGGTGTCTGAGAGACAATAGTTGTAGTTGAGAATAATACTAGGATGATTCCCATTGTGAGGCCACAATCTATAAGTATCCTAATGTTATGTGATTTTAGTTTCTAACCCACCCTTATTGGTATGGATACCATCACCCATTGGACTATGGGGGGGGGGGTTCAAACATTTAGGTTGGTAAGGAACAAATGCCTAACTACACCATCTATCCTTGATATATTCTCCTAGTAGTATTAAGTACTGGTATGCACAGTGGTTACCTTTCTAATATATGTTTTTAGAAGGAAATAATGGTTTGTGGTTATTTGACACACATGTATTTTCATATATAGTATCCTATGGATTATTATATATATGTTGTGTATGGGTTGTGATGACTTGAGGCTTAATACTCATCATATTGGATATGATGGATCCCAAAAAAAATACTCAGTTAATTTTTGGAGATGTTTTAGGAGATTATTAGGTGAAATGATTAATAGGGTTTATGTTATATTATAACAACACATTTGTCTTTGGGATGGTCTACTTTTGGTGAGAGATGCCTCAGTACATGCAATATTAGAGAAGATCTATAAACCAGTGGTGAATTGGTAGTGGTGTACCTTCTTGATATCATGTTGGATATTATGTAATTTTTGTATGAGATACTTGGTGAGAGAGAAATATTGATACTGAGAACTTAGAATTCCTGATCAGGTGGTGAGTTAGTTTTACTTATTATTCATTGGGCATTAGTATGATTTATTTATCTTTTATATAGGTTATAGGGAGGATCCTTCTAATAATAATTTTTATCCCCACCCTTCAAATATGTAAACTATTTTTTGGGAGAAAATTAGTGATCATAAAAAATATTACTATATTATGGAGTTTTTAAGGAGCTTCTTGGGCTTCTAGGTCACTACCAAGGATTTATCTTTTCATATTTTTAGTTTACTTTTTAGTTTTTCAGTCTGTATAAAATTTAATGAAATTACCTAGGATCTTTTGATTTATGATTATAAGAATTTGTATGGTTGTTTTTTATTACCTCTATTTATTCATGTTTTTAGAGGGTTTCACCTCCATTTTTTGTGTATGATATACCCTTGGTTCTTGTTTCTAACCCATGGCCTATTATAGGATGAATTTAGATCTCATCATCTCCCTTATCTTATTACCATACTAGAAGGGGTACCTTTAGGGAGGAGGGGGTTGTGATAGAGTGGTATCAAAGGTTAAAGTTGAGGGATAAGATGAAGTTTAGAGATTATCACTGGTGAGGACTATATGAGTTGGTAGGAAAACAATGTTAGCTATGTTTAGTATGTGATTTAAACAATGGAAACTGACTATGACATAGGTATTTAGGGCCACCATGATCTGTTTCGTAGACCCTTAAGTTTACTAAGACTACTAAGATAAGTGATATTTATTGTGGGGTAGATAACTAAGGAAGGATCATGCACTATTGTTCTTTGTTACTGTGTTTGAAATGGGTAGACCTTAGTGTTAGGTCAAACCTTAAATAATAAATCTTAATTAGTTAATATTAAAAATTATATATTCTAGGTTTAAGAGTTCATAAGTGTTTTTTGTTTCATAGGTATGGATCCAGGTTGGCATCCTCATCAAGTGTTCCACATTAGGTTTCTCTATTGATGTAGTTTCAACTGAGGCAACATCAACCGTGTGTTCCAACTTTGGAATAGCATAGGGGATATGGGGTATGTAGAGGATATCCCCATGATGACCCTTTTTCTTAGAGAGAATACTATGGCCATGGTGCACTTCTTTATTAGGGTTAGATATTCCTTCATGTAGGTCATGGTCATCGACATGCTTTAGAGTTTCCAGTGTTGGGTGAGTCAAATGATATTTGAGACACCCTTTTCTTGTTTTCTACTTGGGTACATGATTTGTTTGATTCATAAGAAATACATTACTTTATATCACCTTATCTATTCTAAAATTTAGGACTTGATGTGGAGAGTTTTTCAGTGCAATTGGTGTTAACTATGCTTGTTGGTGGTCAAACTTATTATTATAAAGTATATAGAGACTATAGGATTCTGTTGGTAGATCAATACTATTGGGGAGACATTTTGGATACATGAATATTAAATCATCCTCAATATGGATTTCCTATATTCAGTGAAGGTTATCATAGACTACTTCATGTGGTAGATTATGTTTTATGATTCTGATGGAGATTTTTCCATGTTCACTAGTGAGAGAGACCCCCATATGGGTATGTGGCATGTTCCGTCCTTTCCTTCTTTGATGGACAAGTTGATGTTAAGTTTTTTTTATGGTTTTTCTAATGGTGTTTCCCATAGTTGTAAATGAGTACCCTATTATCTTTCTTGAGGTGGTTGTGGAATTAACCACTTTATGGGAGATTGATTTTGGGATATATCTATAATCAAGAACTTCTATGATCTTGATGTCTCTATATAGTATGAAGCATTTTGAATTGTGAGATTTGTTGGTATAAATCACTAATATTTTTTAGTAAGGGTTTGTTTGGATGAGCATGTCACCGTTTTCTACTTTGTTATTTTCATAAGGAAGGTTGATGGAAGTTGGTATCTCTATATTGATTATCATTTATTGAATTAGGCGATAGTGAAATCACAATACCCTCTTTAGAAAATTGATGATATATTCAATCAGAAGAAAGTATCTAGTTTGTTCTCAAAGACCAATCTAAAATCGAGATATAACTAGATATGGGTGAATGATAAGGATATAGATAAAACCACTTTCTAATTTCATTATGGTTATTATGAATTCATTGTGATATCTTTTAGTGTAAAAAATTATCCAAAAATGTTCATGGTATTGATAAATGTGGTGTTCTAAGTGTTCTTGGATCAGTTAATGGTGGTATTTAATTATGGAATCCATGTGTATTATGTGTTTGAGGAAGAGTACACAACACATATATGGGTTGTTTCATGAGTTCTTCATCACCAAAATCTATTTAGGAATCTATCGAAGTTTGAGTTATGGGATCATGGAGTTCTTTTCATGGGGAATTTCATGTATTAGTGTAGTTTATTTTTGGGTCCTTCAAAGTTCGAGGTAATTGTTTTTGTGAATCCCCCAAGAATATCATGGTGCTATAGATTTTCATAGATCATGGAGCCTATTTCAAGATGTTTGTACCTATAATATCTCATATTGTGACTCCTCTGATAGCCTTAACTAGAAAGGATCCTACATTCTTATGGAATAACTACTTTTAGGTACCTTTTGAGTATCTAAAGGAGTGGTTGGTTGGTACCCAAATTCATTATTTTCTATAAGAGGGAGTTTAGTTTGAGTTTTTTTTATGAAACTTCATGTCTTTTATTGGGAGATGTTTTGATTTATTAGAGATTTTTTGTTTATTATTGGTCTCCATAGTTACAACCCCATCAATGTGAATTTTATACCCATGATCCCAAGTTGATGGAAGTTGTGTTTTCCTTGTTTTTTTGTATAAATTACCACATCAGTGAAAATTTTGTTTTTTTCAAAGATCAAAAGAGACTAAGGTATGTATTATCCTAGCATGAACTAAACTTTCAACAGTGATGGTGGATAATATTTTTATAGGACTATGACTTTGAGATTTCATATACACTTAGAATGAGTGATGTTGTAGATGATGATCTGATCTAGAAGTTACATAGTGATACTGTGTCTGAGTCTAGAGATTCATGGAGAGTAATTTAAGAGCTCTCCATGATACATATTGACATGAGAGTTTGATGGAAATGTTTTCCTTTTTCAGATGAAAATGCATTCATCTTTAGTGTAACAGGTGGAGGAGTCCCAATCGGGGGATTTTGAAGTGGAGTTCTGTAAAGATCATGTTATTTTCTATGATTTCCATAATGGTTAGTTTGAGGATGATTAACACCAAGTGTTGTTTTATGGAATGATTTTAGTTTCTTAGGTAATGAAAAATTTGGTTCTCCATGAGTTCCATAACTCACCCTTGGTGGTACATCATGGTGTGAAAATGAAGTATCATACTTTGAGAGTTAAGTTTTGGTTTCTTGGGTTGAAGCATTCAGTTTCAATGTTTGTGTCATGATTTTTGGTCTTCCATAAAGAGAATTGTAAACACTATGTTATTGGGGGTTTTATGTAGTCATTGGAAATTAATCAAGGGATTTTAGAGGGAATTTTTATGAACTTAATCATTGGTTAACCTCATGATCATGGAGGATATGATTCTATACGAGTGATAATAGAACATTTGAAAAATATGGAAAAAGTTTGGTAATAAAATACATGATATTAGTGAAGGTTTTATCAGGGAAGTATCTAGAAGAGGTGGTAAGACTCCATGAATTACCAGGGATTATTATCTCTGATTAAGATGCCAATTTTACTTCCAGGGTGTGGATAGGTCTTGAGCACACTTTTATCTCTAAGTTTTTTCTTAGAACTCATTTCCATCCATCAATGAATGGTTAGATAGAGCACACCATCCAGAATCTTGAATTCATGTTTCATGCTTGTGTCTAGGATTTTTATGGTTTTTGGATGAGGAATCTACCTTTGGACAAGTTTGGTTTCAAAAACAGATTTCACTCCCCCATTGGTATCACATTATGGCCAACCCTAACATTCACTGTTATGTTGGAAAGGGGTTGGAGAGTCAGAAATTCATGGGTCGAAACTATATAAAAGCATGATAAAGATGGTTCAGGTGATTCATGAGAGGATGAAGTTTATAAAAGAACGCTATAAGTACTATAATAACCATAGGAGGATACCTTTGGAGATTGATGTCGGATATCATGTAATCTTGAAGGTGACTCCTCATCATGGTCAGTGACGGTTTGGTTGGGAGAGAAATTTTTATTCTTGTATTTTTGAGCATTTCAAGTTGTTCCCTCACATTATATCCATTGATTATTGGATAAAACTTCCCCCAATGATGATATAGATACATGATGTCTTTCATGTGTCACAACTTCACCATTATCTTCATGGTAACTCTCACGTCATTGATTGGGGTGAGATCATCATTAATGATGATAAAACCTTTGAGGAGTGCCCTATTGATATTTAGAACCACTAGAAGAATGTGTTTCATGGGTGTGTTATTCCCTTGGTTAGTGTATTTTTGAAATATGGTGATGTGAAAGAAAGATCTCAGGAACATGAGCCACATATACGATCTTAGTATCCTGAGTTGTTTTATGATTATCTTCTATTTTGTAGTAATTATTTTTTTGATGTTTTTGACCATTTATCTTATTTATGAGACGGTATTCTCTTATTTAATGCCTTGGTTGTGGATTTTATCTTATTTGATAGGAATCTCCCTTGGTAGGGTGTTTGTGAGATGGATGTGGGTGTTTCTTATGTTTTCACCTTATTTCTCATAGAAAGTTGTTTGTGATCCTATGTTGGTGAGATTATTGAGAGATATAACATGGGTGGATATTCATATTACCCCTTATATTTTCTCTTATATGGGTTTGGTTTTAATTATCTAGGATTATAATTGTTTGAGAGGCATCTAATGTAATACTATAGACCTATTCATCCCCTCATTTGTATTTTTTAGAGTCTCTATTTGAGGAGGATTTTGGAGAATTTTAGAGGTCTTTGGATAACTTTTTATCCAAAATGGGCAAGAGAAGAACACCACATATGTGGTCTTGGGTGTAGTGAAGGAAAAATCACTTATCTATAGGAAAAAACACCTAGAACAATCCATTTCATCTGACATGATAAAGAACCACTACAACCATGGCTAGTCTATGGGAGAATCTATGGTGGTAGTTGGGATGGTTTTTGAATGGTCGAAATCACTACTGATCTTCAAGGATCATGACTGATTCAGAAAGAGAAATTCATGCGAATCTAAGTGGTGACTTAAATTCATTTTAATTCATTTATTCCCCTTTAAAAATTGATCCATCCCCATGCTCTCCAATTCCTTTGTTTTCTATTAATATTTGAAAAACTAAGGCTTAGTTGACCATTTTATAAATTTGATATCTAAAGGTAGGTTCTAT
Source organism: Viscum album (assembly GCA_963277665.1). Lineage (NCBI taxonomy): Eukaryota > Viridiplantae > Streptophyta > Magnoliopsida > Santalales > Viscaceae > Viscum > Viscum album. The sequence goes on from OY728127.1 coordinate 816,128,640, forward strand.
AGGTTTGTGGATTCAATTTTCCATATATCCTTCCTTCATCTTAGTGGTGGTTATTTCAGTTGTGGTTGAACCTCATTAATCTATTCTTGTGATAAAAAAAATAAAATTATTTTCAAAGTAAGGTATTCATAGTGTATCCCCACTCTCTTATCCTGATAGTATAATGTTATGGTATACATGTTTCCCACCTTTCCCAAATATGTGTAAACATGGATATACTGGATTATGGTTAATTGATACAAATGTGTCTCAAAATATAGTATCCTATGGATTATCGTAGGTTATTCATGTATGGTTTGTGATGGATTAGGGTTTAATAATAGACGTACAGGCTGTGGCGGCTCCCCAAAACTACTCGGTTATTATCTAGAGATGTGGAATGATATGATGATATGATGTGATGAACATGAAACAAGTTATTTTTTAATATTCCAGGTTTCTTTCAGATGGTTTACTTTTGGAGAGAGATTTGTCAGGATGTGTGATGTTGGGGAAGAGAGGAAAACTAATGGGGATTTGTTAGCAGGTTACCTTCTTGATATTATGTTGGTTATTATATTAATCTTTTATGAAATACTTTGTGAGAGAGCCATAGTGAGGTTGGGAACTTAGTATACCATATTGGGTGAAAATTTGGTTTCATTTTTTATTCACAAGTCTTTAGTATTATTTCTTTATCTTTTTCATAAGAGGCTCTAGGGAGGATGCCATTGAGTATATCTGTTATACTCACCCTATGTATATATAAATTATTTTTCAGGACCACAAGATTTATTTGGTGATTGGGATGGACATGAATATCACATGGAGTTTTTAATGATATATTTATGTTTTTAGGTCACTACTAGGGATTTATATTTTGGTACTTTCAATTTAATTTGTTGATGTTTTAGTGTGTATGACATTTCAGGAATATACTTTAGATCTTTTATTTTATTTTGAGTAGGATTTGTATATTATTTTTTACTTATCTATATTTAATAAAGTTCTCCTTCGGTTAATTCATCCATTTGTGTGAATTATATACCCATATTTCTTATTTCAAACCTTTTTCCCATTGGAGGTGGGATTCAGGCATCATTATTTCCCTTCTCTAATTTTTAGCCTAGGAGGGGTACCTTTTGGGAGAGGGGTTCATGAAAAGCCAGAGCAGAGATAAATCATCCACTAAATTTGAGATGTAGACAACCAATTTATCTTTATTTAATGGTGTAATAATATTAGTAATTCCATACAATTGAAAATATCCTGATACCATGCCAAGAAATATACCCTAGGACAACCCACACTGGTTATCAGTAGTGAACGTAGACTGGACCACTATGCCAGACTCTTCTAGTCACCACCCCTAATCAAATTTCTATCCAACTAGGTATCCAAATAGATATTATTGACACCATTGATTAATTGGAATATTGAATTGAATACAAGAAGGGATAACACACGATAGTGAAATTAGAAAGAAAACCATACCTTGAATGGGTGTACATGACTCTTCTTCCACATAACCTTGAAAATCCAACTTTCTCAACTTTCAATATCACTAGGGACCTAGAGTATCATATGAAACATTTTTTCATCATTATCTAGTCCCATGACGGTAACCCTGGAATAATAAGAGGTATATGATCTTAGTTTTTTTATGAAGACCTTGGATAGACCAACATTTATCTAGTATAACAATCTATCAACTTGACCAATAACAAGATGGAAAGACCTCAATTAGAAGGTCCTATACCAATTCAACTCCACATTGATGAATATGAAATTAATCAAACTTTAAAACTCAATATCAATATTAAAATTAGATAGACTCATACTTTATCATTAGATGGAAAAGTATAACATATTCCTTAAATATATATATATTAAGAATAATTTATAGGGATATGAAATTGAAAATATCTAAGATTAATTAAAAATGATTATCATCTAGATAATGTACCCAAGTGGGTTTTGTGATCTTTCTACAATCACAAAAAAGGTTATAATAATTAATTTTAAGGATCAATCCCAATCCTTGGAAAACACCAACATTTCCATCAATGAGGACTGATGAAGGAAAAATTACAACTGGTACACATAATATTTCCCCGAAAGTAGCTTAAACAACAAATCCAATGAAATATCACCTGGTTCCCACTCCTGAATGGAAAATATAATAATAACTACATCATTAGAAAAATATAAAAGGGAAAATATTTTCTCCATATGAATAGTGGAAGAATAAATCTTATTCTTTTCAAAATGAGAAAGTCCCCATATATTTTATCACAACTATAGAAAATAATTTTCTAAAGATTCTAGAACCCATGAACCCAAATTTGGCGGGCCTTAGAATCCACAAGAATTACTATCCTTACCATGGAATGTTTGGACATAATATTTAGGTGTGATCCATATTTAGTGATTCTCTTCAGAAAATGGGGGATTCATGACAATTTAAGTTGGGGAAACCACCTTTGGAAGTATCATTAATTTATGAAAAGTCATCATAGGAATAAGGGAATGAAAATTAGTCTTAAATAAGCATACTCATAAATTTTATGTTTTGATGACTAGGATAATGGTCAATTAAACTCAAGAAACAACCCAAGACTTGAACTCCCAGATTCGGTGCTAAAACATGCTACATATTTTTTTATAAAATTTATAAATAAAATATATATAGACTAAGGATAATCTTAGTTAAGGTTTTGGAGGATTAAGAAAAAACTTACAAAATATTAGAGTTATGAAAATTTTACAACATCTATCTCTATTCATTTTATCTAGATCCTTAATTTTAACCGAACCCCATTGATCATCTACTCAACACGAAACCCGTGAAAACCATTTTAAAAATTTATTTTGAGAACAAAAATTACCTAGTAAGGGGTTTTAGAACAGTGGTAAATAATTTTATTATAAATAATATAAACCCTTTGAAAAAATTCTTTTAATATAAAATACAAATACTTTTATATGAAAAATAATTTTATCCCAAATATGAATATAATATTTTCAAGAAAATTCAATTAGATATTTTGTTTAAAACTTTTAAAATTAATTTCACTTTGAAAGCTCATTTTATTTCAAAATTTTATAACCATTGATATATAATTGGATTTCTACTTGAAATTATCAAAGCATTAATTTTGAAAATAATTTATCCTAATAAAATACAATGACAATTTGAAATTTTTTAAGAAAATAACGTTGCTACTAAGAATATTAAAGATCACTCTTTTGCATAATGTCCCCTTGAGGCTATGAGTTCACTCCCCATTCCTCATTAGCATAAACCATATCCAAGTGCCAAAATTTTAATAAAAAATTATGAAAATTAGAAATTTTCATTATAAATCCATTAAAACGATTCAAAAACAAAATTTATATTAAATTAAAGAGGAAAATAATTAAAAATTTTAAAACCTTTCACAAAAAATTCCTTAAATGAGGATCCTTACATTTATAAATAGAATAAATTCATAAGAAAAAATTATATATATTCCTTGGAAATTAAACAAATTATTTTCATGAATTTTATGGAATTTTAATGAAAATATAGTGAGTGACCATACCAATATATTTGTGAAGCATCCATAAATTTTAAAATAATTTTTTTGAATAAAATTAAAAATTAAAAATTATGTAATAAACTTGATTTTTTTCCAATTAAATTCTTAAAACAAGATTTTCTAAAACAGGGCTATGAAAATAGAGTAAAATATTTCCCCCCATGATTAGGGTTTTGAAAAGTAAATTTAAAAGGGTTTAAGATGAATTTAATTAAAATTTTACTTGAATAAAAATATAAAAAATTATTAGAAATTTATGAAAAAATTTATTACAAAGGATTTTGTAAACAATTAAACAAGATTTCGAAATTGAACATCCCTTGCAATAAGGGTTTTGAAAATACTAAAATTTAAGCAAAATTCCTTCCCTTATAGAAGTGTTTTGAAATAAATGAAATAAAAGTTTTAGAATAGTACCAGCTTATAAACATAATATAGATTTTTGAAGATGTTTACATTACCTTAAAACTTATCAAGAAGCATTAGTATGACTTCCTATGTTTGGAAATTAAATTTTTTATAATAGATAATGAGAATAGACGAGAAATGTGAAATTAAGTAGTGTTGGTTTTTTTCAAAGAGTAAAAAGGGAGGAACTTTTTAAAGTATAATAAAACTTGTATGGTAGCTTCTATATGCATTTACAAAGTGTGGTTGGAATTTTTATTTGAAAGAATTGAAGGGGACAACTGTGGGAGCTATAAAATTGTACGTATTATTATATAAAATTACAAGATTGAAACTTAATGGAGATCAAGTTTCTAGAATGTGGAGAAACACGAGGATCATATATATATATATATATCATCATTGATGCTTATGTAACCCAAGGAGGAAATGATGAAGATGTGGGGATCAAACTATTGATTATTTTTTTTAAAATTATTATTATATTTTTTTATACATATTTATTTATCTCAATGATGAACTGGTGTAATCTATTGAGCTCAGAAGTCTAAAATAAATTCTATTTTCAAGTGAATATTAAAAAAATTTAAATTCTATCATTATTATTATATATATTTATATAACTTTTTCCTTGTCATGAATTCTCGAGAAGGAAAATATCTCTGTTATTGATCACTATGGCTGAAAGACCTACAAGAAATCTATTATATTTTTTTGATAGATAGAGAGTTTTATGTCTATCACAAAAGGTAAATAATAGCGGGGGTATGGGGTATATCGAACTGGTCCACCTATGGTTTATGTTGGTTGGTATATGAAGGGGTTAACATCAGAGGTAAAAGGCGATTCAGTAGGCGATGGAGGCATTTAGGTCTAGCATACAAAGGAAGGAAATGATACTCTAGGATATCGAATAGCTTAGAAGCGAGAGATCATAAGTAGGTAGATGTATGTGTATGTTTTAAATGGGTGAAAAATAACCTATTTTAATAACCTACATCAATGTTTCAACTGGTTGAGTTCTTGCATATAATGTTAGAGTTTTAATCTATGACTCGAGACATGGTACTACAGACGGAACCCAGATACACTCTTCACACACTTACATGGGGAACAACTGACATGATCACCCCATTTGAATTCCTACACAGGTTCTATTCTCACCTCATGAAATTTAGGTTATACACAAGCACTCACACCCTCCCATCACCATACAAGCTCGCTTGGATAACTCTAAAGTAGGGTTCATCTAGCTTTTCTGGCCTTCTAGGTTGACTAATTTCTTTGCTAAGTTTTTTTTATCATTTTTCTTAATTGAAATAACACTTAATTATATTTATATTATAATCAGAATTTATTTAATATAATTTTTTATATATATTCATGTTAAATTTACTTGTTTAAAAAATTTATTAACTTTATTCTTCTTATAATTAAATACATAAACATAATGACTACTTTACTTAATATAAGTTATACCACAATTATCGAATTATTATTTTACGAACCATATTATATAACTAATCCTCAAATTTTTATATTTATCACGAAATAATATAAATTCATTAATATCATATATTTTTCAAAACACTTATTTGGTGGTAGAAAAAATTGTAATTTAATAAATATTTTTAATTGATTCGTATAATATTTCTTGATAAAAATTATAAGTTATCCAAAAGTGACAATATTATAAACATAAGATTCTAAAAACTATAAATTTTCATATTAAAATAAAAATTACTTTTAAATAATAAATTATCAATTTTATTTTTATTAAAATGAATTATAATTTATGAAATAAGTTTAAAGTGTATTATTATATAAAATTATCATAAAAAATAATATCTTCTAAAAATATTGAGTGAATAGATAGTCATTTTTTATTATGTTCTCTTAAAATATTTTTCAGCTTGTTTGAATAATACATTTATTTATGCTAAAATCCTAGAGATGTTACAGTCTAACCCCATTAAAGAAATTGCTTCATCGAAATTATTTTTACATACTTATATAAATTCAAAATCTTAATTTTTAGAATAAGGAAAACTAGGATCACCAGATCACTATTACTAAGTGTCCAAAATTCTAATCACTTAAAATCTCAAAATTTATCCCTAAAACTTTTAAATTATCTTGAACATCATAATTTTAATATTGTCTAAATTGTGGCTCTAATTCCAAATGAAAAAACCCAAGACTCATACTCCCAAATTCGGTGATAAAACATGATATATATATATATATTATAAATTATTTAAATGAGATATTTACAGACTGAGGATCTTTTTATTTTAATTTTTTTAGGATTAGGAAAACACATAAAACATATAAAATTTAAACAAATTATACAATATCTATTTGTATTCACTTGAGTTATATCCTTAATGGAAACTAAAAACCATCGAGCATATACTTGTAAATAAACCTATGAAAAACATTTTGAAAATGTTGGGTGAGCACAAAAATGTCTTAGTAAGGGATTTTAAAACTAGGGGTAAATACCTTTCTTATAAATACTATAAAAACATTTGAAACATTTCCTTTTAAATCAAATGAAAATATTTTTATATGATAAATAATTTTCTCCTAAATATGAATCCAGGGTATTCAAGAAAAATATATAAGAAAGAGAGTTCAAAACTTTTAAAAATAATATCACTTTGAATACTGATTTTATTTAAAAATATCATAACCTTCTAAATAGACTTAAATTTCTCCATGAAATTCTAAAATATTTAATTTTGAAAATAATATCTCCTTATGGAATATAATGATAAATGGAAAACTATTAAGAAAACCATGGAGTTACTAAGGATATTAAAGATCAATATTTGGGGAAAAGTCCCCACGAGTCCATGGGTTCACTTCCCATTCCTCATTAGCATAAAAAATTTCCAAGTGCCAAAATTTTAATAAAAAATTTATAAAATCCTACCTTTCTCATTATAAATCCATTAAAACCTTTCAAAACATTCATTTACATGTAATTAAAGAAGAAAATAATAACATATTTGATAATATTTCACAAAAATTTCCTTAAAAGATAATTATTACATTTATTAATAGACTAATCATTCATAAGAAACATTTATCAATATTTCATGGAAATTAAACAAATTACTTTTATGAAATTTATGTAATGTTAATTAAATCACATTGCATGTCAATACCTATATATATGTTCAAAATCTATAATTTTTAAAGTAAGTTTAATTCCTAAAATGTTAATTTAACATTCCATAGTCAACTTGAAAATTTAGTCAGTTAAATTTGTGAAACAAACTTTTATAAAATGAAAATGTGAAAATAATATAAAACATTTTAATCCATGATTAAGGTTCTGTAAAATAAATTGAAAAAGTGTTTTAATTTAATTTATTTAAATTGTATCTTGAATCAACTTTAGAAAAATTATTATAAATTTAAGAATACATTTATTACTTAGAATTTTTTAAAACTCAAAATAAGATTTTAAAATTGAACATCCCTTATAATAAGGATTTTGAAAATATTTAAATTTAAGTATGAACTTCACTTATAGAAGGTTTTTAAAATAAATTGAATATTATTTTTTAAATAAGTTTCACTCAAAATCATAATATAGAATTCTGAAAATATTTCCTTACCTTACGTCTTCACAAGAAGCACGAGTACCACTTCCTGTGTTGGGAAATTTCAATTTTTTAATAGATAATGGAAATATATGGGAAATGGGAAAGTGAGAAAGTAAGGAGTGTGGGGTTTTATTTCAAATTGTAAAAAGGTGTAACCTTTTTATAGTATAATATATCTTGGATGGTGGATTATATAAAAATTTCCAAAGTGTGGTTAGATTTTTTATTTAAAGTAAGTGATGGGGAAAAGAGTAGAAACTAAAATAGTGTATCTATTATTCCATATAATTCCAAGATCTAAGATTTGTATAGTTTAAATTTTAGTCTTGAGAAGCAAACTGGGGTTATGATATGTATATACACATATATATATATCATCAAAATGACTGATGTAACCCTAGGAGGAAATGGTGAAGCTTGGGAGATCAAACTATTGATGATATTTTTCAAAAAATGATTGTTATATTTTGTAACATATATTTATTTATCTCACCGTTGAATTGGTGTAAACCATTGTTTTTAAAAGTCTAAACTAAATTCTATTTTTAAGTGTATATTACCCAAGTTTAAATTTGACTATTAAAATTATATATATTTATATAAGTCAATTATTTGAACCTTACCAAGAATTATTGGGAAGGAAAGCTTGATATTGTTGAGCATTATGGTCAAAATACCTATGAAGGACCCATCATATTTGTTCGATAGTTATAGGGTTTCAAGCCTATCACTGAAGGTAAATGATAGTGGATCTATGGGGAACATCATGTTGGGACACCTATAGGTTATGTAGGTTGGGAGAGGACGAGGTCATCATTGGAGGTAAAAGGCAATGTAGAAGGTGGTGGAAGCATTTAGGTCTTGAATATGGAGGAAGGAGATGATACTTGAGGATATGAAAAGGATCATAAGTGAGATGTTTGACGATGATCGAGATATGTGTAAGTTTTAAATGGGTGAACATTAACCTCTGTCCATGTCCCACATCAAAGTTTCTACTGGTAGATCACTAACATATAATTTTAGTGGTGTCTTCCACAACTCAATCCATGGAATCTAGGTTAGCTCCCGAACACACTCTTCACACACTTACATGGGGAATGATTGAATTGATCACTCCCAATACATGATTTTGTGGGAACTATGATCACCTCACTATATAATCTAGGATTCACATAAGAACTTTAACTATTTAACCACCATGTGGACAATCCTAGATGGCTCCTATGTATGGTTGATCTTTCTCCCAAAATGCATGGTTGAGCTAGCTTAGCTAGCTTGCTAGGTTGGCCAATTTTTCTATGATAAGTTTTTTTATCAATTTACAAAAAATAAAGAACAGTTAATTATATTTCTAATACACATTTTATTTATTTAATATAATCCTTCATATATATACACATTAAATTAATTTTAGTCAAAAATATATTAACTTCATTCTTCTTATAATTAAGTAAATTAACATAATGACTACTTTCATTAATATAATTTATATTATTATTATCAAATTATAATTTTAGTAACCATATTATATAACATATAATCAAATAATTATATTTATCTTGAAATAGGATAAATTAATTAATTTCATAAATTGTCCATAACACTTCTTAGGTTATAGAAAAAAAAAGATAATTCAATAAATATTTTAAATCGAGTCAAATATTATTTCTTGAAAAAATAATAATGCATCCAAAATTAGTTGTACTAAAAAATAATATTTTGAAATATAGAAATTTTCATATAAAAATAAAATCACTTTTGAATAATCAAAAATCACTTTTATTTTAATTGAAATTACTTATAATTTATGAAATAAGTACAAAATGGATTATGATGTAGAATTAGCATAACGAATCACATATTCTCAAAATATTGAGTGATTACCTATGATTTTTTTAATATAGTTATCTTAAAATATATTTCATATTCTTTAAATAATACATTTATTTATGATAAAATTTTTGGGATGTTACAAAACACACCATACTCAGGGAACAACTAAACCGGTTATTCGAGTCCCTAAATTCTTTTGCAATGGTGAAACCATCTCCATCAACACCACAATATCCTAAGAAATGGACTTCTAAAATACTACTAAAATGGAGTGGAAAGAATAAAGTATAGTAAAATGAATCTGTATCTATGACCAAGATAGTAAAACCCTATCCTATTTTACATCTTCAGTACTAGGAGGATGGGAAACACTCCACCAAATATTCCAACAATCACCATCCCACTAAATAGAATCCCCATTAGATAAAGAGTTATTTTATATCATTTTTAATGTGATTCACTTGGAAAATACTTTCTTCAATGATGAAAAGGATTCATACAACTGTAATTTCTCCCCTAAGAATCCTAAAATAAAGGGTAAAGGTCATTGAGGTTAATGAGGTCAAGGAATATGTGATCAAAATGTATCTTTAAATTATATCCTTATCCCTTCAAAAACCATTTATATTTATGAAACATGAAAATATGCACATCAGCAGGCCCAATAAGAACACTAGTCCACCTCTATGTCATCCAATGTTCAATCCAATCTGATCAACTTGGAAGAATGATTATCAAATAAATATTCATCTAGTCAATGTTAGAACATTGGAATGAGGGAATAATCTAACTCACAAGTGAAGGAAAGATCCCTAAATTATAATTATACAAAACAATTCTTGACACTAATAACTCTACATCTCGAACCTCAAGCCAAGTAATAAATTCAATTTAGAAAACATATACCTATGTCTTAGAAATATTACATGTTGAAATAGTTGGCTACCATTCCAACAAATATCTCAATATTAGGTATCCTTTTTTTAATAAAAGAGTTATAGGAAGCACTTATAGAGGCCCTTTTAATCCATTAAATTTTTAAAGTTGAGGTCACTAACACTGACATGTACTATACAGAGACTAATTCCATAGAATGTCATTCTATTATATTTTTTATGGAACAAGATAAGGAGACCACTATACAAGGGAAAAACGTGCCCTTTTATATATCTGGAAAGTTGGATGAAATTAATATTAATTTAGTTTTGATCAACAATGGCTCTAGGATCAATCTCATGCTTGTATAGACATGTTGATCATTGAGCCATAGTGAATATTATTTATCTCCATATACTTTGAAAATTTAAAGGTATTATAATAGTGGAAAAATCCTATTGTTTAAATCAATCTTAGAGTGTAATTTGAGGATCACACCTATGACTATGAATTTATAGTTTTTTTGACAAGACACAACTTTTGATGTACTATTAGTAATAATGTGGTTGCATCAACATGAAAATGTTCCCTCATCACATCATTAGTGTATAAAATACTATTTTAATGGAAAATGAGGGAATTGTATGGTGATAAAGGTCCTTTTGATTCCTAAAAGTCTTGATACACTGATTTAGGGCTCTATAAGAGATAAATAAAATATCCCATGAATGATAATGTCTCTCAAATCACATATCAACATGGTTTTAAAATGGACCCTATTAACCCATTTCATGAAAATAGTTAATACTATATACTTCCAATTAATTTTTATTGAAGAAATAAATATTGATCTATTCCATCATATATTTATAAGAATCCCATATAATAGGAAATGAAATCCAATCACCTTTATATCATATGATGGTCATGAAACTACCCTTATGAAGTGGGTTCCCCTGACAAATGGTGAGATAAATATACTACCCATGTAAATTAATTTCACTCCTAAATGTCATCACATGAGGTCAAGACCAAATAAAGTTTAGATTACACATCTAAGCCTCATTTATTAGATTAGTCTCAACCTTCAATGTAGGAGAAAAATGTGAGGCCTATGAACATTGACTCCCTTATTCATGATATTAGTCTTGCACACTAAGTCCAACCATGAAGAACATGGATCTTCCCCAAAAAATTTATATACTATTATAGAGGTAAGTACTCCAACCTTATCTCAAAATCTATAGGGATCCATATATCACTATCCAGTTTATAAAATTACCCCTCTTCATCGATAGTAAATATAAATTCCCCTAAGACATCTCACAAAGCTCAGAGTATTAACATTTCCTTCACACTCGAATAATAAAAAAATAAAAAATAGATCCTATCCAGAATGTTCCTAATGATAATTTACACACATTAGAACTTTTGGATCTTGGATACACATCCTCATCATTCAAAGAAAATAAAACTGCTCTCATATCATTTTATGGCCCTGAAAATGTCCCTTCGTCACCAAATTATAACAAAATTAAAGTAGGTGGAGGTAAAGGAGAGAATATATTCAATAACTAAAACCATAATTATCAAATATAATTAATCCTAGGATATATAGACTCTTACCCATTATTTACATAAGACCAAATTCCCCCAATATTCTATCCCTATCCTAAAATAATTTATTCATCACCCACTCCTATCGATATTGAATAAGAAGAATAATATGTAGAAGATCTTAGATATAACCCTCTTGTATTTGAGGAAGGTGTATATACCACCGTGAAGGAGATTAGATATGTGAATTTAGGTATAGAGGAAGAAAATCAACCTATATTAATTAGTTCCTCCATGTCTCCTAAAGAATAAGAGACATATATATCCTTTCTGAAGTAGTATTGTGATGTATTCACTTAGAATTATAAAGAAATGCCTGACCTTGATCATGTTGTGCACACTCATTATCTAGGCCTAATCGAGGATCAAATTTTTTACAAGCATGCATCAAGGAGAATGCATCTAACATATGTTTCCACGGTTGAAGTTGAATTTGACAAGATTATCAGAGTCGATTTCATTCAGGAGGTCCAGTAGACAATATATCTTGACAATATTATCTTTGTTAATAATAAGACTAGATATATTAAGGTGTGGATTGATTTTATAGATCTCAAATGGAATTTTCTAAAGGATGATTTCCTAATCCAAATTGCATAACTTTGGATCAATGGGACTGCTAGCTACTAGGACCTTTATTTTTTGGACATATATTTAGGATATAACCAAATCTAAATGGTTCATGAAGATGTAGAGGAAAATAATTTTAAGGAAACCCCAGGAGTTTACTACTATCAAGTAATTCCATTTGGCTTAAATAATTCTAGCACAACATATAAATGCACTATAAAAAATACTTTAAGACCCCTATTAGGGAATACAGTGGAATGTTATGTAGATTAATTGGGGATCAAATACCAATATAATTTTGATCATATTTATGATCTTGATATTTTATTTAATAGGTTACAATAATATGGATTAAAAATAAACCCCTTGAAATGTATTTTTGGGGTTATCTCAGAAAAAATTCTTGGATTCATGGTATGCCATCACGACATCAAAGTCTACCTTGAGAAGACTAAGGAAATGCTTAATATTCTACCTCCATGGAATATTAAAGGTATAAGAGGGATTCAAGGATGTATTACTTACATCCAATGATTTATATAAAACCTTACAGGTATGTTCTTACCCTTCACCAAGGTTATAAGGAAATTAGTCACTTACAGATGGGTTGAGGATTTTTAGGAGGCATTTAATAATATCATGAAATATCCCTCAAGACCACTAGTGTAGATGTCACCAATAAAGGGGATCCCACTCATAATATATGAGGAATACTTTGATCGGACTCTTAGTTATCTTCTCACACTAAATAATGATATAGAGAAATAAAATACACCCACTTATATTTTCAAAACCATGCTAGATACTAACACCTGATATTTTGATATCAAGAAGAATTTCCTTGAATTGATCATTGATGTTCAGAAATTGAGGCACTACCTGTAACATTATGAAATATATTTTATTATCTCTAATTTAACCACTTAAGAATATAATCAACCCCCAAATGTTAAATTAATGACTATAATGGTGGATGATCATTCTATAATGGTTTGATATCCAATTCCTAATGAAAAAGGATGTCAAAGGAAAAGTATTTCTGAACTTTCTTGTGGTGCATCCCATCATAGAAAACAACCTAATGAATACTGAATTTACAGATAAAGAGATATTCTTAATTTAAGACACTCCTCATACCTAATAATTTCACTTTGATGGTTCCTCTATAATTCCAACAGGAAAAATAATGGAGAACCCAAAAAAATCAACAGGGTTGGTATGAGAATCATCCTCTTTTCTCAAGCCAAGGGAATATTTCCCTATTTATTCCTATTATTAGAGGGATTAAAAAATAATGAAGTAGAGTACTAAATCTTATTATGGGACTAGAATTATAACTGAATATTCTAGTTTTCCCCAAAAATATACAGGGTGATTCAGATTTGGTGATAAAGTAGATTAATGATGAATATTCCATTAAGAAAGAGGAATCAACTACCCTCTTTGACTATTTATTGGGGTTTATGGTATAATTATAATATGATTGGAAATTTCCTTATATTACACTTTCAAAAAATTCATTAGTAGATACATTGTCCAATGAAACCATTACACCGACATATCTAGATCGAGATGAGATAGTTTTCAACATTAAACATAGAAGGGTAGTGTCAACATTCACTAGAAATGACATGGAAGATATTGGTGAGGTTAATGTCACCTCAAAAAAGCTTATCTGATATCCTCAAAAAATTCTATCACTACTAGGTGGATGTCCCCCATATTTTATATAACACCTTGACATTTTTATGAAATATTTATCTTTAAATGACATGATTTCTTCGGTAGATTGTGTTACATGAAACACCAAGTTTAAATGAAGCCCAATATAATATTAAAATATTAAAAAAATCATTACAAAATAATCACTTAATTGGTGGGTATTAAGGGGAATTAAAATTTTATCAAATTTATTAATGCTTAGGAAATAAAAACATAATTTTTATTAAAGACATTTTATTCTTCAAATATATGTTTTAATAAAAAAATGATTTTGTTACTTTCTATGGGAAAAATAAGTATAATTAATTTTTTTCACTTTTAGAAAATTTATTTGATAAAATTAACTTCAATTTTAAAATCATTATATCAAAATTAATATATGGTAAAATGCTGAGAATTTTTTGAAAAAGCTAATTTTTTTTTGAATAGAAAAAAAACAATTTTTTAAAAACATGATATCTTTTATGACATCTTCAAAACATGAATTTGAAATAAATATTTATCAAACTTATTTAAAGAATAATTTATGATAATATAATACAAAAAAATCTAGAGCCTATAAATTATAAATTATTTCAATCATTTTTACTACCGATGCATTGCCTGTGCAATAGTGAAAAAGTCAAATTCAGTGCCTTATAGATATTTATTTAGTGGTAAAATGTCTTTTAATTTTTTTTATTAAATATAATTTTTAAATTATTATTTTTACTGATATTTTTTAATTATTGACTTATATAATAGGAACTTTATCCAAATGCTTGTGCAATGTTTGTGCAAGGCTAGAAAAGACAAATTAACAAATTAAATAAATTGTCTTGACATGGATATAAGAAAATATACCTAATTTATGATTATAAAATACTTTATTGAGCCTAATTGATTTATTTTTATGATATTAATTTATTTTAATTTTTATAATTATCTTTAATTCTTATGAAACGCCGATGCAATGCTTTTGCAAACAGAAGAAAAATTAATAAAATTATTTTAATTAAAATTATAAGAACCATGAAATAAACCAAAAAATTGACCAAATAATATGGTAAGAGTAATTTTAGAACATAATCACACTTTATTATAATTTATGTCCTTTGGGATCCACTTAATTGACATTAGTCTGTTTATAGTATTTTTATTTAAAAGAAAGTCAAACTGCTCACTCTATGATTTTTAATAAGTATACCATTTTTAATATATGATTTTCAAAAAAATATTTTTGAAAATAAATATTATTTTTAAATATAAAATATTTATATTCTTAATGTTAGTTTTTTTAAATTTTAGGGAATAAATAAATACTAAAAATTCTTACATAACGATGATGCAGTAACTATTAAATTAATGGAAAAATAAAATAAGTGATATTAAAAATATTAAAATAAATATAATTTGATATAATTAAGATTATCCATGAATTAAATATATTAATAAGATATAATAAAATAATTGGTTATAATTTTACTATTTTTTGATGTTTTGAAGCCGTAGTAATTAATAGTATCAAATTTGACAAAAATGATATTTCAGGAATATAATATTTTATTAAATTATTTAAAAATAATAAAAATATTAAATAATGACAATGGGGGTAATATATAGTCTAAAATATCTTCCTATGTACATTTATAGGATATTTGGATGCTTTTGGATCTAGAATAGTCTTATTATATTTTAATATTTTCTAGAATTCCAATAGTGCCTCTCACCTCAATTATAAAATGGAACCACTTACTTTACTTAATTTCACCCCCTTTATCATTATATCTCGACCATAATCTAACAAATTATCTTCTCCTCATCCCTATCCATAATCTAGTGTTACTGGTCTCACCAAAAGACCAATTCTATGTGCCTTAAGGATGTTCTCAAGGAGATGATATTCAAGGGGTAAAATCCTTCTTCTTTCTCTTTTAAATTCTTTATCTCTTATTCCTGATCCTAACAC
The DNA here is from genome assembly GCA_963277665.1 of Viscum album. Classification (NCBI taxonomy): domain Eukaryota; kingdom Viridiplantae; phylum Streptophyta; class Magnoliopsida; order Santalales; family Viscaceae; genus Viscum; species Viscum album. Next base: position 816,144,794 of record OY728127.1, read on the forward strand.
CCTATAAAATGTTTTAGGATAAATAAATTATCATATATATACTGAAATTTTATTTTGTTAATGGAATATCCATCATCAAATCTCTTCTATTTTCCTTTTATTCTTTAAAATGAGAACATCATCCATGGTATGTTGATTCATCACCTTCATGGATGATGAGTATTTGTTTCCCATAACCTCAATTATAGATTGTCATAAAACTATTAATATGGTTAAATATTATTTCAATAGATATATTATAACTTATTTAATTTTTTATAACTAATTTATAGACATAATATTAAGTAAAAAAAGGTAGTTTGTGATGAACGAAAAAACTCTAAAATAAACTAAACATTTATCATTAATATTTTATCAAATGAATAATTATCATTATATAATAAAAAAATTATATATGGTACCATTTAAACTTATATAATTTAGGTAATGATATATAATTTCACTTCTTGAGAATTATTAACATTTGAAAAGAACCTCCCTAAATATATACTTGTTAACCGACCATGAAACCATGACACAAACACCCCCAGAACGATGAAATTAAACCTTATAACTCATTTAAGTGGTCATAAATGAACTTAATAAAATTATAATAAATCAAATATATGTTTTATACGTTCTTAATTAAGTAATTAATGAATCTAATTTTATTATCCCAGACATTAAGTGCAATCACAAAACACATTCCGACATTAGGATAGGGATCTCTCCAAACCTCCATTTTTCTTTTGGGCTAAAATTTCTCTATATTTACCCCAAAAAATTCTATAATTATTCAAATATATTTATTCTAAATTATGTGTATACATTCTAAATTTTTTTATCTAGTTCAATTCATCCATATTTTATGGGTGAATAAATGTTTTAAGAGGTTACCTTCTCATTTCCTCCTGATAAGAAAGGCCTATTAAATAGAACTTCTGAATTTCTTATCCACTTTAAAGTACACTACATAAAATATTTTAAGCAAAAAATATTTTTATAAAACAAATAATTTTATCATGAAAAAATATCTTAGTTAATTTCTGGTTTTATTCCATTAATCAATACTTTATACCCTTTAAAATCTATTTATTTTTCCCCTAAAACCATGATTAAGTAGCACATTTCTAGTGTTATCTAGCCACTCTTTTTCATGTTATCACTTTAGTTGGACATAATTTTTCCTTATATATTTTTATATTTCATTCATTAATTACCAATCATGATTTAAATCCATTATTTCATGGATACCATTGTTATATTTCCTTTGGTTATGCATTATGACCTGATTACGATATCCATTTCTTTACTTAGGTAACCCTTATGTTTGATTCATTATGAAGCACACAAATTCTTGAAAATGTTATGTTGGGTGCATCTAGATAGAAGTAAAATGAATTGGTAATGTTTTAGTCTTAGGAGTCTTCATGTATCGGATTAGGGTGTAAACCTAATCCATTATGGGAATTTTTCCAGCATGTGATATAGTCTTGGCAGTTATCCTTGAATCATGTTTAGGTCATATTTTTTGTTGTTTCCACATTTGAATAATACCATGATAATATGATTCCATGTTCTATATGTTATGATTCCATATGTTTACTCCTGAGAAATACCTTTTATGTTATCATGAAATTCCGTTCTAACTCATGTTCTAGGAATCATTACCATGTTTATTCCCTTACTAGGATTTTTAGCTCATCCATTTTGTCTATGTATTCCCCATGTTTTCCTATACGGATGTAGGAAATAAAAGGAATTTATTAGATCATTATGGAATAGTAATAAATATATGTTTTATTTAAGTTCCAGGTTTTTAATTTTATGTACTTGATCTTCTAAATAAACTATACTTTTTCAATCATTTGTTTTTATTTCATGGATAATTATACTTAAAATCATGTAATAATATGTGTAAAAGGATAGGGTATCTATAGTTGGTATAATAGGTTGTTCTAGTTATTTTTTGGAATTAGGACCTGAAAAATTTATTAAAAACCCTGGGTATAATTATATCAATATGGATAACCTAGATTTAAACATAGGTAATCACAAGTTAGTATATAATTTTCCTTTATAATTTTATCCTTCAATGTTCATAGATTCCTTTTCAAGTGATTATTAGATAAGTATTAAATCCCCCCCAATATTATTTTTATTTTTTAGTTAATGGTTGGAAATATAAGAACATGTGCTAAAAACCAATATGATTGGAAAATTTATGATTTCCCTAATGAGATACCAATCGTTATGGGAACGAGAGAATAAAACATCATCATAATACTGGATCAACTTTCTCAAGTTATGAATAATAAATTGAATCATGTAGAACTCACTTATTTTCCTATAAAATATCACATTTCAGTTGAATACTCTAAGAAAAAAAGTCCTCCTATATTTAGGGGATCTTAAGATCCCTTCATCATAGAACAATGGATTAACTCCATTGAGAATATATTCTCTATCCTCCAGTTCTTAGAAGAAGAGAAAGTCATGCTATATTTCAATCATTTCTATGTGGAAGATGACCAATATTGGTAAATGATAAAAAAACATGAAGTCTAAATAGGAAATTGATTCAATGGATTGTTAATAATTTAAGAAAATATTTTTCAATAAATATTTTCCTTGAACTCTTCTTCATAATATGGAAAGGGAGTTCCTAAGACTAAAGAAAAAAGAAGATGACTCAATTGGGGTGTATGAGTCAAACTTCACAAGTATTTCATGATATTCCTATGGCTTTTTCATTAACATTGAACGGAATGTGGATATCATATTTAGTGGATTAAATCCAATTCATTGAATTTTTTTTTTGATTTAAGACTTTGAAACCTATGAGTGGATTTTCTGTTGTGCCCTTAAGGAGGAAATGGATATTGGAGACTCAGAGTGGTCATGTGGGCTTGAAGATAAAAATACTAATATGGGGTTTAATATGGGAGGATAAATCAATAAATCCCATGGAGAAAATAAAAACCAATATCCCACATTCCAAAAGTGTGGGAAGAAGAATACAAGGAACTTTATAAATGGTACTAGGAGAAGCTTCAAATGCGGAAGATATGGACATTATGATAATAATTTTAGAAGGGATATGAAGAAGAAAAAAAACATAGAGGAAGGAAGAAAGGTTTATATCAACACAAAACCTGTAGTAAAATGTTTCAAATTTAAGTAATAGGGGAATTATGAAAGCCAATTTTCTAGTCCATGGGTTTTTAGAGACAATCAACAACAAAAAACTTCAAGGTAGTAAGGAAGGGAATATACTATCACTACTACTGATATGGAACCAAAAAATGATGTGGTGATAGGTACACTGGTTATTCATTAAAGAATAGTAAAAATAATATTTTATTCTTGTAGAGACCCAATTTTTTTACTTATAAGACTTTAAAAAAATATATATATATTTTCAGAGCCAAGCACTGAGACATTGTGCGATTCCATGGCTCGGTGTGCCCAGAATTAATTTTATAATAGTATTAAATATATTATATATTACATGCACACACTTTCTAAAACAAAATGTGATAAATTTTAAATGGAATATTGAATCATAAATCTGAGACCACAGTTGAGTCCAGAATGTGATGTTTACCATAGGCGTGACCTAAAATAGGTCAGAATAGGGCATTCAAATAATCCTATCATTGGAAATACATTTAGTGTATTAATTAAATTATTAATATAATATAATTAATTAACATAATGTAACCAATTTCTTCTTTAGGTATGATGCTATAATGATTTTCCTAGGGTTATGTTTATAAACCCATGGAGGATTCTAGAGTATTCTTCATACTTCAATTGGTGAATCACACCTAATGATGATGAATATCAAGATTGGGGAAGACTAGAGTACAATGAACAAAAATAAATCTTCCATTCATTGGTAAGAGCATTATTCAATTAATAACAACTAAATCTCTAGTAAGGACTCATAAATTCATGGATTTCTCCCTTATTTATTAAATTGATTGAGCATGATCATCCACTATATGATCTGTGCCAATTTTTTAAACATTTCATGTGATCGTGAATAGAAATTAAATTGGTTATGAAACTGTTTTCTAACCTTGGATATCCTCAATTGTGTTTTTTGACAATAATTATTGTACAATGATCATTAAATCATTGTTTTTGTGCATTTCCCCCTTAATACCTTTGCTTTTTTCATCTTGGAACCCGAGGTCATGAATTGACATTTCTGGGAAAGTCCGAGCCCGATTTGACCCCCAAATTCATGGAAGAATCATTTGAGATGATCATAACATAAAATAAGGGATGGGAATGAATTATTTATAGGTTTGAGGTGATCAATTCACTATAACCGAAATCTAATCAGAGATGGAAGATGATGAATGGGTCATGCAGGATGTGTAGTGAACCTCCATGGGTTAAAAAAAAAATCAATTTCTACCCCCTAGACAGCTGAGAATGATGAATCAAGACTAGATCCACCGATTTTGGATGAAAACAAGTCCATATTTTAATGGTAAAAGTCATAAGTTGAGCATGGAATGAAGATATAGATTTATATGAAAAACGAGACTAAAAACTTTGTACCATGATGAACACACGACGCATAGGAAATTTTCCATGATATATTTGGTTTCACCTAAAAGTTAATGATGGAATGATATGTAGACCTCTAACATGTCAAATACCCCTTTACCGAGTGTTTGATCTATGTGGTGGCACACATGAGTAGGACCCGGTGTGGAAATACATGGCTAGGCATATGACCATGTACCAAAGTACACATGCATGACTGAAGAATTGGGTCATACCCTATAAAAAGAGGCACACCATGTACCAAAGTACATAAACATGAGATTTATTGAAAAATATGGACAGGGATCACAAGTAGGGAGCCTGGGTGGCTCGAACAAGCCGTATAGTTATGCTGCACATCGTGTATACCAACATGGATAGTGAGGCATGTACCATATGGGACATTTCTGGTCTGTGGAGTGGGTCCACATGCTATGTGGGTACCCTTACACACTGTGTAGCCCTTGGTTCCTTCTAAGGAAACTTCAATCTCTTTTATCTCCTTTGTTTGGACTCATATTTTGGCCCATGAGTAGCCAATTTGGAGTGTTTTCCTTGTATAAAGCGATGGTGCCCTCCATTATGGATTTTGAGATATGCTATGAGATGTTTTAGAATAGATCTTATTTAGGTGATTCTCGAAAATGATAGTGATCAAACAAGATCACGAGAGGCTTTCAAAGTGGAACCCTCTATCTAGCATGAGCTTGGATTCTCCATTAACTATCAGAGTGGAACCCTCCTACGAAGTCAGGACATGGGTCCTCTAACATCAGAGTGAGTAAAACCCTCTTGAAGACATAGATAATGGGTCCTCTAGCATTAGGGAGAGTAGAACCCTCTTGTGGATACAAGGAATGGGTCGTCTATTATTAGAGATTAAAAACCACCAGCTGGGATATACATGGTTCCTTTATCAACATTCAGAGTGGAACCCACCAGTTAGGCTAAGAATGTGTCCTCTATCTTACTTTATAGTGGAACCCTCCTTCTATAATTTTCATGGTTCATCCATAAACTATCAGAGTAGAAACCTCTAGATGGAAAGGGTATGGGTCCTCTATCGACTATTTGAGTGGAGCACTCCTGTTGGAACTAGGAAAGGGTCCTCTATCTATCTAATGAGTGGAACCCTCCCTTTTTACTAGGGAATGGATCCTATACCTAGATTTTTGGCCCCTTTAATGTGTGTAATAATGGTGAGGTGGGTGTTTACTTGGATGTTTTTTTCTAAGAAAACATGTGAGATACTGGTCATTATTGTTCGGATTTTGAAACTGGTAGCAACTTGTTTTTGGGATGGCCTGTGGGAAAAATATCCCCTTTCTCTCACTTTTTGGGATTCCTTTTTCTGAGAATATATATATATATATATATTTCTATATCTATATCCTTTTTGTTGGATTCGGTTACTCTCCTACCATGGGATTGGAATACATGTGGGGTAGTCCACCAGCTTTTTGTGTTTAAATTCTCATGATTTAATGAGGTTACTCTCATGATATGTGTGGAAAAGACTTTATATGTAGTCAATAGACACACCGTGTTGAGCCCCTTGTGTTTTTTTGAGGTTAGTCTCTCACTCTTTCTCTTTATTTGGGTTGCGTTGCATCCTATTCACTGTTTAATTTCTACCATCTTTCTATTCCTATTGTGTCTCTTAGTGCTCCCCCTTCCACTTTCGATGAATCCTATTGGGTATGCACATACTCACCCCTTCATGAGATTTTCCCACACATGTCATATCTTATGTTGATGGAAGGCATGTCAATGGTTACTTCAGTGGAGCATAGGGATACTTGGTGCCTTGGACCACATACGATGGTTATAGCTTGGGGATCAAGAGTTGGGATCTCTAAATTTTTTTGTTTCCTATTTTTTTTTATGTTGGAAATATTTTTAGTTTGGTAAAGATTTTTCCACTTTAATTTTCATTTTTCACTATCGTACTCTTGTATACCCTTGAGGGTTTTCTTTCCTAGTTTACTTTATAGAAGTTTCATATTTTTATTATTATTCCTCTACACTTATGAATTGATATTTACAGGTGTGTGAATATAACTACATTAGGCAAATGACTCCCATTTAGGATATGACTTTTGGTTCTGGTCGTAACCTTATAGCCTATAGAGGTGGGCTTGGGGTAGTTGCTGATCAAGCCTTGATTATGGTTGAGTCATGATAGATTAGTAACAAAGGTGGTTTGATCCTTGGGAAAATATTTGGTTTAGTCCCCTTATGAGTATTTTGGTTGGGATTAGGGAAGAATTGTCAATGTTTCTCGAGTGCATCTCTCAGAATAAGGAATCCAGTGATTGTACGAGTGGCCGACATATCCATTCACCTAAACCTAGACTACCTTCTTATCAACTCAACATATTGAAACATTGGTTGCATGGATAAATAGTAAATGCATCATATATGATTAAGTTTTTGACTGTACTTCTTGAGTCATCTCCCCATTTTGTGTGTATATATATACACATATTCTCATCTGACCATGGTATGTCTTGATAAATTTTAGGATAACTCCATGATGATATCCATGTATATTACCAGTTCCATATCGTGACGATGATCTAATGAGTGATGAGACCTCAGTTTAGGGTCCATCCTATGAGATCCTTCCTCTTGGTGGGTAGGTAGTAAAACCACCAATTTTCGAATAGAAAATCATCCCAGTAGAGTTGGCGTAGGATGCATGCAGGCTGAGTATGATTCATGAGTTCTAGTGCTAAAGGCCCCTAGGGTTTCGCAATGATCCAAATCCTTAAGTAGTAGAGGATTGGATAGATTTGATGGTCCATGTCTTCAAACCTACCCAAAAAATGATAGATTAAGTGGTTTCACTGACATCTAGAATCTTCCATGGAGAAATTGGGTGCTGGTAGAGTCTTTTTACCCAGATTCATGATGAGTCGACACTCTCATGCTCCAACATCCAATGGTTATTCTCTGCGGAGTACTACACCTCCTACTTTCTCTTAGTTTAGATTAAAGTGATACTAGATTTGTATAAGGGATGGATGATAGTGGCTGATTATGCGATGAGTTTCACATACCTTACATGATACTCCCTTGATATGATATGGGATTTCAGGTTTCAAGAACAGAAGTTTGAGCAGGGACTCCACCGAGATATTTATGCTAGCGTGGTACCCTTGTTTATTCCCACCTATTATGGGATGTTTGAGTGGGAACTAGTTATATAGATATTCTTGTCCAAAGGATCCTAGGTAGTTGTAAATTCTAGTGAGAATCACAAAGGTGAGTCATCTACAACAACTAGAAAGAGCCAGTCTGTAGGATCTCAGTATAGGAGACCATATTATGATATGACTCAGACGCATGGTCATGCATCATAGGGACAACATACAGGAACAAGGGATCCCAAAGAGGGGATGTGCAGTGCTTGTGAAGTATGAGGTGTCATAACTCATGACTACCTAACCAAACCTGATAAGAAAAACATTCAGGTAGTTGAAACAACTCCATGGAAGAGACAACATCATAACCAGGGGTCACCCATGTGAGGGTAGTGTGGACCCTAGGGATGTGGATCTAGTAGAGGAGCAGGAGGAGCTATGGGTGGTGGAAAATTCTATATGATCCTTCCACCACCACCACCAAGCAACTAAAATTAGGATCAAGGAGATGGAAGTTTAAGTCATAAATAGTGGTTGTATTTAGAGGCTTATGACCTCACAACACATAAGAAGATTAGAGGTATGATCTGTGTATTTTATACTCTTGCATCAATATTATTATGTATAAGTTCCTATCATTAATTCATCTCTATACTCTTGGTGTGAGACATAGAGACCCCAGTAGAGGCTCTAGCCCAATAGATTCGTCATGAGTTTCCTACTAGGAATGCTTCTCCTATATATTTTATCTATCAGAAGTTTGAGCTATCACTTGGTGGATATAGGTTCACATGGGAAATTTTAGTTATCATGATGGAACACTATGACATCATACTGGGTATTGATTGTTTATCCATAGTCAAATACCAAATTTATTGTCACTACATATGATTTATATGCCTACACAATGATGGGATGAGATTATCCTATGTGGGTGAGAGATATCTCATGGTGCGATGAATGGGTTATGTGAGTAGGAGGCTACAACTGATCACTCATCAGTTAAAGACTATATCCCTTGGTATAATAGGTTCATATAGAATCTAGATTCCTTAAGTCATGGAGAATTATATGGATTTATTCCCTAAGGACATTCAGGTACTACCTCCAAGGTGGTAGATGAAGTTTTGTATTGACTTGAATCCTAGTACAACTCTGATAACTTTTTCAGCATATCAGAGGACCCATACCTAGATTTGGGAGTTGTGATTGTAATTAGAGGACCTTTGAGAGAAGATATCTATCTAGCCTATTGTGTCCCTTGGGAATATCTAGTGTTGTTCACAAAAAATCCATACAAGACCTTGCATCTTTGTGTGGTTTATCATCTCCTAAACCCAGCCATGATAAAGAACAAGAACCCATTTCTGAGTATTGATGACCTATTTGACCATTTGTGAGGTTCAATATGGTTCTCAAAGATCAATATATGATCTGGATACCGTCACTTGAGGGTTCACAAGGGTGTTATTTCAAATATGACATTTCAATGTCAATATAGACACTATGAGTTCTTAGTGATTCCTGTTGGTGTGATAAATTCCACCAAATTGTTTATAGCTTTGATGAAATGGAGCATCAAGTCATACTTGGACTAGTTTGTGTCAATATTCAATGATGACAAACTCATATACTCTGTGATAGTGTAGGATCATGGAGAGCACTTAAGGATAGTCCAATATTTTCTTAAAGAGAACCAGATTTATGGAATGATATCGAAGTTCCAATTCTGGATTCATGACGTTTACTTTTTGAGGCATGTTATTTCTGAGCATGGTTTAGCCATGTACTCTATAGAGATTGATGCAGTTATTTCTTTGGAGACACCTAATCATGTGTTAGAGGTGTAGAGTTTTATTAGCTTGGTAGGGTTATACTATAGGTTTGTGGTATAATTCTCTAGGATTTCAACCCCTTTGGCTTCCCTAATATATAAAGAGAAGGATTTTACCTTAACTGAGAAGTTATAGAGATACTTTGAAAAGTTGAGGATGGGGTTGATGAGTATTTTTATGTTGAGAACACTAGATGAGGTCATGGAGTATTTAGTGTATTGAGATTCCTCAGGGAATGGGATCAGATGTGTCTTGATGTAGCGGTAAGTAGTTATCGCATAAAGATCGTGGTAGTTGAGACCTCATGAGTAGAACTATGTGACTCATGACCTAGTGCTGGTAGTGATAGTCTTTTACAAGAGGATATGGGGGCACCATCTTCTGGGAGAGCTCTTCATGGTTTACTCAGACCATCATAATATCAGGTATGTCTTCACTTATATATAAATGAACCTGATAGAGTGACACTGGTCGGAGTTTTTGTAGGTTTATGACTTTGAGATATTCTATAATCTAGGGATGGAAAACATGGAAGAAAATTCCATTTATAGTAATTCCTATGATTTGTTTTGTGCATGAGGCTTCTGATTAATTGTATTTTTTTCATCTAACCTTGGTGGGGTAGGAGGTTGCATTTTTTTCTTTAGTCGATGGTGATGACTCCTATTATTATCAAGTGTGTGAGAGAGTCCTGGCAGGAAAACATCAATTTTGAGGTCATTCAAAACTATATATCCCTAGGGGATTCACCATATTGATATTTTTAAGGATGGATTCACATCAACATTTTCCGGCGATGAATGGTGGTCCCAGTCACAATACAGTAGGTGGTGATGTGAGAGTTCAACACTTTCCCCTTGAATATATATCTCATTTTAGGGAATATTTACATAGAACTTCAGTGGTAGTTTTAGTTGTCTGATATGAGATGAAGAATAACTGAGCCCATATCTCAGTTCCACACCTGTTAGCATGTGAAGGATGAGATTTATGATTTGAGAGGTTTTTTATAGCCCCTTGAGATCCCAGAGTTGAAGTGGAATGAAATATCCATGGAATTTGTGATAGGTATTCCATGGATAGTGAAGGTTTGTGACACCATATGAGTGATAGTTTATAGACTAAAGAAGTTATCACACTTCCATGATATTAGGTAGTAGAGTCCGGTGGAGTGTTTTGGGCAGTTTTACATATGATAGATCATTATCGTTCATTGGGTTATCTCGACTATTGTATCCAATCATGACGAAAGGTTCATGTAACGGTTGTGGAGTGGACTCCAAGAGGCATTTAGAACACAAAAGAGGAAGAGAACAACTTTTATACCTAGACATATAGATAGACTGAGCACATTATTCAGGTGTTGGAGGATATGCTTAGGGATTTATTTTTGGACTTCAAATGAAGTTGGGATAATCAACTTCACATGATAGAGTTTTCATACAATAATAGATACCACTCTAATATCGGCATGGACCATTTTTAGGCCTTGTATGAGAGAAGTTTTAGGTAACCCATATGCTAGATAAAGATTGGAGAGACATCTTATATATGTCCATAGTAGGTGCATGAAATAACTGGGAAGATTGAGGTCATCTATGAGTGGATGAAGATGTACCAATGTAGGAAACAATATGACAAAGATCTCCATCATGGGCCCTTTTATTTTGACCAGGGATACCATGTTTCCCTAGAGTCTCCCCACGATGAGGATTTTGGAGGTTCTGTTGGGGAGTAAAGATACCCTCGAGGTTTATCAGGCCATTTTAAATCATGAAGAGGGTTGTTGGTGTTATTTAACACCTCACCCTACCCCGACTACTAGAGAACATGCATAAATTCTTACACATTTCATAGATGGGGAGATATGTGCATGAACCCTTTACGACATCGACTAGGGTGAGATGGAAATTGAGGATGAGTCAAATTTTGTGGAGCACCCGATGGTGATAGAGGATCAATTTAAGAGGACCCTAAATAGATGAACCATCCCCTTAGTTTTTGTGTTGTAGAACCACATGAACAGGAAGGGGGGATCATGGGAGTGGGAGATCCAAATGTGGGATCAATATCCCAAGTTTTTTGTATAGTTTTTCTTTTCAGGGATGAAAATATTGAAGGAGGTAATGATATAGAGACCCAATTTTTTTTACTAGTAAGACTTTTAAATATTTCTACATATATTTTTGAAGTCATACACTGAGACGACATGTGATTCTGAGTCCCAGTGTTCCAAAAATTAAATTTAGAAAACTATTAAATATATTTTATGTTACACTTATATAGTTTCTTAAATATGATTAGGTAAATCTTAAATGGAATGAGATATCAAAAATCTAAGACCACAGTTTAGTCCAAAACATGATATTTACACTAGGTATGTCCTGAAATAGGTCAGAATGGGGAGTTCAGATAATTCGTCCATTAGTGGTATGTTTAGTGGATTAAATAAATTATTAATATAATTAATTCATTAAATTAACACAACAAAAAATATATATAAGTACAATGCTATGGTGATTTTTCCAGATTTATCCACATAAAACCTGGTAGGATTCCAGAGCATTCTTCCTTCTTTCATTGGTGAATCACATCCGAAGATGACGAATCTATAGATTAGGGAAGATCAGAGTGTAGTGAACACACAAACTTCTTCCATTCATCAGTAATCATGTTCTTCAATGAAGAAATATCAAATATCTAGGTAGGGATCATCAATTCTTGGATTTCAGCCTTATTGAATAAATTAATTAAAAAGGATCATCCTTTTTTTTTTCGATCTTCACCAATTTGGTGAACATTGCATTCGACTGTGAATTGAAATTAAATTGTTTATGGAATTGTTTTATAACCCAAGATATCCCCAATTTTGATTGTTTTCTAAGCATTAATATAAAAAGATCGTTAAACCTTTGTTTTTGTGACTTTCCCCCCACAATTACTTTACGTTCATCATTGTTGGACCTCGAGGCAGCGATTCAACATTTCAGGGTGGGACCGAGCCCAATCAGACCCCCAGTTTCAGGGAAGAATTGATTGTGATGATCAAATCATACAATCAGAAATGGAAATGATGGATTTATGGGTTTTGGGTGGACAATTAATTGGAATAGAAATTGGATCATAGATGGTGGATGGTGAACGGGGTGTACGAGATGTGCGGTGAACCCCCATGAGTCAACAAAATTGATTTTTGGCCACCAGATGATTGAAAACAATGAATCCAGAATAGATCTACTGATTTTGGATGAAGATGAGGATGGATTCAATGATGCAAAGTAAAATATAGAGTGCGTAATGTGGATCTATATATCTTTTAAAAACATGACTATACACTATGTACCATGATGAACAAACAACATGTAGGGATTTATCCATAGTGGCTTGGGTTTCACCTAAAAGTTAAAAGATGGAACGACATGTATATCTCTAACACATTGTATACCCCCTTTACTGGGTGGTTGAGCTATGTGGAAAAGCACACAAGTAGGGGCCAATGTGGAAAGACACAACTAGGAAAATGACTATATACCAAAGTACATGGTCACATTTGAAGATACAAGCGACACCCCATGTGAGGAGGCATGCTATGTACCAAAGTACACAAATAAAAAATGGATACACAAATATGGAAATAGAGCACATGTAGAGACCTCAGGTGGCTTAGAAACGATGTGGAGTTACACTATATACCATTTATACCTACATGGAAATCATGTCGTATACCTTCAAGTACATGACCAAATGGTGGAGCAGGACCACATACCGTGTGGGTCCCCTCACACGTTGTGAACCATTTGGTTACTTTTGAGGAAACTTCAGTATCTCGTATCATCTTCATTTGGAATCAGATTTTGTCTAGTGAGTAGCATATCAGAAGTGTTTTTCCACATAGATCATGATGATTCCATTCATGGTGAATTTTATGATATAATGAAAGATATTCTAGGAATTGAAATTATTTAGGTGACGATCGATGATGATAGTGATCACCAGAGGCTTTCAGAGTGGAACCATCTAGCTGGGTTGGGTGTGCATACTCTATTGACCATCAGAGTGGAACCCTCTTGAGGAGTTAGGGAATGGGTCCTCCAACATCAGAGAGAGTGGAACCCTCCTACAAAGTTAGGGCATGGGTCCTCTAACATCTTAGGGAATTGAATGATCCAGTAGAGATAGGGAAAGGGTCCTCTAGTATCGGAGAGTGGAACCCTCCAAATGGGCTAGGTATGGTTCTTCAATCAACATTCAGAGTGGAACCCTCTAGCTAAGCTGGGCATGGGTCCTCTATATTCTATTAGAGTAAAACCCTCTAGCTGGGAAGGTCATGGGTTCTCCATTGACTATAATAGTGGAACCCTCTTGGTGGGCAGTGCATGGGTCCTCTATTAACAATTAGAGTGGAACCCTCTTATTGGAACATGGTATGGGTCCTCTATCTATCCACTAAGTGAAACCCTCCTATTATACTAGGGAATATGCCCTCTACCTTGGGTTTTCCCTCCTTGACTATGTGACACAATGGTGAGGTTAGTCTTGACTTGAATGTTTTCTGAAGGACAGAAACAAGCGATGCTGACATCATTATTGGAATTCTAGGGCTATTAGAGACACTTTTCTTGGGCTTGGCTAGGAGATGGAGGTACCCATTCTCTCTCATTTTGATTGTTTTTTATGATCATGAACACACACACACATCGGTATCCATGTTTTTGGATCCGGTTAATCTACTACCATGGGATATAGAGACGTGCAAGGAAATCCACCTACTTTCCATGTGTACCATCTCATTGATGAATGAAGTTACTCTCCTATCGTGGGTGGAAAAAACTCAATGTGTAGTACATACACACACTGTGTTGAGCCCCTTGTGTGTGGACGAGGTTAAAATATTTCTATCGTTCTCTCCTTTTAGGTTGAGATACACCCAATTCACTATTTACTATCTACTATACTTCCATTCATATTTTTTCTCTTACTACCCCCTTCATCTTTCAAAGCATCCTATTGTGTATGTATATACTCACCCCTATATGGGATTTTTATGCATGTGTCATGTATTATGAAGATGAAGAATAGGTCGGAGGTGGATTTAGAGGATCTTAGGGACACTTGGTGTCTTGAATCATGTATGGTGGTTATATCTTAGAGATCAAGAGTTATGTGCTATCAAATTTTTACTTTTTAATTTTGTTAGGTTGGTAAATAATTCTAATCAAGTGTGTATTTTTCCCCTTTACTTTTTAGTTTTCACTATCGTACTCTTGTACACCCAAGAGGATTTACATTCTTGAATTACTTTATAGTTGTTTCATATTATTATTATTCCTCAACACATTTTCATTGGTATTTTTAGGTGTGTGAGTACATGCATATTCGAAATAGGACTCCCATTTAGGATATGCCATTTAGTGCTAGTTTCCCTTGGCCTATGGAGGCAGGTTTTGGGTAGTTGCAGCTTGAGACAAAGTTAGGTTCAGGTCATGATAATTCTAGTTCCACACATTATTTCTTACTTTTGAAGTTTAGTTGAACTATTCAAACACCACCTCAAAATATAAAGGATCAGTTATCAGTGAGAATGGAGAATGGGACAATTATTTAATCTAAATTATAAAACTCCTCCCCAGTTAATGTTTGAGGATATAAACTCCAAAAAAATCCCATATTACTTTATTTGGTGGTGTTTGATTCTATATTTGGCCTGGATTGACTATATTTATACAAATACAACATCATCTGTCATGAGAGATAGATGAATCTTCACATCCCAAGGCATCCCTCAATTTCTTACAAGTGTAAAGAGGAGGATTAATATCTATTAGAATTATCAACTCAAGTGTTGATATTATTGACTTATGATAAAGAATATATTTCTCAAATGATTGAGACAAAGGATATGATAATTCTGGAAGATATGCCCATTGTGAGGGATGACAACGATGTGTTCCCTAAAGAACTACCCAATATTCCTCCTGACCGAGAGGTTGAGTTATCAATTGAACTTATAACTAGATATTTTCCTATATAAAAGACTCCTTATAGGATGACCACCATTGAGTTAGAAGAACTGAATAAGCAGTTACAAGATAATCTGGATAAGGGTTTCATATGCCTGAGTGCTTCATCATGGGGTGCGCCCGTCCAATTCATCAAAATGAACGATTGATCAATGAACCTTTTCATCAATTATCATGACCTCAAAAAAATAATGATAAATAAAAAATATTCACTTCCACAGATAGATGAATTTTTCAATCAATATGTGGGGCTAAGTATTTATCTATGGTGGACCTTCCGTTGGGATATCACCAAGTAATGGTGAATAAGTAAGATATCCCCAAGTCAGCCTTTCGAATGAGTTATGAACATTATGAGTTCATATAAATTCCCTTAGGAATCACTAATGCTCCAAAAATATTTATTGAATTAATGAATATATTATTTAGAAATTACCTTGAGAAATATATGGTAGTCTTTATGGATGAAATTATAATACACTCTAAGATCAAGGAGGAGCATGAGGAGTATTTTAATACTACGCTAAAGACTTTTCATAGGATGAAACTATATGAAAAGTAAAGTAAATGTTAGTTATGGATGGGGTAATTTTCATTCTTGGAAAATTTTATCATGAGAAAAGGGATATCTATGGACCCTTATAAGACAAATTAAATTAAGGAGTGTCCTGGAGTAGCATATGAAATGGATATCTATAGTTTCCATGGCCTAGCTAGGTATTACCGTTGATTTGTGAGGAAATTCCAACTATTTACAAACCCACTATCAAATATGAATTGGAAGGGATTATTGTTTTTATGCATAAGTGAATGTGAATAAAAATTTAAAGAGTTAAAAAAGAGGCTTATCATTGCACCAGTACTTACAATACCAACAAGTGGATAAATCTTTATGGTATACAACAATGAATCAAAGAAGGTATTAGGATATTTACTAATGAAAAGTGATAATTTAAAATCCTACATCTCAAGGTAGCTTAATTTTATTGATAAAATCTATCCCACACATGTTTTTGAGTTAGTATATGTGATATTATCATTAAAAATATAGGGAAATTATCTCTATTGGGAGAAGTATGAGATATATACTGATCAAAAGAACCTCAAATATATAATCACATAGAAGGATCTTAATTTGAGAAAATTAAGATGTTTAGAGCTCATAATGTATTTTAACTTCTCAATCCACTACTATCTTGGTAAAGAAAATAAAGTGGAAGATTATATAAGTAGAAAGGTTCCTATAACTTTATCAGTGATGAGAATTAAGAAGGATCCAATATTCTTTGACTTATAAAGGATGGATATGAGAATCCTAGGGGAAGGGGAATCATAATTCCTTTATCAAATGATTTCTCAACCATCCATTTTGGAGAATATAAAGGATCCTAAAATAAATGATGTGGAAATTTAGAAAATGTGGAATCTATTAGAAATGGGAAATCAACAATGTTAAAAATTCATGACCAATGAATTATAGTTTTTGGGTCATGAATATTTATACGATAAAAACCTAATATAAAGAGGTAAAATTTTAATGATTCACATAACTCAACATTTTCTATCCACTTAGGGATCATGAATATGTATTGAGATCTATGAGTGCACTATTGGTGGGATAATATGTAGAAGAATATTTTTGAATATGTATTAAAGTGGCCAATATCTCATCAAGTTAAGGATGAAAGGAAAAGTATAAGGGGAGGATGAAAACATTACCTATAGATATATAGAAATGAGAAAATATCATCATGTAATTTTTCACTAGAATTCAAAATAAATCCAAAGGAAATAATGATAAATGGGTTTTTGTGGATTTTCATACAAAGATAGATAACTTTATTGAAAATTTAGTGGAATTGTCACTTGATCAACTTTCATGGATATAAATCAAAGAAGTGGTGAGGCTACATGGAGTAACATTATCGATTGTATCTTATTGAGATCCCAGATTTAACTCCAAGTTTTAGAAAAGTCTCTAACATGCTCTAAATATTGAGTTGAACTTCAATATGACTTATCACCTTAAAACTGATGTCCAGTATGAGTGGACCATTCAAATGTTGGGTGACTTGTTGGGATCATGCTCAATAGACTTTGAAGAAGGATGGGATAACCATCTCCCACAAGTATAGTTATCTTATAATAATAGTTTTCACTCAAGTATCCAAATAGAACCATATGAATCCCTTTAAGGGAAGAGATGAAGAACACCTCCATGCTCAGATGAATTTGGTGAATGCAATATTTTAGGAAAAACATGTTTCAATAAATGGTATAAAATGTGATGTTGATTCAGCAGCACATCAGGGCTTCCCAAAGTAGAAAAAATATCTATACAGACAATCATCGAAGAGACTTAGAGTTTGAGGTTAGAGATAAGGTATTACTCCATATATCTCTAAGGAAGAGAGTTATGAGATTTAGAAAGAAGGAAAAGCTAAGTCCCAAGGACATTGACACATTTGAAATTATTGATCGTATCGATATTGTAACATATTAACTAGCACTTCCACTAACCATGTATGAAGTACATGATGTATTACATGTATCAAGTATGAGATTTAAATTCTATATAATTCACATTTACCTAATTCAGAGGTAGTATAATTGGAAAATTACATCTCATATAAGGAGAAGTTGGTGAAAATCTTGGACTATAGAGATAAAGTTCTATGCAAGAAGACCACTCTACTGGTTAAATTATTATGGAGGAAGCACAAATATGAAGAGGTGACTTGGGAACAAGAGGAATCATAGGAGGAGAAGTACCCTAACATTTTTTAACCTTATTATGTAAAATGAAAATTTGAGGGTGGAATTTAATACGAGGGAATAATTTAACACCCTAATATTTTTATGAAATATTTCTCTTTAAATAATTTGATTTCTTCAGTAGCTTGTGTTGCACACAATACCATGTTTAAAAAAACCATGATATAATAATAAAATATTAACATGATCATTATAACCTAACTAATTAATTGGATGGTATTAATAGGAATGAAAAAATTATGAAATTTTTTAATGCTTAGGAAATAAAAAATTACATTTTAGTAAAGATATTTCATTCTTCAAATATAAGTTTTAATAAAAAAATGATTTTATTGTTTTATAGGAAAAAATTAGTATAATTAATTTTTGTAACTTTTATAAAATTTATTTCATAAAGTGAACTCTATTTTTGAAATCAATATATCAATATTAGTATATGGTGAAATTTTGATAATTTTCTGAAAAAGTTAAATTTTGGTGAATAGTGAAAAATACCATTTTTATAAAACACAGTATCTTATTTGAAATCATAAAAACATAAAAATGTAATTTTTTAAAATTATTTAAATTTTATTTTATGATATTATAATACAAAAATAATCAAGAACATATAAATTATAAATCTTTTCAATTTTTTAGTACTGATGTAGTGCTTGCGCAACATTGGAAAAGTAAAATTTGATGCCTTATATATATTAATTTAGAGGTAAAAGGTATTTTCAAAAATTTATTATTAAATAAAATTCTTAAATTATTATTTTTACTAATATTTTCTATTTTTTTATGTATATAACACGAATCTTATCCAAATTCTTGTGCAATACTTGCATAAGGCTTGAAAAGTCAAATTAACAAATGAAATAAGTTGTCCCAATATGGATATAAGTAAACATATATAATGAAAGATTATAACATACATTATTAATCATAATTAAAATTTTTTATAATTTTTTTTAAAATTTTATAATTAACTTTAATGCTGATGAAACAATGACGTAGTGCTTGTGAAAATTGAAGGAAAATCGATAAAATGAATTTAATTAAAATTATAAGAACCCTTAAATGACACATAAATTTGACTAAATATTATGGGAAGAGTACTTTTATATTGTAATAACACTTTGGTATAATTTAAGACATTTTTTATCCACTTCATTGACTTTAGGCCCATTATAGTATTTTTATTTAAAAAAAGTCAAATTGTACACACTATGATTTTTAATAATTATAAAATTTTTAATATATGTATTATTAGAAGATAAGTTTGACCATAAATAGTATTTATAAATATAAAATATTTATATTTTTCATTGAAATTAATTTTTAATTTTTACGGAATTCATAAATACTAAAAATGCTTACACAATGATGATGCATTAATTATTAAATTAATTGAAAAATAAAATAAATGATATTAGAAATATTAAAATAAATATAATTTTAGAAAATTAATATTATGCATGAATTTCATAGAGTCAAGTGAAATTTATAAGATGTAATAATTTTTTTTTTGAATTTTACTATTCATTTTTATGTTTTTAAAGTCATAGTAATGAATACTATCAAATTTGACAAAAATGATATTTCATGAAAATAAAATTTTATAAAATTATATAAAAATCATAAAAATATTGAATAATTCTAAATAGGGTAATATATAGTAAAAATATCGTTCTCTTTACATTTATATAGAATTTGAAATATTTTGTCTCCAGAATAGTCTTATTATATTTTAATATTTAATGGAATTCTAAAAGTGCCACTCATCACAATTATAAAAGGGAACCCATTACTTCATTTCATTTCACCAACATGAACATTATATCTTCACAGTACTCTAATAAATTACCTTATCCTCATCCCTATCCACATTATAGTGTTTTTGGTCTCACCAAAATACCAATTCTATGTTCTGTAAGGAGGTTCTGAGGGAGACGATATTCAAGAGGTAAAATATCCTTCTATCTCTTTTAAATTCTTTCTCTCTTTTACCTTGTCCTCACCACATATCAAAAATTTTATGTTAACTCTAGTATCATATATATACTTGAATTTTATTTTGTTAATTGAATATGTATCATCAAATCTCTTCTCTTCTCCTTTCATTCTTAAAAACAAAAATATCCTCCAGGGTATGTTGATTCACTGTCTTCAAGGTTGATGTGTTTTTTTCCCATTACCACCTTCATGGATATTCATAAAACTATTATAATGGATAAAAAAGATTTTAATAATTATATTATATATTATTTCAAGTCTTATAACTAATATATAGGAAAAATATTAAGTAAAAAAAACTTGTTCGTGAAGGATGGAAAAAATGCCAAAATAAACTAAACATTTATCATTAATGTTTGATCAAAATTATCATCCTCATGTCAGAATAAAAAAATGATATATGGTACTATTTAAAATTATTAAATTTAATTAATAAAATATAATTTCACTTCTATATAATTATTAAAATTTGAAAGGAACATCCATAAATAAATATAAGTTAAGAGACCATGAAACCATGAAACAAACACCTCAAGAATGATGAAATTAAACCTTATAACTCCTAAAAATGGTCATAAATGAACTTAATAAAATTATAATAAATCAAATAAAAGTGAAATAGGTTCTTAATTAATCAATTAATGAATATAATTTTATTATTCAAGACATTAAGTTGAAGTACAAAATGCATTCTTACACAAGGTAAGGGATCTCTCCGAACCTCTATTTTTTCCTTCGAGTTACAATTTATCTCTCTTTACCCCAATGTATTTATTAATCATTATAATATATTTATCTTAAATTATGTGTATATGTTCTAAATATTTTTATATAGTTCAATTAATCCTTATTTTATGGGGAAATACATGTTTTAAGAGGTTCCCTTATCAATTCCTCTCGATAAGCAAGCCTGATTAAAGGGAACTTATATGTTTCTTACCCATTTTCAAGTACACTTCATAAAATATTTTTATCCAAAAATATTTTTATAAAATAACTCATTTTATAATGTAAAACTATCTTATTTAATTTATGGTTTTATTCCATAAATTATTCCTTTATCAACTTTAAAGTTCCTTTCTTCTTTTCCCTAAAACCATGATTAAGTGGCACATTTCTATTGTTACCTAGCCACTCTTTTTTCATGTTTTAAATTTTGTTGGACATATTTATTAATTATATATTATCATTATTTATTTATAAATTACCTATAATTATTTAAATCCCTTTAATTTAGAGATATCATTGTGATATTTCCATTGTTTATGCATTATGAGATGATTACGATACCAATTTATTTGCATGGTTAACCATTATATTTATTAATTATGTTCAATTATTTATGTGGAATACATACGCATGAAAATGTTATGATTGGTGTGACCAGATAGCACCCCAATGCATTGATTTTTAAAGCATTATTTATAAGTTTTCAAGTTTATTTTAAAATAAAACGTTTTCAAAAATATTTTATAAAGTTTAGTTTTAAAATGTGATTTTTAAAGAAAGCTTATTTTACTTAATAAATGTTCCAAGTAAATTTTCATTCAAAATAATTCTCCATATAAGATGAAATACATTGAGGCCAATTATTCTTTATTGAGGATATCATCCAAGGATTTCATTATAATTCTCTCTATGAAAGGTTTTGGTTTATGATGATAATATGTTTATGAAACCTTTTTCTATTCCATGGATTATATATTGATGAAATAATTATGAGTCCCATTTATTTTCATGGGTTATTCTATGATGAAATGATGAAATGATTCTGAAACCTATATCTATTCCATAGGATAAGGTATGATGAAATTTCCATGAAACCCATCTTAATTTAACAGGTTGTTATATGATGAATGTTTTTTGGTCTTTTGGAACATATATGTATGATTTTCATTATGTGATGGGTGGGTAATTTTTCTCCCTCCACTTAATTAGTTAATGATTACTATTATATGTGATCATATGGTAAATAAGAGTCTATCCCAATCAAGAATAGGGTATGAAAGTGGTTATCCCAATCTCAAAGAAGGTATAAAGGTGGTTAGCCCAATCCTAAAATGTTAAGAATGTCTTGGTGGGTAGCCTTGACATAATACTTCTTATGCCTATGTTTATTCAACAAATATATATCTTATGAAAATGTTACACTCCTAGGGATCATATTGTTTTATTATCTTATGATTCATGTCTTATGAACTCCCGATATTTATGAAATGACTCAATATTATGAAATTTTATATGTTGGGTATGGTTTTCAAATTTTATGCTCATCTTCTCATACACTTATGTTCATGTTATGCTTATGTATTCTACTTGTGTACCTTTACTGAGAATATGAGCTCCCCAATTATTTTTTCCTTTACCCTTATTATGAGAAAAGGTTTTAAGTATTGTATATCTATGAAGAGTAATTAATTGGAAGATCATTATGGGAGATGTTGAATATCATTCCTTAAATTAAAATATTGTGTACCTAGTCACCAAATACACAAAAATATTATGGTCCTTAAGTGTATGTCTGTGTAATATATTGAATATTCATCTAAAAAGTTGTAATACCTATGTATAAAAATCCTAGGTCACAATAAAAGGGGTGTTATAGATTAATATTATGATTCTATTTGATATTATTTATCACTTTATTTGAGTAGAAAATTCATCTTCCAATTCATAATTAGTTACAATCATAGGAGTTAATATATATTTAGGTACCAGATCAATCAGGAAAGGTCAAGCCTCATCAGCTCTTGGGGAACTTGGAATTGAGAAAATATGGGAATCTTCATCACTATCTAGTGGGATGAAAAATTAAAACCCTTATGATCCTGATCCTATATTTGATTGATTTATAGGAACAATAGAAAAAACATATATTTATTGAAATTATGGATTTAATCTAATTATGAAGTATTTTGATACTTAATTTTAGCTGCTGGACAAATAGTCATAACTGAGACCTCCCCATATTGAGGGATAACTAAATGATTTTCCATTGATAAACCTATGGTAAGTCCCTAGGCCCCTAGCTTGTCCCTTTTGAATATATCACATGTTTAGTGGGATCCTATATCTTGATTTCTTCTTGAGTGTTTCCTTGAAATATTGTATGAAAAAATTGATATCATTAAACAAGGAAAAGTTGGAAGGTGAAGGAAGGAAACATACATTTAGAAAATATAACTTCTTCAAGTGATTCACTAAAATAAGAGACATTTTCTATAGGATGAGTGGAAACATGATTTAAATTAATTAGGTTATCTATTTAATTCGAATCAGCTAGAGAATTGTCTGAAATATTTCAGTAATGGGTAAGGTCATGATCCATGTGGGGCCCACTCACTTTCACTTATCTGAGTATATTTTTGAGAGAGGTGATATTTTAATTATCTCAAGGAGTGAATTCTCTATGGGACACAAGAGAAATACCCATCCTTAAAGGGATCAACACATTAGTTTTCAGTAAAGGTAACCTTCTCAAAATTAGTATAAAAGAAAATAAAAACAATGCTTACTTTATGGTTTTAGATGATAACTAGATTCCAATAACCTCTCTTATTCTTTTATGTGGATTTAATTAGGAAGAATTTTTATTGGATAGACGATAGTTTTAGGAATTGGAAAAACCCTATCTATATAATAAATAAACCTTTTCATATGATCCCATATACTTGGAGATTATGCCACTTATGACTCCATGCTTGGTTAGATCTTGAGACCGATATTCATGACACTAGTAGTTTATTATATAGACACGATAGGAGAAAAAGCCTCATCCAAATCCTATATTACTAGTTTTGTTAATGGTGATAAAGTAACGTAAAGATGGGTGTCTTCCAAACCACTTCCTTGTGATAATTTTCACTATCATCACCACCTTCAATCCTTGATTATAGGCCTAAAAATTCCCCTACTCCTTAAAATGGAGTATTACTTCCCTTTGGGAGTAAATTATGGATTATAATCCCTAAATTAAATTTTTTCTACCTTGGGATGTTCATTAAAATATATTTCTAGGAAAGCCATTATTTTTCCAAAAACCTATCATTATAATTTCTTCTATTTTAAGGGTTCCCCAAATCTACCTTATAGAAATGGAATCTATCTATAAGATCCTATCCCTTTTAAGAATTTGGATATTTTTAATAAATATAAATCTAAGGAAGGGGAGCCACTTCACTCCATAGAGGTTGTATATTGATATGTTTTAGTTTCTTCCAAGGCATATGGGATGATGGTTACCCTATTATTGAAAGTTTCCTCTTGGGGCTCTCAGCCTCAACTAGTTATGGAGTAACTTGTTTTCCTAGTATATTCTTCGACACCTGATGAATTAGTTCTACTTTATCACCAAGATTTAAGATACATTTAAAAACTGGTACTAGGATTTCCAACTATCCACCTAAATATGACCACATCTATATCTCAATATAGTTGTATATGTGACTTTTAGTAGAAAAATATAGAGGGAAATTTACTTTGATGCATGTATCCTCTCTTGCTATCATTAGTCAAAATTGACATTCTACAATATGGTTTCTCTTAACACACACATTGGGGGGGATCACTTATTTCGAACATAGTAGAACTAATGTACAAATAAGAAGGGTGAATTTGACTCACAATTAATCTTTCCATATACTCTTTACACTATAATCCCAACTTTAATCAATATGATATAACCATGGGATCTAGATATATTGGTGGCACTTTCAATGATAGTATTGATTAGTGTTATATATGGTGTATATAAGAATTAGTCATGTTAATTAAATCAGTTCTTAACATCTTGATCATTTAAAGGGCTTGGACTAACTATGTTAATACTATGAATATAAGTTTGGAAAAAACATTTAAAAATAACAATTGTATTAATGAATTAATATATGCCTATATGTATTATGATCCATCCCCACAATAATTATAAGGGGCCAATGACTTTGAATGGTTCCCACCCCTAAGAGACATGCCCAAACTAATGATATAACTTAATTTGTACCAACACTACTAAGTTAACTTTTCATACACTTTCTAGTTGAGTGGTCAAGATGATGAATGAAACTCTTACTCCCCCCTGCTCTCTTTTTGGGAGAAGATATCCACTTAGGTACATGACTAAGAAACCTATTAGCTGATCTATCTGTCGAGATTGGGTGGAGATCTCCCAACCTCAATTCTGAATTTTTCCCTCCAAGATGGCTAAAAGGAACTAGGATTCCCATAATTATCATAATTTGGGAACATTCAGGTTCACTTGAACTTTGGCTCTCATATGGATAATTTGATAAATTTATCCACTAGTATCACAAAAATAATAATTGAATTTGGTATATAGGTCCTACCACATAACATGTATCACCAGTTAAAGTAGTTATTATGTCTTTGTTGGAGTTATCTTACTATAATATAATTAAGAAAATGAGGTAAGGAATTCATCATACATTTCCCCAATAATAAAATATATGATTGTCATCTTCATATCCCACTGGCTCAAACCCACCTCACCATGAACTAGGTAGAAGGTGTTTGTTTCTAGGATCCACTTATTGATGATATATTGGAATCAATACTTTATACTATGGATGTGAGTTTGGGAAAACTACACATATTCTTAGCTCCACTGATAATTCACTACAATTTTCTAGACCTAGAATGGCTAGACCTAATTCATACTAAAATTACCCCAAAACTAAAATCCCAGCTTAAGGACCGACCAAGACTATGGGTACCCATTACTCACATGATGATATAGTTGTATCTATGAAAATCTATCCCTATATTTAGACATTTTCCTTCTAAATATAGTGTAGAATATGTAAGACCATCGAACTCTGGGCACCCAATTTCTTTGATGTGGATACCATATACCGAAATATTTGCCGAATCATCCCTGAATGTTGTTGAATCCAACTTTGTGGTTGATTATCTACTCAAGGAGCTAGAATAGAGACATCATTTAGTACCATAACACCATAAAACAACAGATTTTATAAAATAGGATAGTCTTATAATCCTTCTCCCACAAAATTGAAATTAACTGATGTTTCAAGTTGATACACTAGAGCTAACCAGAATTTATTCTATCAATAATCTCTATGAGCCTCACTACCACTGATTGAGAAAATATAATCTATTCTAGGGTGTCCATCTGAAACATATATCTAATACAATAAAATTTGGTGAAGCATTATATTTTTCATAATAAACCTCATGACTGTGTGAAGTAGGCAAGTGGATTTATCTTAGTTATAGTAGGGGGTTCAAATAGCTACCTCATACATAATAATCTTATAGATGAATCTCTTAATGAAACCAAGTGAATAATAGAGCTACATGATTTGATGAAACACTTACCTTCTACCACATGAATGTTTGGTTCACTATGTTCATAACACCATGCAATTTTTAGTATATAGACCAAACTAAGTAAATAAAATCATTGAAGGGAGATCAAAATAAAAAGAAATGAGAAGAAGGTGGGGGGGGGGGGTTGTTTCCTATTTATATTCATTAATCCAAATTATCTTTAAAACCTATGGAGTGACTGATTACTATGAAATATCCCATCAGTTTCACAAAACTATATCTTTATCATATTAAATGTATCCAATTATTGGGGGGCATGTGTTAACACCGGTGAATATAAAATAAGAAGAAAAGTAGGGTAAATCCATCCAAAATTTGATAACTATAAATACCTGATATGAGTATATGTAGATATCATTAGATTAATCGGTGAATATAGTATGACCAAGTGAATTTCCTGGTTACCCTATCATAACTAAAAGGTTCATCCAAGTGATATAATCTAATTATAAGTGTCGTTGATATAATCCTTCACATCAAAGTTTAATGCACCTACCTCCCATGACCAAGAATATCTCTTGGATGGGAACCATGTGATCAACTCCACTTTACATCTACGTTATAGAATTTTTAGTGCATGATCTCAAATCACCAAGATCCATGGACAACGTTATTTCATACCTTGAACACTATGTGATCAGCGAGGAGTAGGTGCATCATTAAAATAGTCCTTCATGACCCACTTGATATGCCTACCTCTAGAATCTATGTGATCACCAACCTTCCAATCCATGTGATCTTGTTGTATCCACTGCTAAAGTCATCTGTTAAGTCCCCATCCCACTCCACCATAACAACACAGTGACTAGGCCAAGAAACATACATCATTGATGGACCTACTAGAAAATATCTGATTTATTATACACTAAGAGGAATTCTTTGGGATGCCAATTACAAAGGTGGGATATCTAGCCTATTCCTATAAATACACCCTTTCCCATATTTGAAATGGGGTATATATTGAATGATAAAAGAGAATGGTGAAATAACCATTTTAGCAATATGGTGATACCCAAAGGTAATTTTGGAGACTAACAGGTTGATATAATGAAAATGGTAGTAAGTTAATTTCACTAGTATATTGGTACCACAGAGATTTCACCAAGAACATGATGCCACATGAACTGAATGTTTTTCATGATTACCTCAGAAAATCCTCCACACATTTCCTTTTTTCCGTGGTACTAGGTGAATTGTAAGTTACTAGTAAAATTTTACATGTATTATGTGTACTGTCATATTACTTTGTGAATTATTCTTATACCAGGTGAATTTCCATCATACAAGGTTAATCGTGCTTGTACTAGGTGAATTTTATTCTACTAGGTGAATTACCATCTACACTAGGGGAATTTCACATGATCAATGAATTTATCTTACTAAGAGTGAAGGGAAGAACTCTCATGTTGGATATATTGGACCTATAACACATGGAATGAATCAATTCACTTTTTTTACAACCCCTTTATGAGCCATATGTTTGGGTTTAGGAATCCCAAAATCCCAAATAGGCAAAATCCTGGCCTCCTTTGAATCCAGCAAAGAAACATGGTTAGACCATTCAAATCAGCATACATTCCTTCATTCAAGGACCACCTTAATAAAAGTAGGTGTTAGGTCATCATCCCAAATAGGAAGAACCTTAGGGGGAACAACAATATTAGATCAATTTTATGACATGTATACATATCAATAAGACACTTAAATAGTTTCTCCAGGATTTATGGTGGATTTACTATCTATCTTAAGAGCCAGTCTGTTGGTCGGAGTGGATACTCAAGAGGGGGGGGGGGGGGTGAATTGAGTTCCAATAAAAATTTATTCTAAAAATATTTCACTTAAAATTCCCCAATAAAAAAATGTTAAACTGTAGTGAATCTATACAGAGTGTAAATTTTCAATCAGTTTCTCAAAGATTGATTAGGTCTCGGTTGACTTAATTCTGAAGATTAAATTAACTTTTGAAACTAACTTACTGGTTTAAAATGTTTATAAACACTTGATAATTTAACTATCAAATTAGCTTTAAAATATTCTTGTATCTCAAAGTAATAGCAATGGAATATGAAATAAATATATAGTATACTTATAGAATTAAATTAAAATGCACAGAAAAGTTAACCAAGAGGTTCAGTATCAATCACAGACTTAGTCCTCTCAACAATTTATATAAATTGATCCACACCCTAGATCAGGGGTAAAAAATAGTACAATACTGTCCAGGTCCAAAGACCTCTACCACATTTCTTCATGAAAAAAAAACAATAGCAAACAGGCTATTCAGGTATTACTCAACCTCTACCACTATCCACAGTGGGAAAAAAGGGTTATGAAGTTTGCATGAGGATTTAAGAATCCTCCAACTTTTCTCAGAAGACAGTGTGTGTGTAAAATAAACTGGTTACACACACTGCTCGAAATGTAAATATAGAATCACTAAAGAAGGTGAGAAAGAGTTTAGAAAAGCTTTAGTGATTTGCAGTGCAGCTCTGGACTGGTTTGATTTATCAGAAAAGCTTCTGAGTCCTTCTCTAGTTTCTTGTTCAGAAAATAGAGTGTCATTTTCTTTCTTGGTTCTTGTTCCAGCTTAGCAGCCTGAGTGCATGAAATGTTTGTTTTAGTGCTTCACTCAAGATGCAACTTATGTTTTCCTCTAGAATAAGTTTCTTCGTGTATGTCCAGGATTCTTGGAGTATGGATTTTGACTAGTGAAAAATGCTCCACATTTGAATGCTATTCAGCTCTTGGCTCTTTCACCCTTCGTGTGTCTTCTTAGTGCCTTGATTCTCTCTTTTTCAGAAAGTGTGTATTGCATGATCTTTTTCTGTCCCTTTATAGCTTTCATCTTTGGCAGAAAAGAATAATTACTTTTTTCATGGGTACTAGGTACGGTTCCCTGACATGGAAATAGAGATCATTAAATATCATTAACTGCATTAAAAACATCAAATGTAACTGTTAGCTTAATAAAAAAATAGTATTGAGAGTATAGAGTATAGAGGTTGACTGGTTGGTCAATCATTAGTAGCTCGTGTTGGTAAAAGTGTACGGTGTCATAGGATCTTCAAACAGTAGCTCTTGATCTTGCATCGGTAGCTCTATATAACAGTTTCTCTCCATCGGTAGCTCTTGCTCCATCGGTAGCTCGATGTATCGGTAAATATTTATGAACTGGCTCTATCAGTAGACTTTTGTCTATCGGTAGCTCTTGTTTATCGGTATATCTGGTGTGTTAGTCGGTATCTCAGTAGACTTCCACATATCGGTAGCTCTGGTTTGTGATTCAGTACTCGTATCAGTAGGCTTAATCTATCGGTAACTACTGGTAGACATGGACATCGGTAGCTCATATGTTCTGTCGGTAGACTTTGTGTCTGCTTACCGGTAACTCTATTTATATCCGTGACCTTAGTGTATCGGTGACTCTGTCTATTGGTAGACTAAGTCTATCGGTAGACTGAGTACCAGGAGCTTCTTTATCAGTGGCTATGTGCAGATCAGTAGCTTACACTTATCTGTTTTTATGAAAAACACATCTGATTGGATTAGAATTATTTCAAAACTTATATAAACATGGATAAACATGGATTATCATATCTGATGGATTATTTTAATATTATTATCATATTGATCACAAATTGAAAGAATTAATATATAGAAAATCATTAGATTGAGATTATCAAAGTATATGAAAGCATGATTGGGATTATCAAAATAGGTGAGGTCAACAATCTCCCCCTTTTAGATAATCACAACTTATAAAATTATAGTTTTTAAAATAGTGAGCAGTTGTATCAGAGGATATATCAGTAAATGCAATTATCTAATAGAAACAGTATTTTATAGAACATAAAGGATCAGGGGTGGAAGAAAAAGTGATAGTATCAGAGATAAAATTAAATGTAATGATATCAAAAGTAAAATTTAGTGGTATTATAGAATTAAATGAAATGACATCAGAGGATGAAATGTAACAGTATCAGAGGAGTAAAGCATGATATATTTTTTAAGATAAAATTTCTACCCCTTTCATTAATATCTCTTCCCCTAGGTGAATATGTCTTCCTCTTTGATACTTAGAGAGTATTTCTCCCCCTTTGTAAAATCTTGGTAAAATATTTCTCCCCCTTTGTGATAATTAAAAAGTGGGAAACCAAAGAGAAAGAAAATAACACAATGAGAAAGAAAGGAAATACAAATGTATTATATATTGTAAAAAGTTACAAACATAAAACAAAGTACAATGAATTCCTATCAAACAGTCTAGCCAGTTTTCAATCCACATCCTCAATGTGAGATTTTCCCTTGGGAGCAGAAGAGGATTCAGGTGAAGTGCCTTCAGGTGAGGGCTTAGGAATTCCAGAAATGATCATAAGAGGCTGAGCCACAGAAACTGATCCTGGTCTATACTGAGGAGTCCTTTGTGTGATAATAGGAGTGAGGCTTCAAATTGCTTGGGCAGGAGTCATCTGAACCGGAGAAGGAGTAGAGGCAGAGGCAGGCAAAGCAGGAGGGACAATTACTGGCCTAGCATCAACATGAAAAAAAGCCAGCAACAGATTTCTGAAGTCCATAATTATTCCTCCTCCTCTCTCCATAGAGGATATGAATTCATCCTTGTTCTCCATAAACTTGTCCAATGATGGAGTCAATTCCCTTAGCTTTCCAACTTGTTCTCTGAAATCTTTATTGACAGGAGGCAGCTTCATATTTTCTAACAAAAGTTTGAAGTGATTGTTGAGTTGATTTTTGGTGAAAATCTTAGAGAAATAGGAGTCCACCTTTTCTTTCACTTCTTTCTGAGTGGCAGATGCTTCTCTCATATAGTCTTGGACTATCTTCATTATCTCTCTGGATGAATCTATGGTAGAGATCACAACTCTGCTCAGCTCAGATGAGTCCACAGAGCCACTGGTTGAAGCTGAACCAAGCTCCTCCTTCATCACAGCTCTAAAATGATTCAAATCCACTGAAGGTTTAGATGCAATAGAACCAACTAAAAAAGATATAGTCTCTTTGAAGATTTTGGTCAACCCACTGATAAGATTTTTAACTTGGGAATCTTGGGTTTTAATATGATCTTTCATAGACGTTTTGAAACCTTCAAACACTGAAACCATCTGTCTTACCACACTCTTGACATAGGCTAAGTCCTTATCTTCTTGGGATTTTGAGCTCATGTATGATTCTAAAGAAAAAATAGATTCCTTTAGAGATTCAAGATCTGCTTCAAGTCTAGAAACTTGAGCCGGGAATTCTTTAACTTCTTCAACTATTTCTCCCATAAAGGTTGACAAATTACAACCTAGAGAGAGTTCAAATGATCTTTCCAACATACTCATCTCTCTAACAAAACTGTGCTTCATCTCAGCAACTGATGTACTAAAGGATTCCTTCAGTTCATCCTTTAAGGATTCCATATCAGTCTTGGTAACTAAATCGGTAGGTGAAATTGAAAAAGATGTTCTTTTAGAGGCTAAACTGACCACAAAATCAGTCATAACCGATTGAACTGAAGATACCAGAGAAACTTCCATCTTCTTGACTTCTTCCACAAAATTGTACTTAAGATTTTTCTTTAAAGTATCCAGGTCATGCATTTTGACCTCATCTTCAGGTAATAACTCAGAATCAACATCATAAGTAATCTTAGGTCTATTGTGAGATGCCTCATTATCTAAATCTGGATAGTCTAAACCATAGAATATAAAACCCGGTTCTTCTGCCCAATCTTCAATTCCAGCATCCACTTTAACACTTACAACATTGGTTTGATGCTCCCCCTCAACGGGTGCATCCTCAATTAGGATAACAGCAGTCTCAGCAACATTCTCAGCAGCATTCTCAGTAGGTATTTCATCATGAGGAGAATCTTCCACTATCAATTCTTCTTCTACAACAGCTGGAGGGTCCTCTGAATTAGGTACAACTTCTTCCACTTCTACTGCATCCTCAGTAGAAACTAAAGATTGTCTAATCACTAGACTAAGAATCAACTCAGCTGACAAAGATGCTTCACTTTCATGATCATCTTCTTCATTCTCTACAACAGCCTTTTCAACAGCCTCTTCAACAGCCTCTAAAGCAGCTTCTTCCTTATCTGATTTCTGTTGATCAAGATTTTCGGGAGTTGGGCTAGGAGGTAAGTCAGGATCTCCTCCTTCATCAGTAGAGGACTCTTCCTCTTTTGAATCATCACTGTATTCTGGCTCCTCTTCATCAGGTCCCAGACCTGGATCCCTCACATCCTTTGGTCTTGAAGTATGATCCACAGGATTGAATTTTTCATATACCTTCTGTTCATCATTGACCCATTCTCCTCTCCAAGGGTTCCAATTGATCCTCATGTATTTGCACACAGTAGAGGTGATACAAAAGTTATTCTTCACTAATACTCTCTCATCTTGAGACTCAGCTACCCCTTTTACTTTAATCATCATAGAGATCAATTTAGCAAAGAATAGGGCATTTGTCTTTGATTTCAGCCTTGTCATAACTTCCATTTGGATCATTAGCAATCTACAGAAATTTACCTTTACATAATTTATTAAGAGGTGCAGGAGATAGATATCCTGATATCTCAAATTGGAAAAGTCTCCTCTCCTCAGTATCAAGACATGTTGAACAAATTTGAACAATAATCTGTTCTCTCCATCCATTTCTACAGCAACTACTTGTCTTTGACTTCCATCATCAGTCAGCTCTTCCAAAGCAGTCTCATAGTCGAAAATGTCACTAGTAGGTGGCATGGATCTCAATACATATCCTGATACTCCTTCTTGTGGAACTTTCAAGCACTCATCCCATTCAATAGATGAAAACGACATCTTCTTTCCATTCACAAAAGAGGTTACTTGATTTTCATTCTCCGATTTCTCAAAGGTTACAAAATCATAAAATTATTTCACTGATTTTGCAATGTAGGGACCATTGTTGTTCGAAAAACACTCCACCCATTTTTGATCTTCAAGTACTTCGAGCACTAAGGATTTTATAGGTAGTATCCATTCTACACACATCACCTTTTCAATCATAATAACTCGATTTTGCAGATGAAGATTCACTGGTCGTCTCCCCGACCAAGTTCTAGCAATACTACCACTACCACTTGCTTCTTGCTCGGTCCTCTGCTTCTTTGTTTTCGGCTCAACAGAGTCATCTCTGACAGTAGGAAGTTTCGTTTTTTCCATCGTGAGTTCGAAGGATTTAGGGTTCTCTAAGGAATCGGGAGCTATGTTTCGAGGGTTAAGGTTTGAGACTCGGTGGATTGAGAAGTATCTCTGACTTTAGTTTTATCATTTAGGAATCATAAAATAAATAAATAAAATGAAATAACGAAAAAACGATCCATATTCTGGTGGTAGACAGAAGTTTTAAAACAGCACACACATCAGTGAGAATTTCTATCAGTGATAATTCCTATCAGTGAGGGTTACATCAGTGAGGTTTCACATCGGTGAGAATTATACATTAGTGAGAATTATACATCGGTGAGAATTTTACATCGGTGAGAATTCTACATCAGTGAAAATATCACATCAATGATAATTCTACATCGGTGATAATTCTACATTAGTGATAATTCTACATCAGTGAGAATATCACATTGGTGAGGATTTTACATCAGTGAGAATACCTACCGATTGAGGTTAAACATACCTAACTCATGTATAATGTAACTTAACCTATCCGAACTCAAAGGTTTAGTGAAAATATCGGCTAATTGATGTTCAATACCAATAAACTCAAGAATTATATCACCCTTTTGGTAATGATCTCTCAAGAAATGGTGCCTTACATCAATGTGTTTGGTCATCGAGTGAGACACAAGGTTCTTCGAGATATTTATTGCACTAGTGTTGTCACAGTTAATTGAAACGTGCTTAAAGTCATATCCATAGTCCAAAAGAGTGTGTTTCATCAACAGAATTTGTGTACAACAACTACCAGCAGCTATGTACTCTGCTTCGGCAGTGGATAATGCTACATAATTCTGCTTTTTACTACACCAAAATACTAAGTATTTTCCCAATAAGTGACATGTTCCTGAAGTTCTTTTTCTATCCAACTTGCAACCAGTAAAATCAGCATCTGAATAACTCATTAACTCAAAGGGTTGTCCTTTTGGGTAAAACAAACCTAAGTTTACAGTATGTTTAAGATACTTAAAAATTCGTTTAACAGCAAGTAAATGAGATTCTTTTGGATTATCTTGAAATATTGCACACATACAGACACTAAACATAATATCTGGTCGACTAGAAGTAAGGTAAAGTAAGCTTCCAATCATACCTCTGTAATTGGTTTGATCCAATGGTTTCCCAGTTTCATCTACATCCGATTTACAAACAGTACTCATAGGAGTTTCAGTTTCCTTAATACTTTCCAAACCGAAACATTTTAAAAGATCCTTTGTATATTTACTTTGATTTAAAATAATACCTTCTTTATTTTGGAAAACTTGAAATCCAAGAAAATAATTAAGTTCTCCCATTAAACTCATTTCAAACTCATTTTTCATACATTTTGAAAAATCAGTACATAAAGAGTGTTTGGAATATCCAAAAATAATATCATCAACATAGATTTGTACTATTAAAACATATTTAGAAATTATTTTAATAAAAAGAGTTGG
Source organism: Viscum album (assembly GCA_963277665.1). Lineage (NCBI taxonomy): Eukaryota > Viridiplantae > Streptophyta > Magnoliopsida > Santalales > Viscaceae > Viscum > Viscum album. The sequence goes on from OY728127.1 coordinate 816,180,111, forward strand.
ATCAGCAATCCCTTTAGTAAAACTTTTTGAAATAAGAAAATTACTAAGTCTATCATACCAAGATCTTGCAGCTTATTTTAGACCATATAAAGCTTTAGAAAGTTTAAAAACTTGATTTGGAAAATGAGGATTAATAAATCCAGGTGGTTGTTCAACAAAAACATCTTCAATTATAAAACCATTTAGAAAAGAACTTTTGACATCCATTTGATATAACTTGAAATTCAGATGAGCAGCATAGGAAAGTATAATCCTAATGGATTCTAATTTGGCTACAGGTTCAAAGGTTTCCTCATAGTCTATACCTTCTCTTGACTATATCCTTGTGTAACTAGCCTAGATTTGTTTCTCACTATGTTTCCAGATTCATCTACTTTGTTTCTAAAAACCCATTTAGTGCCTATTGTTAAAGTGTCCTTAGGTCTGTCAACTAATTCCTAGACTTTGTTCCTTTCAAATTGATTTAACTCTTCTTGCATAGACATTACCCAAATTTCATCATTGATAACATCATTGAAATTTTTAGGTTCTAGCTGTGAAATAAAGGCTTGATGTTCAACCTGATTTCTTAGAGAAGCTCTAGTCTGTGTCCCTCTATCAAGATTACATACAACAGCATCCAAAGGATGATTCTTTAGAATCCCTGTTGATCTAGTACAGGTAGGACTAGAAATTTCAGGTTCATCTCCAAGTTTGGGTTCTATATCAGCAGATTCTAGAATATGTCCAGAACTAGATGTTTTTACAGTATGTTCTTTAGATTTATCATTAAGGTCTAGAACACTGAAATCTTCCTCAAGATTTTCAAGAGAGGTTTTAGGCTCATGTGGATCAGTTTCATCAAACTTGATGTGAATAGATTCTTCCACACATTTGGTTCTTTTATTAAAGACTCTATAGGCTTTGCTAGTTAAATAATATCCAAGAAAAATTCCTTCATCACTCTTAGAATAAAACTTGTCCAGATTATCCTTTGTTTTAAGAATAAAAACTTTGCAGCCAAAGACTCTAAAGTAACTAACTTTAGGTTTTCTATTATTCCGCAACTCATATGGGGTCTTCTTAAGAACTGGTCTAATTAAGACTCTATTAATAATATAACAAGCTGTATTCACAGCTTCAGCCCAAAAATAAATAGGCAGTTCATATTCATTAAGCATTGTTCTAGCTATTTCTTGAAGGGTTCTATTCCTTCTTTATACCACACCATTTCGATGAGGTGTCCTAGGAGCAGAAAATTTGTGACTATAGCCATTGTGTGAGAAATAATATTCAAACTCTTGATTTTCAAACTCACGGCCATGATCACTTATTAGGGTTTTAATCTTAAGTCCACTAAGATTTTCTACAGATTTGGAGTATTTAACAAAGTAAGAACAAGATTCAATTTTGTGAGCTAAGAAGTATACCCAAGTATATATAGAAAAGTCATCTACTAGGACATAGAAATAGTGATTCCCATTTAAACTAGAAACACTTAAAGGTCCAAACAAGTCCATGTGAACCAACTCGATAGGTTGAGAAGTTGAAACTTCTTTCTTTGAATTAAAGGAAACTTTATGTTTCTTTTCCTTTTGTCAGGGATTAAAAACTTTTTCATTTGGGAATTCAAGTTTAGGTAGGTCTCTAACTAAGTTCTTCCTAGTTAATTTTCTAAGTGAATAGATGTTGAAATGTCCTAATATTCTGTGCCAAAGGCAATATTCTTTATGAAAAGCATTTAAACAAGTAACATTTTTCTTAGCTAAAGAATTTAAATCAACTGCATAAACATTTTCATTTCTTAAAGCAGAAAATAATAAAACATTTTAAGAATTTAAAACATTATAGGAATCATTTTCAAATTTCACATTAAATACATCATCACATAATTGAGAAATACTTAATAGGTTATACTTAAGTCCATCAACAAATAAAACTTTAGAAATTAAAACTGAATTAGAGTTACCAATCTGGCCTAGGCTGATGATTTTTCCTTTAGAATTATCACCAAAGGTGACGTGGCCTCCCTCAACCTTTATTAGACTTTTGAAGCATGTATAATCTCCAGACATATGTGTTGAACATCCATTGTCCATGTACCATACCTTTTTGTGAGAACTCTTTAAGCATGTTTCCTAAAAAATAGATTTATATATGAAATGATTTTGGAACCCAGATCTTCTTGGGTCCAGAAAGGTTAGCAATCAAAGATTTATGTACCCATATTTGTCTTATGGGTCTCATATAATTTACAGAATCAATATATTTTGAAAGATAAACTTTTGTTGATTTATAACCATATGAATAACTGGTTGAAACATACAAATTTCTAGAACTTGAACTAGCAGTATTCTGTCCAGATTTAGGAATAAATCTATTCTTAATGAGCTGTCTCTGTCCAGGCTTGTAGCCTATTCCAGTAGTGTATTTTGGTGCCACTTTCTTTGCTAGAATTTGAGTTAGTTTGTCCTTTAAATTCGTAAACTTCTCTAAATCTTTTCTAAGTTGCTCATTTGACATTTTTAGTTCTGTATTTTCCTTTAACAGTTGAGCATTCTTCTCTTTTTCAATAGTAAGTTCGGTTTTAACAGTTGCAGTGAGAGCATGATGTTTCTTCAATGATTTGTATTTATCCTTAAGTTCATTTCATGTCTCTTCCAGCATATTATAGTATTCAAATAATTACTCACTAGTCATGTTTTCAGAATCAGAATTAGAGTCTGCATCATCTCCAGAATAATAGGAATTTAAAACAGGAGTATCTAAAGTTACCTCAGATGTGTTGGTCATGAAACACATGTTGGCATGATTCTTCTCAGAATCAGAAACTTCAGACTCACTTGTGCTATCCTCTGAATCACTCCAAGTAACTTTCATAGCTTTCTTGTACTTCTTGTCCTTATAATCATATTTCTTTTTGACTTTTAATTTTGGACAATCAGCCTTGATGTGTCCTTTCCTCTAACACTCATGGAAGACTATTTCATCATTCTTGTTAGCTTTCTTCCAATCCTTCTTCCACTGTCCCTTGTTATCATACTTTCCTTTGTAGTTAGATTTCCTGAATAATTTCTTCTTCCTATAAAACTTCTTGAATCTCTTGGCTATTTGAGCCATTTCCGCATCACTATCAGAGTCTGAATCTTCACTTGTTGAAATTTCAGTTTGTATTTGCATTTTCTCCTTTTATTTACTCTTAGAAGAAGTAGACTTGAAAGATAAATATTTCCTTTTTGGTTCATCATCTTCCTCCTTATTCACCTTGAGTTCTTCCTCATACATCATTAATTTTCCAACAAGCTATTTTACAGGCAATGCTCCAATGTCACATGACTCTCTGATTGAAACAGAAGTTCCTCTCTATAATTCTGGTAGACATCACAGTATCCTCATAATTTGTTCTTTAGTTGGAACAAATTTTCCAAGTGAACTCATTGTATTGAATATCTCGTTGAACCTGAGATACATATCAGAAATAGGTTCATCATTTTTCATTTTAAAATTTTCATATTTAATAGTGTAAGTATTCAATATTATTTCTTTAACATTGGTTGTTACTTCATGAGAAACACCCAAAGTATCTCATATTTCATAAGAAGGTTTTCAAGAAGAAATTCTATTAAACTCTTCATCTTCTAATGCACAGTACATGGAATTCATGGCTTTATAGTTATTATTGTAAGTAGTCTTTGTTGGTTCATCCCAAGTTGTTCTTTCAGTTTCTGGAATTTTATATTGAGATTCTATAACAGTCCAGATATCAAAACCCATGCTTTCTAAATGTATTTTCATCTTAAGTTTCCACTGGGCATAGTTAGTTCCATTAAATAAAGGTGGATTGTTAGCAGCATCACCCTCTAGTCTATTATCCATAACCAGATTTTAGAAAATAGTTTTAAAGAGATAAAATTTAGAACTAACAGAAATTTAAGATCTTTAAAGATGCAACTAAAATCACAGTTTAAAAAAAGAGTATTTGAAAAATCCTTAAACAAAAACAGCCTTTGATACCAAATGTTGGTCGGAGTGGATACTCAAGAGGGGGGGGGGGGGGGTGAATTGAGTTCCAATAAAAATTTCTATTAAAAGTATTTCTCTTTAAATTCCCCAATTTAAAAACAAAGTTAAACTGTAGTGAATCTATAGAGAGTGTAATTGTTCAATCATTTTCTCAAAGATTGATTAGGTCTCTGTTGACTTAATTCTGAAGATTAAATTAACTTTTGAAACTAACTTACTGGTTTACAATAAGTATAAACACTTGCTAATTTAACTATAAAATTAGCTTTAAAATAGTCTTGTATCTCAAAGTAATAGCAGTGGAATATGAAATAAATATATAGTATACTTATAGAATTAAATTAAAATGCACAAAAAAGTTAACCAAGAGGTTCAATCTCAAGCCGAGACTTAGTCCTCTCAACAATTTATATAAATTGATCCACACCCTGGATCGGGGGTAAACAACAGTACAGTACTGTCCAGGTCCAAAGACCTCTACCACATTTCTTCGTGGAAAAAACAAACAATAGCACACAGGCTATTCAGGTCTTATTTGGCCTCTACCACTATCCACAGTGGGAAACAAAGGGTTATGAAGTTTGAGTGAGGATTTAAGAATCCTCCAGCTTTGTTCAGGAGACAGTGTGTGTGTAAAATAAACAGGGTACACACACTGCTCGAAATGTAAAGATAGAATCACTAAAGAAGGTGAGAAATAGTTTAGAAAAGATTTAGTGATTTTTAGTTCATCTCTGGACTCGTTTGATTTATCAGGAAAGCTTCTGCGTCCTTCTCTGGTTTCTTTTTCAGAAAACAGAGTGTCGTTTTCTTCCTTGGTTCTTGTTCCAGCTTAGCAGCTTGAGTGCATGAAATGTTTGTTGTAGTGTTTCACTCAAAATGTAGCTTGTGTTTTCCTATAGAATAAGTTTCTTCATGTATGTCCAAGATTCTTGGAGTATTGATGCTGACTAGTGAAAACTTCTCCACATTTGAATGTTTTTTAGCTCTTGGCTCTTTCACCCTTCATGTGTCTTCTTAGTGCCTTGATTCTCTCTCTTTCAAAAAGTGTGTATTGCATGATCTTTTTCTGTCTCTTTATAGCTTTCAGCTTCGGCAAAAAAGAATAATTACTTTTTTTCTTGGGTACTAGGTACGGTTCCCTAACATGGAAACAAAGATCATTAAATATCATTAACTGCATTAAAAACATCAAATGTAACCGTTAGCTTAATAAAAAAAATAGTATTGAGAGTATAGAGTATATAGGTTGACTGGTTGGTCAATCATTAGTATCTCGTGTTGGTAAAAGTGTATGGTGTTGTAGGATCTTCAAACGGTAGCTCTTTCTCTTGCATCGGTAGCTCTATATTACAGTTTCTCTCCATCGGTAGCTCTTGCTCCAGCGGTAGCTCGATGTATCGGTAACTATGTGTGAACTGGATCTATCGGTAGACTCATATCTATCAGTAGCTCTTGTATATCGGTAGCTCTGGTGTGTTAGTCGGTAGCTTGGTAGAATTCCTCATATTGCTAGCTCTGGTTTTTGATTCATTACTCGTATCAGTAGGCTTACTCTATCGGTAACTACTGGTAGACATGCACATCTGTAGCTCATATGTTCTGTCGGTAGACTTTGTGTCTGCTTACTAGTAACTCTATTTATATCAATGAACTTAGTGTATCGGCGACTCTGTCTATCGGTAGACTAAGTCTATCGGTAGACTGAGTACCGATAGCTTCTTTATCAGTGGCTATGTGCAGATCAGTAGGTTACACTTATCTGTTTTTATGCAAAACACATCCGATTAGATTAGAATTATTTCAGAACTTATATAAACATGGATAAACATGGATTAATATATCTCAGGTAATATTTTAATATTATTATCACCTTGAGCACATATTGAAAGAATTAATATATAGAAAATCATTATATTGAGATTACCAAAGTATATGAAAGCATGATTGGGATTATCAAAACAGGTGAGGTCAACACAGTCCATACAGGGAATCCCTTTTTGGGAAATTACCTAGTCATTATTACTAGATGTCACCCTCCTCTATCTTCCATATTCCATACCCCATCACGGAATATAAAAAGGTATGAATATAGGTGGATAAAGTCTCTTTCCAGATATGATACCCAAGATGTTCCCATTGAAGAATTCATCAATCATAAATCATTAATGAGCCAAGAAGAGAGAAATAACATTGGGAAGCTTCATTACATAATCCCCATTCAATCCCATTATCACACTCTCATGTATTATGTCTGAACCTCCATTATATATTGTTTCTAATACTGATAATTAATCAATTGGGCCTAGGGAGTTAGGTTAATAATTAAATTAGTGTCATTGAAATACATCATTGGGCCTCCTTCCATGGTGTAAGCACCAAAAACCATATTTTATTATCCCCAATGTACTATATTACAATTAATATTATTAGAAGATATTTATACTTCTAAGTCACACTAAATCATATATTATTGTATAATTGATAAAATACATGTCCTTGAAACCCAACATTAAAATATGTGGCCCATGTCCCAATCATATGATGTTAAGCTCCATGAAAATGTCCTTAACACATGATGTTAAACTTAATGGTACAATCTTTTTTCACAGCCTTAAACTATGTTATTCAAAATACCTGGAATTTAATTCCTATTTCGATGGGATATATAGGATGCCTCTCTAAGGTTCAATCTCAACATCATAAATATTATTTTCTTAACCCAGAGGGCCATATTCCCTAAGGATTTTCCCTCTATTATTTTATATTTATTATAAAACCATTCCTCACCTAGAGGTCGATATTCCCTGCGGTTCTTATCAAATCATTCTAATTAGATCACATTCTTAGAGATACCTATCCTCATAGGGATATATTATTTGTGTGTTGAACCCATGACCATCAATAAATATTCCCTTAAAGGTCAACTATATAGGGACTCTAATGAATAAATCCCACACCAATAATTACTAGGAACCTTTATCCTCATCTACCTTCTCACGTGATATTAAGCTACATGGATTGGTCTTTATCACATGAAATTAAAAGTTATATTGTTCCTCAATAATTAGCACTAAACTATGTGGGTTATGATTCCTTTCACAAGGTTACATAGTAATCCACTTTATGGTTATGATCTCAAAATTGAAATGTAACAACACTTTCTTGGATGATGATAAACTATAGTGAACCTATCTACGTGGATTTAAAATATAGTAACCCACAAACCAACATCTCTAAGTAAACATAAGATAAATATATAGAAACTTTGATACATTCATATGGTCCCATCAATGAAGAACCTATGATATATCAAGATTCTCACATTTATGTGATGTCTCTAATATGTACAAACATTTACATTGACATATGAAGATAATTTTTCGCTAGAATTAGAGTAACTAGACACATTATAGGATTTTGGAAAGACTCATAAACATGAATTAAATCTCTAAGAGAGTCATATAGTAGGAAATAATTCCTCCAAATAGGGTTCAAAGATCATAACCTCCTATCTTCTCAACCATTGTGTGTTACTAAGAATCATTGGTAAGAAAACCCGGTAGACGAATGCCTATGGAATGTAGGTCAGTAGCTTATCATGGGTATGGTATCCATTTAGTGCTTTTAATTCCCCAATTAATCCCTATTAGAAACCATCCATGATAGGAATAGTGACTCAATGTAATGGTTTTTGTAGCCACATATATCCCCTCACAACCAAGCACTCGACCATCCTATCCCAAGGTAGAAACCAAAATAGTTTTCCAATGAAAATTCCATGAAACCCCACATAGCCCCTCACAAACAAGAACTATACCACCCTAGGTTGGGTAAAAAAGTGGTATAAGTTGACAAGATACATATTCCACTACCATGATGTCCTATATTATCCTAAAGACAAGGCCTATTCCAAATCTATAAAAATAAAATTAATAGGCTCTACCTAACTTATGTATGATGAGAATGGATTATATATCAATATCCTCTTCAAAACTTGAAACATAACCTCATATATTAAATCCCAAAATTTTAAAGATCCATTCCTTAAATATGTTATGAATTTTTGGGGAATTTTATTTTCTACTCCTAGGGAGGAATCAACTTTTAGAACTAGGATTTAGATTAATAATTCAAGAGTTGAATCTTCCCTAGATAATGTTTTTGAATATGGTTTTAGGATCGAGTGATGAATTAGGTACTAAGGAGTGGTATTTTAGGTTGATCTAGGGGATAAACTTTTTTAAGGGGAAGTCCCTTATGTGACTGAAACTATGGAAAAATTTGGTAAAGTCCAATCTTGGTGACAAGGGTCATGAAGACCCTTATGACATAGGTGACCCATATAGGGTTACACTTATGACATAGGTCACCCTTACTAATTCACCCTTATAGCATAGGTGACCCTTATAGGGTCACCCTTATAGAATTTGTGTCCCTTATGGGGACACACATATAGTACGTCACCCTTATGGGGTACCCCTTATAGTATAAGAGACCCTTATAGGGTCACTATTATAGAAAATGTTAACATTATGTGGTCACTCTTATAGAAGGTGACACTTAAGGGTTCACCCTTACAACAAGTAGACCTTACATTATCACCCTTATGGTGTATGTGTACCTTATTGGATCACCAAATATTTGTAAACCTTATGGGATCACCCATATATGGATAACACTAATGGATTTATCCTTACATGATGAGCCTTATAGGGTAATTCTTACATGGATTATCCTTAGGAGGTAATCCTTTTATTGATGTTATTTTCATGGAAAATGTTTGTATATTTTTTAAAATATTAAAAAAATATTTAAAAATGAATATTCGATTGATTTTGGGGTGTTGTTGCAACTTGTAAATAATGATTTCGTGACTATGTGGCTATCAACTATCTTCGATTCAAGGGGATTATCACATTCAATTATTTTCAGAATTAATTTCCTTTTGACCTAGATGTAATATTGAGGTAAATATAACAACATTTATTGATTTCTTCTTTATTTATTCTCCCCATTCTCACTACTAAATTTATGATGACCCAAGATAGAGCTTGGTCGATGATTATACAGGATCATGGTGGAATCATATTCAAAGAAGGGGGATTTTTAATGTTTAATATTAATAATCCCCTAGGAGGATGATCCCACAAGGTTTTATGTATATTTAAGGAGGCATGTCATTTCCATGAAATTATTTAGGGTTTTTGGAATTTTAGATACAATAATTGATTTTGTTAACATGATAATTAGAAATTTGGTGTGCTGAAGGTTTAAATGGGTACTCGGGATGGCGTATAAACCTTTTATTAGAGTATTTTGGATATAAGAGATTGAACCTGAGTTATAGGAATAAATTCCTATTGAAAAATAAATATATTAATTAATTATAGTATAAAAGTAATTATAATTATTATTTTTTTATATTATGGCTTGAGATAGGTGTCCAAGAGATGGTATGAGGCTTGGATTAGTTTAGGCAGTTGTAGATGCGATTATTTAAATTATTTTAAATCCATATATGTTATGTGGTCCCTTGATCATACCATTTGTTTTATGATTTTGTTATATTCATGTGATATAAAATTTCACCAAAGATGATGATCAACCTTTTTTTTAAATAAATTGTTTCTTTTAAAATAAGATGTCTGGAAATGAAAAAAGTTCCAAGGGAAATTATAATTGCCCAAGACTTTTACACATATTATTACAAGACATTAAGAGCAATTAACCATCAAACACAAACCAAGGAACATGAAGACAAGTGTCTTTGGAATATTAGGCACATAAAATAGAAAACAAGGAAATTTAGTAAAAAATATTTATATTAATCATATATAATGAGTTTATAATTTCCATTGAGATACTATATCTACATAGGATAACCTAGGTTAATACATAGACAAAAGGGATGAGATAAAAATCCCAGTAAGGGAATACACGTGGAAATAAATCATAGCACATGGGTTAGAAAGAATAACAAGATGACATAAAAAGGCAGGTAACATGAATAAACATATGAAATCATAATATATATAATATGGGATCATGTAATCATGGAAACATAGGAATGTGGAAGCAATATATAACACACCATGAATATGAGTCAAGGATAACTGCCAATACTACATCTCATGGTGGACAAAGTCCAATAAAGTAATCATGTTTACTCTCAATCCCAACTTGATGAATCTTGAGACTAAACATTAACCAATGAGTTGTAGATCTATATATGTGAACCCATAAAAATATTTTAATGCATATGTGTTCCACATGAATAATCAAGCATAAGGGTTACCAATGGAAGGAATTGGGTATCATGTCCCTATCACAAGGCATAACCAAAGGATGCATCATAATGGTGTACAATAAATAATGGGTCTATGTTATAATTTTACATTAATAAGGAAAAATAGAAATATATAATGAAAAATTATTTCCAACTAAATTGAAAACATGTAAAATGTATGTTTATGAAATATTATAAATGATCCACTTTAGTGAGGTTTGAAGAAAAATATTAAAGTGTCTATAAAATGGAAAAATGAATAATTTTTTGTATAAAACCATAACTGAAAAAATCTAGTTCTTCTATGATAAAATTTATGATTTTGTAAAAATATTGGTGGATTAAAATATATTATGGGATATACTTGAAAATGGGTATGAAATTGGGAATTTCCCTTTAATCGAGCTTGCATATCAGAAGGAATTGATAATGGAACCTTATTATACATGTATTTAATCATAAAAGAAAAAAAATTGAGAAAGGTAAATATGATTGAGACATAAAAATTGAATTTTCGAGAAGTACATTAGAATAATTAATAATTATATTGGGGGTAAAGAGGGAGAAAGCATAACCTGAAGAAAAAATGGAGGTTTGGAGAGAATCCCTTACATTATGTCCAAAAGTGTTCTGAACTTGTACTTAATGTCGAGAATAATCAAAATAATTACATTAATTAATTAATTCATAACTTATTATACATTTATTTAAAATATTATAATTTTATTAGGTTTTTTATGGCCATATATTTGACTTATAATGTTTAATTTTGTTATTTTGGGAGTGTTTGTTTCAGGGTTTCATGGTATGTTTTCTTGTGTATATTTATGAAAATTCTTGTAAAATGGAAGAAAAAAAATACAGAAATAGATTTAAAGACCCAGAAATTCCATGTAATTTTTTTAATTAAATGGAATTATTACGAGACTGCAAAAAATTGACTACACGTGATTTTGAGGCCCGGAGTGCCCGAAATGATCTGTCGAAAAATATTAAGCTTTAAATAGCGCGCGTGATTAGTTTTTCTAAAAAAGTGGAATAACTATTAAATAGGTGTCTGGATCAAAAATCTGAGGTCACCGTTGTGTTTATGATGGTGGGTATACCCTCGGCACAACTTAAGTTTAGTTGGCGCAAGCCTCCAGTAAGAAAACCTGAAAATGGAATAACCATAAATAAAATAATTAAATAAAATAATTTTATTTTCAAATGCTTATAACTCATGAATGGTGACTCAGATTAAAAATTTGAGACCACTGCATATGTTTTCCTTAGGTATATTCTAACATTGGCTGGCGCAGGCCAACAGTGGAAGTTAGTTTTTGGCCGTAAATAAAATAATTAAGTAATAATTATTTTATTGTTAAATTATTTAACTCCTAAAAGGTAACTCAGATTGGAAATATGAGAGTACCGTTGAGCTCATGAGGGCGTGTTCCCCTTCAGTAGAGCCTAACCTTTCCGAAAAGAGTCTAGGGTGACTATTAATATTTTTTGAAGTTTTTTTAAGGTACGTTCAGTAAACGTGCGAGTGACTTTTTTCATCTTTTGAACTGGTGCTCAGATTAAAAATCGGAGGGCGCCGTTGAATCCATAGCACCATAATTCACATAAGGGAAGCTTAACTATGACCATAATGGGTCGGGAAAAAAGTTAATTTCTTGGACATTAAAAAAATAGTAAAATAACAAAAGGTTATTTTATTTTTCTTTTTGCAACTATTGGAAAAATGGTGGTGGGACTACAGTGCAACTTTAAAACATTTAATGTCTTAAATATTATGTTGTGTAACTGAACCGTTGGGAGAAATAATGGGTTGTATAACTGCACCATTGAGAGAGTTAAGAGGTTAATTAATTAAACTCATTAATGAACCTCATTAATTGTGGGATGCGTTAACCTCCACCTTCCCATATATTTAATCGGAGATCACACTTGGGTTTTGGGAGAGCTACGAGAGAAAGCTCTGATGAAGCGGTGGTGACTTTCCGCTCTGATGAAGAATGAGATAGAATGATGGTCTTTGGGAAAAATGATGGGCATCAATGGACACTAACGAACACCTTCAGACATGGACACTCCTTCCACTTCTATAATGACTTCTGATGAACTTGAGGGGGGGGGGGGGTTGTTGTTTAATTAAGAAATGTAAATTCTTGTATTGTTTCCCATGTTATAATGATAAAGCAGAGGGTGTAGGCCGAACAAACAAGTCCCAGACCCTCTTCTATTCTTGGTTTGGTTGTGTTTCTTTGTCGGAGATTGAGAAACAATATGGCAAGTCCAAAATGGGAGCCACACAGTGATTGTAGTGTCCTAGGTGGACCGTAGGCGCAGTCAGTAGAGGAAACAGACCTCCATAGTTTCACCAGAGGCTTGTGTAAGCTTCGCCAGCATGATGAAATCGGTAGCCAGAAATGGTGGAGGCCGAAACACACCAACTGTGAAGAAGAGGTGGTGATCGAAGGTGCTGTGGCAAAAAAGGGTGGCCGATCGATGCCAACTGCATTGAAAATGGCAGTGCGCCGCGGTAGCGCGCTGCGGAGGAGAGCCGTGACTCCAAGATGAAATTGATGAAAGGGGAGACCGACCATCACCGTCCGCGTTGTCACCCAATGGAATGCTGTGGTAGAAAACTTTGTAGGAAGGCCACAACTTCGAGCCATGGAGGAGGGTGGACCCGTGCCCAGTGGGTCCCGTGGGTGACTGGTCCGAGCAGACCGGCCAGCTGGTTTGGTGCCATCCAGCTCAACCACTTTAAAAACCCAAATGGCTCGGCTGTTCGGGAAGGGGAGCAGACCCCCACGCCTGGTCAGTGGGCCGGGAGGATCCACGACCTGGTGGGTCACGCCCAATCGGGGGGTCAGGCCAGACCCGTGGCCCATTGGGCTGGACCAGGCCCAACCGAACCAGACCCGGACCCTTTTCAACCGAGTTATGCTTAAATGGGAGTATCAATTAAACTGAACGTCCGTTTGATGAACCATCTTTGGTGGAATAACCCTTAGGATGAGGTAGTCCTTTTGAGATACTCCACATGAGTTTCGGATAATGTTGGAGTTTGTCCAGGTTGGATTGTACCCGAATCCAGCTGGGCCATCCACACTAAAATACCTATAACTTACAGACCATGCATCTTATTGATGCACCATCTATTGCATTGGAACCCTTATGACATGGTAGTTCATCGGGTTACTTCTTCATGGGTATTAGTGCCTGTTTAAATATAACCAATGGTTTGAGGATAGGCTCCTCTTGGAATCATGCATGCTTTGTGCAGGAATCCAGTGGCTAGATGAGACATGAAGAATAAATAGAGATCCTCTGTGGATCTACCTCGAGCGATCCTATGTGAATCATCCCTAAGCGATCCTGTGTGGATCAACACCGAGCTATCCTATGTGGGTTAGAATCAAAGCCTCATGACAGTATAAGATGATCTAGCTTTATGAATAAATATTTGTACTTCTATACTTAAGTTAAACCTGGTGTGACCTATCTTTTTCTTTGTTCTTAGTGATTGATATCATGATTTGTGGTTCTTCCTTTTTGGAATTATGAGATACCTTCGGGGGAATCAGGGTCCCTACTGGGTATTGTTATACTCAACCCTTCACGGGATCCACCCAAACCTTATTGTGTCTTGTGCAGACAATGGGTATCTTTGACTGAGTCTTGAGGAGCTAGGAGTTTATGGTGTATAGAGGTGACTAGTTGAAGTGGATAGCTGCAAGGACGAGCTGTGCCTACCATTTAGGTAGGATCCTTGGCAGACAACCTCATGAGCTATTTTTCCTTTTTTTTGAATTTCCATTTTCAGTTGGGCTTGTATTTTAGGCCATTTACTTCAGTACTTACTTTTACACTCTATAGTGGGTTTTAGTTGTGGTTTTACCTTTCTTCACCCATTGTGTTTTACTTGTGCACAGTGTAACATATCTGTGTGTGTACAAGTTTTGAGGAAATTCCTTCCCATTTTAGGGAAATGCCTTTCTAGTGCTAGTCACTAACCTTTGGCCTAAGGAAGGTGGGATTGAGGTAGTCACGACACAGGCCCCGAGGGATGGGTCATGAAATAGTAGTATCAGATGGGGTCAGTTTTAATAGAATAACTAAGAGTCTATGTTTTTAATAGAATAATAGTGTTAAGTGTCTTGAGTTAGGATTTCAGTCCAGGGTGTCCAGTGTTGGTGTGGCGGCCAACGTATCCATACACCAGGACAATGAATTCTGTTTTCTAAATCAGTACATGAAAACAATGATTGCGTGTGTTTTTGAAATGTTTTTCTTTTGATCTCTTTTGAGTTATCTCACCAGGTATAAATTATTGACCGTGGTTCATCTTTATTCCATTTCAAGATGCATCCTCATAGACAGCCATCCAGAATTCCAATGCATGACCATGAGGATGATCCACAGTGTAATGAGGATTCATTATAAGGACTCTTTCTCGAGATGGTACCTTCGGGTGGTGTCCTGGCGATACCACTGCCCATTGGTCAGTAGTTACTACCGGCACTACCGACAGGGGACACATATAGGCTCAGTGCCTAACACGAGTTTCAGTGAAAGATAAAACTTAGGTTCCAAGCCAATCATGACTCACAGGCGGATGAGGTCTAACTTGAGGTGGTGAAAGAGTTGCCTTCTAGACAGGGAACCATTAGGTCAAATGGTGGTCCTGGAAATGAGCATTTTATGTGGTTCAGCAGGGTGATGATAGGGTTTATATTACCACTATTATAAGATGAAGTGACATTTTCTGTGGACAGAGCTTCAGAACCTTCCTCAGAGAAGGGGGTCTCTTTCCATGAAAATCTAAGCGGTTTGTGTTCCCAAGAGATTCTATAGTTTCTACAGGACTACATGTCATTAATTGAGTATTCCTCTAGTTTTACCGACCATTCCAGGTACTTGATGGATACGATGCGACCAGTGCTTCAATTCTTGGACCAACAAGAGAGATGTGTTTGGGGATATCTAAGCCATTACTATTCCACTATGAATTCCTACATATATTAGGATGATAGATATAACATTTTTGGTTTAAAATTCTTTGGCTGAGTAGATACAACAAGTGAATGTCAGTAGTGGGAAAGAAGAAAACTGATGTTAGTCTCAGTAACTTAGACATGTAAGTTTTTTTGGGAAGAGGAAGTGATATGAATAGATGAATATGTAGGGAAGTATATGTGGAAGGGGATCTAGGAGAGCAATAGGAGGTGGTGTACATTTCGACATGTTATAGCCACCACCTCAATGTGGTCCCCACCATTCTTAGGGAGCTAGAGGATAGGGGAAGGGAGTAGATGCATGTGATCAAAGAGTGTGACCCTAGGGCTCCAGGAATGATTCAATGTATGACCTGTTTCTACTACAAGCTTCCGTATTAACAGGCATAGGTACTAATATTTTCTTATTGTCACGAATCTTATTCAAGACATAGAGTTTCCGGTTAAACCATTGACTTGAACCTTATGTCTGGAGTTACCTATGGGAGAAGACTGAATAATCACACTTATGCCGATGGTGTGATCTAACCCTTGCAGTGATAGTTTTTGTTGGAACCTCTTAATGGAAGCATCGAGGCCTTATGACGTTAGTTTGAGTATGGACCTGTCATCCACAGTTCATAATTAGATTGACTGTTTTAGGAAAAAAGTTTTTGGTATACCTACAATTTTGGAATGGGGTTTTCCTTGGTCTATGAAAAAGGAAACCCAGGAAGCATGGGATAAACTCATGCATAAGAGGGTGCATACGATCACTCTTGAGTCGGCCAACCTTACCCTCGTGGAATTATGGGTCTTGAGTTTTCAGTTCCTAAAATTAGTGGCAGAGTTTGGGAATATCCTTTCGAAATTTGTTTCCAAGATTACCTCCCCATAGGGAGAGGGACTTCTGCATTGGCTTGTACCCTAGGATGGCACCAATATCTACAAATTCATATCATATGGATTTTACGGAGCTTCAGAGGCTGAGAGTATAGTTGGGAGAACAATTTACTGTCTACTTTAATCATAAGAGTTTCAGGTATATCTTATCATAGAATGAAATGAACCTAAGACAACGAAGATGAATGGAGTTCCTCTAGGACTATAAATTTTAGTTACTTTACACTGATGAGAAGAAGAACGTGGTGGAAGACGCACTCAGTAGGGGGTCTGGGATACAGTTTCTAAGTGATACGAAAAAATAGCTGGCTGCGTTGCAGTTATCCTTCGTGGATAGTGATGGAGCAGCATACCTCCATTTCATGACTGTTACTCCACCACTCCTTTAGCGAGTACAAGAGGTATAGCTTGGGGATGTTGATTGCGAGGCCCAACATGCTCATATATCCTTAGGATGGGATCCCAAAGGATTTTATAAAGGTGGGGAGCATATCATCATTTTCAGAGGATGCACCATGGTACTAGTAAAGCCACAAGAGGAGTTGTTGAGGGAGTTCCACACATCCCCTTTTTGGCGGTACATCCGGGTGTGGCGAAGAAGTACCGGGACCACCAGTGTCAGTACTGGTGGCTAGGGATAAATAAGGTAGTGGAGAAGTTCATTTCACAATGCCTCACTTTCTATAATGTAAAGACAGAGCATCAGGTTCCAGAAGGATTGACTCATCCACTTGAGGTACTGGAGGTGAAGTGGGATGACATCTCCATGGACATCATGATAGGGATACCACGTATTTCCAGAGGCCATGATTCCATCTAGGTGATCGTTGACCAACTCACCATGTCGGCCTACTTTCTACACATTCGAGATCAAGGATCTGTAGAGGGATTGGGATGCCTCTACATACAGAAGATTGTAGGTTACCATCAGCGATCATCTCAGATCGTGACACTCTTTTTACATCCTGATCATGTAAGGGATTACATGAGGCATTTGGAACTCATCTATGCTTGAACACTGTCTTTCATCCTCAGACAGATGATCAGACAGAGTGTACCATACAGATGCTTGAGGTCATTCTCTATGCTTGCGTCCTTGATTTTGGTCATAGTTTGAAGGACCACCTTCCACTGGTAGAGTTTTCATACAACAATATCTATCCCTCCACCTTTGGTATGCAACCATTTGAGGCCGTATACGGACGGCTATGCAGATCAACTCTATGCTGGATAGACTCAGGGGAGTTAGTACTCATGGGTCTAGAGTCAGTATGGGCTACCACTGAGAAGGTGTAGATTATCCCGAACTAGATGAAGACTACATAGAGTAGGAAGAAGTTTTATGCTAATAGGAGACAGAGGCCTTTGGTGTTTGAGGGGGGAGGCCATGTATTCTTATGGGTCTCACCCCAATGAGGATTGTGGAGATTTGGCCGGGGCAACAAACTATTGTCAAGATTTATTGGACCTTTCAAGATCCTCATCAGAGTAGGAAAGGTGGCGTATTTCCTAGCTCTTCCCCCACAGAGGTACCATGTGCTCAATGTTTTCCATGTGTTGTAGCTGAGGATGTACGTTCAAGATCCATCACATGTTATCGACTGGAGCGAGCTAGAGTTTGATGATGGGGAGAATTTTGTGGAGTTTCTAGTAGAGATAGAGGATTGATAGGAGTGGGTCCTTCGTAGATGGTCAATCCCTCTAGTGTAAGTTCGGTGGTAGCACGGGAACCTCCAGGGGAGCACATGCGAGTGGGAGGCTCATATTCATGATCAGTACCCCCATTTGTTTTCTTATCCTTTGTTGTGGATTTTGAGGAGAAAAATTTCTAAGGTGGGGAGAATGTAAATACCCATAAATTACATGTAATTGTTTTTAATTAAATGGAATTATTACGAGACTGTGAAAATTTATGGTATGTTATTCCGAGGCCCGGTGTTCCAAGAATGATCCATCGAAAAATGTTAAGCTTTAAATAGAACTCATGAGTAGTTTTCTTGAATAAGTGGAATAAATATTAAACGGGTTCCTGGATCATATATATGAGGTTACCATTGCATTTAGGATAACGAGATTACCCAAGGCGCGACTTAAGTTTAGTTAGCATAGGCCTCTAGTGAGAGAACCCAAAAATGGCATAACTGTAAATAAAATAATTAAATAAAATTATTTTATTTTACAAATGATTATAACTCACTAATGTGGACTTGAATTAAAAATATGATACCACCACTGAACTCATGAGGGTATGATTTCCTTTGGAAGATTCTAACATTGGCCAGCACAGACCAACAATTGAAGTTAGTTTTTTATAGTAAAAATAAAAATTAAGTAACAATTATTTTTTTTGTTAAATTATTTAACTCCTAAACGGTAACTCAGATTGGATATCCGAGAGTACTGTTGAGCTCTTGGGGGAGTTCTCCATTTAGGTAGAGCCTAACCTCATCTGGCGCAGGTCGAGGGTGACTGTTAATATTTTGTGAACTTTTTTTAAGGTACATTCAATAAATGTGTGAGTGACATTTTCTATCTTTTGAACCGGTGCTCAGATTAAAAATCCAAGGGCACCGTTAAATATGTAGCACCAAGATTTGCTTAAGGGAAGCTTAAATTTGACCTTAAAGGGTAAAAAAGTTAATTTCATGGACATTACAAAAAAATAATAAAATAAATAAAGTTTATTTTATTTTTCTTTTTACAACTATTAGAAAAATGGTGGTGGGACTGTAGTGCAACATCAAACCATTTAATGGGCTGACTCTTAAGTTGTGTAATCAAATCGTTGGGAGAATTAATGGGTTGTGTAACCACATAGTTGATAGAGTTAAGTGGTTTATAAATTAAAATCATTATTGAACCTCATTAATTGTGCGATGTGTTAACATCCACCTTCCCCTATATTTAATCTGAACTTGGGCTTGGGTTTTGGGAGAGATATGAGAGGAAGCTCTAACAAAGCGCTGATGACTTTCTGCTCTGATGAAGAACATGATCGAAAAATGGTCGTTTGGGTAAATGATGGGAGAAGACGAATGCCGACAAACACCTTTGGACATGGACATTCCTTCCCCTTATGAAAAGGCTTCCAATGAACTCGAGGTTGGGGGTTTCATTGTTTAATTAATAATTGTAAATTCTTGTATTGCTTCCCATGTTATAATGCTAACACGGAGGGCGTGAGCTGAATGAACAAGGCCTAGAACCTCCTCTGTTCTTGTTTTGGTTGTGTTTCTTCAGGGGAAACTGAGCAGGAATGTGACAAGGCCAAACCAGGAGCCACATAGTGATGGAAGCATCCTGGGTGGCCCGTAGGCGCAGTTGGTAGAGGAAACAGACCTCTAGAGTTTCACCGGAGGCCCATGGAAGCTTTGCCGGCATGGCAGTGCTGACGACCGGAGAAGGAAGCGGCCGACACCCACCGACTGTGAAGAAGAGGTGGTGCTTGAAGGCGCTGCGGTGGACAAGGGCGGTCGGCCAACACTGGCCATTGTGACAAAGGCGGTGCTCCGTGGTAGCAAGCTACAGCGGAGGGCCGCAGCTCTGAGCTGCGGTGGACAGAAGGGACAACTAGAAGGGGCGACTGACCATCGCCGACTGCATTGTCACTAGGTGGTACGCCAAGACAATGCATCAGAGGGCGGACCTGTGCCCCTCGGGTCCCATGGGTGACCGGTCTGAGCGAACCGACCTGGTGGTGCGGTGCCATCCGATGCTGCCACTTTAAATACCCAAATGGCTCGGCCGTTTAGGAAGGGGAGCGGACCCCCACACCCAGTCATCATGCCAGGTGGTTCCGGAGCCAGGCGGGCCATGCCCAATCAGGTGGGCCGGGCAGAACCCGCGACTATATCCTACGTCCAGTGGGCAGAGCCCATGAACCACCGGGATGGACTAGGCCCAACCAAACTGGGCCAAGCCCAGCGGGCTGGTTCGGGTTGGGTGGAATGGGTTGGACCAAACCTAGGACATTTTTGGCCCAATTACGCTTAAATGGGCGTATCTACTAAACTGAATGTCCATTTGACACACCGTCTGCGGTGCCAACACCCTTAAGATGAGGCAGTACTTTTGGAGATGTTGAAGATCCTTCATCATGAAAGAATATTTTGTTTCCATGTTTCCAAATAAACTAAACTATTATGGTCCTGAGGCATGTATTTTATCAATATACTAAATATTCATCTAATATGAAGTAATATCCATGTCTTTTAAGCCTGGGTCACTATATGATTGGTCTATATTATACCTTCTAAGAATATTTTCAATATATATAGTATAACTTATCCCATGTTGGCTTTGAGATCTATCTTGATAAATATTGATCCCTAGAAAACATGCTGCTTCATCCAAGTCTTACATAGAGAAGTATTCATTTATCAAAGACTTAACAGACTATAAGAATTAAACTTCACTTAGCATAATCAATATAACATAAACATATAATACTATGAAAAAATTTAATTTCCACTAACCTTCTTATAGAAACAAAAAACACATTCATTCATGATAATAAAAAATTCAATTATAAAATCTTCAAAACTAACATTCCATGATTGTGATTCCCACTTCAATCCAAAAACGAATCTTTTTTTCTTTCACATTTTATCCAAACTCTTTGACATGGTAGAAATTTTTTGTTAAATTATATATATATCTTCAACAAACATCCCATTTATCAAATAATTTTTTATGTATATTTTACAAATTTTATAATCATGGAATGCTTCCTTTTTAATTAGTGTTATGATGGATTTTATTTCATGAATATTGAGAAGGTTTCATCATAATTTATACCTTGATTTTTCCTAAAACCTTTTTAATGAGTCATGATTTATTGGTACTTATCTAACCATCCATTCCAAGATTTTTCTTGAACAAAAATTCACTACTAGTTGGTTTTATATAAGCTAGAACTTCACCCTAAATCTAAACATGAATTTGATACCTGTAATCGATCTTAGAAATCATGGATTAATTCCATTTACCATCATCCTTGTCATCTACTAATTCCTTGTAGGTTAGATGTTCATTTTCCTCAATTATTAATTTGTCACCTAACATAGTGATAAGAAAACCATACCTTGCAAGTTATCTATCCTCTTTAGTAGACCTTCTCAATACATGTGTATTGGGAACATCTTCATCTTCCACCATCTAAAATTAATAATTTTTTTTGTATAGCATATTGTGCATCTAGAACATCAAAGTCATGGATGTTAATCTTGAATGAATTAATTCCATTCAAAATGTGTACCATTTCTAGATATTTGACATGCATTTCCACAATCACATTTCTATCTGAAGGGTTATACTGGTAATATCATTTAGTTTTCCTTATTATAACCTATAATGATACAATTTTTTCATCAAGATTATATTTTTTCAATCAACATTGTCTTGAAAATTTCCTTCCATCCCCATACAAATATATATGAATGTTTGGGTTTCCTTTTATACCATAACTCTTATGGAATTCTATTTAGTGACTAAGTTGTTACTCAATTTAGTGTATAAACTACGATCTATAGATCGTATCCCAAAAATTATAATGGAAGAGTTTCTCGACTCATCATTGAACTTAAAATGTCAAGAATGGTATAGTTACCCCTCTCACTTACACCATTTCATTGGTGTGTATAATAAATAATGATAAGGGTGACTATCACATACTCCTTCAAGTGATCAATTTATGCTTGGATTAGTTATTCTACATGATGGTTGGTGTGGAGTTTCATTAACTTATTACAAATATGTTTTTATACATAATTTTGGTATTCTTCAAACATCTGAATGGAATCAAATTTATATATAATTAAGTATATATAACCCAACCTACTATATCCTTAAGTAAAATATATTATATAATAAAATAAAACCATAAAATCTATTGGATATGGACCACATAATTCACTATAAATCAATTTTATTTGTTCTATAGTGCTTTATCTTTCCCTAATAAAATGTTCTGTAGTCATTTTACCTTTGAAACTAGCATGAAATACATCCATGGTTTTAAATCAATGGTATCTTGAAAAACTTCTTGATGTATTTTCCTTAAATGATTTTATTTTACACAACCTAGCCTAATGTTCCATAAGTAGGTAGGATATGAGTCATTCTTTGTGTGTTTGTCATCAATTTTGAAATTATGGTTTTCAATTTAATGTATATACAATCAATTGTTAAAATTTATAATACCTTGAAATATGTTATCCTTATAAAAAAAGGAAAATTTATTTCCAAAATTGAAATTAAAAATATAAATGAATAATCATGACATTGAAATTATGATTTTGGTAATTGAAGGTACACAATAACAGTTATTTTATACAAGAACCAAACCACTAGGAAAAGTGTGATTATAATCTTCCACTGCAAAAGCTAATAGTCTCACATTATTTAAGGCTCTAATATCCACCTTTTATTTTGTGATCTTCTGGAATATACTTCTTTTATGTATTTGACTACAAATTAGGGAGCCACATGCTTTATCTAATACCCAACATTTAGATAATGATAGATTTTCTCCAATGAAAAATATACTTTAGGTAGCAATATTACCCTTCTTATTCTTACATTCTTCAAAATTATTCATCAAATGGACTTTATTTCTACAATAGAAGTAGATATCCTCATGCTCATTTCCCTCCCTCTGTATATTTTGTTTCATGTAGAGGTAGTGTGTCCACATCTTCATCATAGATTTATCCTTTGATGAATTATCCTTTCCCTTCCTCCACATTTTAATTACAAGGAATAAAGAGTTAGTGTTCTTGATGCCCTTCTTTTCATAGAAAACTAAATCCATTAGATATGGGAGTGACTCTCTCATGATATTAATGTTATAATTAATGATTATAGTTGATAATCATGGAGGTATAGAGGAAAAATGAGACCAGTTTCTAGTTCTTGGTTCAACATAAACCCAAGGTAATATAGTGTCCCGATATACACAATTATCTTGAGTACAAGAGGGGCTTAAAAAATCCATTATTCAAGAATTCACCTATAAAATGCATTGTATATATCAAATCCTTCTTTTCTGGACCTCTCCTAATAAATATCTTATAGATGAGACAATATTTTAAAGGAATCTTTGATCCTTATGCATTTCTTCCAGCTCGTCAGACATAGATGAAAACATGATCACTATACATCCAGGGGATCATCTAAATTCATCCTATAATTTTATTTATCCACTATTATTTCCCCTATAGGGTGATTAGTAGTAATTTTAGAGTCTAACACATAGATATTCCTCACTGGGATTAGTATGTTTCATAAATTCTTATAACACTTATAAAACTTATTTCCAATCATGACATTATCTTTATCGATGATTGGTGAAAATGATATTAAATTTTTGGTAGTTATTTCCATTTTATCTACAATATATAAATTTAGTAGATGATTAGTTTATATTGAATACCAATAAATATGATAGATTAATTAATATCTAAATATACCTCATTATTTTATCAAACCATAGTGTCCCTTTACTACTAGATTCAGAATACTCAGTCACTTGAGTATTTCATTAGAAAGGATCTTTGAAACCTATCCTTATAGTCCATGATATTTATATTCCACTACTATTAAAGTCTCAAGTTTAGATTTTTATGAGACAACTACATTGAATTCCAGCTACACTAACTATTGAGTAAAGTCCCAGATTTGGAAACCCTATCCTTGACTTACTCAACACTTAGCTTCTAAAGTTGAAGAAATATAGCTAGTGTTACCTATTTACTCTAAAATATAGTTATTTAAAACAAATTATTTGATAATAATATCCCATAAGTAAGAGGAATCCTAAACCGAGGATGAAGATAAACTCAAACACATGCTTTTTTTAAAGAAAAATGATCAAAGGCATATAAATTAATATATCTTTAAGGGATTTTAATTTATCTAGGTGAATGAAATATGTCACTATTTATCATATTGTAATTATGTTATCATGCTCACATTTTACCATATAGAAATTGAAACCAATCACCAAACATTAAATCATTTTTATATATTAATGTTCACTTATTATTATATTCTATGATCATATAAAAGAATATTTACAAAATAATAAACCAATAAAATGATAAAAGTAAATAAATAAATAATGACACAATCCTGAGTTGTTAACTAGTGGTTGATCCATCATTCATATAATGGATCAACTAAGGTCCTAGTGGAATACCCTGAGTCATGTCCCAACTCATATTGCATCACACATCAAACTCACATTTATATCATGTGTTTGGTTTCATATCAGCTCTCGACTCAAAAAAAATTATCATGAACACCTCCAATATTTACAATGTATACTCACACACATTTGATGGTAAATTAGGAAGATAAATTACATTTTAAAAATGAAATGTCTACAGAAATACCATTATACATTTAAAATGTAGGGACAACACACAAATACTCAAAATGATACTTAATTTTTACATTTTAAATCTCAAATGAAATAGATAAACTTTAAAATAAAAAACATTAACATATTGGTATTTTCTCATGATTAGTAAAAATGAAATTATATTTCACAATAAAATTAACATTTCTAAAAGTTAATTCTCTGGAACGATCTCTCTCTTCGTGGAAATAACATAAATTATCCTTGGTTTCTTATTGGTGATTTTAATTCCATTATTATCTCTAGAAAAAAAATTGGCGCTTCAAATTCATCTATATCCACTAGAGAATTATAAACCTCAATTGAGGACAATAATCTCATTGATATCAACCTCATGGGTGAAAAATACACTAGTATAGGAGATATTATAACAAAGTGGTTGCTTCCAAATTGGATAGAGAATTAAAAAATGTTTTTGCTTTAGATAAATGAGACTTTATCTCCAAAACCACTCTTTATAGGCTGTACTCTGATCATCACCCCATTATTGTAAATGCCTCAAAAAAAGTAATAAAACCCAACCTAACTTTCAGATTTAACAATTCTTGGTTCTCAGATGATGAGTGCTCCCATTTGACCCAAAACTTTTGGTCCTCTATGTCTCAAAACACAGATGCCTTTTCCTAAAAAATCAAATTATATCATCTCAAAAAATATCTTAAGTCCTGGTGCAGCACAAAATCCAAACAAGTTAATAAGGAAATCATGCTTCTTGAGAAGGAGCTCAATGATATTCAAACCATTAACACCAAATATGATCTTATCACCGATGCTAATAAAACGATTCATATTGCTATCAAACTATACACCATGCTCACATTTAATGAAAATATGAGAAAACAGGCGTTAAAAGTTTAATGGCTATTCGATGGTGATAGAAATACCAAATTCTGTAATTCTATTCAACATGTATGTAAGGCCTACAAGTCGTTAACTTTCCTAAAGGACGAGGACAAACTGCTTGATAATGAAGATGGCATTTCCCATCATATTGTCTCCTACTTTGATTCTATTTTTAATGGTCCTGAAATATATAAAGACTTCCTTCCTGAGGTGATTCCTTTTGTGATCACTGATGAAGACAACACCTTCCTCCTCAACACTCTGATGGAACATGAAATCCAAAACACTCTCTTTAGTCTGAATCCTGATATTACTCTTGGTCCTGATGGATTCAATATTGGGTTTTTAAACATTATTGAAATATTATCCATAAAGATGTTTGTAATCTTGTTAAATCCTTTTTCTCCGATGGGGTGCTCTCTCATGCCCTCAATGCCCAGTTTCTAACCCTAATTCCTAAAGTGGATAATGCTTCTGAGATTCATCAGTTTAAAACCATTTCTCTTATAAATACCCTTTATAAAATTATCAATAAAATCATTTATAATCGTTTCTCTACCACCACACATAAAATTATGTCCTGGAACAAATTTGGTTTCATAAAGGGAAGATACATTCAAGATTATATTTGTCTTGTCTCGCAATGTGTCAACAACTTGAATAAACCCAACATAAGAGTTAACATTTCTATTAAACTTGACATCGGGAAAGCCTTTGACACCATGGAATGGAGATTTATATTCAAAGTCCTGCAAGGCTTTGGTTTTAATGCTCATTTTATCTCTATGATCAGAACTCTCTTCAACTCAGCGTCTATCTCCATTCAGATTGATGGCTCATCCAAAGGTTATTTTAAATACACTAAAGGTGTCCAAGTAGATGACCATCTATCTTCCATCCTTTTCTCAACAGCGGAATACTATTTTGGTAGCCTGATTAATCATTTGGTGACCTAGAATAAGCTGAAACCCATTCATGTCTCTAAGAATGTTAATGATCCTACTCACCTTTTTATGCTAATGAAATCATCCTCTTTCTCCAAGGTGATAAAAGTAACATCCTCACCCTCAAAAATACACTCTCTCACTATGAAGAAGTTTCTAGCCAAACCATCAGTTGGGACAGATCCTGCATCTTCTTTGGGGAAAACATTCCCCCCAATAGGAAATTTAATATCATCAATAAATTTGGTCTTAAAGAATGTTTTATTCCTTTCATTTATCTTGGTGTCCCAATCATTTGTGGTACGAATAAATCTTGTGATTTTACATCTATTGTTGATCAGGTCCTTAAATAGTTAGCCTATTGAAGAGGTAAGGCCTTTTCCATGGCAGGTAGGGCTTTCCTTGTTAAATCAACTATTGTCCCTATGGTGGTTTACTCCATGATGATATACAAATGTCTTGTTGGTCATATAAAAAAAAATGAACATCGCCATTAATAATTTCATCTATACTTGTAGTACCCTGTAAAGAAAGCATGTGACTGTTCCCTTGTCAACGTATTGCAAACCCGTTGAGAATAGTGGTATTGGTGTTAAAAAACTAAATCTTTTCAATGAATCCCTTCAGGACATACTCACATGGAACCTTCTCCATAATTCTTCAGATGCTACCACCTTTCTTAAAAATAGATTCCCTACCAAACTTAAGATGTGAAACTCTAGTTTCATTAATTATTACATTTAGACCTCCATGAAACACTCCTTCAACAAAATTATGATTAATTCCATATGTATGGTCTATCATGACTCTTCCATGAAATTTTGGATGGAAAACTGGGCAGGCACACCTTTAATGTCTTTGGTTTCTTCGGATTTCACCCCTGATAATAGTACCTACATTATCAAAGATATTTTATATTCTCAAAATGATCACCTCCTCGACACTATTCTGAATGTTATTGGAAATTAATCTTTCACTCACATGATGGATTTCTAGGTCTAGGAACCAGTTCACAATGGCATGATCACCTCCAAAAATTTCTACAATCATCGCTACGGTGATTCTGAGAGTATTTACAGCTGGCTCAAACATTTTAACAAACCTTGGACCAAAACTTCGAGATTCAATCTCATCTGGATTCTTTCTCATAATAGAGTTCACACATAAATTTTATTTCAATCCTTTGGTATTCAACTTTTCTCTATGTATAGATTCTTCAAGCAACATAGGGAAGATTCCAATCATCTGTTTCTTTTTTGTGCTACTTCTTCTGCTCTTTGGAACTATATTCTTGACATTTTTGTTTGCAGATTTTTTTTTGACTCTGTTAGAATTCAACATAAAAATTGTGCTGAAATGGAATGCTCTCAACAAATCAATAATCTTTTCCTCACGGCTATTGATGAACTCCACCATGTGATATGGAATGACCATAATGTTGTTATCCATCACAATTGATCACTCAATATTAATGTAGGTCAGATGCGGATCCTAATCTCTATACATGATGCTGCTTTATTACAAAAGGGTCATTGCCATAACACCGTACATGACTTTGGTATCTTGAAGAATCTATAGATAAATGGAAATTACTATCCACCTCATCGTACTCTATAGGTTATCTCAAGGTCCCCTCTTCCTAGATGGACCAAAATCAACATTTATGGTGTCTCCAAGGGAAACACGGGCCCTGCACAGTGTGGTGTGGTCTTTAAGAATCATCTTGGGCAGATTCTTGGCTGTTTCATTGGGAAAAATGACTTTGCAACCTCCCTTGAAGCTAAGATGCTAGGATTGATCCATGCCATTGACATTACCATCCACTTTGGTTGGAACAATTTATGGATTGAAAGTGACTTGACAACCATCATGCAAGAAATTTGGAATGGAGTTACTCACCTTTCTTGGACAATTACTACTCGTTGGATGGACTGTAACCATTTGCTTATAGTTATCAACTATATCATCACGCATGTGTATCGTGAATCCAATATGGTTGTAGATGGACTTTCCAACATGGGGATCAATCAAGACATCACATGGTTTGAAGACCTCCCCACTGATTTGATTTCCTTTCATGAAAAAGGTAGTAACATGATCCTATAATTTAGACTCTTGTAATCTCACTTTTTTTCTTAATAATTATTTTCTTCTACCTTAAAAAAATTAAAATTATTTTAATTAAATATCAATTTTTTTGGAACTCAATTTTTTTTATTAAATTTATGATATTTTAGTTTGTTTTCAAATTTTATTTTTTACAATTTTATTGTTCTATGTGGACCCTAAGATGGTCCCCAAATATTAATATCATGCTTTTAGTAGGTCTGTTAGGTTAGGAAGGCCAGATCCATATCATCCCGATCCAACCCAAATCGTGGTGATCCACCTATGAGTTGGGTCATGCATGGAGGGAACTCCCCAAATAGAGAACACATGGGATACAATAGGCACCCCATTGTGGAACAATATATGTGATAAAAAATATATTTTATATATGTCCTGCACACTTCAAATGATAGAATGACATTCCAACACCCCCAATTAAATGGGGGTTGTTTATTATGTGGGTGGAGACAACCACCCACCCAAAAAATTCATATCCTTCAATTCCACATTAATGTCATTTAAGGCAATATAATCCAATACAATCATATATATATATATATACAAATAAATATGGTTGAAAAAATATATCTTATTTTTAGATACATATATAAAGTTAAAATCACACACACACACACATATATATATATCATATATAAAATCAATGTATATATCATATATATTGACACACACACAAACACACATACACACAAAAATATATAATTTAAATATCATAAATTCATGTTGATTTTTCAAACAAATCATGTCGACCTCAATTAGTGATATCATGGTTGTAAAAACTCCATTTGAAGGGTTTTCAGTGGTTTTGTGACTATATCAAATGCATATTTTTGAATCTTAGAAAACATTATAAAAAATTTGATATTTTTCAACATAAAAAAATTTATTTTCATCATTATTCAATTTAATAGAATTTAGGGCTTTGTAAAATCATGGAAAAAGGTATTTAAAATTTTCTTGTTAAAGATTCATGTATAAACATAAAATATGGTTTACCCTTTATTGGTTTCATCCAAGGATGATGCGTATTTAAATATAAGCACAAAGAACAAAAATTAAAAATGAATTCAAAATTAAGACTGTACTTAGTTCGATTTTAATTGAATTTGTGTTACACTATTTTCTAGAGATAGTTGTTTTAGGGAATTGAATTTGGAACCCTCAAGATAATACCAAAAATATTTAAAGTCACTCTCAAATGATGAACTTTACTATTTGGGTGCCAGAATAGAGATTTGAAGGCACTCGTGTCATCTTTATGATAGCAATAGATCCTAATGGTCAATCCGTGAACTCGGATCATACTGTTCTTGAACATCACTTTTCTTTCTATCTCTAGAAAATTAGAGAGAGGTGGAGAGGTGAGAGAATTTGTGAAAATTTAGGTCCATATAATTTTTTTGTTAAAGTGTTTAAAAAATTAGGTTAAGACTCCTAGAAATTGTGTTTAGGTCATTATAGAAGTTTACCCATCAAACACACGCCAAGATGACACAAACAACACTTATAACCTAACTCAAATGTCATGAATATTTTATCACAAACATTTTACATCAAATTTGTAAAAACTGGGCCCTACAAGGAACTGATTGACCTTACATAATCAAGTTTTGCCTTCATTGGGTCCCACCCACATGCCCAAACGAGTCATTAGATAATGAATATCCCAAAAGGGAAACACCTGTTCATTTAGTGAACTTTTTCAGCACTCACATAGATCCTGGGAAACATCACAAGATGTCACCAATCCAGATTACTATTCTAGGTAAAACCTATTTAACTATGGAGTTATCATCAAGTAGGATCCCAAAAATAAAGGTTCACATTGTTGACATGGGTAGTAACATTTAACCATGTAAACCTTTAAAATTAGAGGGTTTTTGAAAAGTAATGTTACATGATAAAATATGATCCACTATCTTGAATCACTTCTCCCATTAAATATTTAATAAAACAAGAATAAAATAATATTCATTCATAATTTTTTTATATCTTTCACTTAATAATTCATGAATACTTTGATTTAATAAATTCAATTCTTATTATTCTTAACTCGAATAATATTCAACCTATTTATTTATTACAAAAATATAATCTTACATATATCTCAACCCCAACCACGATCCCACTGTGTCCTAAATTCCAATTATTTTGAATTGGGAATTTTTTTGAATATTATTTGTGTGGTACCCCCTAGGAACATATCTCCATAGCAGTGAGTGATGCTCATAGAATGATATTATAGTCTAGAAATCCATCATGTAACCTATGGATATAAGGTAGTGTCAATGTGATGAAAAACTCAAATGAATACAAACCCTCTAATATAATATCTTTATCAATAGATATATCTTAAAGTAAGATACACACTTTATTTCAACATCCTTTCTTGCTAAATTATTTTATGAACTTACTATATACACAAACCTTCCTCTACCATGGCCATGGATTTAAAAAGATTATTTTGATTTTGGGTTACTTGTCTTGAGATATCTACTCCTTCCATAAGTGATAAATTATATCTTGATCATTCAACCAATTTTTTACTTAAAATGAGACACCAAAAAAACCAACATATCCATAATAAAAATTTCATGGTTTCAACTAGCATTAATGTAAACAAAAAATGGTACATTGAGATAATTATCTCACATTAAGAGACCAATACACGTGCTCATATATAGGGAAAATATACAACACATTTAACATGTAGTGTTCATATCAACTGGTTATTCCTCATCATCTAATACACTTAAAATCACCAAGTGTGAACTTCATAAGAATATGTCTCAATGCTTATGAGCCCATTTCACCTGATAGTCCCACATAATATGTGTCTTGTTAGTTTGATGTATCTAGACTATATGATGAAAGTTTTATTTTACTATCATAACATTTTATGGTTCTCATTATAGCTTGGGATCTTTCATAACCTACTGATAAAAAATGTAATATAATACAATTACCATGAAAATAGTGGGATAATATTTATCAGGAATATAATGGTAAGAGAAAAATGTGTGTATATATATATATATTAAACTATATTAATTTAATAGTAATCAATATATATTTAATAATTGGGTTTATGAGACCTACTAACAATATATATGATATTGGATTCATTTAGTACATGATCCAACCTAGGAGTGACACTACGAATCATGTTTGGACTTTGGTGTGGGTGCTAAATGATCATGGGGAGAATTCAAGAGTTGAGGTATCTGGATTAGGGGACATGATAGTGCACCAGTAGTTGCGGATTAGGATTTTTTTAACCATTAGAAATAATTCGACAAAACTATTCATTAATTTAAAGTTGGGTGAGGGGAGATGGGAACCACACCAAGAAGGGGCTTGGACCACAGTGAATACATTTCAGTATGGTTTATTTTTGAATTTTTAAAAAGGTGAAAAAAGAATATTTTTAATATATAAAACTTCAACTGCATTTCCTATCGTCATTTCCATTATTCCTCATCAATATTCCTCTATGTGTTGACATAATTTTTAAAAAATATCCAATTCCCTATATTCTAGGAATTTGTCCATTTTAGGAATTTTAAAAGAATGATAATATTTTTCCTTTTGATTATGTGAAAAATAAAACTCTTTTTCTTATGGGATCAACTAATTTTTTTAAAAGTGTTTTATGAAGAAAAAGTTGAAGATTAATTTTTTTATTCATGATATAGTTCTTATTCATTATAGAAGATGATGGATATTTCTGATGTAGCTCATAATAATGGGTGATATCAGTATATTTTTCCAATAAATTTGGTACTGATTTAGTCTTTGAAGGTGAAAAATGAGGGAGATAGCTTGATTTGTTACTCTTATGGAATTAAATGAGACCCATTTATTATGATATTTATTAAATTAGAGGGAAGACATGTTGTTAATATAATGCTCCAAGATACCTATATTATGCTTGGAAAACTATTTTTTTAAGGAAATCATATTATTTCTTGCGGTAAGGAAGCTTTATGATCTTTTTAATAGAGATTTACTCTTTTTCAATGAACTTTTTTCATGAGTTCCCAGATGACCCATGATTATTTCATAGTTTTCATATGTTTATAACGGGATCTCTTAGGTTTTATTTGATGAGTGTTTTATTTTTATATGTTGAATGTTTTTCTTCAAAATTCATTGTTTTATTAAAAAAAACTAAAAATTTTCATGGATTTTAATGTTTTCATAGGATTAATATGATACCATTATTTTTCCCTTATGGAGATTTTGGTGCTCATCCAGTATTTTTGAATTTTCTACCAAAGTTACCAATCATTATTAGGAAATATTTCATGGTTAAACATTTTATTTTGGTAATATCATTAAAATATTTAAATGAGTATTAAATTAAATAGGGATGTAAACATAAAGACCTATTTTTGTGAAGATTATTCTAATAATTTGGGTGTATTCTCTTTTTTATGTAATGCTTTCCTTAATTCTTAGAAAATGTAAACCCAAAAGACTGTTTGAATGTAAAATTTTTAAATCTTTAATATTGAACTTGTATTTATGTGATGTAAAAGTAATATAATGCTTTAGTTCATATTAGATAATGGTTTAGAATCCTTTAATAGAATGTTAAAAGAAAATATTAAGAGACTAGGATTTATTTTTATATTATCAAGAGATAAAGTTTGATGGTTTTACATATTGTTTTATCAGATCCATGTCAATTCATAGTTGTCTTCCATAAATTAAACATGGAAGAGGAAGTAGGAAGGAATCAAGAGGATAATAACCTTCCAAATAAGAAACCTTTAATTATTAGAATTGAATATTTTATAGGAGTGTTAAATAAGATGAAACACGAAATTATTGGTGGACCCATTAAAGAGAACAACCAAATTCTTTGTAGAGGAACATGTCTATAGTATATAATTTAAAAAAGCAACACCTTATGAGTTTCAGTGGATATTCAGAGTCGATAAAAGAGGAAGGATGAAAAAATATATTTATGAATATATTTTTTGTATTTGGATTTATTTATTATCAAAATGAAATTATTTTTATTTATAATTTTAGGGTAAAGTCAATAAATTTTAGCATTTGTTTAAGAACAATACAAAAATGTTAATATTGATGACATAGAGTTGATGATCTTGAAAGATATTTTTATTGACTAGTATTTTCATAAAGGTCTTTCAATATGAAAATAAATGTAATTTCATTAGTTATAGGAAAATAGATATGTCTTAGTGTTTGATTAGGAAGAAAATTTTACTAGACTGGCTGGGTATGCATCAAATTTTATTTTTGATATTAAAGTAAAATATATTGAATTTACATAGGTTAAAATACAATTTTATGAAGTATGTTGGATACTAATGAATTAAAAGTTACAAGGAGGTTATTCATTGTGATAAGAATGATGAGATGGAGTTTCTGTACTTATGTTATTTAAGAAAAAAAGTGTAATAAATAGTCAGATGGAAAATAATGGAGTAGAGGTCAACAAATAAATATAGAGGTAAGCACCCAAATGTTCCAAATAATGTAAAATACATTTTAAATAAATTTTTATAGGACCAATAATGTGTAGCCAATGTGATAGGCTCAATCATTTGACACATGAATGCAAGGAAAAGTGTTTTGATCTGAAAAGTAATAGGAAAATAGATAGTCAGGTAGATGTAAGTTGTTTTAACTATTATGAGTTATGACATTAGGATAATATATTTCTGAAGCTAGTTTCTCAAGGTGGGAACCATTAATATCATAAATTGAAATTTGTAAAAAAAGTTCTACATAGATGTAGATACAAAACCTTGAAATGAATTAGTGATAGGTACATTAATTTTTATTCAGATGATTCAAATGTATGGTTCAATTTGGGATATATTAATTCTGTTATATCTTAGAAATGTTAAATTATAATGGAAATATCATGTCAATAAATAAAGTGAACACACATGCTAAAAACTCATGGGGGTAGTACAAGGGAAACAATAATTTTTCGAAATCCACATGTTATCATCTATGAAATGGTTTTCTAGAATACCTTCTTATCTTTCCAATTATAGAGTTTGAAATTATTCTATTGAAGGTTTAAATTTTACTCTGTCATGGTTGGACAGAATATGAAACAAGAGAATTGATTTTTTAGAATTAGTTTTAGTTATTACATATGAATTAATTCATACATTTGATAGAATATCACGAATATGATAAAATAGGTAAAATATGAAAGTAAAATTTATATTGAAAATATTATTAAAAAGAAAGGAATTGTTTAAATTTGTTATATACTACTAGACAATGAATATTTGGATGTATTTACCAGTTATTTTTTTAGATTTATTCATGATAGGGAGGTTTTATTTATTATTGACGTAATGCATGATACTAATCCAATTACAAAACACAATATCAAATGGATTTAGTAGAACCTTTTTAATTGAAAATGTAGTTAAAACAGATTCTTGATAAGGGTTTAATATACCCTCAAACATCACCTTTAATGATCATGTTTTGTTTTTAAAAAATAAGGATGGTTCCGTGGTATCTTGTATTGATTATAGATCACTCAATAACATCACCATTGAGAATTTTTTTTGCCTCATATAGATAACTTTATCAACTCCAGTGAGATAAATAGTTTTCAAATATCAATCTTAAATATATGTATCACATGCTAATGGATAACTGGTAAGAAATTCTAAGGATATCATTTTTTCTAGGTATAGGAATTATGAGTTTGGGGTTATTCCTAATGAGTTGATTAATTCACCCACTTCATTTATGAATCTTATTAATATATTTCCATGAGAATTTGAATGAATTTTGGGAATTTTTCATTAATGATATTATAGTTTATTGTAAAATTTATGTGGATCATGGATGAAATATATGTATTTCTCTTCTAACATTAAATGAAAATAAGTTATATGTAAAATTTAGAAATATGATTTTTTATGAAAAAAGATTTAATTCATTGGGAATAATGTTTCTAAAGATAGTATAACTATTGATTATGATAAAAATAAAGAGGTGATAGAGTGGAAAAGTCATAAAAATGTCCTTGAGAATTAATTTTTTCATGGAAAAAAGTTTTTCTACCAACAGTTTGTTGAAATATTTGTCTGGTTTTCTATAAAAATAACTATGTTAACTCGAAATTGAGTTAAAATAATTTTAACAAATGAATATGATGAATTTTTTCAAGAATATAAATGAATATTGGGTAACTCTCAAGTGTTATCCTCACCATACAAAAATAGTGGATTTGTTATTTATAATGATGCTTCTTTGAAGTGACTTGGATTTTTCTTTATTAAAGTTGGTTGAGTAATTTCTTATGCATAACATAAATTGAAAATCCATAAGAGTAATTACCCTACCAAATATCCTTATAATGAAATAATGGGTTTTTATTTAAAAATGTTGAGAATTGTTTTTTATAGATAAAAATTTGAATTATATTCTGATCATTAAATTTTAAATTATATACTCACCCAAAAATAGTTGAAAATTAGGTAGGTAAGATGGTTGGAAGTAATAAATTATTACAATTTCATGATTAACTATCAACTTGATAAATAAAATCAGGTAATCAATGCCTTTATTTGAAAATATAATATATCATTAACCATGTTACATTTGGAAACTGATCCTCTAGTTAATTATTTGATGAATTTTGTCCTATAAATTGTGAATGTTGGAAATCCATTTATTTTTTATCAAGTATTAGTGCAATCATATTTCCAATATAAAATTATGAATGTAATAAAATAAAATTTTCATTTTATAGAAATGATAGATTAAGTCACCACATGTAATTTTCCTAAATTTATCATTGATAAAGAAGATGTTATAAGATATGGAATGATGTTGTGTGTGTCAAGTGATTCCAAGTTGAAGAGGGAATTGTTTTGTGAAGCTCATAAGTATCAATTTTATATTCATTACAATAGTACTAAAATGTATGGAGACCTTCTGGAGTAGTATTACTGGGTTGGAATGAAGAAAGATATTACTATTTTTTTTTGAAATGTTTTAATTTTAAATAGGTTAAAGTTGAAGGAAAACTATTGAAGGGTTTTCATCAGCCATTTTTGTGCTTGAATGGAAATGGGGGAATACATCATTGGATTTAATAGAGTAGTCACCCAAAATATCTATAGTTAATAATGTGATTTGTGATATTTTTGATCATTTTACTAAATGTGAACATTATCTTCATATTCGAGATACTGTATTTTTGAATCAACTTGTCAAAAATTATCTCAAAGTGATATTTATGTTACATGGAGTCCCTCTAGATATTTTACTAGATCTAGATCCTAAATTTACCTCATTTTTTTGTAAAAGACTTCAAGAGTTGTTGGATACAAAATTTTGTTTCATTAAAACTTTTCATACATAATTTGATGGAAAGTTGAAGTGAATAATGTATACATTAGAAGATATTATAATGAATTTATATTTTAATTATCAGGTATTTCTAGCTTAACATAATTCATTGGTGTAATTTTATTATGAAAATTATTTCATTCTAGTATAAAAATAACACCCTTTGAGGCATTACATGGAAATTAGTGTGAACTCCATCATATTTGGATGGAGTTTGTAAAAGATATTTTTAGAACAAATTTTGTATAAGAGATTATTGGGATAATAAATATGATTTTGAATTATATGATGTCAAAATCAGACAAAGTAAAAAATTTATGAAGATTATCGAAGGAAAAATCTATTGACTGACATAAGAGATCATGTTTTTCTTAAATTTTCACCTTGGAATAATGTTATGTGATTTGGTAAAAAGGTGAAGAAAAATATGTTTTCTGTTAAACCATATGAAAATTTGGAAAATTTGGAATAATTTTCATACTAAGAGGCATTACCTCCAATATTATCTTATGTAAACAATGTGTTTTATGTTTAATTATTAACGAATTATATACCTGATGAATCCCACGTCTTGAGCCCTAATGTTTTTGAATTGGAAGAAATATTTCTTATGATAAAAATATAGTTCATATTCTAGATTATAGAGAATATTTTATATGAAATAAGTTTATTCAATGGATTATGTTTTTATGAAAGAAACACGTGTTTGGGGAAGCAACATGGGATTTAGAAAAACCTATGATGGAGAAACACCCTCACTTGTTTAAGAAATGAATAAAATTTTTTGGATGTAATTTTTTAAATATTGAAGAATGTGAAAACCTAGGAAATCGTATAAATAAATAAACATCATGATTAATAGTATTTATTTTTATTGATTAACACTTATCATAGTTTTATAAATGGCATTATATAATTTTCAGTCAAAAAAGGAATAATTTTATTAAACTAATTTTCCCCATGTATTAAATTGTTCTAATTAAAAGATAAATGTATAAAAGTTATAATTTCTATTTGATAAAATAGAAATTCTTTTTTTTAATCATCAAATAAAATTTATCTTGGGGTGAATTTTTATTATTTCTAAAAATATTAATTTTTGTGTTAATGGTGAAAAATACTGTTTTATTAAAAATTTATCTCTTTCAAAATATTTAAAATGTATATTTCTATTTTCTATTTATTTTAAATTTAAAATAGTCCAATATAATTAAATATAACTGAATTAATTTAATTTTAGTAATCATTATACTTTATTTTGGAATAAAATGATATTCAAACTTTAAAAGGTATTTTCTAAAACTATTTTTGTTTCAATTTGTGTATTTATATTAAAATTATTTTTTTAAAATTTTAGAAATTAAATATAATAAAATTTATTTCATATTTTTAATTAAGAGATCAAATTTTTTTAATAAGGCAATTTCATTTTTTGTCATTTCCAATAGTAACCTTGATAAAACATTGTCACCATGATATTGGTTAAAATAGTTAATGAGGAGGTTAAAATTAAGATATATAGTTTGAAGTATTAGAAAATCATTTTTAAAATAAATTAGATGAGTGGATCTAGAATAAGAATAATCTTATATGTGAAATATGTTAATTTTTTCCAATTTACTTTGAGAGACACATATAATTTATTTAAGATTTTTAAATATTTACAAGAGTGCCACTCCCCTGAATTATTAAAGGGAACCACTCATCCTCACTTATTCATACATGTTGAGCCATTTATATTAACCAATAAAATCTCATATACCTTCCCAACATCCTTCCGCACATCATATTTGTTTTGGGTTCACAAAAATACAAACCTATGATGGATTAGGGTGTAATCCAAGGTGTGGTTTCCAAAGAAGACTTATAATTCTTAACCGATTATTCCATATTTATTTAGTTTTATATATCCTTATAATATTATTTAAAAAATATTATATAAAAAAATAATTATAATACATATAATTTAATTTTTTTTTATCATTACACTTTTACATCTCTGTTTTCCATCATATGGGAAAATAAAACCGCGCTCGGGCATAAGTGTGGACAACCACCTCCACGAAAAGATGCATATCTTTTTTTCATCACCAAATAATGAAAATAGTTAAAATGATGGATTTAAAAAATTAATATATGGTATTTATGAAATAATTATTAATCCTTAAATATAATATATTACTTACCTTCATACCCTTCCATCAATTGGAAAATTATAACGTCTCTTGTGCGTATGTATGGACTACCACCTCTACAAAGAGATTTGATTCTTTTCTCATTTCCACTTTAAAATGTTGGTTATAAGGATGGTAATAATAAATAAATAATGAATTTATAAAATATACATTAATTTTTAAAATTAAAACATTGTCAACTTTTTTTCCTTTAAACTCGATAGAAAGATGAAAATGTTGTTCAAGCGTACATATAGACTACTATCACCATGAGATCACACGATTCATTTTTCTCAATATCCTTAAATGGTTTGGTTTAAAATTTTATTTAATTTAAAAATAATTTATTAATTACTTATTTATGATTATATATTCAATTTAACCATAAACAATTTGACATGGTCTAAAAACCAATGTTATTTTGAATTTATAAACTGAATGAGCCTAGAACATCTAACGTGAACTTAAACATTATAGTAAACAAATAAAAAATTTCAATAAATGAAATGACATTAATGGAATAAAAATAAAAATTTTCTTATTAATTTATATAAATAATATAACTATATTATTTATTATTTATAGAATTTTAAAATATATATAGAATTTAATGTATGGTACTTTCTTTTAAAAATCTAGTTTGAATGTTTTCCTTCCAACTATTTTTATTCTATGTTAATTTTATTTTAAATAATTAAAGACTGATCTAATTTACGGTTTAAAAGTTTATAAATGTTATTTAAAACTATATATTAATTTATTTACAAATTTCTAAAAAGGAATCTATTCAATGTTTTTATATGGGTTATTTTTGACTTTTTAAAAAAGTGAAAAAGAATATTTTTTTTGATGTATACTTATTAACAACACTTTTACACCATCAAAGACTATATTTATTATCAATATTTATCTATAAATTATCATATTCCTTCAAGTTTGATCATATTACATATCTTCTAATAATTTTCCATCTCAGGGGGTTTTAATGGAAAAAGAAATTTCTCCATACAATTATGAGAAAATAAATTTT
The DNA here is from genome assembly GCA_963277665.1 of Viscum album. Classification (NCBI taxonomy): domain Eukaryota; kingdom Viridiplantae; phylum Streptophyta; class Magnoliopsida; order Santalales; family Viscaceae; genus Viscum; species Viscum album. The sequence continues at coordinate 816,220,200 of OY728127.1, forward strand.
TTTCTTTTGGATTAAAATAACATTGTTAGGTTTTTATGATGAAAAAGTGAAATATAATTTTTTTTGTTCATGATATGGTACTTTAGAATTATAAATGATGATTTTTGATATGAATGTATCTCATGAAAAAGTCTAAGCCCAATATATATCTCTAATGCATAGGGTAATGATATAGTCTTCAAAGGTGAAAAATAAGGGAGATAACTAGGCCGGTTACTCTTACAGAATTAACCAGGCATCATCTATTATAAAAATTTTCAAATATGAGTGAACTTTAGTTATGAATATGATAATCTAATATACCAATATTATTCGCACAATTATAATTTGGTGTTTTTTTTATTTCTTTAGGTAAAGGAAGTGTATGAAAATTTATAGTGAATTTTTGGTTTTTAAAAGATGTTTTTTCAGAGATCCCATGTGTCTCAAGTTGAATTCAGCGGTTTACATGGATTAATAATTGGTTCTCAAAATTTATGCTTAATAAAAGGTTTATTTTCATTCGTGGAAATGTTTTATTTATTTTTATATATTTTTATTGAGAAAATCTAAACATTTTCATGGGTTTTCATGTTTTTACTAGAATAATGAGATTCCATTTTTTTAATATCCTTTACTAAGATTTTAATGCTCATTTTATATTTTAAATTATTTTTCACAAGATCTAAAGATGAGTAGTAATTAATAAAGGTCAAATTTTAAAATTTTGTATTGTTTTTAAGGAATAAAAAGTGTCTTAAATGAATAAGGGGTATAAAAATAAAGACTGGTTTTATTTAAAAAATGTACAATGGGTGGATGTTTCCAATTTTTTATGTATTATTTTCCATAATTCTGTAAAACACCAAAAAAATATTACCCGACTGTAAGAATGTTAAATATTTTCAACTAAACTCATATTTATGGGATTCTAATGCAATGATTCATTATAGATATAGTGTTTTATCATATATATTCTTGGTGGAATTCCACTCCACTGAACCTTATAAAAATGGTTTCTTTAATGTTGATCATAACGTTATAGCACTTTAATTTGTATTTATATAAGATTGTGGCCCGTAAGGGGTTAGTCTCATTTATAGATTTTGGGTGAGGATTAATGGCCCAATAGGCTAATGATTTGGCATGTGATAGTTGATATATATATATAAATATATATGAGAACCCTAGAGTGAGTGTATTTGGATGTTTGTTAACTTATTATATTGATATGAGATAAAAGATATTTCTTAAGAGTTATTACATAAGTGATTTATGGTTTGTGGGATAGTTAGGGGACCCTTGTGCCTTTGGTATGCGATGTGATATATGAGTGTAACTCAAGAGGGGGGTTATCTGAGGCCTATAAGTGCCCTAGTGTCAAGAATCTTGCGAATATGTTTTGTGTTATGAGAGGGAAGCATTAAAGGCACTATAAAATATATAATTTTGAAATGGTGGTTCCTTGGTATTTTTGAGTTAAAGAACTCTGAGTGATAATAATTTTGTTATCAAGGCTAGTTTCAGAGGGACATATTGGGAGGATACCTGTCCCTATTAATGTCAACTGTGGTATTAATGGGACTATGGATTAGGATCATAAATGGATATATATATATAAGGTCCTTAGTGTGTGGGTAAATGATTATGATTTTGTTATGAAACTAGAGTTGGGGGTTAATCATGAGGTAGACCTTAAAATGGGTTTATTTCCTTGATTTTGAAGAAGATCATGATGTTTCTTCTGATTAGAGAACATTGAAATATTGAAGATCATGGTTAATCATTTAGGAATGAGAGACTTGGTAGGATTTCATGAAACCCAAATGTGTGCGAGTTGGGATCTATGAATTGGTTGTATTGGAGTGTACAACCATTAGTTTTGGATCAGTATAATATGTATTGTGGATAAGAAATAGTGATAAATTAATTTATAGGATCACTCTACCTTAGGAGAGGAGAGTGAGTGTTGATGTGTTTTTTAGGAAGGGTGCTAATGTGAGTGGGTGGGTACTTATTTGTTACTTGTGGTGCCTATTTTCCTTACAGATTGGAGAATAACCATGAGAAATCTGAGGCTCTAGGTGTTTGATGAAATTATTACAGGAATTATTTCCTTCGAGTTTTGATTAAATAAGAAATGAACCCTTGCGGTGAGTGGTGGAATCAAAAATGGAATTAACTAAGAAATGAACCCTTACGATGAGTGGTGGAATAAAAAATGGATCAAGGTTCCATGGTATAGTCATGTTGAGTGTGTGTGCATCAAAATCCATTTTTAGGAAGGTGTGTTTTTGGAAACAGATGAGGTTGACCTTTTAGATATTTATAAGGGAAGATATCTAGTGTGGGGAGCACTAGTGGTCATGGAGGCTGTGACCCTTGTTATTAATGAATTTTTTTCTTATGTAATTTATGGTGAGATGGGAATGAGTGGTGATTTATGTCTTATGTTGGAATTTGATTATGATTGGGATTACCATTTCTATTAATCATGTATGTTCATGGATAGAACATTGGTCATTGAGGATATAGACCTCATGTGGGCAGGGTAATGGTTGTGATGAGACTGGTCATTTGACGATCAAGAAGGAACTAGAATATCAGTGTGTAAATAAATAGGATTTTATCTAGTTCTTTTATTAATTACATATTTTAGGTCCAAATTCACTTTTTGATAGATTCTATGTATTATTACTTGAATTATGGGGTCTTCAAGTGATTTGATCATGAGTCAGATCATAGGTGTGTCACCCCTCTTGGTAAATAATTAATGAATCCTAGGGCTATCTAGAAGTGGGGAAATAGGTATTTCAAACTTTTGGGTTAGGACTCATGTCCAAAGATCAAATCCAATATATCCCTCACAAAATTCAACCAAGGATCATGTGAAATTTAATTTAATTAAAAAACAAAAATGAGACTACAAATCAAAATCAAAACCACACATCAATCTATTTTTTACGGAACAAGTGTTCCCATAACTTTCGAAGATCGTTGCATAAATAAAACAAAACTAGAATCCCCTAGATCATCCATACATGCCTCAAGATATTGAAAAAATTCCGACATTAACTATATGGGTTCTAATACATATAATATAAGTAACTTTCAACATTATCATGATTGTGAGAGATCAAAATGATTAATCCCTGATATTGGATTAGAAAATTATTGAACATACCTGCACTCTCTCATTATATAATGTGAGTGATAGGTGGAGAGGTATGAAAATTAGAGAAAATTCTAGGATTTATCATTTTTTTGGTTTTAATGTGTATAAATACATAGTTTATAACTTCCATAACATTCATTTAGATTCTCATGTAAGATAAAACGTAAAAAGAACAAAAAAATGACAAAAATGGGACTTAAACTTGCTAAAAATGTTGTGAATATATTATCACACAGTTTTAACATAAAATTAATGTTATGTGATAAAATATAATACATTAAATTGACTCTCTTATCCCATTAAATATTTAATGAAAATTTAATGAATAAATATTCATTCTTAAAATATTTTTTCAATTATTTACTTAATAATTTGTGAATAATTTTATTTAATAAATTCCACACTTATTACTATAAACACAAATAATATTGGATTTATTTATTTATTTCAATTATTTAATCTCAGGGATATACTAACCCCATCTATGATCCCACCATGTCCTAAATTCCAATTCATTAGAATTCAAAAAACATTGGAATATAGTTTGTGTGTGACCATCTTGGATATTATCTCAATAGTAGTTAATGAGACTCATTGACCAAGTGTAGAGTCTAGAAACCCATCAAGTCACCAATAGAGATATGTTATAGTAAAATTAATTATTACCTCCTATGAACAGATTTCATGAAATATAATCGCTTTATATTTTGATATCTCATAATGCAGGATGCACACTTAAAGTTATCATCCTTTTGGAATTTATTATTTTATAAACTTATTAGATAGACTTCCCTTTTTTGACCATGAATATGGATTTAACAAATTAGTTACAATATTGTTCAATTAGGCTCAATATATATTCTCCTTTCAAAAGAGAAAAATCTATTATTATCATTCAAGAAATGTCATACCCTTAATGAAGCACCCAACACGAGCTATATCACCAAAACATAAATGTCACAATACTCTTTTAGCACAGAAGAACATAATAAAATGTTACATAATGATAATGATATCAATTTAGGGAAACAATGCACAATATCAAATATAGGAACAACCAGTGCCACCTATTACATGCAATGTTCCAAATGGAGGGTCAATTTTCATGATCTCATACACTCTAGATTACCAAGTATAAAATTATTAAGAAGAAGTCTCAATTATTATTATCCACTTTAACTTAATAGTTTGAAATAATTTGTTTTCCATCAGTATGATGTACCTAAACCATAGAAAAATTGTTTAAAATTATTTTCATGGTATCCTATGATTGTAATTATAGCATTGTAATTGTTATATAATATTGATATGAAATATAATATGATGATTTTACAATAAAAATAGAAGTGATAAATGATTTAACCTTATAATAATAATATAAAAAAATGTATTTATATAAAATTATATACATTTATTGGTAACAAAAGTATTTTTAGAATTTGGTTCTATGGCTCTGACTCACAACACTCCCATTTTCACTAGATCCAACAACTAAAAACTATCATCCCATTAGCTCTCACGAAAGAATTGTGATTCTTCTAAGATATGGATTTATTCAAGGGGACATCCATGTTTTCCTCCATGGAAACTCTACCAAATGTGAAATAAACTATATGTGTTAACTCATTTTAGATATTAGACTTCTAAAATATATACTTTTCCATCTAGTATGACCTGGAATCTTTATAATTTACATCTACAATATAATTATCACAATAAAATGTAATAAGGTCTACATTTCTAGGTACAAAAATAATACCAGAGAAAAATATATTTATCAAGACTTCCTACTTAGCTACATTAAAAGCTTCTATATACTCAAATTCTACAAAAAAATCACTAACCATAGGTTTCTTCAATCTTTTATAGATCAATACACCACAATTTTGGGAAAATATATAGTCTCAATGGGATTTTATATCATCATGATCTATATTGAAACTCAAATCAATGTATCACCTTTCTAGTAGTTTCATATCTCCTCCAAACATGAGGAAAATATACTTTGTAAATATAAATTAATTCAATATAGCTTTCATAGATTCCCAATTAAGTGCTCATAGATTAGATTGATATTTTACCACTTTTTTTTAAATATAATGAAACATCAAACCTACTATATAGCATGAAGTACATGATACTACCCACTATAGAAGTATATATAATTCCACTCATCCTTTCAGTATCCTCATATATTGGAAAACACAACATCTTAAGGTGATTGGAACCATGTTATATTAGAAAAAAAATATTTTGGATTGTTCTACATTATAACTTTAGATTATTTTCATTTTTCACAATTATTCTCGGAGATCTCTCTCGACAGATCATGATCCCTAAAATTCTGGCTGCTTCACTTAAGCCTTTCATGGAGATGTAGAAATTTCACTATGTATTATCTAAATATAATACATTCACTTTTTTCCCACATAATAAATATGTAATAAACATATAATACTAGTGAAATTATGTCATTTACAATATCCTTCTTATAGGAAAATGGCGCATATTAATTATTAGAAAAACCAAATTCTTTTATGGACCCATAAAAATGGACATTCCATGATCAAAATTCCCACCTCAATCCATAAATGGATCTATTTATATTTAATTGTTTATTGAAATAATTTGACATGATAAAACACTCATGTTGTTTCGGGTATATGTATTTTTCCATATTTCTGTTAAGAAAATAAGTTTTAACATCAATTTTTCAAATTTCATAATCTTGGATGACTTTATTCAAAATTAGTTTTATAATGGATTTTAAAATTGAAAGTAATGATAATATTTCATCATTTTTTATGTCATGATGTCGAATGAAACCTTTATCAATGAATCATGATTTTTTGTACTCATCGGACTATCCATGTAATCTTTTTCTTGAAAATCCACTTACTTGAAATTGGATTTACATTAGGTGGAAGCTCTCCCAAAACCCAAACATGATTTTGATACATAGAATCCATCTAAAAAATCAAGGATTCATTCAGTTTATCACTATTCATGCCATCTATTACCTGTAGGTTAATGGTTCATTATACTCAAAGAGAATTTTGTCACCCGAATCAGTTATAGGAAAACCATAACTCTCTTGTTCTATAACCTCTCAATTAGACCTACACAATACTTGTGGCTCAATAACATCTTCACCTCCCTTTGTCTCTTGTGGAGATTGTTCATGTACCAAAAATTATATATCTGGAGCATCAAATTCATGGAATTCGACCATTATCCCACCATTTATTTTGGAAATGTATTCCCTTTAATGAAATATGACATGTCTTTCCACAATCAGTTTCCAATCTAAAGGGATATATTGGTAATATCCATTTGTTTCCATAGTATAACCTATAATTATGTACTATGTGCTTCAGGATTCTAGTTCTTCATTTATTATTATCTTGAAAATCTCTTCTCATCCCCATAAACATATGGGAGAGAGTGCAGGTTTGATTCCATACCATAACTCTTATAGAATCTGATTTACTACCTTATTTGGTACTCATTTAATTGTATAAGATACAATATTTAGATCATATCCCCCATAGGATAATGGTAGAGTTTCTTGACTCATTATTGGTCTTACCATGTGAAGAAAGTTATTATTCTTCCTTTTACTTACACAATTATAATATTGCATATAAGGAGGAATGAGTAGGGAGACAATCCCATACTCCTTCAAGTTATCAAAAAAATAATGGTTTAAATATTCACTTCAATGTTCTAAGAATATTTTCTTTATCTTATTACCAAGTTGTTTTTTACTTAATTTTCATATTCCTTATACATAGAAATGGAATCAAAAATATTAATTATTAGTTATATATAACCATACCTACTATAAATATAAGTAACATTTATGATATAAGAAAATACACTCCTAAACTCTATTTGAAAATGACCACATACATTTGTATAAATGAATTATTATAGTTCTATAGCACTTTATCCTTTCCCATAAGAAGGTGATTTAGTCAGATTACCTTCAATAAAATCATGACATATGTCCAAAAGTTTTAAGTTAATAGAACAAGGAATCCCTTATTGATTTAATTTTCCTAAATTATTTTCATTTACATAACCTATCTTGATGTTCTATAAGTGGTTATCGTATGATTCATTCTTACTTGTTGTGTAATTGATTTCCAAAATAATGTTTTCAAGTTCAAGTGTATACAATCAATTATTAATATTTATCATAACCTAACATATTTTATCTTTATAAAAGAGACAAAACTTATTTTGAAACTTGAAATGAAAATAAATAGTTTATAATATATACAATGAGTATATTTTTCTTGAAATAGAAGTTTTATAAGAACAATTAGTTAATACAACGACCAAAACACTGGGAAAAGTGAGTTTTAAATCTACCACTACTGTGGTTACTAGTCTCAAACCATTTTTTGTCTAATGACCCACCTGTCCCTTTATAATATTCTGTTATCTACTTAGATCCGATATATGAATAAAAATGTGTGATCCACACATTGTATACAATACCCAAATTTTAGATAAAGATATATGGAATTCAATGGAAAATTAACCTTAGGTAGAAGAATCACCTGGATTCTTCTTACTAAATTTTAAATTCTACTTCCAATGGTAATTTTCACCATAACAAGTAGATAGTTTCTTGATCATTACTCTCCCTATATATATTTGGCTTCTTGGAGGGGCGTTGTATCAGAATCTTCAGCTCATACTTAGATTTTGAGCCTTACCCATGCCCTTCATAATTTTGTTCAATATAAGTAATTAATATATAGTGTCATTCATATCTTTGTTAGCATTTATAAATAAATACAATAGATTTGGGAGAAATTTTTTCATATTTTTAATGTTATAAAAAAATCAATGTTAAGAAATTGTGAAGTAATGAGGCATGAATTATATCTGTCAGTAGTTCTTGGTTCAACTTTAACCAAAGTGATTCTATTCTCTCAATATAACCAACATCATGAGTACAAGAGGTCTTATCTAAATCCTTTATTCTTGTATGCACCTAAAAATTTCATTGGATATCTCATATATTTCCTATTGGAATCTCTATAGATAAAGCTCTTGGATATGAGATAATAATTTATAGGAATATTTATCTTCTTTTAGTTTTGGTTGATCACCAAACATAGATTAAAAAATGATGCACTTTATATCCAGTTCACTGTTTAAATAATTATTGTACATATTTTCATCCTTTCTTTCCCATATAGGGGTCTCTGTAGGAATTTTAGAGTCCAACACATAAAGATTACTCTTCTATTTTATTACTATGATCAAGTGCCTCTACCACTCCTAAAAGTTATTACCAATTAGGATATTTAATTTATTGATTATTAATTATAGTGATATTGAAATAATAATGGTGTTTTTATATTTTTCTACAAAATTTTTTAGAATATGGGTCATTTATATTGATTACCTATTGACATTATCGATTAATTAATCCATATATGTCTCTAACTATTTAATTGAACTCAAGTATCACTCAACTAATAGATTCAAAATACCAAGTCACATGAGTTTTCAAGTGGAATGAATCCTTGAAACCTGTACTCATAGTTTGTGTTATGTATTCACCACTACTTTGAGATTTTCAGGGTTGTATTTTTATTGGACAAATATATTTACTCGAAGCTCCATAAACTATTGAGTGAAGACCCAGATTATAGAAATTATAAACTTGATTTACTCAACACTTTAACTCTAAAGATACAAAAAATCTAGTTATGGATAATTATTTACTTACAACTTTAGTTATGTCATTCCACCACTTTCATAATAATTCACCAATAATAAGAGGTACATTTATCTAAGTATGAAAATTAACACAAACATATGGTTTTTTGGAAGTACAGTTACTAAAGGCATAAAACATAATATTTATTTTAGGGATTTAATTCATCTTAATTAATTAAATCTATTTTAGGTTATCATGTTCTGACTATGTGATCATGATCACATATAACCTTGTATAAATAATAAACAATAATCACACAATAATTAATTTTAATATGTGTTTATTTCTTATTATAATACTCTGTGATCCCATAAAATCACATTTTTAAATTAATAAACCATGTAAATGCTAAAAGTAAATAAATAAATAATGACATTATCATGAGATATTAACCAGTGCACGATCAATATAGTGAATAATGTATTTAATGATACCATAGGAGAAAAACCTGATTAATTTATTGAATTTTATTATAATTTCCATAAAACTCTCATGCATATCACAAGTTTTGTTTCATTATAACTCTTGACTCAAACCCATAATATAGTACACACTGAAAATGATCTCTAGTGAAGAGACCAATACACATGATCACTCAATGGAACAAAAACTGACACTTGTAACATATGGTGTTCTCATTATCGGTCTTATACTCATGATTATATATACTAAATATCATTGAGTACAAACTTCACGAGAATAAGTATCAATGTTTATTATCCCCCCAATACTCTATATCCAAACTTCATTTGTGTCATGTCAGTATGATATATCTAGAACATATGAAAAAAGTATAATATTAAGGTCACAGTATAAAAAAATTGTCATTATAGCTTGGGAATGACTATATACTATTGATACAACATGTAATATAAGTACATTACCATTAAAATAGTGGGAGCAGAAGTATGAACACAAAACTAGTTAGAAAAAACCTGCATATATATCAATATTTATCCATGTAATGTAAATAAAAGTATATTTAGGTATTTGATCATAGAAACACACTCCCAATAAGTGAAACCATAGATTTTTATGGTTTTGTATCCAACCATGGAATGACATTGGGGTCCAATTCAAACCTTGGTGGTGGTGTTGAATGGTTAAGGGTTTCCTTCTAGAGTTGAGGAATCAGTATCAAGTGATGTGATAGTGCATCCGTGGTTGAAAGCCTAAATTTCTTTGAATCATTTTAAAATGGCGGATTTAGAAAATTTTATTATTTGAGGTTGGGTGTGGTGATAAGTAAACCACACTAATTAGTTTTTTGGAGCACTAGGAATAAGTTTTAGTAGGTGGTTTTGATGGTGGGAAGCATCATAGCTCGGAATAGGAACTTATGAGATAAGACTTATGGTGGAGAGTTTTATAAACTTGGGGATGAATTAATAGATGAATATTTGGTGACATGGTATATATATGAATGGGTAAATTACATCTTATTGATTCTTTGATAATGGATAGATAAAGATTTACTTCTAATTAATACTGTTCCTTGAGTTTTGAGTAATGAAGATGAGGTATGTTCGGTATTCTGAGGTAGAACACAATGTGTTAGATTTTAATTCATGATCATATTAGGTTAATATTTTTGTTTAAAATACCATATATACTTATTAGATATTGAAATTGTTATTGTGGGTTTATTAAAATGAACCATATCTTTCTGAGTTAGGAATTTATTTGGGAATTTAAATTATTTGTCTCTATGCAGGTTAATTCTAAGAAATAAGATTCAATTGAAGAATATGAGAGTTTGAGATACCACATATAATGTTTTATGATATGTATTGAGGCTCAATTTATGACTCAAGTGCTCAAGATTGGTATTTTATGCTATGTTATGGGCCATACTTGTGTAGGGGGAAGGCCCTCATAGGGATGGGACTTTTCCAAAATTTGGAAAATTCTAGTGCTATAGAAAAGGGTCTTGAAGACCCTTTTGGTATGGGTTACCTTTAATGGTTCAAACTTATGGGGCATATAACCCTTATAAGGATACCATTACAATGCATGTAACCATTATAAGTTCAAACTTATGGTACTGGTGTCCCAGACAGGGTCATCTTTAGGAAAGGTGAACCTTATTGGGGAACTCTTATGATATAAGTGACCCTTATCGGGTTATGCTTATGGTGTTGGTGATCCCTACATAATAACACTTATAGTATATGTTTCCCTTATGGGTTCACCCTTATAGAAGTTTACCCATACAAGGGATCCCATATAATGCATGTTATCTTAAAGGGATCATCCATATATGGATGAACCATATGGGGTCATCCTTATATGGTTGACTCTTATTGGTTTATCTTTATCTGAATTACCATTACATTAATATATATTCTAGGATTTTTAAAATATTAAATTAATGTTTAAAATGTTTATATTAGGAATTTTTTGTTTTTATGACATGTACAGAGACGGATTACAACTATGATGTTCCCACCTGTCTTTGATTCAAGGGGATAATCTCCCTTGATTATTAAAAAATTTGAGTGTTGTTTGATCTATAGGAACACTTGAGGTAAATATAACACCCCAAATTTATTTATTATTGATATTTTACCCTCCATACTACTGATTTATGGAAACCCAATATAAGTCTTGGGAAATAAACCCACTGAGGCATGGTGGAGTCATCTCGAAATGAATGAAATTTTCTTTTCTTAGGTAAAGGAGGTTCCAAGAGGATGATAACAATAGAATTTGTTAAAATTCATAGGGGTATATTTATTATGTGAAATTATTTATATTTTTTCAAATCATGGATTAATATTTTTGATAGTAATGTTAGTGATTTGGTGTGATAAAAGTCCATATGGGCATCGAGGGTAGTCAACACCCCATTACATAGAGTTTTTAGATACAAGTGATTTCTGGGGATTTCTTGAAACATATTCCTCTTTAAAATTTAATTTTGAACTAATTAAAGTTTGAAATTAATTATAATTTTATTATAATTAATTAGTTTGGTGTTATGGATTGAGATAATTTTTCAAGAGATTATGTAAGGATTAGATGAGTTTGGGCAGTGACGAACAAAATAATTTAATGTATAATAATTCTATATAATGTAAGTTATCCCTTTATTATTCCTTATAATTTATAATTTTATTATACCCATGTGATATGTGGTTGACCATCGAGTGATATTAATGTCATATTTATATATATTGTTTCCTTAAAAAAAGATGCCTTAAAATGGACAAAGTGCCAACAGGCTATGTTGGTCACTTGTACACTGGGTTGATTCGATTCCCTCAGATAGTCAAGGGAAAAATTATAATTATATTCATTAAAATAGATAACACCTTGGCATAGATTCATTTAAATCCCTTGATTATGGAGATGGTTTGGACTAGTTATGGGGAACATTAGGTGTCACCTTATATCAAGTGGGTAGAACATGTGAGACTTGATGTTCCTTATGAATTTTAAGCTATTTTATATGAGATTTGGGTAATGGAGAATTCCCCCATTTATATGTGTGTTTATGGGGTGTATTCCTTGGGTAGAATACACACACACACACACACAAACACAAACACAAACACATGCACACATATATAAATTTGGGTGAGAGGAACTAACTCAGAAACTTGAAAACAAAGATGGGAATTATGTCATCTATCTATAGTGGTACCAGTGGGTCTTATGCTATGAGTCTAATAGGGATTTATTGTGATTAAGGTAATACCAAGGAATGTTATTTCCTCTAAGTGGTAGGATCATCCCTAGATATAAGACTGATATCGAGAACCCGTGTAGGGTGTTCATGCCATGATGTGACCTAGGGGACCTTTGTAGGTGACTAGTTATATGATGACCCCAAATAAGGATAGTGTTAAGATATTGATATTTATGCCTTAAAGTATTGACTTAGAGAAAAAAACTCAATGTAATGACCCTGATATGGCTATGATGTTTGTAATGCATTTTACACTTGAGTAGATAACCTAGGATATGTGTGACGGGTTCTAGAAAGTTGTCGACTAGTGTTAGGATAATGCTTCATGAGACATAGACTTGTGGGTGTAGGAACCCAATGATTTTATTTCCATTACTATCTAATGGATGCTAGCCCAAAATATTTACTATTACTGTTGGGGGGATTATTCCCCCCACTTTTTAATATTAATATCAGGTTGATACTAGCCATTGTTTTTTACAACTATTTTGTGGATGCTATCCCCCACTGTTTATTGTTACTATAAAGTGTATACTACCCCCACAATTTATAGTTATTGTTGAGTTGATTATAGACCCTACTTTTTTTTGTCACTATTAGGGGAATGTGAGACCATGCTTTATTTTTTACTTTCTAGGGGATTATATACCTTTATTTTTATGATATATTAATGGGTAAATGTTTTCCCCGCTATTTAAATGATACTATAAGGTTGATGCTAGCCACCAACTATATTTTCAAGATATACTATGGATGTGTTGTATTCCCCTTATGTGATTAATTATATTTATGATAATGATGGTCAAGATATGTGTTCCCTTGATTATATGTTACGTGATAAAAGATATTACAACACAAATTGAAGTTAGTTTGGTCAATACTGTGTGTCACGTTAGGCCTCAAAGACCAATTATAATTATTTTATTATACCTATAAATTTATTTATTTTGTTAGAACATCATTAATTCATAAATTTACTTTTTTGACTATGTTTATGACCCCATTGCTGGTTCCCTACTGAGTTCTACTCACACCCTTTTTAATATTCCATGATACTTTGGTACCTGATCATACCACATTGATTATAGGTTTTGGTTGTAAAGAGTCCTTGTGTTACACAATTGAGTGGGATAACTCAGATGGGACTTGGAGAATAGGATGTGAGGAGGCTTAGGGATGCTAGTAGAGCCTCCTTTTTTTCATTATTTTATTTATATTATATTTTTGATCTAATAAGTGGGTTATTAATTATAGTATACTCGTATGATTGTGTTTCTATATGACTATATTATTTTCCAATTCATTTGAAAAAAATAGTATTTTTTCTTATTTTTTACTTTGATTATTGGTTTTGGATATAGTTTTGTTTTTTCCATAGTGTTTTACTATGATATGAGGGTATAATATGACAAATAAATAACCTAGACCCTATATTCTAGTGGAAGACTTTAGTATATGGGGAGGAGTCCCTGAGGTCATGTGGTACCTCTAAATGAGATACCAATTTTTGGTGTTCGTCCAGGGGGTGTTACAAAATAATTTTGTCCATTTCTATTTAATTCCATAATCAACATAGCTTAATGGGTTAATTACTTAATGAAATGTAGATAAATTAATATGAATTATAATAAATTATGATTCATTAAAATATTATTATTTCATTATCAGGGAATCACTACAACCACCATATGAGGATCCAAAGATATATTTTTGACTTATAAACCACATAACTTAGAAAATTCACTCCCCAGATCTATAAGTTACATTTTAATATTTTACCATAATGATTGTGAGTCCTCAAAGTCTCTAAGTTAATATATAAAGATATTTTTTATCCAAAAAAATATTAATAAGAAAAAAAAAATGACTGTAGAAGATCTTTAATGCACCAAAAAATAATTTGAAGAAACCACTAGGCCCCTCTTAAATGGTAATAATATCTTTGATCAATAAAAATATATATCAATTATTAACATCAACTTATTTATTCTGAATGTAATCGATAATAAATTAGAATATCATATTGACCTTTTTTAAGAAATGCATCAGGAACCCTAAAGTGATACAGTAATGCCAATGACTAATTTTTATTCAAGTTCTTAAAAATATATTTTCAATTCCCCAAGATCTGATAAATCTATATAATAATGGGGGATATAATTAAGCTCAATAGATGGTACCCATTCTGTAATAAAATCAACTTACCTCTCTTAGGGTAAACCTTTAAAATAATTAGGATAACATCGAAAAATCAATCCACCATAGGAGGGAAATCCATGACAACATGGTTGGTTGAAAACTCAATCCCACATCAGTTTTAACATGATGTGATAGATAGCATATAATCTTTGATTAGATAATACTCCTATAACCAATTGGATAATTGATGTATCAAAAAATAGATTATATGTTTCTCCTAGAAGGAAAAGTATTAAGGAATGGATATTGATATGTTTTATTATAGCTCGGGTGTAGACCATGTGTGTTGTTGTTGGAAGATCTCCAATTTAGTTTGAAAAATATAATTCTTGATCAATTGGTGCATGAATATCCATGGTGTTTCCTTATATTATAATTATTCCTAATAAAAATGGTCCTATGATATATCATGATGGTGATACATGATAGTTCGTGATGGTTGGATCATATGGATTATCACTGAGGTTAAGGCCTAGATGTCTGTTGTTTGGTTTTATTGGAGGATAATTGGGAAAAAATTCAACCCGACATCAGTTTTTGCAAGGAGTGGTGGATTAAGTATACAATTGGATTGTCTAATCCACCATTGAACAATATTTTTTAGGGTATAACCCTATATGGGATTATGTTCTGGTTTTGGAAGTGCTTAGTTAGAGGAAGGGATATTGACAAACACTATCATTAAATAAATCAAGAACTATCCATATAATTTGAGATATAATAATCCTAAACTATTAAAAGTCAATTTCATCTCAAAAATAATGATAGTCTCATTCTCTCATAAATATATAAGAAACTTCATAGGAAATAAATACTGTCACATGTATCTAGTAACATCCAATTGGTGCTTAGAACCATTTAACCCCTATAATATCTTCAAAACCTATAATATTTACTATAAAAATCTCAAAAATATTATTATATATTTTTATGAAATTCCACAAGATAGACATATCCTAATGGATTCCAATTCCTTCCCTAGAGGAGTATCCAAATTCTATACTCTAGGAAATAGTTAAACATCTAAGCACTAATCAAAAAACCAAGAAGAAATATCCAAATGGGTGAGAAAAATCAGTATTAAAAATTATACCAGCATAAGTAAAGGTGACATGTATCATTGTTTTTAATTTTTATTTCCCCCAAGTTACATTTGGTCGTTCCTAACCTAATGTAAATAGCTATTTTTTAAAAAATTTATGATTCAGACCCCTTTTCAATTGAACTCTACAAGATGTATCACTACTATGAGCCTTAACCTATGTAGATTTACCAATTTCATGATATATCCTTCATGATGATATCCTAATTCCACTATTATGAGGTCTAGTCTCATAATATTGTGATGCATAATGAAATATAATTTCTATTGACCACTTTTAGGGGACCCTATTGATGATATTCACTAATGATGTTCCATTTTATGGTATGAATAACACCATTTTAGCATATGAGGATATAAAAACAACATATATATATACCTTTAAGTGACATTTAAATTACTAAATTAGTGGTTTTACTTTATTAAATAGAGAATATAATGTTATACCTATGGTAATTATCCTCCAACTTACCCAATGATACTCATCACTATTTTTCATCTTAATTATTCTCAATCCACTATCACCTATAACTATATTCATTTTCTTTCAAAATCACTTTTTAGTAATAAATTGAATTTTAAAAACCTTAGTAAAAGTGCGTAAACAAAATAGCCTTACATAGGAACTGAGATTTGGTTAAAAACAATACTCAAATTGACGTGCCTTGGTGGAATCATATGAACCCAAAAGTAAAATAGTAAAAAATAAAATTTACTAATTTAAAACCATAGTTAATAATTGAAATATATTTTGACTTAAAAATTATAAATGCATAGATCCTATCCTTATTTAATGACTATAGATAGAAATAATCAATGAATAGAGTATTAAATTCATCTCATGACAACCCTTCCGCCATTATCACTTAAACAAGGATGTACCACCAATTCTTCATTAGTCATTCAAGCATAAATATAACAAGCTTCACCTTCTTGTTCATCTGTTCCTTGAACAATTCAAAATTTGTGCTCATATCTTACATATATACGTCCATACCTATCATTATATATCTATCATAAATGTTAGAGGATTTTGTGACAAAAAATACTAAATAACATCTTTCATTGATACAAAACCCTAAAAGGTCTCCAGTCCAAATTATGAATCAGCTTAAGAAAAATCTATGGAATATTTTCCTCAATATAATTTAGGTACTACAAAAACTAGAACATGTTCTATTCCCCCTTTGGGTGCTCCTTGTCCCATTACTTATGGTTTAAATCCTCTCTAAGAGTCCCATTCTAATGAATTATCCCATTATTCCTTATCATAATACCCAATGTCATCTGTTATAATCCCAAAGCATGTTAACAATTTCCCTAGGTTGAAAATTTGTGCTATTAATCAAATGGAAATAATTTCACTACACAAGTTATTAACTAAAATAGGGGTTTTTGATGATATACCTAATATCACATTCTGATATTTTGTTTAGTCAAACATACCCAATAAACTATTTTCGAAATTAAAAATAACCAAATATGGTATAATAATGAAATAACTAATCAATATCCATGAAAAATAATAACACCCTGATGAAAATAGACCATAGTTAGCATGAGTACTAGTGAACCATCTATTACATATACAAAACCATTATTTATAATAAATG
This sequence comes from Viscum album, assembly GCA_963277665.1. Lineage (NCBI taxonomy): Eukaryota > Viridiplantae > Streptophyta > Magnoliopsida > Santalales > Viscaceae > Viscum > Viscum album. The sequence continues at coordinate 816,237,702 of OY728127.1, forward strand.
ACAGATGAATTAGATTGGAATCTAATAAGGATATGTATATATTGATATTCAAAAAAATAAAATAAACCTTAATACAATATTCCCATCTCCATGTGAAAATAAAACATCCTCAACATGTCACCTCCTCTAACCCTAAATTAAATCTATCCAGTTATTTCTTCAGCAAGGAAGGGATTTCCTTTTACCTATATTATATAAGACTGAAAAATACATCCAAACATCACCAAAAAATATTTCTTTTGAGTTGAGGGTTTAATGGTTGTTATTTAATAACTAATGTTTATACCATTTCTGAATTTTCTTTAACTTTGGTTATATATATACCTAATGTAAAAGACCGATGGGTAAAAAAGGTTTAACCTTATTTTTTAAATAACAGATGTTAAAACTCAACGGTAAATTTTATTAACATAAGTTAAGTAAATAAAAAATACCATAACCTCAAAATTATAATGGTTTTAATTTTAGTTTTTTATATAACTAGAATTAAAATTTTTATTTCTATAGTGTTCTAATGATATTTCATTTTTTTACAAGATGATTTAATTTTTAAAAATAAAACCTAATATTTATTACTCTTCAGGTAAAAATTTTCAATTAAAATATATAATTTCTCTTTCTCTAGCTTCCTATATTTCTAATATACACCTCTTCGATATGATTTTTTGTTCCATAATTTTTTAATTGAAAAATTTCATCATTGTATTTATAATTATGATCTGATAATTTAGTTTCTTATTATTTATTTTCTTCATTGATGATATTTTTGGTGATTTTTAGTATGAAGAATAATTATTTTGATCGAGTAAGAAACACAAAACATCCACAGGTGATTTAGTATCTTGATTATAAAATTACTTTCTAATAATAGTTTTTGGATGTCATATTAGTTATTTTCCCGATAAAAGAATAAAATCAATAAACAATATATATATTTAAATGAAACCTCCATAATATAAAAAAATCATGTCAAAGGTTTACGTTTATTTATCATATTATAATTTTATTTCAGTAATTATTACTTTATATTTATTGTATTTTCTTCTAATAGGGTAGTATAAATTTTAATATTTATAAAAGTTAAACCCTTTGTCATCATTTATAAAATAAATGACTTCTAAAGGGTCTGATTTTGATATTTTGAAGTTAGTTATAAAAATAACTGATGTCAAAAGCCTAAATAATAATTAATTTATTGTTTATTTATTCAACATAGTTAAGAATAAAACTATCAATATTAGATTAATTTACACTAGATAGAAAATTGATGTTAAAACATAAAAAATACTGATGTTAAAATGTATTTTTTCTCCTAGTTAATGTGTGTATGTAGTATGGGTGTTAATAATAATAATATTTTCCATCACATTCTCTATATAAAACCATTCTAATATAATCCATGTCATTTTAGTTGGAATCTAAAATATAAAAATACCATTTTTATCATTTAAGAAAATAATTAATGTGGTAATAATATTGAAACTACTCATTTAAAAATAAAATAGATAAAAAAGCAATGAAAATTATACAAGTAAATTAAAATATACAAGTAAATTAAAATATACAAGTATAGGGATGAAATTAAAATAAAGAGAATCATATAATATTGATTATGTTAGAGCATCATGGGAGGGTACTTATAGGTTTAATGCATGGAAATCTAAGATCCTCATATTGGTCAAATCCCTAACCATAGTGACATCCAATTATGTACTGGCCACTAGCCAAAATGGAATCCTACATGTGTGGGAGTAATTTCTTGCTAGAGTGAGATCTGTTACTAATGATAAGCCATTAATGGAACTAGTTATAATGGAATAGTTACTAATAAAAAATAATTATAGTTTCATCATAACTACAGGTCATAAAAAAATAAAAGTCGCATCATAACCAAGTTTATGTACTTATCATTGAAACCCCCATAAGTATCCAAGGTATTCCCATGGAGTTTTACGATAACCAATGTTTTTTAAATCATGGTACATGAGGCCACCCCTTAATCAATATCCATACCCCATTAAAAATCATGGTCATATATATATATATATTTTATAATAAAAATGAAAAATAATGTCAATGGGTGGATCATGTAATTGGAAATTTATATAAACTAAACACCAATTGTCCAATGAAAATCATTTATAATTTTTTAAAATATAATTAAAAAATATTCCATTATAATTTTTTGTATAATTTCATTATAAAACTCAATTATTTATTTTTACGAATAAATGGAATAAAATATTTATTTTAAATAACAATTCATATCATTTATGAAATATTTAAAACCCGTTAATAAAAAATAAAATAAAATCATCAAAAAATATTAGAATGTCATTGATGATCTAAAATATACCATTAAATTATTCTAAATATCTTTTAATATATGTAATATGACACTTTGTTTCATAAATAAGGGAATAAAAAAGAGCTTCGTATCAGTAAGAGATTATTTAGTTTTCAATTAGTATTTTTATATCAAATTAGAAGAGGATATATCCATAAAAGAACACTTAAATCCATAACCTTGAAAATTCACACATTTAAATTTGGCCAACATGAACACTAGGCCACTATAGATATGGAAACGAAAGAAAAGAAAAGAAAGGTGAAGAGAAATATGAAGGAAGGTGATTAGGATCACTAACTTAAAGGATTCAAACCTCTTCGATAAAGAACTAACAAGGAGAAAACATGTGGAATTGGGAGACCAATTGGGTTGAAATAAGGGAGAGCTATGGGACCATTTTCCATGAAAGGAAAAAAATTATATCTCACTCTATTAAATTGAAAAATATTAAAATAAAAAAATTTATGTTTTTAATGGTTTTCATGATTTGGGTTTATGATTGGGGTAACCCGACTCCATCCGTAAATTAGCTACTAGAATCCAATATTTTACTTACACAGTTTGTATACACTATTGGGGTAAATAAACATCCAAACTATGAATCCTTGGATTTTAATCTGAATGTCTAAATATCGATATTTAACATTAATATATATGACAAAACTAATGAATAAGAATTGATATCCTTAAAAGTGACATTGTGGGTGTTATAATCCCATCATATCACTTTATACCCATTATTGTCTTTATGATAACTATTAATATAAATATTGGTGATGTAACTACAGCCTCATTCGTGGTTTCCACTCCCATGATATGTGAGAATCTCTTTCTGTCTTCCATAAGACCTAAACTAGAGGAAATTGTTTCATTCATAATACTTTATTTTGAGAGTTGATTTTCCAGAATGGTTTTCAATCAATGAGAAATCAATGACCAATTCTAGGTCATATGAATTCAAAATCGGACAAGGATTAATATAATAATGTTTATGTTAGGAGTCATAAAAGAAATTATGAATTTATACTATCATAGTTCATAATATTAATTGTTATGTGTCCTTTTTAATCATTTCAACCATTTCAAAGGGTCCCACAGAACATGGAAGTAGCTGAACTTATTTTCATAGCTGCTAATCTCATAATCAAGGATAAACTTTTCAGAAATCACTATATCCAATAAATAATTTTATGAGACTAATATGAAAATCAACACATTAAATTTAATGATCTATGTTATCATGACACATTTTTGATCAACTTATTTTTCATATCATCTATTGAATTATACTCTATCCCATAAGTGATATTTCATCAATCTTAGTCCATAAAAGTAGATACTAATAAGTATAACTATATGAAAATTCAAAATGATCTAAATTTGATAAATAATTGTTGCAATATAAAACTAAGACAATTAGATACGAGGATACAATTATATCTTATAATCTAGCACATATTTAGGAACCATATTTTTTAAAATATGGATTTCCATATATGTTTTTCCCTCAGTTTGTGGATGGAATATTTTGATTGGTTTCCATTATAATCTAATTCTCTATTTAAGAAATTTATTGAATCAATAGGTGAATCAAGGATCTATATAAAAAATTATAAAATATGGGACACCGTATAATTTCACAATTTCATAAATGTACATCTTTCTTATTTTCAAAACAAATATGAAAGATTTTACTTGAATAAAATTGGTTGATTTAGTTATTCAACTGAAAATTACCTTAATTTCAATCTTCCCATGGGGATCATGAATTAATATAATAAAAAAAATCCCATATATCTTTTCAAATTTCAAATTAAGAATTGTAAAAGGATAAATCATTCAATAGGATTTTCTGTACACTACCTTCACTTTATAATTAGTGAAGAAAAAATATATAAATCATGAACTATTCTTTCTTATCCCCAGTCACCGATAATTTCGTTTCACATCATAGTAAATTTTTTTCGTTGATAGATTCACCTCCAATTAGAAGTGATGATAATCCTTCATCGATACCTTTCTCATAGTAAGAGGGTCCTTATAATGATTTATGAAACATATGATACTATCTTGGGATAGAGATGAAATAATGGTTAACTCCCCACCATTTAAGATTATGCTAATACATGATAATTTTTTTATTTGTTAGTTTCTCCCAATTATTAAACTTAAAAAGGGATATTATAACTCTAAAAATTAAAAAAATCACAACTTCTTCTATTAATTAATGGATAATAGATATAAAAATTCTTATTAGATTCCATATGTCATTGGACGCTTATTCTATAAATTGATAATTTCATGGTAAGCGCATTGATAACCTGATGAAGATACCTTGATGATTAGGGTTTGTTTATGGGTTTTAGATATTGTAGAATCCACTAATGATGTGAATGGATGAAGTGGATTTGTGAGTTGACATAAATTAAGACATGGTCAATATAGAATTTATCATACACTAATATTTAAATTTTATCACAAATTATTTGAACCAATGGTTTTTTTGATGATATTTTATCTCATTATATATATTTTTTTTTCTATTAAGGGCGTTTTGAAATAAATGAAAGGGAATTCAGGGACTATGGAAATGGTAGGTATACTTCTGAATAATTTTTAGTAAGCCAAAGTGTAAGGAAGTAACCATGATGTGAGTTGAGGTTCTAAAATTAGGTAAAGTAGTTAAAAATTACACCTGCCTATAGAACCACTAAATACATTGCAATGGTGTTTTGTGCCTCAAAAACAATAGGCGCAACCTTATAGAACTGTTAGAGAAAGGAGCCACCGTGAGGTATAACTAATATCAAATACATTACTAATAAAGGTTGTAAATAAGGAATTATAATCATGGGTTGGTGTTGGCCAATAAGATGAACTATGGTGCAAGGAAAAACCAAGGATAAGAGAACCATATGAGGAGACATGGTTACCCAAAAACAAGGGTAGGGCCTAATGAATTTATTCTGAGAAATTCTAACACATCTAGACTAATAAAGGAATTTTCACTGAGTCACAAGTTAGTTGTGGTGTTCAACCTTAATAAAAAAACTATAAGTTAGGTTTTCGCATCATAGAATTAAAAGGATTGAACATGAATAAGAAATACATTGATTATGTCATAGAGGAAGAGGATGTTTTGTAGAGATAGCCAAATGAATTTTTATCATGTTATATATTTTGAAACACACACACACCACATCACATTCCTTACAATATAGGGGTTTTAATTTGGCAATGTGATAGATTGAGTTTTTCAAAATTTATAAGTTTACAAACCATGGAGGAAATACCACACTATATAAATTGTGTAGAAAAATAATTCCACAATATAGAAATAGATTTAACTATAAATAGACCATTTTTGGAAGTGAAATAGTCGAAATATTTATCATGTATATTGGAAATTTTTCTATGAGGGTGTACTCCATGATTTAACCCTCAATGCAATTTAAAAAATAGTTAATTAGAAACTATCTCATCATGGTGAACATGTGTATGTTGTTATCTAATATATTTATGATAGAAAATTATAATAGAATTGATTATTTTATTATTTCCCATAGGTTTTATGGTTAGTTTAAAATTAAATACTTGGAAATTTTAAAATAATTAAGGAAATTAGATGATAGATTAATCAAAGGAAGGATTTAAAGTATTTTAAAAACAAGTTATAAGAAGATTCAATTTCAAATTTGAAATTCAAACTTTGTATGTACATATATAATGTTATTACAAATAAAAATAGTTATCACACATAAAATAGAGAATAGAAATAGTGAATATTGAATATTATTGAGATCTAAATATCATTGAATATCTAGATTATATAAGATAAGTGTGTTATTTCTGAATTTCACTATAGAACGGGATTAAAATAAGATTCCATTATGCTCATCTATGATAAATCTATAATTAAGTATGGGATCATCATGGAAGAACATATTTTCTATTTTGTGTCATTATATTTGATAAAAATAATGCATTATCATCCTCAAAGTCTATTTTATCATTGTATCCCTCATGGAAGCAGTGCGTAAAAAAGAGGTAGAGGATGTGGGCCTTGGTAGAGTAGTGAGATCTTCCAAAAATTATAATTATATATCAATGATGTTACTATTAATCTATATATCAACACATCATTGATATATTATTATTGGATTATCCTTTTATAGGAGAACCTAAAATCATGGCGTTCATTCTATTTTTATTTGTGCATTTTATTGAGATTTAAATATAAATTCTGTTTTATTTGACAATGTGAAGACATTATCCAATTTTATCTAAATAAAACAAGAAATGTCTTTACCCTAATTAACTCCACCATTAGAATTCATAGTGGGATCATGGTTTAATAAATGGTATGAGAGAAAATGGTTGTGTCTAGAATCTATTTAGTGAATGTTTCAGTCAGAGAGAAAATTTATAATTCAATGAGAGTGGCCATATTCAATGGATGAGATTATAAAATATGTAATAATAGGATGAGATAATATCTATGGAATCATGGGATTGATGTATATTCTACTATCATACATGGGATACAAATAAGTAATCTGATTGGAAGGCGAGTGATGTAAATTGGAAAAATGTTTCTAAATGATGATGCTAAGTCTCATTATGAATTATCATGGGAAATTTATAATCATATATATATGAAGGTGATGGACTTATAAATGGAAAATTGTAGTTGGTATGAATAATAAAATATATTTTACTAGTGCAACCAAATTCAAGGAAGAAAAGATAATAGTCTTATAGAAAAAGTTTGATAATTAGAAGAAAAGTTACAGTGAAAAAATAGACGGTTTCTATAACCATATTTTTGAATTTCGTAGTGATATTCTAGGGTTTGGTAAAAAATTAAATGATTTTGAAATATTGAATAATATTTTTTGAATATTAATAACTATATACAATTAAAAGTATCAACTTTTAAGAAAATTAATCTTAGTGTGTTATGCATTACTAACATTCATAGAATACTTATTTCTTTTGAAATAAGAGTGAAGTTGGCAATCTTTCTAGAACACCTATTTAAAGAAATAACATTTAACGTCGTTGAGAAGAAGGAATTTTTGGAGGCTGAAAATAAAGATGATGTAAGTGAGACACAAGTATTAGAAAGGTATTGCATATTGAGACACATGTATTATAAATTTATCAAATTTCTTTAGTGATTCATCATGATACCCCAGACATGAATTATGGAGTTGATCGTTGGATGATGTTGGGATTTTTTGAGTTGATGTCTTGAGTGTCTTGGGGTTTTTTTTGGTTTTTTGTTTGTTCTTTGTAATATGATAATGTTGTTGTTTAGGTTAATATCAGTGTTGTATGATATTATAATCATGCACGATATAGTGGTTTTTTGGTTATGGTTTTCTTGGTTTAGTTTTTTAATTTTAAAGTGAAAAAAATCCCCAAACTATTTATGAATCTCTCGACATTTATTTCCATACTTTGGTGTATTTGGGATCCCACCTATGGTTGGTAACACTCCCCCATCACATCTGAATCCAATGAGGAGTGGTGGGATGTTACAGTAGGAATATATGAAACGGAATAAATAAAAATGTTAATTTGATTTTATAATAGGATTACATTTTAGGATTAACTATTAAAGAAAATTTTATCAAGGATGTCTACAAATCAGGGTTAATATGGGTTTGATTTTCACATCATGGTGGGCGGATGAGATAATGGATGGATTAATTTTGAGAACGCAAGTTAGATTATATTGGTAACTATGATATCAATAGTTGATTGGATGGAAATGTGAATCATGATATTTTTTTTGAATTTTATAACATTTTTGGGGTTATAGTATATATTGAATATTTCATAAATTTATGAACTAAGGGTTATAGATAATAGTGAATTTCATATAGTAATATATAATTTCACATTGGTTTAAGGACATAAAGATTGAAAATGTTTTTGGATTGGTATGTTATGGAAAATATATGATTAGGGAATATAAATAATGGGGTATATGGTTAATGTATTTTTAGAGAACTAATTTTTGAAGAAAATAAATAACAATTGAAGAAACTGAAGAATGAAGAAAATGAAGACCGACACAAGAAAATGAATGAATGAAAAAAAACAAATTACAACATCATAAAGAAAGTAATGATAGATAAAGAATCTTAGAGGAAAGAGTAGAGATAAGAAAATATAATAAAAAACAATAATAGTGAAAGAAAGCGAGAAAATGATGGATTGCTAATGCGATCTCCCAAAACCATTCCTTTAGTATGATTTCCAACACGTCTTAACAATCAAAGAAAATTAATAACAATATAAGAAACCTTTAGATCTAGGATCACAATTCCTTTCCCTAAATAAATACAATCAATATCCCATAAAAACAAATCAAGTACCATATATGTATATATCCATAACTAATTTGATCTAATGTTTGGGGGTGAGTGAATATGAGAAGATCTATGAAAAAAGTGTGAAAATGGAAGGTTATTGATGATTCTAAAGATACAACACACTTTGATTCACTAAAATATACTTATAGATATAATGTAATCACTAAGGTAATCTATATAATGATAATAGTTTAATATTTTAGGAGAATAAGAGATTATTGAGAGTCTTAGGTCCTTTATCCATGTTAAACACTAATGTTTGAAGTATTTAATGCAAGTCGCATCATTAGGCCACACTGTTTATCAAATAGTATGAATACCATGTGCATGATACTAGAAATCATCTAGGGATACACATGGTTTTTTGTAGAATTTTTTAAATGATGCACCAACTTTGTGATGCTATGGTCACCAAATCATCTTCTCACATGGTTGGTTCACACAGTTTGGGAAAAAAATGCACAAAATGTGCTTATCCCACTAAATTCACACACATGGTTTCTCATATCATGGCCATAGTTTGGAAAAAATAATTGCAATAAAGATGGGCCAATCAGTCCCCTTTATGGCACATAAACATTCAATAGTTATTGATCTTATCATCATTACTATGATTGATTTTGATATAATAATTAGTATGGATATTATTTCAAATTAGGATGTGAATATATATTGAAAGAATAAAGAAGTTACAATTTTTGAGAATGATATAGAGTCCCTTATCTTTAGAGTAGAAACATAGACATCTGATTCTTATCAATATCCACCCCCAATAGCTCAACTTAATTCAATTCTTGGGGAGGAAGTGTAAACAATATCTATGGGTGAGGAAATAAATGTAAAAATTAAGGATGTAACAATTGTTTAAGAATAAATTGATGTATTTCCAATGGATTTACCACAACATCCTCTAGAGTGGAAGATTGACTTTTCTATTTATTTAATTTCTAGTGAAAGGCCTATATAAAAGACTCCTTATAGAATGGACATAGGGGAATTAGTGTGACCTAAAGAAACAACAAGGGGATTTGACTATTAAGGGTCTTATTAAACCTAGTGCTTATCCATAGGGAGCTACAATTATTTTTTTAAGATGAAATATGGATCTATAAGGTTGCACATTGACTAAAGTAAGATCAATGCTATTACGATAAAGAACAGATATCATCTTCCTTGGATTGATGATTTAATTTGTCAACTTCACGGAGCCCAACATTGTTCTAATATTGACCTTCAATCTGGGTATTAACAGTTGCATATGAGGAAGGAATATATTCTCAATACAACATTTTGAACCAGTTATGGGAATTTTGAGTTTATAGTAATGCCTTTTGGATAGAAAATTCACACTCTATTTTCAAGGATCTAATGAATAGTGTTTTCATGGAATATCTTCAAGAATTTTTAGTGGTATTTATTAATTACACCAAGTTATAATACAAAGGATATAAATATCATGAAAATAAATTTCACATTAGTTTGAAAACTCTTTGAAGAAACATGTTTTCTGGGAAGCATGGAATGTGTAAATTCTGGCTTCAAACTATTTTTTTCTCAGACATATTGTCTCTACGGATGGAATCTTAGTTGATCCAGTGAAGAAGAAGGAAATTAAAAAATGTCCTACACTAATGAACATAACTAAGGTACATAGTTTTATTTTTATATCATGTTATTATCATAATTTAATTTAAAAAATTTCTCAATTATCTAAACCGTTAACTAAGATTACCCATATAGGGGTTAAGTTAACATGGACAAAATAATGTGAAGAATGTTTCAATGAATTGAAGAAAAGGTCAGTGAATGTTACAATATTGGCTCAACCATTGAGAAATGGTGGATTTTTGATTTATGAAGATGAATAAAATAAGGACTTGGCTATGTCCTTATGCAGAATGGTAGGGTTATTGCCTATGCATCAAGGTAGTTAAAAAATAAGTAACAAAACTATCCAACTCATGATCTTAATTTTGTCGTTGTAATATTTTTTTATGAAGATATGTATACATTATCTCTATGGTGAAATATGTGAGATATATATTGATTATATGCTAAAAGAGGCTAATATTTACTATTAATATCTTATTATTCACGTGTTTCAAAGTCTATAAACATCAATTTTAATGCATTTAATAAATTTAACTTCATTTATCATCACAAGTTCAATTCATTTTTAAAGTGGAAATTTGGTGCCAATTAATCATCTATTTGTGGAATAAATTTAATTAATTTTTTTAATTTAATATTTTGTGATATGATTGATCACTTTGTTTGGAACATTTTATATTTTAGGATCGATGGATGAATCCCAAGGTAAGATGTATATTTTTGGATATGAATGAAGAAGTTTTCAAGTCAAATCATAATGGGACTAGGGCTCATTAAAAAAATATGAGGCCCACAATCCAATCCCAATAGAGATAAAAATTTAACTGTATAATAATAAATATATGGGAATCATTTAATTCAACTCTTGATAGACATAATTATGATATTATCATGGAGATATATGGAGCATAATTTTACATTTAAATAGTTGGCCATATCTGAATTCCAATAAAGTAATCCCACCATTTCGATCATCACTACAAAACAGATAACTTAATTGGACTGAAATTTGATAAGATGTTAGAGGAAATATGGAAGAAGATATTTTACTTATATTAACCTTTAGGATTTTACCATATTCAGTTACTAATTCATATGACAACAAGGGGGATGAATCTTAATGATTTTCCGAGTCAACTCTGAAACGTTCAATTCCCTTGATTTTGTCACCCTATTTTTCACACTCTAAATTAATAAGAGTGTAATATTTTGTTAGGGGGTGTCTATAAGGCTCCTAATATTCCTATATAAGGATATTTTTGTTAAGGGAATTATCATCAAAGTTTTTATTTGAATGAAATTTTTTCATTCAACTGTATTTTCTTACCTTCATTTTGTAATCGATTCTTCAATTTCTGAAACGTATGTTTTTCACATCACATTAGTTTTTTAATAAAATTTCTTTTTATTATTATTAATTTCATTTAATCTCCATTAAAACATTCACACCATTGAATCATGGTGTGAACTAATTCACACCAGCACTTGTGAATTCCTCACACAACGGTGGAGTGTTTATTTTTTTTAATGTTTTTATTCTTCAATTCCACGCTCATTAGTCTGATTCCCGCTTCCATTTATAAAATATCATCCATGGACGGATAAACCTATCACAGGTTGATCTGAGGGAGTAACAAGGTTATGGATTTGATGTTTTTTAATGTAATTCAATTGTTAAATATGTTTGTTATTTTTATTTTTATATTTGATGAGTTATGTTATTCATAGTCTTTTCCAACTTTAATTATCACACATGTTGAGATATAGTATGATATTTTTACTTTGAGTGCTCATTAAATTGTTCCTCAAAGTGAATTAGTTATTATCCTTGGAATTGTGTTGGGATTAAATCAGTGAATGGTTTTTTATAATTATCTCATTGTTTGGATATGTCTTGAATTAATGACATCAAATTTTCAAGTAAAATAAATTCATCCAATCCATACCAAACTACAACCTAGGATCGAATCATATTAATTATTTATTTTAGATCATGTAATTGTTTTTTATTTTTTATATAAATTAAATCTTTAGTTCTTAAATTGAAATAAACACTTACGTTGGCCACTTCATAGCCAATCCTCCATAAAATAACAAGTATCTCAAGGTTTCTTCTTTTGTCCCTCTGGATTTTATAACCTATGTTATACTAAAAGAGACCTGTTTTACCATAACACTTCAGTAAAATTGTGGGAAACCATATAACAAACAAAAGATCTTGAAATATATATTCTCATAAAAATAACTCAACAAGAGGAAAAGGAGATGGCTCAAAGTACTCAGGGACTATGTGTATTCAATACACTATCAGCCATGAAAGATAAATAAGGTTGCTGATGCATTAGGGAGGAATGATAATAGATTAATAAACAAAATGGGAATTGAAAGGGATATTGTATAAATAGATCTAGAAAATATGGATTTGAAAATTGTTATGGAAGGTGGAGTATAATTAATTTTTCAAATGGTTTCCCTAGAATCTTTATTAGAAAGGGTTAAACATTCTCAGTTTAATGATGAGAATCTTTAAAAGAAAATTAATGGCGTGAATGATGGGAAGTTGGATGACTTTATGCTTAATGATCAAATTATGAAATTTGGGATGAGGATTTGTGTTCCCTATATACCTAAGATAAAAATAAAGTAATTGAATGATTCTCCTATCTCAAATTTCTCTATACGTCCAGGTAGCACAAATATATTTAGAGATTTTATGGAAAATTTCTGGTGGGATAACATAAAGAGGGAAATTTTTGATTATGTATCAAGATGTTTGTTCTGTCAATAGGTGAAGTCTGAAAGATATCAACCTAGAGGATTCTTGAAACCTCTTCATATTCCTACATAGAAATGTGATGATATTACTATGTATTTTTTCATTGGATTAAAAAAATCCCATGAAGGAATGATGCAATATGGATGATTTTTGATCAAGTTATGAAATATGCACATTTCCTTGCTGTTAGAGAAATTTTTTCACTAGAGTGCCTTACACAAATCTATATAAATGAAATTGTATGATTTAATGGAGAAAATATCTCAATTGTGTCTAATTGTGATCCACGATTTACATCTAAATTATGGAAAAGTCTCCATAATTCTTTGGATACTTGTCTTTATTTGAGTACTTTTTATCACCCTCAAATTGATGGGTTGTAAAAATGGAAGGTCCAAACATTAGAAGACCATTTGAGATCATTATCACTTGATTTTCAAGGTATGTGGGATTATTATTTACCTTTGGTATATTTTTTCTACAATATTAGTTTTTGTTATAGGATTCAAATGGAACCATATGGAATATTGGATGGAAAGAGATTTCATACACCAACATGTTGGGATGACGTTGGTGAAGGAACACTTATAGGCCCAGATCTTGTGGAGGAAGAAACTACAATGTTAATGACTATTCAAACCCTTATAAAATCAACTCAAAGTATTCAAAATTGATATTCCAATAATGGATTGATGGATTTGGAATTTCATGTAGGAGATCATGTTTTCTTGATAGTATCTCCATGGAAGGGAGTTATATGATTTGGAATGAAGGAGAAACTAATCCCCAGGTATATTGTAATTTTAAAACTCTAGAGATGTGGCTTATTGTTTTTTGATGCCACCTATCATTTCTAAAGTACACAATGGGATCCCCATCACATTGTTGTAAAAGTATATGCTTAAACCACTACATATACCATTGAAATAGTAAGTTCCACTTTGGAATAGAAATATGACCTTTATGAATTGAAAATTGACCTAAAGATTAGTAACCTAACCCATGAAAGTATTAATAAAATATAGTCATTTCATAAGTGAAATTATGATATACATATATCATATTAAAATTAAGTGAATATTTTTAAAACTAATATTTAAATGTTGGTATTTTTATAAGTCACAAATATTTAATTATAACTTTATAATTAATAAAATTATTTAAATGAAAATTTATTTTCATAAAACAGATTTATAATTCAATATTTTTTTGCCTTATGATTTTAGGATAATTTAATGGGACCTTAGTTAATTTTTAAAAGTGTTATAAAATCTCCTTTAAATTTAAAATATGTATTTTTCCAGTAAAAAATGATTTTATTGAAAAAATAATTTTCACATATTCAGAAAATTATTTTCAAAAAATGGAGTCGATTTTTGATTTCTTCATGTCGAAAAATGGTTATGGTGAATTTTTGGGATGTTTCCTAAAATACTTGAATTTTTTTGGTGAATAGTAAAATACAGTAATTTACGGTATAAATACATTTGAAGATAAATAATATATTCATTGAGCCATCTATGATGTAAGAACCATAAAATAGAAATTTAATTAAATATTTTATTATATTTTATAACATTTCTCAAGCTCTTTATAGTCTTGATCCAAATTAATAATCAAATGAATACAATATTCAAAAAATCACCCCTCTCCTCCACTATTAAAACCACCCTCCGCCCCACTTCTCTTCACTCCTATATGGATTTAATCATGTAAATTTTCTTCAAAAATACTCTTCCCTATCTCTTACCACATCCAAAATTTGTTGTTATTTTCAAATGACCAAAACCCATTTTCTTGAGGATGTACTCAAGGAGGATAATTCAAGTGGTAAACCCTCTTTCTTTTTCTTTTAATTTCATTTCAATTTATTTTCTTTTCTTAACATCTCCTCATCTCCTCTATCCAAATGATCATGATAACCCTAGTATCATCTATATACTATAATTATATCATGTTAATGTTAGATACATCATCAATATACTTAATCTCTCTCCCTCCCTCCCTTTTATTTTTAAAAATGAAATTATGGTTCAGGAGGTGCCGATTTACAACCTTCGTGGACGATGAACTTTCGTTCCATAATTTCTCCTTGAAGGCTGGTCAAGAAACCATTTTTTTGGTTGAAAAGGATGAAAAAATATGTATTATATCTTATGTAAGGTTATATAACCATTATATATTCATTATATAAAATAATAGAACAAAACTAGTTCAATGTGATCGAGACACTGCTAAAATCAAGCAAAACTATTGTCATTAAAATGACATCAAATGATTCATCATCATACATGGGAAAAAATAAATAACACCAATTAAATTTATTTTTGTAAATTAATAACATATTTTTACAATTATTTATAATTATACCCATTTTATATGAACTCCATTACTTATAATCAAGCGAACTAATAATGAAATTAAAGATATTAACATTCCAGATCAACAAATTTCATTCTTATAACTTATCAAAAAGACCAGAAATGAACTTAAAAAAATTATAACAAACTAAATACATATAAAATAGGTTATGAATTAATTTTTTAATGAATATAATTTCATATTCAAGGACCTTAAGGTCATGTTCATAACATATTCTGACATAAGGTATGAGTTTTCTACCCGAACCTCTATTTTATTTCATGTTACACTTCTTTCTCTGTTTACACTGATTAAATTATTAATTATTCTTATGTAATCCTAAAAAATTATTTTTTAGTTTTCTAAATATATGTACCAATCATTATTTTTCAGTATTTTTTCAGGAGTTACATGTTTTAAAATGATATTTTCCAAATTCTTCCCGAAAAACAGGCCCGATTCATGGGAACGTCTCAAAATATTATATATTTTAAAGTGCTCTATATATACTATTTTAAGACACAATTATTTTTCAAAAATCACCAATTTTATTATGAAAAAAATATCTTAGTTAACTTCTGGTTTAGTACAAGTATTTTTCCATAATAACTCTTGATTGCAAAGTAAAAGTGTATTTCTCTCAAGAAATACTCAATGATTTTATAAGAGTATTTTCATATATTTCAACACTCTTGTTGATTACTATTTTTAATTTGTATTTATATTTTATTATATAATATATAATATTTTATTTAATGGTTTATGATTAATTTGACTATGGATATTCTATTTTGATACCATTCACCATATTACTCTGAAGGGTTTGTGTTTATGTTTATGGATTAGGGGAAGTTATTAAAATTTCTTATGTTAATTAAAATATGAATGCATATGTGGATTATGTTTCAAAAATTTCATATGAAGAATTAATTAGAATTAGTAAGTGTTTGGTAGATCCCACTATAGAACCTTGATGCATCAGTAGGTCTCATGTGACAAACTAGTTTGTGGTTTTACCCGTTTATATATGGTCTTGGAATAAGGCCTTGATAACATGGTTATGATGTCCTCCATTATAAAATCCCTCATTATGAAATCAGTCATTTTTAGTCCATGTTATTATTCAATGAGTATAATATACGTTGTTATGTTTTATTATGGAATTATTTATTTATATTTTGTTGCTTTTATATTATGCTCAAGATTATGTTTTTATTGTCATGTGTATTTTATTTATTCACCATGCCTTATTACTTATGATTATGATATTTTACATAACCATACTAAGCAGATATTATCACCATATTATTATGTTTTGTTTTTCCCTTGGATGTGGAGAAGTATATCATGAATGAATGTCAGGGATAATCTATGAGTTATGGATGTTTATAATTAAATTTACATGTATTATTTCGATTAATGTTGTAATGGTGAACATATGTATGTATATTATTGTATAAAGAAACTAAAGTTTTGGGTCCTTTAGAATAAGAATTCCTTGTTATCGTACAAATTTACTAAAGTAAGGCATCATCTCCATGCAACATGGGTCAGGGTATTTACAATTGACCTTAGATGAGATTCAGTAGGGGATAAGGTATGGAAGACACTTTAAATGAGAGATTAAAATGAAAATTGAAGAATATTTTGGTTATTAGGTGTGACTTTTCCATTAATAAGGCTACCTTTTTAATGTTAAATATATTATGGACCTTAACACAAGAAGTAGTGTAAAAAAACGGTGGTTTTAGCAGAATCAAGTCAATTTCAATGTGGAAATATCCAGAAATTATGGCTTCCATATGCACATTCCATCGTAGCATGTGCCTCTATGGAAATTTAATGGGAAGTATATGACGATCCAATTTACCAGATGGACACTATTTATAACTATTATGCTACTCCATGGACACTTAATGGGTTGTTTTGATATTTCCCAATGTCTGAAGACTAGTCTATATTGATACCTGACATAAATTTATTGAATCAATGAGGGAGAACAAAGTCCAAAAAGATGGAGAATGAGATGGAAAATCCACAATAACATGGGAAAAGTTCCACAATAACATGGGAAAAGTTTCAGATGTATGATATTTCATCAAGAAGTTAATAACTAGAAATGTTATCTTAACATTGCTGGATTGAGTTCAAAATCTAAGGAACAATGATGTATTGTATCCAATGTGATCTTCTAATTTTTATAATTATATGGTGCTAATATAAAAATAATTATTTTATAGAATTGTATGATATTTAAAAATTCTATTACTATCAATTAATAGTAATTCTTTCATATTCACATTAAAAGTAATATAAAAAGTTCATGTCAGGTGACAATAAAGCATAATCAAACTGTCCACGGATAAAACATAAAACAAGAAGGAGATAAAATAATAATGAAACATTCCATAATGTGAGAAATCCTAAATAAATTACAAGTGAAACCATTTTCTAATAAAATTTTAGATAATTAAGACAAAACGTTTATAGATAATGGAGACAAAATGTTTGTAGATAATGAAGGAAAAATGTTTATAGATAATGAAGACAAAAGCTTATAGATAACGAAGACAGATTTTTTATATATATTATACCTTCCATAACATTCTACTGACCATAAAATTATTTTAAAATTGTACACTTAAGTCTTATAAAATATTTTTACATATAGATGGAAGATACTATACTAATCACTAAGTAGACTATGCTTGTTTCACATGTCAGGATAGAGGCTCATCTGGTTTGATGGATCAAGGTGCATCTAGTGCACAATAATTATCACATGTTGCCTCCAACCACCCTTATACCACACCTGCATCATGATATCTTCTATGACATTATGAAATCTAATTTCATATTATTTGATAATCAACTGCTTGTTTCCCTCCTAGAGAGGTGGAGACCAGAGACACCAACATTCCACCTTCCTGAGGGAGAGATGACCATCACCCTCAAGGATGTAGAAGTCCTCCTTAGTATTCCTATCCAAGGATATTCATTTATTGGACACACCCATGAAGATTTCCTGATCTAATACAATGATTGCTCGATGCAGATATTTTGGCTGATGATTATACTATAGATAGTGTGTCAATATCTATTAGTTGGCTTTAGATGCACTTTCCACATTTACTAGATAATGTTGATGAGAATACTATCATGCATCATGATCATGGTAATATCTTATAGACCATGGGAGGGACAGTATGCTCTAATCACTTAGGTATGAATGTGCACATGATGTATCTAGTGCTACTAGAGGACTTTGATTTGGACGTGACATAGAAAAAGGGAATCTGTGTGCTTGTATTACACTTACATATAGTTATGCATGACATACTGCTATGACCACATGAATCTTAGGGGATGAATCATCTTTATTGGTTTTTGGTGATATTTAGTTTTATTAAATATTATTTATTATTATTTATCACTTTTTATGTTGTATTTTATAGGTGGATTCAGGCACAAAACTTTTTCATCACTCCAAAAACACCATTCGGGTGCATACCGTTTCATGTTGGAAAATCTCTTAAATGATGAAATAGGTATATACAATCTATCATTGACTAAAAAATTAAATAATATCATATTTTTCGGTTCTTAGATAGGAATATTTTTGAAAATTCCCACATGTCATTTCAGATTTCATGGATGACATACTGGGATTTATTGGACTAGTTTCCTATAGACTATACTATTGGACTTCATGATGCTTGGTCTATAGTTCCTCTCATTCAATTTTATATTATTGATTGGAACCATCCTGATAGAGACATGCACATTTTTGGTTATTTTCAACCCATTAAATTTACTATGAGATAATTACAATGAATTTATTCCGTGAAGTTGACGGGGAAGAAGGATATCGATAGGGTTTGATGACAAGACGAGTATCTCAACCTCTGGGTCAGATGAGCATCACTTCATATACATGGTATACTTACAATGCAATTCTATCATTAAAAACAATTTTAGTATAATCCATAGTATAGAATGAAATCTATACTATATCTTACTCGACACAAAATGGGGCTTCAGGATATGTTATGTCAATAAATTTCCAACATTTTTATTGTACTGTTTTATAATTCATTTTTAATCTCTTTAAAACATACTCAAGAATAACAGATTATCCACATGATTAATCTAGAGGAGGAGAAAGCTTTTTGCATGGTAGTGATCTGTGTTGTAGTATTGGGCCTAATGACTTCTTATCACAAGGTTTACGATAGCAACTTCGATCCTCCACCCCAGGGAGATGACATTCTTGACCAGAGAGAAGAGGTTTATTGTTAAGAACCTCCTCCAGTAGTTACGGATGCTTAGGAGCCATGGAAGAAATGACATAGACCACATCGTGCTACATGTGAGGCCACTCCTATTCCATAGACAAATATCATCCCACTAGAGGTTTAGCATCAGTCGATTCGGGGAGTACATCAGGTTGCATGGGATCCATATTTGTTGATAGGATTTCCACATTTTTTTCCTGGTGCAGATTTATTGGGATTCTATCAGAGGTAATTTTCCATGCCTCCAGCTTGGGTTCCAAATCCTTCATAGTCTATTTGTTTCCCCCCAGATGATGGCGGGTCCTTTTACTCACCTAGTGAGATAATTATTAGGTGCACAGGAGGACATAAAGTTGACACCTCCCCCACTAAGACACATGCATAGTATCAGACATTAGATATTCCAACGACAGAGGACTATCCATCATCAGGTCATCAGACTCTGCCCCAATATAGAGGTCTTCAATCATGATATGATAATATAATCTGCTCACCGCCATATGGGATTGTACCTCACCATATATAGTTATTTTAATATTTATTTTATAAGTTTTATATTAATTAAAATGGTAAAATTATTTTTACCATCAACCATTTTTTACATATTTTGCAACTATTTGAATTTTCATTTATATTGTTGTTATAATTTTTATTTTATATGATTTCAAAGTAAACTACTTGAAAGAGAGGAAAAAATATTAGTTTTCAAGTAGGAAACATTAAAATAATATTAAATATAAAATATAAAATCAATCTAAATAAAACATAAAACATATTCTAATCATCTGAAAAGTTTTTCAAAATAAAAATAATACCTTAAATATAATAAATAATTGAATATGATAGAAATGTAAAAAAAGACATTATAAGTACAATTTTAATGGTTTTAATCAACAATATATTGTTCCACTAAAATTAATTTTCATTAATTTTTTTTAAAAATATTAGTTATTTTGAATTATTTTTCGAATGTTGAGTAAGTGTTTCCAATATAAATTACATTATATTTATATTAGATAAGTTATAGACATTAAAATCCACCAACATCAAGTATTATTTTGTTTCATATTTGAAATAATATAACTTATTAAATTTTATTACTATATAAGGGATATTTGACCAAATGACTCAATTAATTAAACATAAAATAAAATAAACTAAATTTTAAATATAATAAGTAAAATATAATTTAAATATCACAAAATTTATTTCTTAAAAGTATATCATTTCCACTTTCATATATTAAAGATATACTTATGAAAAAAATAAAATAAACATAATATATATATATATATATATATATCATAATATATATATATATATATATATATTTTAAAAATAAAAACATTTATATTTAAAATAGTTTTTCATATTTTTTCTAAAAGGAAATAGAGGAACTACCAAATTTCCTCTTAGTGTAAAGGAGGAAGGGTCCCTGCTTCCTTTGAGATGAAAAAAAAACTAGACGTATCAAGAAAACATTTGAAAAACACCTAGAAAAACATATTTAGTTCGGGTGACATTGATTAAGGGGTTTTTCCGCTACATGGGAGTTGGGGAAGGCGATGACCCCCATATTTTTTTCTCTCATAATTTTTATAGTATTTTATATTATATTTATATATCATCAAACATATATATTCTATTACATCATGATATATATACTTAACAGTTATTAAATTCTAATATAATTATTACTTTTTTGAAAAACAAAAATATGTAATCAATTAATTATAGATATTGTAATTGATTAAATATTCATCTAATAATATATATATATATATATATATATGAATTTATAACACCTAATTATGATGAATTAAATTTGGGGAGGTTTCTAGATTAACTTTGAAACTATCTTTCTATGATTTCAGCATTCCCTCTCTTGGAAGTGTCATCAAGAAAGGGTGAGTCACTCCCTTTTCCACCGACTAGGACAGAGTTGAGGAGAGGATTTATATTTTAAAATAATATATTATCGCACATGTTATAACTTTGAAATGGTGAAGGATGTGTAAATTTAATGATATCCCCAATATGAACACATCAATATGTTGTTTTTAAGACCTGTGGATGACTTCTATAGGAATGGGATACTTCCATATCATCTTTCCTTATATTGAACACAAGACGAGGGTGTTTAGTTTCCTTCATATTCCCCTATAGCCATTAATCTTCAAGATCTAGGTGTGGGATCATAATTTAGACCCTAATAATGTATGTAATAACCATAAATAGGTATGGATTCACATTTATAAGCTCAACTCGTTGTATTGGAATCCTATAATTCTTTGGGATATTACATCTATGGTTGGAAACCTAATCAGAGTGGATAGAAAAACAGATAATCCATGTTATGGGTATTTTTCAAGAGTTCAAGTTCAAGTTGATATGGTTACCACATTGGATAAATTAGTTTCCTTGACCACCCGTGATGATATCATTTCCTTAGATATTTTATAAGAGATGAATCAAAATTTTTATAGAGAATGTAACTTCTTTGGAAATCTTTAAATGGAAAGAAATATATCCCAATTCTATAATCTTTTAAATGTAATATAACATAATGATTCATATTATAAAAGGGTAAATAACAAACGACAATGGATGTTTTTACATACAACCACTTCCAATGTTATCCTAGGCCCCCCCAAAAAAGTGACCTGGGACTCCCGGATTGATAAGGTGGATGAAATCCCTTCTAAACTATCACAGTTGATTGGGTACTCTGGTCAAGAGGTGGCTATTAGACTATAAAATGATATGGATGATCATTCTAAATTTATGGTGGTGGTGGAGGTTATCAAAAACCATTTATTTATATACGTGAAAATCCCAATATTGGAGGTTGGATTGTAGGGTAGACATAACATAGTGGAATTTGAAAATGTTGATGTAATCAACATTGGTTTTCAAGTGATGAATGTTTAGAATTAAGGTTTATTAGATGATTCGATTGTGCAAAACCAGAAGAATGATGAAGTCTATTATGATAACACAACACTAGAATGGTTTTTGGTTGTCTTATATACTGTTGTCTCTCTCAATACATTCATTCAATGGATGAATGGTCAATATGATGTTAGGAAAGATTACACATTAGAGAACAGCAGGAGCCTTAAGATACCTATTTCCCTAGAACTGATATATACCTACATAGAAATTGACCTGAATATTTTTTTGTCTATCCCATGGTGGGAATGAACTTTGTTAAAAACACAGAGGAAGGAATATAGGAACAAATCCCAGATCATGTTATCACTACAGTAGGTTCCCCAACTGAGAACCAGGACTATATTCATGAGAGGGAAGAATCATTCACCCAGGTGTCCCCATGAATAAATTACAAGAGAATAATGCCTAAGGATACACCTATGGGATCTGATCAATCACAAACATAATTCATTCCCCTCAGTGGAAGGATGTGGGAATATGATAATGAGGCTCTTCACTCCCCTGAGGATATTACTAAGCCCCCTAGGGAGGGTGATGGTTTATTGGATAATATAAATGAAAAGAGAAAAAGAAAAGGTAAGGGGAGGGAAACCAGAGTGTATCTATGAAAACATTAAGGGGCTCAACTAGGTATATAAATTCCATCAATAAATGATGATCCTTTATTAAAATTTTCAAGGGTTGAGAACTATACAACAATCACAACTCTGAAACACTATACTATAAGCAACAAACCAATAATGGTTTGTCATGAAAAACCCAGAATAATGTTTTAAAACAGTAAAGCCTTCCAGTGGGAATCCCATAGTAACACCCTTGTTATAAAAAACTATAATAATAGTGGTGTGGAGAACCTCTAGGTTTTAAATCATGATAGTATTTACCTTCATTTCCTTCATATAAATCATCAGGTTATCTCAGTTTCAATAGTAATTTCAGGATTTGAAATCTCCCTATCCCTTTTCTATGCCTCCAATTATTATATTAAATTAATAGATCTATAGAGAGACCTGTAAGTGATATCTGACCCGTTTTCTCATTGATGGGTGATGTTGGATCATTTTAACACCATTATAAGGATTGAAAAAAAAACCAAAACTCATTTCTATAGGTTGGTAGATTCTGAATTCTCTTCTGTTATTTATAAGTGTATTTTATTGAAGTCTACATTGTTACAGCTGGTTTTACATGGAGAAGAAACAATCTCAATGGGAAGCAATTTAGAAAATGTGATAGATTTTTTTGTCCAGGTTGATTATAGGAATTATTCCATTATTTTCTATGGACTCACACTTACCAAGTTCCACTTTGATTAGAATCCCCTTGTAGTTGAAATATACACTATCAAACTAATTTTATATCATTTTTATTTTAGGTAAAAAATGTATTTATATTTATAAATCTATGTAGGGAATTCATTATGATTTCTTAGGGAATAGACCCCCATGTAAACCCTCTTCATGTTATATCCACCAAGATGAAAAATAAAAAAAATGAAGTTTTGGGAATGGAGAAAATCCTCCCTCTCCAATATTGAGAGTGACATGAAGGCTATTGAACATCACCTATTACACTACCAAGAATACACTAAAAAATTATCATATGCTCTCCTAGGATGAGATCCAAGGACTCTCCAAACATGATGACATGCTTTACCTTAAGGAAATATTCAGCCTAATTTAATATAATATTAAATGGATATATGTCGGTGATATAAACTACAAACTCAAACACATCTTACAAATGGAAAATTTTAAAGGGAGATGGGATACTTCCCTCAAAATAAATCAATGTTATTTTGCTCATAATTGAGATTTCCAATGATTTTACCGCTTATTTTGAAGACTCATACCCTATGAAAGTGGATGAAAGCACTCAAAAATAGATTGATAATATTATCCCCAATATTTATTTCAATAAAAACTGGAATATAATTATTCTATTGATGAGAATTAAATCAAAGAAACCACTTTTCCCTTGAACATTGATAGTTTGGATGATCATCATGGGTTTACTAAAAGAATTTTATGTTAAGTTGGGACATTTTTCATGATGAGGTCATTAATGTTCTGAGGGAGTTCTAAAATCATTCCTCCATGCCTTATAGAGTAAATTATAAGTTCATCTCCCTAACAATAAAAAATGAATATTTATTGAATATAATGTAATTCAGGTTAATTGATATTGGGAACGTAATCTTAAAAGTTATTAGGAAAATAATTTCTTTAATAATGGGAGATTTTTCCAAATGATACATAAATTTTTAACTATTTTGGTTTTTTCCTAGATGGGGAATCCATAACTTCCATTTTACTTGCATGTAATGTGTCAATATTATGAAGAATAAGGTTAAAGATGGAATCTTTGCCCTTAAAATTGACATCTCCAAGGCTTTTGACAAAATAAAATGGAATTTCATTTTTTATAATCCATAGAAAGCATGGATTCTATGATACTTTCAATAATTTGGTCAAGACCATCGTAAAAAGTGTGATAATATCCCTTATTATCAATGGGTCCCCTAGAGTCTTCTTTTAGTACTCTTAGGGAGTTAGGAAAGGGGATCCTCTATCTTTCCTCCTCTTTTCTATGTCTGCAGATTATTATTGTGTTTTCCTTAATTGTCTTATATTGGTTGGATTCTATAATAAAATCAAGGTTGGAGGGAATCTTATCACCCCTTTATTACTCACTCATGTCGATGACATCCTCATTTTATTAAATGATGGAAGAAGAATCATTTGTTATATCAATGATATTTTTTTGGAATTATAAAGACACTTCTAGAAAGGTTATTAGTTAGAATAAATATTTTGTGGTATTTTGGAATAGAGTGACACTCTCCAAGAAAAAAAATGTTTCCATAACCCTTGGTGTGAAGAGGGGATTCATTCCATTCACCCAATTTGGGGTGCCTCTGTTTTGGGGTAGTGTAAAAATATATTATCTTGAAATATATATTCATGGATCATTTCACAGAAAGCATCCTGGAAGTAGAAAACTATGTCTTAAGCAGGGATAATTATTCTGGTCAACTCAGTGATAACCACTTTGTTTGTTTATTCCTTCTCTATATAAATATGGACTAAAAACCTTATAAACTAGCAATAAAAATTGATTAGCATGTTTTTCTAGACTGTATGAATCAACGAAAATAAATATATCACCATGGATTAGAAATAATGTATCAAAACAATTGAAATGGGGAATTTGGAATCAAAGATCTAATGATATTTAATAATACACTACTCAGTAAATTGACATATAACCTACATACCCCCAATGATAGATCCTTGGAGTTCCTTTAGAAAAAATTTTCAAAAAATAAATAAATAATGGATACCCCTTTAAAATTCCCTCATCTATTTGGATAGCCATAAAACATTCATCACACAAACTAACTCAATGATAGAAGTGGAAGGTATGTATGTTTTCCACCCAGAATTATTTGAACACAGCATGGATATCCAATAAAACAAAAGGTAATATGATTTTCCATTTATCTATGAAGCACATTCACATTGTTGAAAATAAAGGAAATACTATTATACATGGCTACCTTCCTCTTCATGTTAGCCCGGAGGTCTAGAGGTTTCATTATGATGTCATAGATACTATAAGGACCCAAAATTCTCATACATAAATATGAAATCTTTTTATATGAATATTTAAATAATTTCATAAACATGTGTTATAGGACAATGATAGTTTCTTGTCTTTTCATACTAAAAACACAATATTTTTTTAGTGAATGTTCTTCCACATCGTCCATAAATATCTTCCCCTTTTGTACTATTCAAAAAGAATACCCTACATAAAACATTTCTTCATAACATGGGAATGAAAAAATGGGAAATGGTGAGAGAAGATTCCCAGTAATGGTAAACATGAGAAATATGTAAACATAATGTGATCATATATTCATGAGAACATGATCATTACATATGATATCCATAACCTGTATATAAAACATCAAAATATTGTGTCATTGCATAATGTTTAGAATTTCATAAGATATAAATCATACTAAAATCAATGAACAACATCCATGAGAACATAATATTGGAATTAAACATTGATTTGTGACATAAACAAAATATTATGACATTGTAAATATTCTTCAATGGAATTGGGTTGAATAATTATGTTATGGACATGAAATCTAGTCCTCTCATAAATGTATAGAAATGAAAATAGGTCCATGTATAACCTTATGGACATGAAATCCAAGTCCACACATAAAACTGTTAATATGTAATAATGTTCATGAATAACATTTTGAACATTTCATTAGGTTCACTCATAACATTTTGAAAATGTAGTCAGGTTCCCATGTATCACATTTACTCATGATTTATCCATATTTACCCAACCCACTAGAGGGAGTTATAGGTCCCACCCATTCAATAATTCATACATCTATGTGACAGAAGATCTTAAAACATTTTTAAAATCATAACCAATGAAAATGGTAATGGTTCCATAAACATTTCATTATAGTATGACCCATGAAAATAAATGAGTTTCATAAACACATTTTCATAACAATCATAATGTATCAATTGAAAGAACAAATATTGTATCATTGGATCATATCTCGAGTAAATCATAAGTAACATAAAAGGATATAATCATAGATGGAAAATTATTTTTACAAATCACTTGGAACATTTTATAAGGAAAATAACAATTCTAATTTCTTTTAAATCATTGACTTTAAAAATAACCTTGTAAACTTATAATGGACTAATTAAATCAATCAGTGCTCACGGTGGTGAAAATACGATTAATTTTAAATCAAATATCCCTTTCATATTTTTAGTAAAATAAAAATGAGAATTGTTTAGAAAATGACATTATTATTACTTAAACAATATTTTGAAAAAAGTAAAACATGAGTAAAAATGACTTTAATAAATGATTTTTAGAAAACATTATTTTGAATGATTTTTTTTCAATCGATGAGAGAAAAAATAAAATTTTCCCTAAAAAACTTATTTTTGAATATTTAATCATTTAAGAGAAGAAAATGCTAGGAAATCATTTATAATCATGACATAACCAGATGATAAGAAAATTCATGTGCTTCATTATAGGTGGATTATAATATTTCACCATCAAAAGAATAATCTTGAATAATCACGATAAATAATGAGATTTTAACATCAATCATTGACCACTTTAGTATGTTTTGAATCATAGGCCCAATTAAAGAATAAAATATAATAAAACTTTTAATAGGAGGAAAGTAAGGATATTTATAGTACAACATGTAAAAGGGGAAATATATAGACCTCATAGAAGAATATTGGTGAATAAAATAACTTATGTCCCAGAGAAAGAAATTTTAAACAAACATCACTTATCACTTTGGTATCTTTTGAACCGTAAACCCCATGAAAGAGAGATAATCCAACAGATATAAAAATATGAATAATTTTTAAAAGTATCATAATATAAATTCATTGTAAATTTACACACCACCTAAAATAAATCAGTGGTGAATATGAATTGAGTCTCTTTAAATAAAAAAAGTGAGATAAAACCTATTAACTTGAGTTCGTCTTGCCTAGAATGTTCTCTTGACCCATGTATAATAAATTTTAATTTATTATAAGTATATTATAAAACCATAATAATATATATCATATCATATATTATATAGTTATATCATTTTATTACCTTTTAATTAACAATTACTTGTCAAAATTACATTTTGGGTAATAATTGCTTTGTTTCTCATATATGTTTTGATTTATTATTTTTAGTTCTCTTAATTTGATCACTTTTCTATCATCTCCATGTAATAGGCCAACCCACGTCATCTAGAGTAGTCAGTCAAGTCATCCCATCTGTGGTGAGGTAAAAAAATATAAGAATAAAATTCTTGAATATAAGAAAATCAAGAACTAAAATCAGAGTTCAAAGAAGAAATAATGAGAGTTAAAACTAATCCAAAAATGGTTAAACCATGTAAAATAACAATTATTGACTAAAAAGTATTCACATAACCAAGAATAACGTCTAAAAATAATCCCAATGCTAACCATCAGCACAAAGAGAAGCAATCTATCTACATGATGCCCCTCTCTTTACCTGTGTCCTACGAAACAAGGTCTAAATCCTCCTAAATACAAAAGTTATGTGTGATAAGTAATTCTTAGTAGGAAACCACCAAATAATCCATAGAGGTTCTAATATCAGTAATTTACAAGTTCTATATTTAAAAAAATAGTTCTACAAGACTTTTATAACTAAAAAAACTCAATTTTTTTATCAAACAATACTAGGGTTTTCCACAAATTTCTTATCATTTTTGCCAAATCAAAAACGTTCTAGTTGTGAAACAAAGTAGTCAAACTAACCAAATATAAATATACATGTGAGATATTTTCCATGAAATAATTTATCATTCCATAAACTACCAAAAACAATAATGCACCTGCCAGTAGTTCTCCAACCTAAGGGTCAATATATACTAGACACTCACAAGCTTAATAAGGGTTAAGGTTGGATCCAACTAATATCGAGTCCCGCCACAGTCATATATATATAAGAGGTTACCTCCTAGTAAGATAACATACACACTAAGGATACCTATGTCTCATTATCGACACACCCAGGATTCCCGTTGTGTAATTTTTAACAATTTATGTTTTATAAACCATGCTCACTTTTTTTAAATCCATTTCAAATCCAAGACAATGTGCTTCTAGGATTGAAAATTAATTCTCTTCCAAATCCTAGAAAATTCTGTTTTCAAAGAAAACCCCTCTTAAATACAAATCCATTCCATTTCTTATATCCACACTTGGAATTCCATTTCAAACATCAATGAATCCACAAGAACAACAATAAAGTAAATAAATTAGAATGTTTGAATAGATCCACCTACCTCAATGATTTAAAAAAACTATATTCCTTCGAAAAAGGTGAAGGGAAACCAGAAGATTTGCCTCCAGTAAGAAAGACCTGACTAAAGAATATAAAGGACTAATAAATTACCAGATATAATTACCAATACCAATAGAAAATGGTGATGAAACCAAAAACAAGAGAGGAAACAAGAGTAAGTCTTAACTAATGAGATAAATTACCTAACCCTACTGATCAATCACTAAAAAATGTGATTTAGAGGGAAATGAGTCACCCAAAAACACCCCATGTAAGAACTATGGCTGATTGGAGATGGGTAGAAAAAGGGGATGAATCCTCAATAACCCAAAAATCACTGTAAAATATTCAATTCAGGTAATTACATGTCTTTTAATACCTTACACATCATGAATTTCTCTCATTTTAAGTTTTATTAAAATGCACATCTACTTTTTATTTTAAAAAATGATTTTTCACATTACACTATGTTGAAAACTTTATAATATGCGAAACATTTACACGACTTGTAAATATCTCATGATATGTATTCAGTTTATATGATCTGTTCGGAGACCAATAAACGTTGTGTAATTTCATTACCCACCATTTAACTGCATATAAAGTATAAGAAACTATAGGTTTATACAGAAAATTCCAAAAAATACCTAACTTTACAATTATATGTATCCTCCCAATTCATGGTCGAAAGTCCTCACACAAAGAAAAAGGAATCCAAAAGAAAATATTTGAACATACTTTTTAGAAAGGTAACAGGGAGTTATAGTCTACCCACCAAAAGAGCCATCTCTCCACAGAAAGGGCTCAAGACCACGAATCTACAAAAAAGTGTAGGCCATTGTAACCTGGTTAATGATATATACTCCCATGTTTAATAGAGATCCTATTTTCACTACCATAGTACCCGAACAACAAGATCAATTTACCATGAAATACCTTATTCTGGAAATACATAATCTTAACTCGATGCCCAACCAAAGTGATATTGGGTTTAAGATCCACATCCTCTCATCTAATAACACAAAAAGGATCTTGTATATATCTCATCAAAATGTAAACATGAAAAATGTTTTTGATATATGTCAAACTAGATGGAAAGTCCAATCAGCTGGACACCCTCCCAATTAACTCAATAATTTGAAATGGCCCCACAAACATCAGTTCCATCCTACCCTTCTTACCCAAAAGATGATTTACCATGCAAGGTGAAACATTGAGAAAAACACAACCACCAACAAAAAACTACAATGGCTTTTGAATTCAGTCTGTATAAGATCTCTCACAACATTTTTCCCTGATCAAATGCCTCTGGATCAACTGAACCATCTTCTTCATCTTCTGAACCAAAATCATCCCAAACAAGGACCGCTCTGCAAACTTTTCCCAACACTAGAGATACATACAAGTCCACCCATAAAAATCCTCAAAGGGTTCTACAAATATTGATTCCTAAAAATAGTTTTTATAATAAAACCTAGCCCAAGGAATATTCTTGTCCATGTATCCATCTAAATCAAGTACACAATCTGAAAGCACATCCTAATGAAATCTCACAAACTCTCGCACATAAAAGTCCCCAAACTGTACCACTTTCATTGTTTCCTTTATTTTCATGAATTAATTTTATTTTTGGGGATTGTTAATAATAACCCAAATCTCATATTTTCCACATGGATTCCATGCAAAAATAATGATTAAATCAATATAAATCTCATCCCACTTTCATACAAGAATGTGTAAAAGCTGTAAAAAACAAACAGGTATCTGTTCTTCAGCCTTAACTCTTAAAAAAGTGATACACCATGATATATAATCCAAAACTGACCACCTTATACTTGAAAAAAATATAGATATCTAAAATAGAAGTATATATTTGTATCCTCAGGGTGCAGATACCAACTTGACTAGTTTCTATTGTCTAAGAACTCCTATCTCAAGGAAAAAGGAACAACCAACCTGCTATGAAAGAACAATGATACACGGGGAGACTGAGACCACTCATCCAATATTTCCCCACCATTTTGGATTTATGATAAACAATATCTCTTGGTGTCCATAATATACTCAAATTTAACTATCTTGTAAAAAGAAAGGTCAACCTTTACTAAATCCACGAACACCTATCTACTAGCCTCCTTTACTATAAAGCTCAAACCAACAACCAATTTCATTAGTGACCATTGATAAACGGATTCCTTCCTGGCTTGTGTTAGTAGTTTTATGATAAATGCATTAGAAAACATATTTCACTTCATGTGGGTATATGAGATATAAAAATAAATGGCATGAAGATACTAAACGTAATGTCACTGTCAAATGTTTAGACCTATATGAGTGAATATATAAATCATGATTTTGTGGTCCGAATACACTAAAAATTTCTCCCCAATAATATATGGATTCCACATCTTGAAAAAGTGAATAACTGTATCCAAATAAAGATCAGGGGTAGAATATGTATTTTCATGAGGGATTAATTGGCATAAACCATAAGACACAACCGGTTTCCCCTACATAAAGACACATCCTAAAAGAGTTACAGAAGCATAATAAAATACCATAACCTAAAACTAGTTCCATGAGAATCAAAACTAGTGCTGAATTAAACCTCAATTTCATCACCTCAAAAGATCTCTTTCCTTTTTTGTCCCACTTATATGTTTCACCATTATGGGACAAATATGTCCTTATAGATTCAATCTTGGATACATAATGAACAAACCATTTGTATTAAACAGAAAAATCCATTAAGATCTAAATCTAAAACATGTTTTTGGGAGTTTCCCAGGATAAAACTACCCAAAATTTTTTATGATTTACTAACACACCCCAATTTGTGATCACCTTCCCTTGAAACTTTACCTCTTTGATCCAAAACACTCACTTGGAAATTTCACCATACAGATGACATTATTTAGAGGTTTTAATAATGAAATATAAATGGTTCACATGTTCCTATTATGACATGGATTTCAACAAAAATTCATCTATGAACACAAAAACAAATGAGTCCAAGAGTTGATGAAATATCTATTTCATCAAAGCCATAAATACTACAGGAGTGTTAATTAACCAAATGACCTAACCATAAACTGAAAATTACAATTTCATATCCAAAACACTATCTTAGTTATTTCCCCCCTCTTAGAATCTCTAATGATGATACACTAACCACTGGTCAATTTTTGATAACCAATGATCCCATCAAAGATGATCAAATAGATCCTCAATTCTGGGAAAATGATATTTTTTCATAATGGTCACCCAATTCAACCATTTATAGTAAATAAAAAGCCAAATACTTCCTTCTAATTTTTAGAAAAGAGTACATGAAATACCACCATGGAATTTTAGGAATAATAAATAATTTTACTTATATGTCCACAAGTTGGAATTTATGTTCCACTAATCCATTTAGTTCTATTAGACTAGATTTCATATAATTGAGTATAATTATAGGTATTATGTTAATAGTGAAATTGACCTCTCTCTATAGAGGTAAACTATAAAAATCATCTGGAAATTCCTTAGTGTACGCACAAACAAGAATAAGTAGTTGAACATCTATGAAAGGGTCAACTGCATTAATAAAAATTTCTGAAAACTTTCATGAGACTATATCATTATAAGGAACAATAGGCCCTGCCCTTCCTGATCAAGAGTCCCACTCACCCTTGGAAACATGAGTGACACCATCAAAAAATAAGTAATATACCCAAAAATGATAATAGTCTATCTAGGCCTTCACATTGTACATCTAATCCATGTCGATAATCAATTTGAATATTTCAAGATAAAGAAAAAAGAAGTTCTAAACCACCTCAAAGTCAAATATCATCACTCGACATGTGGTGAAACTAAAACATGGTTTGAACCTATTTCCAAAAGGCGTTGAAAGAACTAATAAGAATGAAATATGATTTGAACACAAAATCAACATGTAAATCAAATTTTATTGTATAAAAGAATGGGTAGCACCCGTATAAAACAAAGCAATCACCATAAAAGATGAAATAAAAAAAATACCTTTTACAATAGCTGGCCCAACTTTATATTCCTCAAGATCACACTCTTACATAAAAATTCATCCAAACATATCCACCTAGACATACCCCTTAGCCTGAGAATGGGATCCACCACCCTTGGGATCATAGATGTGAACCTGTGACCCCTTAGTGAATATCTATCCCACCTTACTACCTTAAGAAATCTTGCAATATAAATGTTTCAGATGGCCATATCACCCAAAAAGATGAAAATTCCCTAAAACCTCCATATAATAAAGTGTGGTATGAAAAACACTCATACAATAGTAAATGATAACCTCTTTATTCATTGAATATTCCCTTGATAATAGTCTTGCAGAAAACATACCACTCTTAAACTTAATTTTCTATCCATAAGAAGCACCAGGGCTAACCGCTACATGCCCCGATTCTCTGCCGAATCCTATCCTTCTAGCAATGCATTCCTCACTTAAGGATTCTTTATCCACTACCTCATCAATGTTAGGAAGGATAATATGAACTATCATTTACCAAATATATTCCATCAGCCCCATATCAAACCTACAAACCTTCATGAAATAATTTGTGGGAAGATATGGTGCTAGATTCACCAACTCAGCAAAATGGGTGGAGTACTCCAGAACTGTATAGGCCCCTCACTACAAAGTAAGAATATACTTGGTCTTTTTCACACAAAAAGTATTAGGATAAAATAAATGATTTAATATTTTTTTAGAGGAATACTAGGTAATACCTTCGTGCAACTTATATTTCATGATAGAGTCTCATCATCAGTACCCTCGATCAAATATATGGAAAATACCATATTAAAATATTTATAATTCTTCAAAAAGTTGAAAATTCTCTCAATATATTCAAGTAAATCCTATAACTATTATGGACATTTCTCACCATGGAATATTGATGGATGATTCTTGGTAAATTATGATTCATGATCCACTACTTGTACTGGGTTCACTATACCCACAGACTGTGGATTTTGAATGGTATATATCACTACTTCAAGAAAAGAATGGTCCACTAGAGAATATTTCTATAGAACCTGCCTCATGGCTTCCCATCTCATGTTTGGATGAGATATTGTAGGATTTACTGTCTATTAAAAATAGGAAAATAACCAAAATAGTTTTTATAAACTCCAAAACCTTTGAACCAATATCTAGAATAAAAAACAAAGAATTAGAACCGTAAAAAATTAAGGTAGTTATGAATTATTCCAAAGAAATAAATATCTTTTGATAGATAAAATTCCTTTTAAGTGAACCCCCACATAGTTTATTCAAACAAATTTATACACACAAAGTCCACAAACATTTCAGATAGGCTAATTTTAAAAAATTCCCCAAAACATTAATTCAAATGAACCTAAATACGAGGTCATGGACTTGGTAAATATTTTTCAACCACCTTTGGAAACTCAGATTCAGCCATGGGAGTGAGTTGGAAAGGAGACTTTTCTACACTTACTATTTAATTCAGATGCTCCTACTCATAACAACCCAAGACAATGAATCAATTCAAGAAATACTGAGACACTTCATTCTGAGTAAACCCCTATGATACCAAATTGTAACAAAACGACCCAGGTTAACTAGACTAGTCACCCAAGTCATCGCATTTTGGGGTGAGGTAAAATAAATATTATAAGAATGATATCTAATATATGAAAATAAAGACATAAAATGAGAGTAAAACTTAGAAACAATGAGAGATAGAACTAATCCAGAAAAGCTAATCCAAGTAGTATGACAATTATAGACTAACAAGTACACTCATGACCAACCATCACCACTATAAAGAATCCCACTATTAAACAATGATAAAAGGGGAAGCCAACATACTCTAGCATTCCATTCCATTTACATTTTTTTTGAAAAAACAAGGTCTACAACCACCCAAAGGAATAATTATGGTGTGACCAATAATTCCTACTAATAGAGCACCAAATAATTTTTAGAAGTTTTAATACCAGGAATACACAAGCTCTATCTAAAAAAACCAAAATTTAATAATTTTGTAAATAAAAAAATTTTAAAAAAAACATTTCTCATACAATAATGTTGTTTTAAAAAAAAATTCATTTTATTTTTTCTAAATGTAAAAATAGTCCAGTTACAAAACAAACCAATTAAATAAACAAAATATAAATATACATATGAGACAATATCCATGAAACAATTTATCTTTCCATAAACAACTAGAAACAACCATGCACCTACCAGTTGGGATGAAGAATATGGGAAAATATGTACTAGATACAAATAATATTAATAAGGAATAAAGATTGATTTAACAAAAATTGGTCCCTACCATAGTCCATCGATATAAAATAGGTTACCTCCTAGTGGTGTCATACAGACACACTAGGGCTACCCCTATTTCTTTCTCGATGCACCCAGGGTTCCCACTGTGCAATGTTTGTCAATTTAAATTTTATAAACCTTTATCACATTATTATTAAAATAATTTCAAATCTAAGCGAATATACTTTAGGGTTGAAAAATTAATTCTTTTCTAAATCATGTCAAGTTTCATTTTCAATGAAAAAACCCATTTAAAAAACAAACCCATTCCTTTTTCAACTCCAAAACATGTAATTACATTTTAAATCCCAAGGAATCAATAAGAACAATAATAAATTAAAGAAATTAGATTGCTTAAATATATCCACCTACCTGAAGGATTTAAAAAAATTTATATACCTTTGACAAAAGGGATTTGAAACCACAAGATATTCATTCATAAGACAAGGAAGAACTAGAAACTGAAAAGGATAGATAAAAAACATGATATGATTACCAGTACCTACCAAAAATAGTTTCATGACTAGAAATGAGAGAAGAATTGAGATCAATGCATAAATAAATAGACGAGGTGGATAACCCTTCCAATAATTCTCTAAACAAAGAAATTTGGAGGGAATGGAGTCACCCAAAAACAACTAGGGTAAGAGCTATTAATGAGAGAAGAATGAATTAAAAGATATTGATTCCTAAATAAACCACACAACACTTTAAAAGATTAAACCTTGGGAATTACATTGTGTGTAATACCATACACATCCTAAATTTTACTCATTTTAAGTTATTATAATAAACACATAACCATTATATTTTTTTTTTCACATTATATCATGTGAAACCCTTACACAACATGTAAAATTATCACACTGTGTATTCAGTTCAAAATATATTTGTAGTGGCCAATAAAAATCATTTAATCCCAATATACATCATGTATCTACCCCTTAAGAGGTATAAAGTTAGATACTATTCAGAAAATTCCAAAAAATCCCTAACTTTACAATTATAGGTATCCTCTCAATTCATGGTTAGTAATACTCACCCAATGAAAAAGGAAACCAATAGAAAATATTTAAACATATATATTAAAAATATAATGGGGAGTTACACATAAAAATTTAATCCATGATAAAATATAAAATATATTAATTATACATGTATTTAGACTAATCTATTAATGTTGGATATATAAAGTGAAATACACTATTCAGACCAACATTAGGCCGTACATACATACACATGAACAATGTTTACATTTTTTGAAAGGATGAAATGAAAGAAAGGAAAATAATATATTACCCTTAGGAAATCATTTTTATATCTTATATATGAAATATTTTTTTAAATTGGTCCTTAATACCATTCATTTGAATCATTTCAGAATAATGAATCACTTTTCTTATTGAGGTGGTAATCCTACGTGCACATGAATAATGTTATCATTTCCCAAAGGAATGGAATGTACAAAGGTTTATGTGATATAGTAATTATAGAAGAATATTTATGCTAAAAATATAATTTATATATATTATACCCATTATCATACCAAACTATGAGAGGTATTGATATAAAACAGGTCACATCGGTTCCCAAGGCGGTAGTCCACTATACACAAGTGAGATGTTATCATTCACCATTTGAGGGAAGATGAGACACATGTAGGTCATGACCACAGTATAAAAACATTTGATTATATTTTATATAAAAATGTTACTATATTACAATTCTTTAATAATATTTCTTAGAGTTGGAGGAATAAATGAAAGAAAAATGCTCATTGAAGAACGTTACCTTTTCTTCGAGTAACACCCATGGGTTTGCAAAAAAATCCTTCCTAGGTTGGACTTATGATCAAAATTAGGATTATAGGATGCTATTATGGAATTATTAAAGGAATTATTGTAGGAATTTTTTGATCCAAATGGTTTTAGAATTGTTAAAAGAATAGAAGGGGGGGGGGGGGTGTAATTTTATATGTGAGGTGAGTGACACACTTGTAGTTCTTGAAATGAAAAATGGGTAACCACTTTTTCTCCTTCTACAAGACACTAAAAAGGTTCATTATAAACAATTATAAGTGTTAAGGTCAAAATGTGTCCATAAAATGGGGTTTTAGAAAGTGTAATGGTCATTTATCCCTTATATTTTTAGTTTAATCCCCGGTATACCCATTTTCACATTATCCTAAGTAATTATTTTTTACTACTTTTAGTATTCATAATGGTAAAAAATTATTTTCAAATTATTAGAAAATATAAATTATTATTATTTAATATATGGTATCCATTTTTAAAAATTCAATTCACATAAGTGGATAAATTCAATTTAAAATTAAACCCATAGATATGATGAAAAAGAAGGTTTTGAAAGAGAAAATTTATAAAAGTTTAAAATGTTTTTATATAAAAATTAAATATGAAATTGATTCCAGTGAACTAAATTATATATATATATATATATATAAATTAAAAAAATGTTATTTTTAAAACAAACATTAAATAATTTGTTGTTTTATAAATGCTTTAAAAAATGAAATTATTAATACACACTAGTATTTTCTTTATTCTTCAAAAAAATTACATTTTTAGAAAATTTTACAAAATTAACTATAGGATAATTCTCACATGATGATTTAAGAAATGTATATTATTTTTTAAAATATTTTCTAAAATGAAAAAAAATTCATTTTAAAATATGTGTTCCTTAGGAAAAAGTACTACTTTTTAGAGAAATACCGTTTTTAGCATAAAATTGGATCCATTCGTATCTTTTGTATGAAAAACACATATGATGAATTTAATGAATTTTCAGGAATATATAATGTATATATTTAATTAAAATAATTCAATAAAATTTATTTCTTAATATATTTTTTAAAACACATTTGAGTGCATAAACATAGTTTTTAAGAAAAATAATTCCTTTATTTCATATTTTTTTTATAATTTGCAGTTATTATTAATTTAAACTAAGAGAATTAGTTATATATACATGTGTAAACTTATATTATCATAATATATTTAATTCTATTCATACCCTCCATTCCAATGATTAGGTGATCATATTAAATAATAATATTTTAATAGTATGTTGGGTTTTGTTAAAACTCAGTGTTGCATATAATGCAAGCTAAACTCAGAGTTGCATGTCATGCAAGAAAAATAGAGTATAACATGTAATTCATGATAAAATATTTGTTGTGTGTAACACAAAATGTCCAAATGATAAAATTTTTTGGAAATAAAAATTTCACAAAATCTCATGGTATTACATTCTACATCTTTAAAATGATTTCCCTCAAAATTAATCACTTTGGTACCAACAACTGAGGATACATAGGCCTCATTAAATCATTGGGTTCCCACGTAAATTCATCAAATTGGTGGTTTCACCACAATAAATTTACTAGATTTGTGGTGTTTTTCATAGAAATTTCACGGTATGATCCATAATATCCACTGGTTGTTTCTCATAGAAATACTATGCTCTAGAGATACGAACTATAAGTTCAATACATGTGGTGGATCCAGAATATACTTTCTCAAGAGAGATACATGGTACTCATCATGTACGAAAAATAGTTACTATGGATTCTCCAAGGGATAAAAAATTGTCCTGATGTGGTCAAGAATTTTAATGGTACCAATATACCTAGGGATTTGTTTTTCATTGTTTTTTCCATAGATATGTTCCTTAAAAAAACACCTCACCAACTTCAAATTCTAGGTAATTTTGGTTATTATATTTAAAGAATTTATGTAAATGTTAGGACTCCCTTACATTATGTTGAATGAATCTATACATATCTTCTATTTCACAATCTAGATAATGTCCCAATAGATTTATTTCTACAACATTATTTCAATACATTGGATTTCTAAACTTATTTACAAAAAGGGTTTCATAAAGATCCATCAGAATTATTGTCTGAAATATATTATTGTAAGTAAAATGAACTGGATGAATGTGTTGATCCGAACAAACTTTTAAATCCATATTATAAGTTCTTATCATATGATCTAGGTTTTGAATTTTTATTTAAGATTTCCCATCTGTCTGAGGATGATACACAATACTAAAACTCAACTTCATATTAAGATCATGCTGAATACTTCAACAATTTTTCTTGTAATCTTCAAATATCAATCAGATACTATTTAATGTGTTAATTTATTAAACATTACCTAATCATTAATGTATATTTTTTAAGGAAGATCTAGAGATAAATATTCATTTTTATCAATGATGTGTGTTTACTTTGCTTGGTGTTCAACTACAACACATAATTACCCCAACATCAAAGATAAGATAAGTCATAAAGGTTACCAATACATTTAATATTTTGTCCACAAAATTTTAAGGCATTCCTTCAGAAATAACATTTTAACAAAAACCTAAATAAAACTAAAGGTATTTATTTCCATAAATATATCAAAAAATATCCTTATTCATAATAAACCCCATTACAAAAATCCTAAAAAAATGTTGTTGGTGAATTTGAGCTTATGATCATCCTTAAAATCATAATTCCATGATGGTATCTATAACTATTAATTTAATCTTACATGGATAAATATACACTTCCAATATCCAATTACCACTTTATTTCTCCTATAATCTCTTAACTTATACGAAAAAAATCATTGGAAGCATGGGTTCATCATTTTATCGATAGAACATCCAATGTGATTTAATTTTCCAGAATCTATGTATAGGGAGATAATCACCTAAAAATTTAAAAAATAATTACCTATAACAATTTCATAAGGTTTTTTATGAAAAATAAAACATATAATTACCAAATGTAGAAGAGAGGATAAGTGTGACATAATTATCATGCTTCAGTTCAACCATGGTGATTGTATAAGCATTCAACTTCCAATTTTCCATCTATAGTTGTTGTGGATTGTCATCCACATTATCCCTTATATTGGGATATTGATTCACATAATTACCAATATCCATGTGTATGAAGCATTAGATCATATGTGATGCATTTTATATAGCTTTATATTTATTTTCATTAATAGCTAACTTCTTCCCATCACTTTGAAATTTATCTACTTGATGAACTAACTTTACACACTTAAAAAATTTAGTATATCCTTTTAGATAATTTAATCCATTTACCCCTCCACACTTTGATCATAAAGGAAGTATTATATTATTTTCATCATGGTTTTGAGCATTTCCATTTAATTCCATCATTATTTTCTTATCAAAATCATGCGATTGATAGGAAATTTCAATCCCCATTTCCACCTTGATAACTACATTATTGATTTTTTCATAGATACTAAATACCCTTATCTATAACTCCATTTAGAGGCCTGGTTTTAATACAATTTACAACATATCAAACTTATTTTTAGATTGGATGATAATACCAGAACTGTACCTCAAAATTTTGGAAAAAAGTTCCTTATAGGTACCAACATATTCGCCATCCTTTGGTTTTAGCTCAATTAATTCCATTTTCATTTTCTTACATTGAATATGAGGGAAGTTATTATTAAAAAATATGTTTTTAATCTTCCCCAATAAATGGAATCAATTTCATCAAGTTTTTTAATATTCATGAAGAGGTTCCATCCTTTATCTTCTTATCCTTCTAAATGATACACAACTAAAATGTATTTTTCAGGATCTAAACACTGAAGAATGAAATAAATATTTTTAATTGTATTGATAAATTGGATGATAACTATTAGATAAGTGAAAAATCAATTAGAAGGTATATATTTCGTTTATGGAGGGCTAAATAGAATGTCATTCCCTACTTTTCTTGTTGGGATGTTTAGAATAATTCAAAGAAAGTTGTGTGATTATAGAAACAATATATTTCCTTCCATCTCCCATACAATTTGGTCACTTGGGAGGAAAATAATATAATTTCCATTGAATTATACATTAACTCAATTACATTGGGTTCCAACCATTTAATAAAATAAAAATAATAGTATGAGTAACAATACACATAGTGGGAAACCATATAATCATGAAAAATAACTTATAGGATATCTAAATACAGACACATTATTTTCTATTTAGGTCACATTAGGATTATCCTAGATCATTACTCAAATAAAAAATGAATGTTCATAAAGATTTTGTGAATTTAAAAAATAATATACCCTAGAAAATCGAAACATGTGTGCAGTAAGGACCATTGTCATGCACCAAGTCATGATCGAGTCTACCTCAATATGTACTTTTCAGAGTTATTTCCCATAGATACCTATTTTCTATATCTGTATCCACTTTTAGTGTCCAGAAATGGATATAATTACTTAGAAACTACTCTCTATATACTTTACCAAAATTCCTAGAAATTTTTCTATACTTTGACTCATCCTTAGACTTATACTTAGATATATCCGAAGACATATCCTTATAAATATCCTTAGGGATCACAGTAACGTTGTATTATCCTATTTTCCATCGTTTAACTAAAAATTATCTATGATACCAACTAAAATGTACTAATATTATTATATATAAATATAATATCCTTTTAGATGAATATTTAATAAATTCAATTAACATTTCCCAATGAACTGTAATAGTTTAGTGTTTTTTGAGACTAGAAACACAATTTTATTATTTAGTGAAATTTATTGAAAATATCTTAGAAATATCTTCCCCTTTTGTACTCTTAAAAAAGATAACCTAAATAAAACCTTTATTCATAAATTGGGAAAGGAAACATTGGAAAGGGTGGAATTAAATGCTAATTTTGGGTATATATAGGAAATATGTAAACATAAGATGATAACAAGGGTATGATAACATGATCAAAACTTATGAAAACATACCCATCATATCAATGATCAAAATCTTGTGTCATGAAATAAATATAGGTAGTCAATAAGACATAAAACAAAATGGTATCCATGAACCTGTTCCATAATAAAATAACATTGGCATAGGTCATAGATTTTTGGCATGAACATAAGATTATAACACTATAAACATGTATAAATTAAAACAGGTTCACTTATTAAGTTAAGGGAACAAAATCAAGCCCTCACATAAACTTATTGACATACTTCTAGGTCCACTCATGACCTTATGGACATGAAATCCAAGTCCATGAATAACACAATGAACATGTAATAATGTTCAAGTTTAACATTGTGAACCTGTATTCAATTTCATGCATTACAATATAAACATGTAATTAGGTTCACATATATCATACTTACTCATGAATTATCCATATTTACCCAATGAATTGGATAGAGATATAGGCCCCAACCATCACATAATCCATACATCTGTGTGCCACAAGATTATAAAACATTCAACATTTATATCTTGATTTATCCCTAGGGTTATTACTAATTTTTTCATGTCTGAATTTATAAAAATAACT
This sequence comes from Viscum album, assembly GCA_963277665.1. NCBI lineage: Eukaryota > Viridiplantae > Streptophyta > Magnoliopsida > Santalales > Viscaceae > Viscum > Viscum album. The sequence goes on from OY728127.1 coordinate 816,281,033, forward strand.
AATACATCCTTTGATACCAAATATATAATTCGGATTTTTTATTATATAGATTTTCATTAAATGGTAGAAATATAATATCATTTAATATTTAGTTTTAAAAAAAGGTATATAATACGTGAAAACATAAAACAACCTTCTAAATATACATGAATAGTATCTTCTTGGTTTTTACCTAAGTTACTTTTACTGGACCTCATATCATGGGGACAAAAAATAATGGAATGGGGTGAGCTTGAAGCCTAGTAAGGGAATAATAAAGGGAGGAAAAATGGCATGTGATCATGAGACATATTAATAATAACATGAGTCATAAAAATAATGAAAAAACATGATGAACATAATAATAATAAGAAAATTAATCATTACATGGAAATTTGGATACTTTAAATAAATGAGGCATTCATAATTAGATCACTAAGGTTTATCACCAAGTGGGATTAAATGAAAATTTCAATGGTTATTTACAAAGTCATTAGAAAACATGTCTTCTCAAAAGATTAAATTATTTAAACATTCCATTGGAGAAAAATATGGGAACACACATCATATGTCTTAATTTCTTGTGATCCATAAAGATCATAATATAATATTTCATTAATAACCTATACAGAATAAAGGGAAAGTTTCTTATCAAAATCATTACATACCAAAAAGATTAAAGACATGATCATTATGTAATTATTAACACATGAAAGGAAATTTGGGTTTCATATATGTAAATAACCAAATAAAAAGTTAATTTTAAAATCTACTTGATTCACATTGAATATAACAGAGGGTTGGTCATTAAAATAAAAAGGTAAATATAATTTCTCATGTGAAAGAGGAAAATAGGAGATTTAAATTCAACAACATGGTGAGTATAATACATTAAATTTGTGAAGGGTAAAATGAGAGGGGAAACATGGAAAACATTCATAAAATAGTCTTACTATAGTATCAAGATAATATAAATTAAAAAAATGAACTTATTTTGGAAATTAGAAGACACACTACAAGAAAATAAAACTTTAATAGAAAACATAAGTGAAAATTAACCATAACATGAAGGGTTACTCCTAGATCCTATGGAATGGAACCTTAGGTTCTTGAGTACACTTTTAGGGGGCTTATTAATAGGGGAAACCAGTATATAATCATAGATTATGGATTGGGGTGAAAAGAAATGGAGAAATGGGTGGGTATTTTTTCCAAAATTGGAATATTTTTTTTATAATTTCCAAATATAGGTTATAGAAAAATAGCATGTGGAAAATGAAAAACCATTGGCTTACCCACAGTTTTTGATAATGGTTTTAGAAATATGGGTCATATTTTATTATATTTTAGTTCTCAAGAATAAACCACAATTTTTTATACTTAATTTTTCCTGGAAAAGTAATTATACTACAAAGTAATATTTTTTAAATCCAATATTTATTTTTAGAATTTGGAAACTCAGTTCTAGTTTAAAAATTGATTAAGTTTATTTGTGAAATCCCAACCTGGGTTCCACACACTAGTACCCCAAGAAAGTCGATCACATGACATGAATAATGACTCTTTGTATGCCCTAGACTGCCAAATAGCTGTGAGGGTCTTATATAGTCATGAGGAGACTATACCCTACTTATTAGAGTAATACATTCACGAAAATAAAAAAACCAATGATTGAAATAAAATATCCCAAAGAAGTCCATTATCAGAAGACCAAAATAATAAATACAATATCAAACTAAACAATATATATTCCATGTCAGAGTATGTGTTAATTGTAAAAAATGAAATTCGAAAGTAAAGACATTGAAAAATCCTAATAGTTCCCCAAACCATGTCTAATTAAATCCTCCATGCCATATCTAAACTCATCCTTCAAACATAGGGCCTATACCTTTATCCTTTCATTCAATCATTAAATCTATTTGGGTACTGATCAGAAAACCGGAGTAGGGTGTTTATATAACTCATTAGGCCACCACTAAGGACTTCTAAAATAATATCATGTCCAATAACAGTGTATGATGTTTTATTAATAAGTAATTAAAAATCATAAATAAAAATTTATAACAACATGAACTATTATTTATTTAACCACATAAACCCATGGTTCCCCTTGATACTCAAACCATAATACCTATTTTGGCTTATACCAAAGCCTAAACAATCCCCGAGGAATATAACATATTAGAATTCCATTTTTACCATTCTACATCTAACTTCTCATATGAATTCCATTATTACCATTCATTGTCTGAATTCACACAAAAATTACATTATTACCACTTACCAATTCAATGAACACAGGAATTCCATTATTACCATTCATTTTCTCAATTAACACCTGAATTCCCTTAATACCATTTATTGTCTCAACTCACACATGAATTCTACTATTACCGTTCATGTTCTCAATTCACACATTAATTCCATTGTTAACAATCCATATTTTTTCATTAATTAGTTCAACCAATAATTAACTACATAAATTGGATTAAATAATTCAATAATTAATTAATAAATTCATTCATATTTGTTAATTTAGCAATTAATAAATTTGGTAACCATTTCTAGAATCTGAAACATTCACATTAATTATTTCAACAATTAATTAATTCATTGAAGAATTTAATAGCTCCATAATTAATTCAAAAAACTATTTGTTCCAATTCACAATTTCTATATATTAATAATTAATTCAATAATTAATTATCCCAATTTTATATTCCTAGTTTCTAAAAAATAAATTTAACAAATAATTATCTCAAATAAATTATCTCGATATCTCAAAATTAATTAAACTATTAATTATCTCAAATAAACCATCTCAATATATCATAATGAATTCAATAATTAATCATGTTAAATCTATAGTCTCAAAATCTGATAGTGAAATCATCAATTAATTATCTCAATAAAAAATCTCAATATCACAAAATTAATTCATTAGTTAATTATCTCAAATCAACATTCTCGGTATATCATAAGTAATCCATCAATTAATTAGCTCAAATCACTCAATCCAATATCCCTATTTTCACAATTCCTGAAGTAATTAATTTCGAAAATAATTAATCTAATATATGATACTAAATTGATAATCATATAATAGAAATTACACTAATACATACAAGTAATTAAAATTGATATTTTTGGACTTAAATTATAAAAAACATACTAATTTTTTTTGAAAAGTTTTCTCACCAATGGATATCCCTAATTTAAACAAAATAATGATATAGAAAGAAATCTTGATCATTAAAACCAAATAAAGATTGAAAAATCATGATCCAACAATTCTATATCTAGATCCAAATTCCTCACTCCAGATCAAACCAAATGTAGGGATGAAAAATCCTTAAACAAATGAAAAAAGAACGGGATATGGAATGGAAATCACCAGGGATGAGATCCTATTACTAGGAGGGTGAAAATATTTAATCAGGGAATGAATTCATGATAGAAGGAGGTCATAATGCCTTGGAATATTTTGGGGTGGGGGCTCCAAAATTGTGAAATAATGTTAAAGGACGAGTTAGGGATGATTAGGGCTTAAAATGGGGGCTCATGATAATTTTTTTAAAAAAAATTGGTCAAATTGAAAACCCATTCAAAGTTAGTCGGGAAGTGTTCATGGTTTGAAAAGACACTCTCTATAACTATGCGCCACATCTGTGAGGGGGGGTGGGGGTGGGTGGCTGGTTTCAAGGTTTCCCCCTTAAGGGTGCACATTTTAAAAAACCACGCACCAGATTTGGAAACCATCCCTATCTAGGGTTCCATGGTTTTCTATGACATGGTGCATGGTTAGGGAAAATAATGCACCAATTGTGCCCTATAATATTTCTTATACATTTATATGATTTTTCACACAAAAATCCCAAGGTAACACAAAAATGAAAATTACTCAGCACAAGTCATAAGAGTGCATGTAAAAGAGCCCGAGAAATCTATTGAAAAGGCCAGTATTTTAAAATCTCATAACCTTCAAACATCTCGTCCTCAAGATGCACTCGCAATAATTTTTGAGATTCTTAGTCAAAAATATTAGGCCACTGATCCCTCATGTATGATTCTCTCTCCAAATTCTCCCCTTAACATGGTCATGCTACCAGAATACACAATCTATTAGTATGGTATTCTCTAAACAATTTCTCACTATGATCCAACACACATTTAGGATTCTCCATAAAGGACACATCAGTCTCAAGCTCAACATCATCCACATAGACCATATGAGAAGGTCTACGGTGATACCTCTGAAGTTGTGATAGATGGAAAACATCATGCATAACACTATATATATGTGGAAGATCCAATCAGCATGCCACTGCCCCGATTCGCTATACATCCTCAAATGATCCCACAAACATGGGAGTCATCATTCCCTATCTCTATATCCTATGGTGAACCAATCAAAGAAAATATAGAAGTAATAAACGGTCAACCTCAGTAAAATATCAGGGTATTCAATATGTATCGGAAAATTACTTCTGTCTACTCTGGGCCCTATCCATACACTTCTATATCAGATGAAATTTCCCTAACATCTCTTGTATGAGACTCATTTCCTACATCTTTGACTCACTTACCTCCATCCAGTATATAGATAACCACTATGTCCTGCCATAATGTTCCTCATAAGGTTCCATTAGAACAGTTTGTTGATAAATATTGTTATACTAAAACTCCACAAGTTCCATGTTTTGCCACCAAGATCCACTAATGTTAAGGACACACACTCACATCATACCCTCAAGCACTTATATTGTATGCTCGGAATGCCCATCAGTCTGTGAGTAGAATTTCATACTCAACAAAAATAGTGTGCCTATCACCACCAGTATGCCCTTCTAGTAGCATGAAGTTAAATGTGAATCATAATTTAAATTTATTGGTTGTGGTACCACATGTAGAAAGACTATATAATGAACATACAACACTCCTAATTGATCAAATGAGGAATTATCATTTACTATTAGGAAATTATCTACCTTCTTCAAATGGTCCTAAATCACCCAACTAGAATAATTATTTTTAGGTTTCCTCAGGATTCCCACTAAAAAGTAAATAGTCTTGTTGTCCCACTTCCATTGTAGAATATAAAACAACTAGAATAAAAGTCTGCGTCATTGATGCTCAGCCGTCAACAGCTGAAAGGTGTAGCATCAGGTCACAAACCCTACTATCCCCCTTTTCATGACCAACCACCCAAACTATCATCATATGTTGGGTAACATTATGGTCAAACCTAGATGTAATTAAAACTTCAAGGAATGAAACTAATGCATATACTACCCTCATAAACTCATAGGAACAAAAACCTAGTTCCTAAATTCGCTAACTGAATCTTCATCTATCCTCTAATCAAAAGGTGAATCTCCAAAATCAAGTTAGTCCATCATGTTGAAGCATTTCAGATTCTCATACTATCTATCTCTAATCTATCAAAAATGTGTGGACTCTATGATAATTGACATGATATTCATCTAATATTAACTCTCCTAAACCATAACAAAAATCTAATCTCACAAGGTCAATATTTTACACTCTGCACTTGACTCTTAAACTGCATAAGATTGATTTTTCCTTCTGAATTCTTAGCCACACCATTTCCCTTCCCATACATATATCATGTCTCAAAATCAAATAAATTCAAATAATCAACCGATATATGATTCCATATATTCATGTAATAATAAAAATATATATAGTTCACTCCCTTTTTATATTTATACCCAATAATATTTTCACCCACGAGATAATGATAAAAATACTTTAATTCATAAACCACTATTTCCAACTAAAGTTCATTCATATGATAGTTTATTCATGCTTCCTCAACTTCCAAGACCCATATTCCATATCTTGATCTCCCTACATCTACAAATCTACAAGACATATCATAGAAGAGTAAAAAAACCGTATACTCATCACTTAGCCCAGGTAAGATAATGATTAGTGCTGATGTCAACCACTACTTCAAAACCTTGAAGGAAATCTCATATCATTTTAAATTATGATTATTTACCCCACTTTTGGAAAATCTTGAATGTCACAATACCAATTGAGAAATTTCCAAAATAAATTTCCTATAATATTTAGGTAAATATTGAAAGCTATAGATTTCAAAAATATTATTGGGATTCTTGCATGAAAAATGTTTCAAAACATTCTCTTGGTCCATATACACACCTTTATCCAAGATTATATGACCCATGAAGTGTACCAAATCAATTAAAAACTAAAACTTAGAAAGTGTTTTGTATAGAATGTGCTCTATTAGTGTAATTAGGATGGTGTAAAGATGTTGGGATTGGTCATCTTGAGTTTTATAGTACACCAACATGTCATCCACAAACACTACAAAAAATTGATATAGGAATGGATGGAATATTATGTTCATTAAGGCTATAAATATTTATGGTGTGTTGTTCAACCAAAACAGTATTAAAAAAAACTTCTAAAGAACATATCTATGTATTGAAGTAGTCCGCAGTATATCATAAGGTCAAACTATAAAATGATGATGCCTTGATTTCATGTGAATCTTGGAAAAGACACAAACCTATCCCAACTAGTCAAATAGATCATTGATTTATGGAAGGGGATACCAGTTATTCACTGTCATTCAGTTCATGTTTGGGTAATCGACTCACAAGAGTAAACTCAGAGTATCCTTGTTTTAAAACAAGACTAGATAACACCACAGTGATGCACTATGGTGGTTAAATTTCTTATCCTATAACTCCTCTAATTGAGTCTTGAGCTCTTGAAGATATATCCACTCTATTATGAATAGTGGAATAAAGACCGACTCAACCAATAAAAAGATATCTATAGTAAATTCCATATCTCTCTCTAGTTCAAACCCTGAGAAATATTTTAGAAACACATACTAAAATATTTCAACTATAGGGGGAAGAAATCATTACTTACGCCTCTATCATTCATCCATAATCTAAAAACCTAGGTTGTATGCTCTCCAAATTTCAAGTGAAGTGGTTCTGTATGGCTCGTATTGATATCCCACTCTCCATGGTGAATATAACTGTCATCCTCAAGAGATAAAAAAGTCATAATCATATGATAATAGTCTATGTGGGATCATAATACTACTAACCAGTCCATAACTATAATTTGGAAAAAACCTAACAAGTTAAAGATGTAAATATCACATAGAAAACGAAACTCTCCAACCTTGATAGAATTTTTATTGGACATGCAGATGTCTCTAGGTCGTACTCCCAAAAGTTTATCTATCATCAACCCCTCACTCAATAACTCTTCCATCTAGATCAAACCATTTGCAAGTTGTATAGAATTAAATTAATGTGAGGAACCAAAAATAATTAAAGCACTAGCTAGCATAGAAGCTACATGAATAGTACATCTCACTTTCCATAGTCCAGCCTTTCTCTCCACACGTGTAATATAAATGGAATGAATCTCTATTTCCCATATTCCCCATGATGAAACTAGTGCCCCATGTGCTGCTCCACTCATTTCATATTGGCTCACTTTCTTAGAAGTACCACATCCACTTCCTCTACAACCACGAGTAGTATATCTCCAGCTACCATACTATTACACCCCAAGCTTACATGGTATGCTTCTTCTTAATAATTAAATATCTTGCACTACACGAAAAACCATGTTCGAGCACATCATGACCTATGAAACTAGATATTTAAAAATAGATTAAGAATATTATTAACCACATTTTTAATTTCATATATTCCATATAATTTTTACCTTCATATTATGTGTTTATTAGACATAATATAAGGATAAATTCTATTTTTCAAATAAACGAAATATTTTTAAATAAATATAGTTTTCCAAACATTAATGGAGAACCCGTTTTAAATCCAAAATTTTAAACTCAAATATATTCAATTTACCAAAACTAAATTTTAATTGAGATGAAAGACATAAAAATTTATTTTGGAAATTATTTTAGTGTTTTTCTGATGACATTCATATTTTAATGAATACTGAAAATACTACATTTAAATCAAAATTGCATTTTCATCTAATTTATTTATATAGTTAGATTTTATTTTTAATGAGTTTTGAAGTGTAATTAGATTATTATTTTATCATTTAATTCATTTTTTTGTCTTTGGATGTAATTTCTCATCAAAATAGGACATAAACACATGTCAATCTTTTGATAGTTTTCACTTTTTAAAAACATGCTTTTTAGTTTTGAAAATAAGAATTAAATTTTAATTATTTTAAACCAATTATATTTTTTGAATTTAGAAAAATGGATTCTCTATTTGGAATTAGATGTCTCAAATTGGGTAAATAGGTACATTTTATTTTTGGACATTATGAATAGTAACTGTAGTAATTATTTTTATTTACCACAGTGAAAGGGTAAATCCGATAAAGAAAGGTAAAAATAATATTATAATAAAATAAAAATATCCTAACACGTGTCCTAATATTATTTGATGATTCATATGTGAAAAAAACAATCCTTATGATGAATTTTTGGCATTTGGGTTCAACTTGGGTGTGATAACCTCCTTTAAATTTTTTTAATTTAACGCATTGGGAAATATAACATAAACATGTATCTCATAACTAAAAGAATTTTAATTTGCTTTATATAAATTATATCTTAAAATATATATAGTCATTATAAAGATAAAGATATTTCCTACAAAATGGTATTTTATTTATAATTTTTAGACATTAAATAAATATATTTATTTATGAAACAATGATGATGAAGTGCTTACCTTATTAATTAAATATTCAAATAAACGACTTTATAAATATTAAAATAAATATAATATGAACATTTTTATGCCAAAAAAGAATTTTTGGCATGATTATGACAAATTATATTTGATTTAATTCATTTTTTAAGGAATGAAGTTTTTATGACTTAAAAAAATCAATTACTAAATATTGTTAAATTGACATAAATGAAAATTTTAAAACAAACACTATTTTATTAAATGATATGATTGTCATTAAAATATAAGATTCATCCAAATGAATTATATAGTGTTTAAAATGTCACTAATGACCCACATGAGGTTCAGTTGGTATCTTATAGTAACTATATTAACCATATAGTATAAAAATACAAGAAGAAATGGTAAGAGTTAACTTATTTTACTAAGGGTTGAAGCCGAAAGATAAGATTAAATTCATTCCCTAAACATCTATATAACAAATTGGTTGTGAGTAATTCAACCCATACTCATCATATCCTCGATCTAAATAAATTTGAAGACATTATAAATATAAAATAAATTTATAAAAAATTAATATACCTTGAATTTCCTAATGTGCCCCTCACCTCAACCTATAAAATAGAACTTTTCCTTCTCTTTTATTCACACATACAAAAAACTTTTTCTAGGAAAAACCCTTACCAAATATCCAAAAAAATTCCCAAGCTTCATCCTAGAGTCCTCCCTTTGTGCAGAAAACTAACTGGAGGAGTCCTTTTGTGAAAATCAAAAGGAGACACCCGAGGAAGAGGTAATCGTCCTATCCCTTCTTTCAATGCTCTTTTCTTCTTCTACTTACTCTTCAAAAGATGTTACCATAATAAAAAATAACTATATTAGATAATATATGCTAATATGTTTTTATTGTGGGGCAAACATATTCATACTTTTACCCATTATATGAGAAACAATATTACCATGCGTGCATACATACGACTTACCGACTCCACACCGTGGTGTATACTTTTTTTTCATCTATACATTATTTTTAAATGTATAATGTTGAATATAAATGAATTATATGATATATATAACATGATATTATTTCTGTATAAATCACATTCCATCTAATTCCATACCATTTAACCATTAAGGAAATGATATCGTCGCTCGTGCGTACATAAGTCTTTCCGTCTCAACGACACGATAAGATTCATCTTCCATGTTAACCATACAAGAATGATTATAAAAATAAATATTAAAAATATTTATGAAATATATGATTTAATATTTATAATGGAATAATATATATATATATATATATATATATATGAATGTATGTACATATATTTCATTCACTTACTTCTACTCAATATGACAAGAAAATGAAACAACGTTTATGCGTATGTACAACCTACCATCTCCATGAACATTGTATTCCATTTAATATATATATTTAATATATATTTTTATATTATGAATATATATTATATAAAAATCATGTTATCATGATATCATTAATACAACCAAGAATAAAAAGTCCAAACACATGCGATTAAGAAAGCGATTTTTACCCAAAATATTTCACTAATTTCAAAATATTAATAAAAGAGTAATATAAAGTCATAAACCAATAATATTTGATCTCATAAATGTTATTTTGATTCCCATATAAGATTATAATATGTTAAAATTTATTATATAAGATTTTATGACACGTATAGAGAGTATCAGACTTAAGGTAAGGGTTAATTTTGAAATCTCATTATTATCCGAGATTGTTTACTAATAAGTGTTTACTGGGATATGTTAATCATTCTTGTCCAGGTTTAATAATTTTTTTAAAAGGAATATTTTTAAGGTTTTATGTAGGGTAATCTTTAACTAAAAAAATGTTATAATTTTTTTAATGATTTTTTACTTCTAAAACTTTCTCAATAATGTTCATGTATTCAAAATGGTTTCAATGATTTATTTTTATAGACATTGATGTTTTAAAATGTAAATTCCTTTCAAATGTTTAAAATTGGTATAGTAAACTTCGATTAAAAAATTTATTTTAAATGTCTTCTTTTATAAATTGTATAATTTTTAATGTCTACAAAGTTAAAAAGGTATATTTCTCTAAAAGAGTTTTAATGATTTTATTACATTATTTTCATCTTTGACAACATCCTTGTTGTATTTTATGTTTATTTGAGATTGATTTGTTATGAAACAATATCCCATATTGTTTTGAAGGGTTTCAGATATGTTTTACTATGTATGTGATATTTTAATACACTTAATGGTTTATAGTTAAAGTAGTAACATTTAGTATGCTGGTTTTAATACAAGTGTTTATGTAATGTTTCAACTTTTTCATATGAGGAATGTATTAGACTTAGTAAATGATGGGAGGGGCCCACTATAGACCCTCGATTCATTGGTAGGTCTTATGAGACAAAATACTATCTTTTAATATGGCCTTGATAGACTACTTTTGCATGGTCTTGGTAGGAGGATTCGATATAGGGGTTATGATGTTTGATATTATGAATTCCCTCATAATGAGATTAGTTATTGATTTTATATGTGATTATTTAACAAGTAGAATATCCTTGATAATGTTTAAGTGGAATTATTTGATTTATTCATGCCATATTATAATGAAGATAGTGTTTTAAAAGGATAGTGTTTTATTTTTTACCTTTCCTCAAAAGTTTATGCTTCTTGGTGATTTATTCTGCTATATTGTTTATCCTTACTGAGCATCTTAGCTCACCCATTTCTTATTTTTCATTTTTCCAGGACTCCAAGAACTGTTATGATTGATACACAGGTTTAAGATAGGGTAATATTGGAGTTCTCAAAGGATTACCTGTGATGTGTTTTATGTTATAAATTATGATCTAAAGTTCATGTATGTAATATATTTTCCAAGACTGCTAAAGAGACCAGTCCTTCAGTACATGATTACATGTAATCATGCCAATATATTAAAAGAATGCTACAACTCTAGGATTTTGGGGTTGGGGAGTTATAGTTGGCTTCAGAGTAAGTTTATAAATAACCATGGAAAAATATTTAGAAAACTTACATTAGGGATCATTTCCATAAGATAGACTTTAAGGATTAGTATATAAGAACCCCTAGAATTTGGGAAATGTTGGGATTACATGAATATTACAAGAAATACATCCCTATCTAGATACTACAAGTAAAATTAGTTTTGGGATAGATGTACCTAGGGTGTAAAACTCTTACATGGTGTTTTGGTATTGACTCGAGGTAATCTAGTACACAATAATGGTCCTTACTACGTACCTGATTTGACACTCCTGGGGGATATACTTAGGATAATTCATATTTTCTTTACAATCCATTATGAAGGTTTTAGGAGTAAATATGTACTCAAATTAACCATATTTATGATTAAGGATTAGATATGCATAAAAAATTCCATTTATGTTAAGTATTTTACAAGTTTGGAATTATGTATTATAATTAATAACCTAATATTGTGTATTACGTTTTTTAAAAATGGTGCCTAGTATAAGGAATGGAAACTGTATAAATGAACTGAATCCATGTTGGGATGTCCCTCATATTCAGGATAATTATATTGGATCTAGCGATGCAGCTGGTGATGAATAGCTTATAACCACATTGGGACTACTGACTTATGTTATGAATAAAAACCTTACCCTTATTGGGCACATTGATCCACAATGTAGAGGATTAATGTTAGACCAATTCATGAGGCAACAACCTCCAAAATTCAATGGGAATAAAAATCTATTTTTGGATGAGAAAGGGATAGGTCCCTTATGGAAAATTTTTCTTGCTTTGCGAAGTAAGGGAAGGGAGAAATTTTTCATGGAATTTTACCATCTCTCAAGAGATACGGATCGACGGTGGTCATTAATTCAAAAAAAAAGAAAGAGGATGAAGAAGTAGATAATATGGAATGAAGGGATTTTAATGAAATTTTTCTATAGAAATAATTTCCTCGTGAACATCGAGATAATATGAAATGAAAATTTCTATGTTTGAGGGAGAAGAAGGATGAGAATGTTTCAAAGTACGAGGAAAACTTCATAAGGATAGAAAGGCCTGATGCAGACTACATACATAACCCAACAAGTAAGAATGATTGATTCGTTGATGGGTTAAAACCATTCCTCCAATGGTCACTATTCTCTCAATCTTTATCATCATTTAAAGATATATTCTCGTGTGATATCAAGAAATAAAATGAATTCCCTAAGTCTTATAACATTAAAGTAAAGAAATAGAAGAAGAGAACGGTGGAGTAAGAGACAGTTAAAGGGAAAAAGGGAAACAAGGATTTTCCCTTATGTGATAATTGTGGGAAGAAACACCCAGGAACATTACTGAAATAAATAAGAGTTTGATAAAAATGTAATGGATAATGTCACTTGGATCATGATTATAATATAGAGAAAGATTCTTTGAAATTATTTAATTGAAAAAATACAAACATTATGAAAATTATTTTCCAAAGAATCAAGGAAATATAAATCAGAATAAGTAAATGGATCAAGGTGAATCTTATAATGTTACTACGGTCGAAGTGGAATAATTAATGTATTTGTGGTTTTGGATTGAAGAAGTATATTATGGTTCTAAGAAGAATGTGATATATATAGAAATTTTACTACAATACTTTTTTTCATTAAGGTTTTAATATGATGAAGGTAATCATATATTCAGTATGTTACAATAAGAGAAACATTATGCTGTTTGGTGAATCTGATGTTACACTTGATTTAGGAAATTTAGATACCTTTTTGATAGATTTGGGATAGAAGTATTTTTCCATAACAATAAATGTTGGAATGGATTATGTTGAACTTTGGATTGTATTTTTTAAGGTTAAAACTTTTATTATGGTTTTTTCTGTAATGTTATAATAATATAGTTTGAGAAAAATGACAACCCGCAGGTTAGTCAATAACCCATCAAGTCAGACAAGGCTATAGGAATTGAACCCACAAAGGAAGTGTGATAAGCCTTTATTTCATACCATTGGCCTATTGGAAGTCCCTGTTTACTATAAGATAGTTTTTATTATTTAAATGGTATATGTTTATATTAAGAGCCTTATATTATTGAGATAAATAGAATATTTTTTTAGTTTTTTATCTATTGAAGATAAAGATGAATTTGTGCAAGGAATTAGTTAACAGATGAAATTCGATATGTAAATTAAGTTTTCATATTTTTGTTCTTAATCTATGAAGGAAACTAATTCTTCAACTCTAGGTAAAATATCATAAAACCAAAAATGATTTCCAGGTACATTCGTTTGTGATGAATCATGTGGACCCTTGGATCATCATGATTTATACATTTATGGTGACAAACTATTTCCTAATCATATTCTATATCTCTAAAAATTTGAACATGATCATTAATTTTTTCTTACATATCCACATTTTCTTTCATGGAATCCTAATATATTTTATCTCTGGTGACCTTTATAATTCCCTTTATTTTAAAATGGAGGTCTCATTAATCAATTTTTGATGTGGGATTTTAATAAATATATTTTCAAAAGTCCAAATTATAGTTTTTTGATTAAAAATTTAAATTGTGAGGATTGTATTTTTGGAAATTGGGGATAATTTAACACCCCAATCTTCCATGGTACACTTCTTAAAAATTCTATAGCTTGCACTACACACAACACTGAGTTCGAGTGCACGATGACCTATCAAACTAGCAGTTTAAAAAGTTATTATGAATTGTTTTAACCAAATTTTGAATTCTAAACATTATAAATAATTTTAAATTTCATATTATGTGTTTATTATTCATAATATAAGGACAAATTCAATTTTTCAAATAAAAGAAGTATTTATCAAAAAGTGCAGTTTTTTCTGTATTTTAATAGAGAACCCTTTCAAAATCCAATATCTGACACTTATATATATTAAATCTGGACAAAATAAATTTATCTTTAAAATAGGGGAAAAAATGTTATTTTTGGATAAATTTTTAGTTTTTTTCAGATAACATTCATTTTTAATGAACAATGAAAAATACTGCATTTTAACTCAAAAGTGCTTTTTCATCTAATTTATTTATATTGTTAGATTGTATTTTTCATTTGTTTTAAAGTTTAATTGGATTATGTTTTTATCATTTAATACAATTTTTTTCATTGGAAATAATTTCACATTGAAATTTGACATAAACACATGTTAATATTTTGATAATGTTTACTTCCTAAACACCCACTTTCTCGTTTTGACTACGAGAATTACTTTTAAATCAAATTATTCCAATTATCTATTTAAAATTTAGAAAAATTGATATAATATTTGGAATCAGTATTTCCAAATTTATTAAATAGAATTTTTTTAATTTTGGACATTATGAATAGTAATTTCAGTAATTTTTTTATTTACCATGGTTAAAAGGTAAATCAGGTAAATAATGGTAAAAAAATATTATAATAACATAAAACAACCCTAACACATGTACTAAACTTTTTTTATTATTAATATGAGACTAAAACAATCCATTGGCCTAATGTTTGTCATTTGGGTGCGACTTGGAAGTGATAATGACCTTTTATGATTTTTAATTTAAAGAAAAGCGAAATATGACATAAATATGCATCTCCTAACTAAAATAATTTTTATTTGGATTATATAAATGAAATATTTGGATATAAATAGTCATTATAAAGATAAAATGACTTACTACATCATGTCATTTTATTTATACTTTTTAGACATTAAATAAATAAATTTATTTAAGACACAATAATGATATAGTGATTTATTTTTTTAAAGAAATATTCAAATAAAAGATTTTATAAATATTAAAAAAAATGTAATTTAAAAATTTTGATTCCATACATGAATTTTATTTCTAATTATAAAATATTTTATTTGAGTTAATTCATTTGTTTATAATGAATCATGTTGTTAAGACTTTAACAAAAATTAATTACTAAATAGTGTTAAAATTGACATAAATGAATTTTTTGAAACAAACGCAATTTTACTAAATGATATAATAGTCATAAAAATATAATATTCTTTATAATGAATTTTATAGTGTTAAATATTTCATTAATTATCCACATGAGGTTCTCTTGTCATTTTATAGTAACTATATTAACCATATATTATAAAAATACAAGAAGAAATGGTAAGAGTTAAATTATTTAACTAAGGGTTAAAGCCAAAAGATAAGGTTATATTAAAGACCTAAAGTTATCTAAATACTATTTTATGAGAGGATTTATACCCATAATTATCTTATGCTCTAAATAAATTACATTTGTTCCATTAGAAGTTGAAATTCAATTTATAATAAATTAATATTTCAAGAATTTCCTAAAGTGCCCCTCACCTCTCCTATAAAAGGGAAAATCTCCTTCTCTTTTATTGAATCCTACAAATCCCTTTGGCATGGTAAAAAACTTCCTAAATCTCCTAAAAAATTATATCACTTCATCATAGAGGCTACCATTTTAGAATAAAACCAACTAAAAAAGTCTTTTAGTAAAAATCAAAAGGAGACACCCGAAGAAGAGGTAATCGTCTTATCCCTTCATTCAAAGTTCTTTTATTCTTATACTTACACCTTCTTAGTTGTTGCGATAATAAAATAATAACTATATAATATAATATATGTGGAGATGTTTTTATTATTTGATAAATATATTCCTACTTTTACCCATCCTATGAAAAACAATAACACCATTAGTGCGTACGTACTTGTTACCGTCTTCTCACCGTGATGTAAAGTTTTTTTCACATATACTTTATTTTGACGGGTATAACTCTGAATATAAATGATTTAAATAATAAATATTATATGATATTATTTCTATAAAACTCGTATTCTTTCCAATTGAATACAGTTTAACAATTAATGAAATGATACCGTCTCTCATGAGTACGTACGACTTACCGTCTCCACGACACGATGAGATTCAATATTCCATGTTCACCGTCCAAGAATGATTATAAAAATATATATTAAGAATAAGTATGAAATATATGACATAAAAATTATACTATATATATATATATATCTATGTATGTACATATATGTCATTCACTTACACTCATTATGATAAGAAAATAAAAGCAACATTCATGTGTACCTATGGCCTACCATCTCCATGAATAGTGTATTACATTTCATATATCTAGCTATTATATATTTTTATATTATGAATATATATGGAATATAAATCATGTTATAATTATCTAAGTAATATAGTCCAGAATAACATGTGCAAACACATGTGATTAAGAATGTGATTATTAGCTAAAATGTTGCATTAAATTGGAATTATTAATAAACGAGTAATATAAATTTATAAAAAATCATATATGATATAATAAATATTATTATGATTCTGGTACAAGTTAATTATATGTTCAAAACCATTATATAAGAGATTCAGATACATAAAAAGAGTATCAGACATAAGGTGAGGGTTAATTTTGAAATCTCATTATTATCTGAGATTGTTTATGCGTAAGTGTTTATTGGAACATATTTATCATTCAT
This sequence comes from Viscum album, assembly GCA_963277665.1. Taxonomy (NCBI): domain Eukaryota; kingdom Viridiplantae; phylum Streptophyta; class Magnoliopsida; order Santalales; family Viscaceae; genus Viscum; species Viscum album. The sequence goes on from OY728127.1 coordinate 816,298,249, forward strand.
GTCCATGTTTCTTAAAAATGTTTTCAAAAGGATTATATATAAGGATTTATGTAAGTGAATAAATAACTAAAACATCATTATAATTTTTTAAATACTTATACTTATAAACCTTTCTATTTAATTTCCATATTTTCAAAACGGTTTTAACGATTTATTTATGTTGAAATAAATGTTTTAAAATGTTAATTACATTTATGATTTTTATAGTGGTATGGGACACTTTGATTAAAAAATGTATTTTAGATGTCTTATTTTATAAATTGTGTGTCTTTTAATGTTCACAAATTAAAAAATGGGATATTTCTCTAAAAGGGTTCGAATGATTTTATGAGATTATTTTTATATTTGTTAACACCCTTATTGGATTTTATGTTTATTGAGATTGATTTATTATGATACAGTCTTCAATTTTTTATTTAAGGGGTTATTATATGTTTGACTATGGATGTGTTATTTTAATACCATTCCTGATTTAGGGTTAAATTATTAAAATTTCCTTTGATAGTTTCAAAATGATTGTTTATGTTATGTTTCACCCTTTTCATATGAGGAATGTATTGGAATCAGTAAGCGACAGTCATGGCTAGATATAGGTCCTTGATGCATCAGTAGGTCTCATGAGACAAACTAGTGTCTTGTCATAAGGTATTGAAAGAATATTTGTGTATGATCTTGGAACGAGGCCTTGACATAGTGGTTATGATGTTCAGTGTTGTGAATTCCCTTGTTATGAGATTAGTTTTTGATATTACATGAGTTTATTTGACTACTAGAATATACATGTGAATGTTTAGATGGAATTATTTAATATATTGTTTACATATTTTTATGAAGATAATTTTTTAAAAGGATTTTGTTTTAGTTTTGTACCTTTCCTTAAAAGTTTATTCTTATTTGTGATAGCTTTCACTATATTGATTATCCTTACAGAGCATCTGAGCTCACCCCTTTAATATGTTTTACATTCCCAGGATTCCAAGAAGTATTATTATTGATATGTTTTTTATTGTAGTAGAATAATGGAATTATAAATGGATTATCTATGTTTTGTTTTATGTTATAAATTTTGATGTAATGTTCTTGTATGTAATCTATTTTCCAAGATTTCTAAACTAATCGGTCCTTCAGGACATGATTCATTGTAATCATGCCAGTGTATTAAAATAATACACCTGCTTTTGGATTCTAGGGTTGGGCCATTACACATACTAATATGGTGTAGAAGACCACTACCCATAACCTGGTTTAATATATCTTCTCCATAACTACCTATATGTCACAATTTCTTAAAGAACCTATATAGATGTTCAATCTTTGTTCAAGATCAGAACTCTACCAGTGGTAAGGGATAATTTCTATGATATTATCCCAACCTACCAAACTAGTGACATACAATTTGGGTATGGTCATGTGTGACTAAACCTCCTCCCTAGAAAAAAATCCTGCTATCCGCCTAGATAACACCCTTTTAACTTCAATTCCGGTTTTAGAAATTTGTACCTCCTAACCATCTAGTTTGATTCACCAATCATCCATTGGAAGCCTCCATCGAGTTCCCCTTTGATATGAGTCCTCTATTCACCACTTATAAAAACTTCTACAATGTAAATATATTCAGATATGACATAATTACACATTTAAGCCCATTCTAAAACAACTTAAATGTTGTAGCCTCATCTAATGGTAATGATGGAAGAAAGAACTAGAAATAAGTAAAATTTACAGTATAGTCTATCATAGAAAAACTACCCCGAGTCAATATCATGAACTCACCTAGTCACTCATTCCTCAGTATCTCAAAATAAAATTACTCCAAGAAGATATCCTGGAAGTCCTTCCACTTTTTATTATCTAGTTTACCATATTGAGTCTAGATATCCCCACAATTATTCACTTGACCACATAATATATAGGTAGATAGTTGGACTCTCTCCCTAGTAGGAGTCTTCAAGTGTTTATGTATATCCTAGATTGATATAATCTAGAACCAAGCTTCGTTAGGGCCACCATCTCTAGTGAAATTCAGTGGGTGCTGCAACTAGAACACTATCATCATATCAAACATTATTTTCACAATTGACTATAGGTCCCTTTCTATGAATTTCATGGAGTGAGAAATGTTAGCTCAGAACTACTCTCCTACTTCCTCACCCAAAACTTTTGGTGCCTATAGTTCCACTAATGGTGGATAATTTCCTTCCATATTCTCCTATCAACCAATCCAAAAGATTCATAATAGTGGCATATCTCTACAATTCCAAATATACCTCTTAGGACCCATATAACTACTTATTGACATTTATAAAAGTGGAAAATACAATTAGGAATAACAAGTCTTTTCCCCTAAGCCCAGCACGTGGTCTAAACCAATAAATTTTCACTACACTTATCTTTGATACATATAGGTCATGGTTAACAAAGTGACAAACACATTATCATATCATATTTCTCATTAGAATCCCATTTATTCTCAAACTGCATCTTTTTAGAATTCTATTTTCACAATAGGCACATTTTCAAATCAATTACACAAGCCGGAAAAAATGTCAAGTTTAAAAACATAAAAATAACATGTTATCCATTCATTCCTAGAACAATGAATGTCAAAAAAACCATGTGTGACTAGAATGATATATTCATACTCAACTCTAAACCCTTACTGGTCCATGACTAAAATCTCAGAAAAACATGGTACCAATAATCTCATCACACATCAAGTGTGAAACCCAAGGAGAAATAATATAAATTGTAATACAACACATCAAAAACAACAATCCCTCCATGGGTACTTTGGTTTGCCCTCGTACATGATGTAACTACTCTATTACCCAGATCATAAGAAAGGGATGAATCTTCCTAGTATCCAATATAAATTTACCCAATAAAAATACAAAAGAAATGAAAATTGGGATGTAATACCACATTGTGACATCAGGAACTAGGTGCCACAAATAGGTGCCTCAAGATGGTCATTAACAAGTCCTCATGAAATCATCTCCATAAGCCAGTTGCATCCAAAAAGAGATGGTATAATATCCATCATGGGTAGACTATACCCTCTTTATCAGAGTAATAAACCGGTGAAAATAAATATACAATAAATAAATGAGGAAACATAACCTGAACAATCTAGTATATCGAGATCAAAATTTCAAATACAATATTAGACTAAACAGTAGGTATTCCATGCTAGAGTACGTTCCATTTTTCAAAATGGAACTCAACATTATTGAAACTAACAACTGCACAGATGGTCCAATACAATTTCCAGATCCCTTATCCATGTTCCATTCAAACATAGCCATATAATATAGGGACTTTTTTATTATCGTGTCCTACCATCATGGAATCTACTCAAGTACTGATTCAGCAACTTGAGTACTATGTGAGTACAACTGATTAGGCTACCACAACCATCTTATAAAACTATATAATATAAAATAACATTGTATGAAGTTGAATAAATAAATAATCAAAATTCATAAATAAATAGTTATCACATCATCAACTATTCTTTATTTATCCTCATAAACAACCGGGTTCCTGTGGAAACCTTTACATCAACAACGATTTTGGCCTATTCCAGAGTCTGAACTATCCCAAAGGTATATCATATATCAAAATGATATTGATACCATTTTTCTTCTCAATTCTCATATGAATTCCATTATTAACATTTATTATCTCATCTCGCACAAAAATTCCATTTTTACGATTCATCAATTAAATTCACACTAGAATTCCACTATTATAATTAATTTTCTCTATTCACACATGAATTCCATTGTTACCATTCATTTTCTCAATTCACACATTAATGCCACTATTACCTTTCATGGTTTCAATTCACACATGAATGCCATTGTAACCATTCATCACTTTTCTATTCGTTAAATTAACAGCCAATTAACCACATCAATTAAATTAATTAATTCAAACATTAATTTATAAAATCATTCATATTAATTAATTATACAATTAATTAATGATATCAACCATTTTCATAATCCCAAAAATTCCAATCAATTAATAAAAAATTAATTAATTTAATCAAGAAATCAGTTTCTCCATAACTAATTCAACAATTAATTATTACAATTAAAAATTTCCATATAACAATAATTAATAGAAGAATTAAATATCCCAATTAAATATTCCAAATATCTCAATAATAAATTCCACAATTAATTATCTTAAATGAAAAATATCTATATTTAATAATTAATTAAAAAATTAATTATATAAATTCTTTAAATTCAATATGTCATAGTATATTAAAAAATTAATTAAATAAAATCTAAAATCTAAATATCTCATAATTAATTCATCAATCAGTTATCTCAATGAAAAAACTCAATATCTCAAAATTAATTCTTCAATTAATTATATCAAATCAATAGTCTCAATATCTAAGAATTAATTAATCTAATTTAGAAACTCAATTTATAATTATCCAATAGAAATTATACAATTAAATACATGTAACTAAAATCAAGACATCATGATTTTGAATATAGGTAGACCTCATCAATTTGTTAAAGAAAAATGCTCAATATTGGATATACTGAATTTAATTGGAATAATGACAAAGAATGAGATATTGATTATAAACCCTAAATCAATAGTGAACAATTAGTTTCCCACAATTGATAATCTAGATCCAAAATCCTAGATATTGATCCAGACAAAACATGTATTAAAAATCCTTCAGTGGATGGAAGTAGAACGGGAAGGATACATGAAGCCACACATGATGAGAATCTATTACTATGAGGGGTGCAGATCTTCATTTAGGGATTTTAATCTTAAATAACAGAGGTCTATATTACTTAGAATCTTTCTAGGAGGCTCCAAAATCATGAAATAATGTTAAGGGTCAAGTTACAGCCATGTAGGGGTCAAAATGGGTTTTCATGAAATTTATGAAAATGTTCCAGTATATTAAAAACCATCACATGGATTTCTGGAAATAGGCTCATGATTTTAAAAATGGTGCACCTTAACCATGTGACTCTTCTAGGTGGGGGTTAATTCATTATTCTATTTGGACAACTAGTTTGACAAATAGTGTGCCATCAGTTCAACCCCCCTCTATATATGTTTGCACAGATTGCTGGGATAGGGTGCATAGTTAGGGAAAATCAATTACCAACCATGAAATGCTCTATTTATTCCATTTTTCTCAAATCTTCACCAAAAAAACACCATGGTAAAACTGTAATGAAAAGTACTATACACAAGGAAAATGATTACATGTAAATGATCCTGATACATCACAAGAAATGGTTGAGGTTTTAAAATATTAAAATAATAAATATTTTTAATGAAACCAATTTTAGGTCTTATATTTTGGTTAGTTAATTATTAAATAATTATAACATTAATATTATGTCAATAAGCAATCTAAAAAACCAGAACTATATTTTTACTTTTAAAAAAATTAGAGTATTTTAGAAAATTATAATATATTCACCATAACCTAATTTGAATATGATGATTTAAAAATGTAGTTTATGTAATCATAAAATGAATGTAAATATGATATTTTTTATAATTAAATTTTAATTTTTTTTAAAATAGTTGTTTCAAGGAACAATCAAATTTCTGATAATTATAATTAATTTCCTAAAACATTATAAAATAATTTATAATATATATTTTAAATATTTTTTTTAAAAAATCAATGTCATTAAAAAAAATACTCTTTATAATAACTTTTTTTATTATAAAAATTGAATATATTTTCTATAAAAATTCAATTTTGTTTTATTTTCATAATTTTTTTATCAAATTCATCTAAATAATATATAGTTTAGTACAAAAAATATACTAAATGAAAATTAATGGAATAATAATTTAACATATAGAAAGGATATTTCACATTTATTAACTAAGTGTAGGACACATAAAACCTAATTATGACGACAAACACCCTAAAAAAAACTTGTGCACTGGTGGTAGTCTTATGCGGTGGCTCAGCTAACGTCGATCAAGATGTAATTTCCACTAGATTTTAATTCCCCTTTATGTTATTTTTTACTTCTTGCTTCACTTGTTGAAGCATGACATGGGCTGGGTCAAGGGATTAATCCATGAATGATAACTCACACCTATGTTCTAATAAATTGGATTCAAACAGAATGAATCTACTAGTTGAGGAAATTGATTATACTTTATATATTGATGATCCTTTTTCATTACTGCTTAAAAATTGTAATTGTAATGGTAAAATTGTCAAACAAGTATTAATTTTCCAATGGTCATATTGATCAATGTTAATATTTTTCAAATGTTCATATAATTCTAAAATCCCAACGGTTACATTTCCATTTATACCCTAATATTAATACGTCATTAATTTACTTAAAATTAACTAAATTCTTTCATAAGGAGATATTTTTATCTAAATATGAAATTGATTTGTTTTCTAATATTTTTTTCATTTCGGTAGAATTTGTAGTGGGTGTGAAGATTTTAGGATTTTTGGGTGATTCATACATTCCCATTATAACTATTCTATTTTATATTTATTGTCTAATTGGATTATTTTGTATTTTAATTGGATTCATAACTGACTAATGTTATGATAATTATTAATGAGATATATTTTTTGGGTTTCCCTTTATTTTATATATGTGTATTATTATATAATTTTTAAAAAAATTTATTTAGAAAGTAAATAAAATTTAAAATGTTGGGGTTTTAATAGTACGTAAACCAACACTAAATGAGTTTTTCCACTACTATGTATAAGCATTATTCAAATAATTTTATGGCTGTGTTCTTCAAAGGATATTGAAAAAATTTATTTACTAAATCGAAAAATATTCAAAAACAATGTTTTATACCATTAAACCAACTTATAAGAATTTATCACATAAAATTCTATCTCTTCGATACAAACAATTTAGGATAACACAACCTCATCATATCATTGGTTTCCTATTTTTCTTACTTGAATTTATTATTCCTCCAAAGAATCCTAAATAAGTTTTCATTATTATTCCAAGTACCTTATCTCTGTGATCTAGGATTTCAATAAATTGATCATCATAAGAACGATCCAACTCCAATGATATGAATTATGTGGTCAATACATGGGTATTTTTCATATTTTCTTTTCTCAAAATAGATACATAGAATAATTATAATCACATGATAATTTTTTTGGAATTTATAAGCTATAATATATCACCATGTTATTTACAAAAATAACATAAGGATCGATATATATGTTTATTATCATTACCATTCTTCAAAAATCTCATAACATTCATCCAATAAGATATCTATATGAAAAAATCATCACCATAATTAAAAAAATGTCACCAAAGATTATCAGTATATATTTTTGATGAAATATGAGCTTCCCTAATATTTCCCTAAAAGGAGTTCATCTTCTATTATATTTCCTTATAAAGCTCAGTTGACAATAAATTCCATTCCCCTTATTTTTCCTATCCTATTGGATTCTTGTACTTATTTTTATTGTGATATTCCTAAGGATCCATATGAACGTTCATGCAAAAAAGTTTTTAAAGAAAATTTTACTATAATAATGTGTTAATCCTAAACATCATGAATATCCACAGAGATAGATCTGACCATATCTTCTATGATTTGGACGATCTTCTCAAACTTACTATTTGTTTGAGGATGATATTTAGTGAAAAATATCAACTCTATATTCAAATATTTGTAATTTATTCTTGAGAACATTATGGTGAATCCAATATCTCATTAAAATAATATTGAGAGTCTTACATATTGAAACCATTCCACTTCATTAATATGTCTAATGAATAACTATGAAGGAGTGAAATAATACCTAGTATAAATGGAATGTGTTAATTTCATAAGGTGATCGACTGAATCCCAAATAGTATTACACCCTAGAGATTTCTTTAAGGTCCCACGGATAAATACATGGTTATTTTTTTTTAATTTACACTCATGTATGTAAAATGGTTGTAATATCACCTTTTAATTTTATCTCTCATACTTTTTCTAGAATTTAATTAACTAATATATATACTATGAAATATCTCTTATAATGTTGTACCATAATTAAGTCTCTTTAATATCTATATATATATTCCTACTTCGATGATGAATATTTAATGATGAACTATGAGAGTTATCCAACAACACCATTAATTATGGTATGGATGACCTATATAACTGGTTTTGGAAAATAATAATTCCATCATAGTCATGGTTTCCTCTTGAATAATCTTTAGTTTATTTTTATAGTTTCAGATCATCTTTAAATGTTTATTTAATCTTCCCATTAATAGATGATTGAATATCCATCAAGGAAATATAGGATATTTATATATTCTATATGATATCACATTTTATACTCTAGAAATAATTATATATTTTATATTTTTAATCCATATCATGATAACATGAATGGTTCATCTTATTCAAGGTGTTAACTACCTTATTCACATTCACAGGGTTGTAATGGGATGAGTAAAAATAATATATAACTAGTTCCAACATTATTCTTTGGATCATATTCCACCCTATTAATGTGAATATATATTAAAATCTTTTTTATTCCGAATATATTTCATACATTTCTGAAAACATATAATTCCTCCATATATTCAAAGAAATAATTTCATTTCCATTTACAAATCAGGAGTAAGACAATTTTTCTCAGGAACCTTTAATTGGTGAGAGGAATAGGACACTATCTAGTTATTATGTATTATAATACATCTTCAAACATTCATTGATGAATCACTATACTCGAAAAACCATTATTCAGTATTGTGTAGTGTGAGAAAATGTTAATTCAAGAAACTTCTCTTTAGTTCATTGAAATTATATTCATATTCATCTTTCCAAAAGAACCTGACTCCCTTTTGGATCAAATTGGATAGTGTTTTTGAAATCCCTGAGAAATTTCTCATAATGTTTTATTTGTATCCATCAAACCCGTGAATATTATTTATTTTGGTCACCATGTTCTGTTTGGGACACTATTTAATAACATTTTTTTAGGGATCAACCGATATACCCTCCATGGTTATTACAGAATCTAATAATGATAGTTAATATAGATAGAATTCAAATATTATAATTTTTTTTAAAAAATCTCCTTATCATGGTCTTAAACACCTTACTCAAATGATATTCCTGTTCATACTTGATGGTTGAATATATAGGAATATCTTCTATAATGAATTATAAAAACTAATCAAGGTAATCTATAAACAATATATTCTTTAGATAAATGAATATACAAAGGGAATTAGTTCTTACATATGACATTTTTATATATTTATAATGACCATACAACATACATATGTTTTCCTTGGATGTTTCCCCACTTTGACCATCAATTGATGATATCATGATTATAATTCAATCACTGGTAAGTATTGAAGTCCTCATAGTTGATAAAAAAATCATCATAACAGGAAGATTATTCTGGTATTTGATAGTGATCTTGTTTAGTTCTTGATAATAAATGAAAATATGTATTAACCCACATTTCATCATAACAAAAAGAATAGGTACAACCCATAGTGACTCACATGACAGAATAAATCGATTATTATCACTGTCATGGAGTTTCTTATTTAATTATTTCAACATGGTTTTGGGTATTATTTAAGGAGAATTTGAAATAGAAATTTTAGTAGGTATTAGTTTTATTGAAAAATAAACTTCATGATTCAGTGGAATAATAATAAAATTTTCAATAAATACATATTCATATTAACACCCAATTAGAATATATTCCATATTGAGTTTCTACCTAATAATTTGATATATATATATACCTCTTATTAATAGGAAACAATACATGTAAAAAAGAATTAATTTCTTCTGGATGTTCATATTCATCAACTCATTGATAGGAAATCACTAGCCCTTAGTAATATGATATGTAATATTTATCCCTTGATAATTGATATGGGATATATATAAAGATATCCAATCCATTTCCAAAATCAAATAAAATTAATCTATTGGAAGAATAATAATATTTATATGTAACACATTGTCACAAAACTCTATTGGATAGGAGTTGTAAACTTGGGAAGTGATAATTGAATCATTAAGTGTTCTCATTAGTAATTCAACATCTAATTATTACGGGGGTGATAAGATACCAATATAGAATGCATCAGATATAAAATTGTGGGTTGAACTAAAATTAAATAATAAATTTTTATTTTTTGAGTATATAATATGTGTACTTTGACAAAATTATTCTTATGAACCAATTTATTATTTTTGATCACATGATATTTCAGACTTCCTCTTGGAATAAAATTATTGAGACTCCAATTTTCATCAATATCCCGTAGAATTATACATTGTTATATACAATTTTCTAAATCCTTGATGTTTGAACATTTTTTTTGACTATTTTATTTGGATGATCACTCAACACATCAGTTTCAATTGATATCCACATTACATCCCTTTAACATTTAATTTATTTATGGCCTTTATTTCCTCACATAATAAATTTACGAGTTCCATTAATAAAATCTCCCCCCTGATTCTTTCCACACTTCTCTCCTAAAAGAGGATTTATTTTCTTTAATCAATGAGTTTTGTTGTTATAATTACCCTAAAATTACATCATTCAATTCTTATCAAAACCATGAGAATTAATGGAATATCCACTATCTGTTTCTTCGTTGAGATTATATAGAATGATTTATTACTTGTTTCTAATGTCTGTAGAAAACTCATTTTAGGGTATTGGTTTTAAGACACTGAAGATCTAATCAATTTTATATTCGTAGTCAATGATAAAACCAAAATTAAACATTAAAATACTATTATTTATTCCATATTAGGTATGAAAATATTCATAAATATTCATTTTAATATCATTTAATTACCTTTCTATTTTGATATGATGAGTTTGGGGAATGAACACACTGAAAAAATATATTCTTAAACTCATCACATTCCCTGGAGTAAATTTCTTCCTCTTTACTCATGTAATTAATAATATTATATGATTGATCTTCTTAACCTTCAATATGACATAATAGAATGAAAAAGTTTACACACATAGAGAACTAAAGAATTGGAAATATTTTTTTAGCTGTAAGATCCATTACTCATCTACTAGTGGATTAGGGGACCCAATGAAAGAAGGTGGATATTTAATATTTATTGAAACAATGGTATATTGGTCTGTTATTAAAAAAATTGTAAGATCAATATTATTTACTCCATAGTATATTTGTATAAGAAAATAAATTTGTATTTTCATTCCCACTCCAATTCCATTTGGTTCGTCTAGAGTATAATAATTTTATTGTCTTCCATATTCATTGTTAAAAAGCTTCCTCTAGGTTCTAGTAATTCAATAAAACCAAAAATATAACTGTAAGAATTAATCTATGGAAATTAGAGTGGTAAATAATATAATCATGAAAATCAATAATGTGATATTATAAATCATGGATCCTTATTATCAAAATATGAAAATTTTATGTTCAACAAGTATCACATCCACTTCAACATAGGTTATATTATTATCTTTAATCATATTATTCTTATCCTAATATACAAGAAATAAAAAAACCTATGCTAATACCTACTATGGAAACCTAAAAAACATAAAATCATTTCTCATCACTTTATATGAAAAAATAAAATAGTGAAAAATAATTCAAACCCCTGAACTATAATGGTTTATTGAAATTTAATACTGGATATATAATCCGCATTTTTGATGTATTACCTTCAATATGTCCATAAAATTTTATATATTAATGTTAAAATCTTGGAAATGTCATACTTAAGCCCTTTATTCATAACATGGGGATATAGAAACATATAAATGAGTGTTTTTAGATTCTTAGAAATGTTAAACATGAGATATGTCAATCGATGAACATAAGGGTATGGGAGAATTCATATAAATTTCCAAATTCTTACACAACCAGTCATTGATCTTGGATTATGAGTCATGAAATAAAGCATTGTGTTTTCAAAAGACATGTGTAATAGGGGTGAAGAATCATTATTAATCAATAATGATCCATTAGATCCTATCATAATACAATGAATGATTTGTTATAATTTTGGCCCAATCATGGGAATATAAAATATTTTCATTAGCCAAGGATCACTACCAAGATCAATATCAGAGAGTGGAAAACATCCATAATTGATTGGGTTTACTCCAAAACTACTTTTGATCCTAGGAATGGGTTCAACACCCATCCTGCACATATTATATCATGAAATATCATTCATTATGAAATTAATGGGAGAGATTTAATGGACCCACCAATCACATAATGAAATCCATATATATTTTTTTTCACAATATCACCAGAACATTGATAAATTCATCATACCATAACCCATAAAAAATAACTGGGTTTCAGTTATATTTAAAAAACAAAAAATCACAATCCATAAAGGTATCAAAAATATCGTAGATCAATATATCATATCCCCAGAGAATCATAAAAAACATAAAAGGATGTTGAAATAGATGAATTTTTTTAAAAAAAGAACATTATATCATTTCATTGAAAAATTATAAAAATAATAATTTATGTTGATAAATTTTTTAAAAAATACCAAATTAATCAGAAAATAAATTTATTTGAAAATAAGCCTGGAAAACATTAATGTAAGAAACAAATAAAAAATATACATGATGAGAGGAAAGTTTATTGATGCATTATGTGTTAAAAAATACCATTTCATACTTTTTTTTGTAAAAAGGTATAAATTAACTCTTTATGTAAGTGTTATAATTTTTTTTATTCCATAGGGAAAAAATAATATTTAGTTTTCAATGAAATTAAATAATCACTTTATAATAGAATATAATACTCTCGAATTATTTTTAATGAACTTGAACGTGGAAGAAAACGTTGTCTGACCAAAGAGGAAATATGAGAAACTTTTCTTAAGAAGATTTTATATAATTTTTATTAATAAAGTGAGGGGAATGAAATTATAAAATGAAAAACCCAAAAATAACCATAGGAGAAAAAATATATGGTGAATAAGATATGAATAAAATATAGTTTCCCTAAAGAATATTCATGTCTATAAAATCCCAATTTAAAATGAGATTACAAAATAAACCCATTATTTTGGACTAGATATTCTTCATACACATTACAAATATCATGTGTTATAAATTTATATTTAATATATATCATTACTTGAACCATATTAATACTTATATTACAATGTAATATTCTATTATAATTTCTAATTAAACATTTATTTACTGTACTTTATTAAAATATTCATTCAAGGGTTAACTATTTGGTTTCCCATGCATGTTTTGGTCAAACCTTGTTCATAGATTCATCATCTAAAAAATAGAAATCATATTATAAATAAAAATTTTATTATTTGTCAACTATTTTAAATTCCTTTATATGATGTGGTGATGCATACAAAATTACATCACTTTATGGATATGTTAGCTCATACGTATGAATGAGTAATTTTTTCATTTACCAATTAATGGAAATATAGAAATGAAAATAATAATATATATTTTTTGAATAATATTAATATAGTAAATATAATATATATTTATTTAATCCATTTATATTACCATACATTTGTGTTAGAGATAAAAAATTAATATCATCGCTTCATGGATGTGGTAGGTTACACATACACATGAATGAAATTATTATTTTTTCATATTATAGAAAAGAGGTGGGAAAGGGTTACCTAAGTAAAAAAATTATTTAAGTACAATAATTTTATTGAGATAATCATTCTAGGATATTTATATAATATTTTTTTGAGGTAATGTTAGAATAACTCTCATTATAGATTAATATTGAAAATTTACCCTTTTCAGGAAACCAAATATAGTTTACACCTAGAGGATTCGATGGATGGTATTTTGGGATGAGAAAAATATCTACGATATTGAGAGGGATGTTAGGAAGATAGAATTTTATGTATTAGATAAACAGATGGGGTAAAATTTTGAGAATAGTTTATTGGATTGGGTACTTTTTTATAAGTGAATGGGGTGGGACTTTTGTAAATACATAAAAAAATAAGTTATAACAAATTCGTATTCAATTGAATGATTAAAAAATTAAACCAAAAAAAGATATATTTTTTGACTAAATTCATTAACTCAATCACATCTATCAAATTTTTTGGTATATTTTATCCTATATTTGTATGCTTAACCCCATTTATCATTTGAACCCTTACCATGCTGAATTTTTTTTCCAAGGTTTCTATTCATTAGGAAAAATATAAAAATGAACTATTTTCCAAATATAGACAAGATAATTAGAAATATGGAAAAAAAATTCGAATGAAATTCCAATCAGTGGAAGAAATTCATTTTAAAATAATTGCACAATATGAAACAAAAATGGTTTTTTGAAAACCCCATTTTTAAGAATAAAACTAAATTTAATCACATTACCTACATATTATAAACCATTAGATGAATGTTAAAATAATTTTATTAATATATTTTATGATTTTATAGAAAATAATTTTTTTATATTGATTAAAAAAATTTATTATGAAAAACACATTGCAGACATAAATATATATTTTTTTAGAAAAACATCCCTTTTTAACCTTCAAGGAATTTTAGTTTGATTTTTGAAATGAATTGAGTTTCTAATTTTGAAAAAAAATTATAATAATTTAAATACTATGAAATAATATTTATTTAATCTCTCGAAATAAAAATTATCATAATTTTTTGATTTAAAAATAGTTTTTAATGATCCAAAGTTTTCCCTATGTGAAATAGTAACTATTTTAGACTATTATATTTAACTGAAATAATAAATAATGTGATTATTTTTTTAATTTATAAGAATTATTAACATAATTATAGTGATAAATTATTAAAATTTTATCAAAATATTTTTTTTATTAAGGAAAATTATATTATAAAATATATTTTTGTTACCAGAAACATAAATCGACTAAAACCCAAGTCTCAAAACCACACTCAAAATTTTGAATTTTTCTTAAGTATACTCTTACATAAACCCCAAAACCCGAACTCAAATAATTCATCATAACCATCCCAACCACTCAAAAGGGTTCTTCATCATTTTCTATGTCCTTAGATAAGCCTTTTCCTATGATATCCTTTTGATATACTGCCTCTATATATGTATCAAACTAAATAACTATAATGTATTATGGTTGAAATGTTATGTTAATATATATTTTTCATTATTTCATTTTTTAAAATATAAAAATTTCTTTTTTGAATGGTAATTGTAAAAATTTTAGGTTTTAGGAACAATATGAGATCAATTGTGATAATGGATTAATTTTATACTTTTATGTATTATTATGTTGGAATTGCATTCCAGACATAAAATTTTCTACGGTAATCTAACATGTAGAATTAATTTATTATTATTAATGGCTTGATGATATATAATTAATTAAATATAAAAAAATGTTGAATCCCATACGTTGTGGCCCAAATGATGTCACAAGTTGGGCCTTAGGGACTTTCCCTCATTTTTAGTAATATAATATTTTAACCCATTTATCCTAATCTAAAATAAAAAATGAGTTAAAATTTCAAAGGTAGATATAAAGGATATGGGACAAAATTTTAAGTAACTATACAATATCGTGATATAGGTTCCTTCATAGTCATAAATTCATGGGTAATTAGAAGACGAGAATTCAAACTATCTATCATATAGAAATGAAATCTCATGTAATCAAGTCCAAACATTGGATACAAAGAGCCAATAGTACTTTAAAAATATCGGTCGACATATGTTATATAGTGGAAAAATATTTAAGAAGACCCCTTATCCATATACGTCAATTTTATAGGATCAATATTCATTGAAATTCAAGGGATGAAATTAGAGCCAAAATTTTCCACATCTTATGCCTATAAAATTTTACCTTCTATTCCATTCAATATAGTTTGGAACAGTCATTAGATAAGTTTGTTTATTTTATTTTATTAATATTTTAAATTTATAATTATTCCTATTTTTCAAAGGGAGGGTGAAATGTTTTTTTGTTCATATTATTAATACATATATTTATATTATTATATGATTTTAAATGTAGTTAAATAGATTTGGTTATGTGGTCACTCCATTTTTGTTGTTTTAGCTACTTCTTCCTGTTAATCTTTATTCTTATCCATTACCATAATAATATAACATTTAGTGGAGTGGATTTATTTTACAAGTTGGGGGGAGATTTTATTTCATATATAGTGTCATTGTATAATAATATCATTTTTAATGAGAGGATGTGAGTTATAGGTTTGATCTTAATATCAGATAACATATTGTGTATTAATATTTTAAATGAAAAATTATTTCCTCACTATGAACTTCTTTGATGAACAATCACTTGTTCAATAAATTACTTTTTTCATGTTTTACTTATGTTTTAAAATTATATGTATATATGATATTTATTTAAAAAGGCCCATTATATATGTATATAATGTTGAATTATACATATTCGTTCATAAAAAGAGATAATAGAAAATTAATGTTTTTGAGTTTCATCCATCAGATATTGAAATTAGGATACTTGAAATATTTTATTTTTATTAAAATAATAATAATGTGACAGGAATTTAATTCAAATAAAACATTTAAATTTTGTTTCACTTTTATGAAGAAAAATAGTTCTCAGACATTATTTTTTAAAAAAATGCAAGAAAATATTATAATTTTTTTAAAAATAGAACTTTATTTCCCATCATACTTTTATTAGGTCAATGATGTAGTTTTTTAATTATTTTTTAAACTCATGGAATTATTATATTCTTAATGAGTTTGGCAAGGAAAATCATGCTAAAATTTATTTTAAAATAATTAAAATATTATTAATGAATTGTAGAATATAATGGAAATTATATCCAATTCCCTAAGGAGATTCTAATCCTATAATGGCGATAAAGAAAAAGAAGGAAAAAATTATTAATCTAACATTATCAATTGAAAAACATTACAAGGTTGAATTTATTAAGGTTCCAGCCTCATACATTTCTATAAATTATATAGAGGAGTTTAAATTTGAAGACCTTACAACTAATGCTCATGTTAGAGGTCAAGATTTTTTAGATGAATATTGTGATGATTCTCTAAAACATGAATTGGTATTTTATTATGTAAGTTCCTTACCTTAAACATAACTTATTCTAGTTTTTTTAAATCTATAGATCACTTTATTTTCCTAAATATTGTTTAATTATAGAGCTTTATAGAAATAAGATAAAATGTTTCACAGTAAACACATACATTACAAGTGGAAATTTGTAATTAGAATGATGTATTTTATATAAAACAATTTTTTTTAAAATAAATTTTCATTTCTTATGCTGATATATCTTCACAATTATCTTTTGATATCAACTTACTCCGAAAAATTCAGTACCCTTTTTAAAATCATTTTAAAAACTGGAATGAGTACAGATGTTCTGTAGGGAATGTAAAAGAGAAAAAACAATTAGTCCACTAAAATCCCATAGAACATTTCCATGAAAAAAGTCATTTTATACTGAAAAAGAATGATTATTTAACAATATCATTATCTTACCTTTGGAATATCAATATATTTTCATGAAGACACATAAGAATTCATATAAATGTTATATAGGTAAATTTGGACCTAGTAATACTAAAATGGAATAACCACATGGACTACTCCAATAAAATTCACTCTTACAAATGGAATATCCATATGACCGACTTGCAAACTCAATGCATTGGGGGTTATAACGTGACCACCCATCTATGGTTTTTCACAAAACCACCCATAATTAGTTTATCATGTAACCAGTCATGAAATTTCCAAGTACCATTATATAATCATTAAATATGAAATCATTATATTTTAAAATATTGCTCTTAAAATATCATTTTCACTCTTAAGAAAAGATTTCATGTTATTGAATAACCAATCCATTTTGAAAACCGATTTAAACCACTTAAAAATATATTTTTAAATCAAAGTGTTCCATACCACTTTGAATCATTTTAATGAAACTAAAAAAGTACCATTTTGAAACTTTCAATAACATATAAATACATTCATAAATAATTTTGTTTAAAACATTTACATGAAAGAGAAATATTTAGAAGAATAAATATTTAAAACTTTTGAAATGATGTTCTATTCAAAGAGTCACTTACCTGGACTATGACTCATTACATATGTACATTTTATTCTAGAATAACAATGTTAGGTTGTATCATTTTATCTAAATTGTTATGTTTAGCAGCCCAAATTGTAATACCCAAACTTATTGCTAGTATAATGAAGGTATGGGGTCGATCCACAGGGAGAGAGGGTAACTGCATTATGTTCTTCTATTATGTACATAATTAAGTGAAATTTAACTGAGTTTTAGAGTCTATATTTGATGTTTCAAAAATAAAGTAACCGATTGTTCTATTTCATGATGAATTTCATTAAAGATAAATAAAAACGTAAAATTGATTTGGATGATAAATGGGAAGAATCCATCAGGGATTTGGATTTTTATTAAAGTTATTTGTAAATAAAATTTCTTATCATGTGGTGTTGATCATGATAACTCAACTATCTAGGTTTCGAACATAACAAAACACCATAGATCTGGTAGGTTTCATTTGAATCAATAGAGACCAATTCCTTGGTCGAGAATTTGATTTCGGTTAATTTTATTAATTGTATGATATTTTGTGACAATTAGTGCACCCAATTTTCGTGGGGGTATTTTTTATTAATACCTCTCAAGATCCCTAGAAATTATGTTCTTGGTCTTATACAAGGTTTCCAATTATTTTTAGCATGAAATTCCAAGGTATTATCAGAGATATATAAATAAAATAAAAAAGACCATTGATTATTAACAAATCATAATCATCCAAAGCCCCAAAGGATTGGAGATTTAGTCACACAAGAATTTTTTAATAACTAAAAGACTCTTAACAACTGAATAAAACACCACAATAAATTCCAAATAATGATCATTGTGAAGGAAGAGCGATAAAACCTCCTCTACTATCTTCCATCTTTCCCTTTCTTATATCTCTATCATTCTTTAGTTCATTGCCTCTTGTTCCACTCTCCTTCAGTCCTCAAATTTGGAAATACTACCCTCATATTTATAGTTTTTAAAACTACATAGCATGTAACATAATTTACACAACGTGTAGTCAGTTCATCTTGAATTGGTTCCTCTTTCACCACTAGTAGGTGATCTGTCGTGCCAATCTTTACTTTAGAGGTGTCAATGGTCAGTTGGTGGAAATACATGGCATTTAGTGCTTCCCCACATGGCATGTAGAATCAACTTCATCCCACAACCAATTCTAGAATGGATGTCACAAAATGTAAAGTGAATTTCATGACATGTGACTCTTGGTCGGAAACTTGGGTGTTTACTCGTCATAGTCGATCTAGGTGTCGAGGAAATAACACATGACTTGAGTAAGAAGTACACACCATGTATATATGAATTTTTGGTTATGATATTTCCCTGATTTCTGTCTTAAGATGGAAAATACCTAAAAATCATCATGATCCCCATGCCAAATCATTTTATCTTAAAAAATAATATATTTGGTGAAAACCTGTTTTCATAATCCAATGAATTTATGCAAATATATACAGAAAATCAGGCACTTCCAACTCCCCAACAATTATAAATTTGCTTTTCCTCAAGTAAAATATCAACTCCAAATCAACAGAATCCATAATCTAAATAAGGAAATAATTCAAATAATTATAATTATAAATACTATAGCCATAGTAGAGGATTTTGAAAGGCACAAAATAGATTTCAATTCTAAAGAAATTTTAATCATGCCTCCTGTATAATACAATTAAATATATTCATTCTCTTTCATCCATATTGTTTAGCTTTTAATAAATAAACATGTCACTTAATGATTTATCTCACCAAAAATTACCACAATCATCACTCAAGATCATTTAGTTCGAGTTATGATCAATATTTTGTATATTCATTCTATCAATAGGATTTCAAGTTTTCTCATTCTCCACATCAGAATTAAAATCAAAAAATCACGAGGGCTTTCAATAAGGTTCAAATATTTATGAGGCTAAGTATTGGTAGGTAATGATGTGAAAAAAAATCTCAAAGGCTTGAAAAAATGTCTGAATTCTTAAACAATAATACATGATATTCAGAAATAGAGCTCACTGAAAATGAATCCCCAATTAAGATATTTAGAAGGTTATAATAACCGTGATATTCACTTATAAACATGAGTCCATAAACCATCAATACTATGTATCAAATGAATCTAGTCCCTCTTTTTCATTTTTTTCAATATATATACATATATATATTCGATAGGGACCACCAGAAATATAATTAATAGTGGTTTTGAAACCCTTCTTACCAAATTCACATTTTGTACTCTCCCCTATACATAAATACATGGTTTCTCACCAAAATATACCATGAATGGAAAAAATACCTCTCTAAATCTCAAATGAATAATCATGTAATATTATGAAAGAATTTAGGGTAGGAAGGGAACATAGGCTTTTAATGTGACTTTTTATCAAGGACGTTCATGGTTTTAATGGGTTTTAAAAAGATTAAATGTATAGTAGGTCTCAATTACCAAGGGTATGAGAAAAATAAAATGCATCAATCATTTTAATGCGATTAAAAAATCTTCATGTTTTTAAGAGGAAGACTAGCATTTTCAAGTTGTTATGCATATCCTAAGAAACTCTCATAAAAGAGGGTATAAGAATGAATATGTCAAAAGTCATTGAGTACCTCTCAGGAATGAGGAAAAATAAATGGTTAATCATGTCATGACATGAGTATGAATGATTAGTCTAAAAAATTTAAATGTCCAATACTTTAAATCAAGAATCAAACTATAACATCAATGATTAAAAAATACATTGAAATTTAAAATAATCATGTAACTTTTAAAAGTACCTTTTATGTCATTATTATTTATAATTATAATTTATCTATTTTTTTTTCATATTTAAAAAAGTTCAACTATTAATGATGTCTTTGACATTAGTTCAAGGGAAATGACTAGTGTAGTCAGAGACCCTCCCCCACACTTAAAATGGTACATGATCCACTAAGTGAAACACCATGGAAGATGAGAGGATTTGGGAACACATGAGTGGTTATGATGATGGGAAACAATGAAAGTAGTAAAGCCAATGGAAAAATAAAAAAGAAACTCAGAAATAATACTCCCCTCATGGTGAGTCAACAAATATGGGAAGTGGTTAAAAGAAAAGTTCAAAGCAATGATCTAGGGTACATGAGGCTAGTGGGGAAAAATAAATCTGTAGAGACATACATCATCATAACCCATGCATAGGAAAAAAGATATATATATACATATAGTAAAAAAATGTTCCAAAAACCCGTCCTTGAGTGGCGTAAAAAGAGGCATCAATTGAAACAAGGGGATCTGTTAAAGCAGGATCATCTGTAGTGGAAACTAGAGGCACTCACTCTATGCTCTGATTAGAGGATTAAATGGGAACAACTTTCACGGTAGGAGGAGAAACAAGATCCATAGATAGAGGACCACCCCTCAGCACCGGAGGCTCCACTACCACTTCCTAGGGTAGTAATAGGATGAGGAGCTCAGCTAGTAGTGGAGAGGGAACCGAATCAATGGCTAGTGCTGTCATTGGAGGCGATGCTGTAGAAGGCGGAGTAGCTGAAGGGGGATTAGGGGATGGGGGTAACTGAAGGTAGTTATGATGAAGTAGAAGGCCCAACATCTGCTCTAGCCATGCATGGAACTATAAGATAGAAGTATTCTAATTCTCAAGGAGGTCTAGACGATGATCCATCACGGCCAGGCAGAGGGTGTTTGGGGGGATGAGGTCAAAAAAGGGTGTGGGTGGAGGTGTGGATGTGGAGGGAATATAAGAAGAAGGAATAAATGAGGACGATTGATGGTTGGAAGAAGTGGGGTTGGGTGGTGAAGGAGAATCTTCTAGTGGATGGGTGAGACCATCTAAACAACACCATCTGGAGCTACTAGGTCATCTCTCACCCCTCCTGGAGCTGGGGAATCCTGCACAAGTACGTAGCCATCAAATGATGCTTGACCATATGCATGCGAATGAGCATGAGTATGTTGAGACGCTGAGGAGATCCTAAGGTTTCATGAGGGATAGAGGTATAAAAAACACCTAGGTGGTGTGCCATGCAGGTGGCATTGAATGTAAATCCCAGGTAAATAAAGAATATGAAATTTTCATATTTATTAATATTTTTGAATTTAATATTAATTTTATTTTAAAGGGGATTTTATGTCTGATAGCGTACTCAACACCAACAATGATTTCCGTTGAAATATTATGTTTCACACATCATTGAGTTATACTAAAAAATAATACAGTATTATTATTATTTTATATTGTAGTTAACACATAGCTGTTGAATTAGAGGGAATGAATTGAACTAAGTAAAATATGATTAAAATTTTTTGTTAAATGTTTTTACATTTATCCAATGAAAGTTAGAGGCTTAAAATGTGAATGAATCCAATTTTAAGCATAAATACACTAATATTCATTAAAGGGTCGATTTACCACCTTTTGATGGTAAACCCTTTTTAAATCTATTTTTTATCACTTTTATATGTTATATTTTACAAAATAATACTATTCTTTAGAAATGGGACATCAAAATTTTCTTTGGATGATGTTTTTTTCATTTTTCTGATAATGTTCATTTTTTAATGAATAGTGAAATATATTTCCTTTTAATTCAATACTTCCTTTTAATATAATTTATTTATGTGGTTATATTATCTTTTTAATTGAAATTAGAGTTTAATTAGATTATATTTTTACCATTTAATACAATATTTTTCATTGGAAGTAATTTTACTTTGAAATTGGACATAAACAAGTGTCAAATTTTTGATAGTTATTATTTCTTAATAACACACTTTTTGTTTTGACAACAGAAATTAATATAAAATTAATTTCTTCCACTTCTATGTTTTGAATTTGGAAAAATAGATTCCATATTTGGAATCAAGAGTTTAAATGTTTTTAAAGAGGAATCTTTTATTTTTAGACATTATGAATATTTACTTTAGTAAATAATTTATTTACCATTGTTAAAGGGTAAATTTGGTAAATAAGAGTAAAATAATAATATTGTAATAATATTAAATTACCATTAAACTTTTCCTAATTTTATTGGATGAGATATTTTCTACCAAGGTCATATTTGGGTCAATTTTGGGACACCATGGAGCCACATGGGAGTGATAATGACACTTTATATTAATTAATTTAAAGTAAAGACAAAAGTAACATAAACATATATCTTTTAGTAAAACAATATTTATATAGGGATATGTGAGGTATCTCTTAGACTATAAATATTAATTTTAAAGCTAAAAATATTTCCTACTTCATGGTATTTTATTTATAACTTTTAGAATTCAAATAAATAAAATTATTTATGACACAATGATGATGTAGGGATTACCTTATAAATGTGTGATTTAAATAAATGAGATTATAAAATTTAAAAAAATATCCTAAACCTTTACAATTGTTATTGGATGATTTTATTTCGAACTAGAGTCATATTATATTCACATTTAATGTGTTTTGGACATTTCAAAACAGAAAATTATTCTATAATAAAATAATACTTTTAAAATTTCCTAAAGAGCCCCTCCTCCCTCTTGTAAAATGACCCCACCTCTAACCCATTATAGACACATCTCAATCCTCTTGGCTCATCCAAAATCTGCGATAATAAGCTCCCAACTTCTATATCTTCCTCCAAGAAGCCTTACCTTAGGCAGAAGGCTCTTCAAGAATGAATTTTTGTTCAAACAAAAGGGAGTTACCCGATTTAAATGTAACATCTTCTCTCAAGTTCTTTTATTTTATTTTACTTTTCCACTCCCAATGCTCTCCTTATTCACTGTTTACATAAAAAAACCTATATAATAAATATACTAGGTAGTTTTTATGAGAATTATTTTAACTGCACTTGCACACACCTCCATCTAATTGGTATACAACTCAATGTTTCTATGGATGACGAACTACTGCCTCACGAAATGATGATTGGTAAATCTTCTCCTATCACATCTTATGGTGGCCATTATGATTTCAATGTAATTATATATTATATTTATTTTACCTATATGCTTATTTACTTTTCATTTACAGTATACCTTTATACTTTCTATAACATGTAAATACGATAATTTCATTTGAGGTAGTGTGGACTACCGACCCTCAAAGTGATATGACTCGTTAATGCTATACATGCAATATATAAAGATGTTATTTTTGAACATATGTAACATTTATAACAAATATATTATAATGGAATTATAATATACCTATGTATCATTTAGTTTTAATTACATCAAAAATGATAAATGAACAAAATTAGTGTTCATGCGTACATTTGACATACTCCCTCCATGAACGGTTCCTTTCATTTCTTAACCCAATTTACATTCTTTAGGATAAACTACTACTTATTAATTATGTCATTTTATGAATATGTGTGAATGAACTATGATTGATTTACACAAAATATCCAATTATATTGGGTGTATTTTTGTTTTTCACACATAGTTATGTCATTTATTTATCCTTAATATAAGGATATGTTCTTTTTATGGGAACCTTTCATCCTCCTATTTTAGTCATAGGCTTATTTTATGTTTTGTCTTTTAATTTCCATTATCTTTTTTAGGATATGTTATTCTGTACCCTTACTGATTTACACTTTATATAAAAGTGATGAGAGTCCCTTTTCTCTCTCATAAACTCATTTTCTAAATTTTTAAGTGACAACATGAGGCTACCTAATTTTCATAAGAGACTATGTCTCAATCTCCTTTAATTTGAGGCATACTTGATCTTGTGCACATTTATTTTCTTAGAGGGTGTATATAATTTCCTTTGAAATATTATATCATGAATGTATTTCCTCCCATAATATTATATGCTTTTTTTTTAATGTTATTACATAATTATTTTTATTTGAGTATTTTATCAAGTGGTAAGGGAATCATTAACTAAAAAATTGTTTTAAATGTTTTAAATAATTATTCTTCTAAATATTTCACATTAATTTCCATGTTTTCAAAATTTTTTTATAGGATTTATTTATTTTTAAATTAATTTTTTCAAAGTTTAATTAATTTAAATGTTTTAATGTTTTATGGGAAACTTATATTCAAAAATCTCTTTATTAAATGTTTTAAATGGTTTTGAAAAATCATTTATTATGTCAATATCATGAAATGATATATTGTGATTAGAGTGTAGAAATGTTATCTTTACTGTATGCTTGTGTTAGGTGTTATGAATATGTTATGGTTCATTGGCATTGTTTATGTATATGGGCCGTTCTGTTTAAAAAATAGGGCAGGTTAGCCCAAGATAGATCTCCAATGCATTGGGTAATGTGACAGAGGTAAACGTTAATGTTCCTACTAAGAGATTTAGAGAATACACTATGATGGTTTTTTCAAAACGTAACTCCCTATGTAAAAGTGAAAGCTATAATGTAATTATGTCATGAATTCCATAAGTTACCTTTATGATTTAGGATATCTGTGTGTTATTCATAAATATTATGATTTCATAAGGTATGTTATGATTGAAAATTATGGTTTCATTGATTTGTATTTATTGATGGGATAATTTCTATTTTTTTTATTTTATCACCCTTACTGTGCATTTTATGCTCATCCCAACATTCTGAAATGTTTTTCATTGGACATAAATATGAATAGGGTCAATGATGGGATAAAGGAAAAGTCATACAATCTAAAACATTGAACTATACATGGTTATTTTTTAAGAGTTTTTATTTAATGAAAAAAACGTAAACTAAGAAGAAGTGTCTACTTTATAATTTTAAGATGTAATGTAATTGTTATGAACTATTTCAGTAAATATATAAACCTGAAAAGATCCTCAATATGAATTCATGACTTATCTAAATATTAATTAGTGTTTAATGACAGGTCCTTATAGTTGGTATCAAAGTTCGGTTTAGACTACTTTAGGGATTAAGAGTCTTCATCAAACACATGGTTATTCCCTATATCTATTATTTTAGTTAAATCATTATGTTATAACTTTTTCAGGTCATGGAAATTTGGTTACAAATGGAAGGAGGAGGATCTCAACCAATATTCCTATATCTTCCTGATGACATGCTTGCAACAATTATTACAAAGTCATGTTCAAATGATTTTGAAACATTTTCTAGCATACAACTCACTTGCAAGTAGTTTGAGATATCAAACACCTACGCTGTACCTTGATATCATCGTGGATCATGGGTTGTATTTTATCAAATCCTATTTTCACAATATTATCATATTTTCAAGAAAGCTAAATATTATGTAGGAATTTTCAAATATTTTACCTTATTATAATATTTTTAATCATATTATGATTTTGAAAAAGGTGATGAAGAAGAAGACCACTGCACAACCTATTTATATTTTCTTTTACAAAACAGTATCTCAACACAAACTTATGGTATTTTAAAACTACCATTGATTTAAATTTTCAACTAAAATTTTGTCCAACTATTTTATAAAAATCATGTTTTATTAGATGTTTAGAAATTATATGTCATACATGATTATTTTTCGAAACTATATTTCTGCGAACACCCATATGAACCAAGTTATACAAGGGGAATTTGGATAAAGGAAGGAAATTATTTTGAAGGATCTATAAATCATTTTTGCAATGCATGTACCTTTTACCTATGTGAACAATATGACAATGAAACCGTAAGGAAACCATGATCAAGGTATGATGTTCTTTCTATTGGGAATAGTTTTATTTTATCATATAGAGGTGAAAGAATGAAAATATATATGATGTTGAGGACTTAATGTATTAGGATGAAAATGAATGGTATAAGAAAACCTTTTAGGTTAAAGCATGTTAGGGTTATTTTTGAGTTTTATAAAAAGGAAAACCCATAAGATGGGTGACAACCCGTCGCGTCTAGCAAGTCTACAGGAATCAAACCCACAACCGAAGGGTTATAAGGGAGCATTTCCTACCACTAGCCTACATGAAGTCCCCAGTTAGTATGGATTATTTTTTATGGTTAAATTATTATATAGATCAATAATAATATGATTTTGGGAACATATGTTTTATAAAATGAATATCCTTAATATAGTAAAATTATTTGGTGATTAAGTGACAAAGGTTATTCTAAAAGATGTCTGCTCTTTTGGAACATTATATGCTTAAGGGAAATAGAATACTATGGCATCTAATTTGTAGAGTAATTTTTGACATTTTATTTTGGAAGAATATATATTATTATTGAGGACATATGGTGATTTTTGGTTATTTATGAAAATGATTAACCTATAATAGGGAATATGTGAATAGTTTAATTTCAATTCGGTATGAGACTTTAAGATTAGTCAATGTTATTTGGAGATAAATTTTAATATTTATCATTTAAGACGATGTGATAAAATCCTTCTGAATTATGGGTTTCAAACATAGTTTGGATTATTTTGAAGTATTTTAAGGGCAATTGTGTATTGAATGGTCTTTCTTGATCTCTGGGTAATTTTTGTTGAATTTTAGAGATTAAGAGCAGTATTTATTTTTATAAAGGACTATCCGTTTTGGGGATTATCTGATCTCGTACTAACCATTTTTGGTTTTGGTTAACATATAAATATATGGGAAATATATCGTTCTTCATTTTGTGGATCATGTGATTCTATAGAAGTTGATTCAAGCACTTCAGGTGTGATAATATCATTATGAATACTCATCATTTGATGAAAAGATGAGTTTGTGGAAGAAATTTATTAAGGGATGAAACTCTACTTGAAAGGTAAAAATATTTCCTTATTTTCTCATTCAATCTCATAAATAAATTTCTCAAATTTATGAAAGGTAACTTAAAACAAAATCATTTTATGTTAACTTTTTCTAATGGGGAATAAAAGACCATTTAACCCATCACAAGTTTATGATTTTCATATTGTTAGCTTTCTCCTGATCATGTTTTCTATCACTCTCCATTAGAAGTTGATCGTTAGTTTTTCTTCTATATCCATGCTTTAATACATGGGAACCAAGTATGTGTTATCTCGGAAGAATGTGTTAGTTATTCCTCATTTATTTATAGTGATATAATTATTGAATCTTTTCTGATGTGGGACTTTTAATGAAGTTTCTAAGCCCAATTTTAAAATTACGAGGACACTATTCCCAAAAGGAGGGGAGGATGTAACATCCCAGGTAAATAAAGAACATGGTATTTTCATATTTAATAATATTTGTGAATTAAATATTAATTTTACATTAAAGGGTAAGCTGGGTATGATAGCGTACTCATCACACAACAAAGGGTTTCTTTGAAATCATATGTTGCACACAACTTTGAGTTATATCGAAAAACAATATAATATAATTATTATTTTAAATGGTAGTTAACGCATAGACGTTGTATTGGAGAGAATGAATAGAACTTACTACAATATAATTAAAAATGTTTGTTAAATGTTTTTACATTTATCCAATGATTGTTAGAGGCTTAAAATGTGAATGATTCCGATTTTAAGCATAAATACTCTAATATTCTTTTATGGGTTGATTTACTGCCTTTTGATGGAAAATAATTTTTAAATATATTTTTTCCATGTTTATATGTTCTATTTGAACAAAATAATATTATTTTTTAGAATCAGGACATAAAAATCAACTTTGGATGAAATTTTGGTATTTTTATGATAATGTGGTTTTTTAATGAATAGTGAAAAATACTGCATTTTAATTCTAAACTGTGGACTAACTCTCTCTCAAAGTTATATGAATCATTGATGATATACATGTAACAAATAAATGATGGAATTTATGAACTTATTTAACATGGATAACATTTATATTATATTGGAATTACAATATACCTATTTATCATTTAGTTTTCATTACTTAAAAAATCAAAAAAGAAATGAAAGTAGCATTCAAGCGTACGTACGTACGGCTTACCGTGTCCATGAATGGTGCAATTAATTTCATATGTCCAAATTTTATGGTGTATTCTAAACACATATATAATTGATAAATATGATATAAATGATATCTAAATCATTAATTTCATTCTGGAGATAATGTACTTTTGACCACATGGACAATTTGTAATTATAACAAGTTCATTTTTTTACTCAAGTTCTGAACATCGACAAAATATATGATATGAACTCAAATAATTAGTAATTTTTATTGAAAAGAAATAATTTATATAAAAGGATTAATAAAATTGAAATTTTTTCTAAAGAAAGTATAAATTAACTTATGTTTATTAATCAGGAAGAACAAGGAACAAATGAGTCTAGTCGGACACGAGGTAATGAGTTTTCAACTCACTTTTTATTCCATTGAGATTCATGCTATATTTTCCACTATTTCTTTTTTGTGTGGTTTATGTACATAATATGATTTAATTCTTTTTATAATATACTCTAACTTATGGGTATTTACATCTTCATTGTATGATCCTTCTTTCTTGGGGTATATGTTTCATAAGTTACCAAATCGGTAAGGGGACTTCTTAACCCAATTTCCATTCTTTTGGATTAACTAATACTTATTGATTATGTCATTATATGAATATATGTGAATTAACTATGATTTTTTACAATTAATATCAACTTATATTGGGGTTTTTTGTTTTCCACACACAGTTATGTCACTAATTTATCATTAATGTAATGATATGTTCTTTGTATTGGAACCTTTCAACCTCATCTTTTAGTCAAAGTATTCTTTTTTGTTATGTCATTTAATTTCCATTATCTTATTTTGGGGAATGTTTTTATCTATCCTTATTGAAGTCCATTTTATGTAAACGTTATGAGAGACCCTTTTCTATCTAATTATTTCATTTTATAAATTTCAAAGTGACACTGTTAGGTTGCCAAATTTTCTTAAGGGACTATCTCTCAATCTCCTTTAATTTCATGCATATCTTGATCTTGTCCACATTAATTATCCAATAGGGTGTATATACTTCCCTTTGACATATTATATCATGAATCTCTTTGCTATCATGATATTATAATCTTTTATTAATGTTATTATTTAATTATTTTTATTCATGTATTTTATCAAGTGGTAAGGAAATATTTAACTAAAAAATTGTTTTAAATGTTTTAAAGAATTATTCTTCTAAATTTTAATCACTAATGTCCATGTTTTCAAAATGGTTTTAAGTGTTTATTTATATGGAAATTAATTTTTTGAAATTTCAATTCCTTTAAAAGTTTCAAAGTGGTATGGTACACTTTGATTCAAAAATATCTTTATAAAATGTTTTAAATGGATTTGAAAATGGTTTTTAAAAGCATTGATTATGTCAATATCTTAAAAAGATATTTTGTGATTGGAATATAGAAATGTTATCTTTATTTTATGCTTGTGTTGTGTTTTAGTATTATGTTATGGTTTTTAGGAATTGTTTACATATTCATGTGGTTCTGTGATAAACCTAGGGCGGGTGATCCTGAGATAGCTCTCTAACGGATTGGGTACATTGACAGAGCTAAATGTTAATGTTTCTCCTAAAAGAGTAAGGGAATATATTATGATGGGTATTCCAAATGTAACTCCCTATGTACCTGTGAAATCTATAATGTAATTATTTTATGAGTTCCATAAGTTATCTTTATGATTTATGATTTCTGTGTGTAATTCAAAAATCTTATGATTTCATGAAGTATGTTATGATTGAAATGTATGACTCCATTGATTTGTCTTTATTTATGGGATAATGTTTTTATCCCTTATTTTATAACCCTTACTGATATTTTTATGCTCATCCCATGTTTTTTAAATGTTTTTCACATGACTTAAAGATTAATAGGGTCAAGGATGAGATCAGGGAAAAGTAATGTTGTCTAAAACATGTAACTAGACATGTTTCTTTTTTTGTAAAAGTTTTTATTTTATAAAAAAATATAATCCTAGTAGAAGTGTCTACTTTGAAATTTATGAGATTTAATGTAATTACTATGAACTATTTCTCTGAATATCTAAACATGAAAATATCGTCAATATGAATTCATGATTTAACTCAGGATTATGTAATTTTTAAACCTGAGTCCTTATATAGAATCCACCATTTAGGTTTCCCTTCCAGCCATGGTTAATGGAAAATAAATAGGTGGAAGAATGATAGGTAAGTCCAGGGTAGTCGCTGCGTACGTCACAAGTGAGAAACTCCATGTCTCTCCCAGACCTGAAACCCATACCCTCATGGTGGGAAAAAATAATGGAGATGAGGCACTAATGGATGAAATGATGGTGAAGGGAAATGATGAGCATTCTCTTTTGGGATGTGTGGGTGTACCTGTGATCTGGCCTAGCAAGCTCTCACCACATAGTAATGAGGTCACTATGCTCAGGGTGGGTAAGGGTGGGGACAAGAGGTGGGGTGGAATGATGGGGGTAGAAACTACACCCTTGGACAAACTCTCCCTTATTAAGGGAAAAGGGCATCTTTCTAGCTGAAATCAAACCAGGGTAGCTATATCGGTGGGTGTATATTGGTAGGTGGGACTATTATACTCGAAGGTTGCAATGAAGTCCAAAAATAAACCTACATAAGTAGGAATGATGACCTAGAGTGTTTCACGGAGATGGGTATTTTCAAGTGTCTCCTCAATCTCTTTTAAGATGCCTAGATGCAATTGAATGATGATGTTGAGAAAGCGGCTGTTCAGCTCTATCATCTGTTAGGAAAAACAATGAAACTGATATGTGGAAGGGATAACCTCACCAAAAAATAGGTAGGGATGCGACAATGGTCAGGTAGTAGCCAGAGCGAACGGAGGTGGGGCTGCAGCTGATGGGATGACTGGGGCATGAGTGGTCGCAAGAGGTGGATAAGATGAAGTCAGAGCGGGCTTAGGTGAGTCTGCTGAAGAAGTGATCATCTCTAAAGGGAAAGTGCTAGAAGAGGGAAATTTAACACCTATTCTCTCAACAACAGTGGATGGTGTGGTAGAAAATGTAGTGGGAGTAGGGGTGTAAGGAGTGGGCATCACGAAATCAACTGGACTGGCATATGTAACTGATGGTAGCGTCGAGAGAAGAGGAGGTAGTGATTCCAATGGTAAAGGCTGGTTAACCAGGAAATCAAATATGGCCCCCTAGATTTCTGAAGAAGAATCCAATGGAGAGGGGGCCTCTCACCTCCACTAGCAGATGCATGAAACTTCCCACTCACAGGATCATCACCTTACATAAATGAAAGAATGAAAAATATGAAAAATAAAGGAAAAAGATGTGAGAAAGTAGAAAAAATACATGGCATGTGGATACAGAGTACATGGTGTGTAGTGTGAGCCGGTAAGAACCCATGTACTCAGGATAGACATGTCGAGTAGGAATATGATAGGTATGAGGCCCGTACATGGTGTTTCATAGAGCATACACGCCGACCGTATGAACATGGGGTGCAACCCGTGTATGTTCCCCAACACGGATTTACCTTGGTAGTGGATCTGATATAAGACAAGCCATGTTGAAGGGGTATACGTCGTGTGGATAAACATGGATTGCAAGGAATTTAATCCTTACACATGGATTCCTCCACAGGGACATGAGAATTGTGTGTACTGAACATACACAATGTGTTCAAAGACATGGGTGGGGGCCGTGTGCCACATGACTTGGGCTGGTCCTTAAGGGGTAGGGGAAGGAATAGGACATGGTGTGTATCGAGAATACATGCCAATTATATTGGATGTTATGAAAATTTTCTCGTGTGGCCTTGTACAGAATTTACACGGTGTGTGTTCTTTGATCAACCTCGTGTATGGAAGGTTGAAGCAGAATGACCGGTCGATCTATTAACCGACCTAAATTCAATGTATTCTTTGAAATAGAGGGATGAGAATGTCCTACAATTAGAGAGGATCTAAATTCAGAATAAATTAGGATGAAAAATTCACAAACAACAAATTGGTGTGAGTGAGGTAG
Source organism: Viscum album (assembly GCA_963277665.1). NCBI lineage: Eukaryota > Viridiplantae > Streptophyta > Magnoliopsida > Santalales > Viscaceae > Viscum > Viscum album. The sequence goes on from OY728127.1 coordinate 816,331,258, forward strand.
AGCGTAATTGTTCAGGAAAAGAAAACAGGGAGGGGGGTTGCTTAACACGGGGTTAGGTTGAGTAGGGTTCCTGGCCTTTATAGCTACATCACATAGTGTGTAAGAGAGCCTATATTCCATGTATTGTTTTTAACATAATATATTTATTTAGAACAAAATTATTTATAAAAGAATATAATATAATCATAAATAAAGCTATACACATTTTGTATCAAAGAATGGCACATCGTGTGTTCTATGTTTGTAAGAGATAACTACAACCTTCGGTTCGGTGCTTGGGGAATGATTCGAAACAGTGATTGGCCTCTCATAATTAAACAACTCTACCACTAGAGAAAAGGTTGTAGTGCTTCAAATTTTTACTTACATTTAAAAATCATTGTATAGGTATAGTTATACATTGGATGAATAAAACACATGGCATTTGGTTTTAAATTGAATGAAAGGGATAAAGCAGGGAGATTAGTCGAGTTCGAACTAGTTTTTTTGAATCTAGGGCCATGACTCTACCAATCATCCAACTTCACATTAAATTATTTCATATTTGGAAAACTGTTTAAATTATTATTCAAAACATGGAATACATGTTGTATATCGAAATGCACGCCATGTGGTTTTATTAATATGAAAAATGATAGAACTATGCCATTTTTTAGGATTTGAACCCGGGTCTTTTGGATCTAGTTTATGACCCTAGACAATAGTTTCATACCAATCATGGGTTTTATTTTATGAGGATAAACTAATATTTTGTTTTGAAAAATACCTCACATGCCGTTTAAATAAACATAGGATGAAAAGGATATACCTTTTATCGAAGGGAGGTATGTAGTGATTCAAACCAGCGATGGCTCTGCTACATTTCAGTGACCTTAACATAGGCACAATCATCATTCTTGGTTATTAACATAATATATATATACATATAATATAGGTTTTATTAGAATATACATTAAAAACAAAATCACATTCCATGTGAAATGGTGATACATGACATGAATTCCCTGGGTTTCCTCTCAGGAAGCGCCTTTTATATAGGTCTTTGGCTCAACCATACCCAAGACTCTTGTTACCAAATTTGTATGGTGTAGATTGTAACCACCATGTCCTCCATGTGATGATTGGGTATGAGATGATTCCCATTCAACTTAAATGATTGACCATATGCTCCATCAACTTCCACCACTCCATAAGAGAAGACCATGATCACTCAGAATAGTCTCAACCATTAGGACATCTATTTTCATAGAAATAATCTCAAACAAGAGTTAAGAAATAGTAACTCATTGCTAGGATGGAATCAATTCCAAGAGATCATGTGGCCATGGACCACCTTTGTCTTTTATTTATATATTTTGGAATTATCATATGCCTCCCACCTAATTTCATCAAGCTGGATTAGTTGAAACTTGTGTTTCCCTTGTGCAGCCTTTAGATTGTAATTCATGTCCTTCAGAACACAATAGGCTTTGTGCTCATGTTCTATTGGAAAATAACATGGATTTCCATAGATTAAATGGAATGGGGACATACCCAGAGGTGTCTTAAAGGTGGTCCGGTATGACCCTAATCCATTATCATGATTCTTAGAACAGTCCTTCCTCAAAGATCCCATAGTCTTCTCTAGGATTTTCTGTAGTTATCAGTTTGATACTTACACTTGGCCACTAGATTGGGATGATAAGGTGTTCCTATTTTATACTTCACTCTATACATCATGATAACATTCGGAATAAACACATTGTCAAAATGCATCACTCTATCACTTATAAGAACTCATGGAACACTGAACCTATTGAAAATATTCTTCTTTAAGAAGGAAATAAAGACCATTGCTGTGTTGTGTGTCGTGGAAGTAGCTTCAAACCACTTGGATACATAATCCACAAAAAAATGTAGGATTTTCTAAATGATGGTGGAAAGGGGCCCATGAAATCGTTACACAATATGTCAAAGATCTCAACCTCAAGAATGGGATGTGGGGGAATTTCACCTCGATGCCGCATGTTACCTATTTCTTGACACCTATCACAACATGACACAAAATATCTGGCATCTCTATGCATGGTGGGCCTAAAAAGTATAGATTGAAGATTTTCTTATTGTTCGGCCTGGCCCATGATTCCCCCGTCCTGGGATAAATGAAAAAACTCTAGATTTCTGGTAATTTCATCATCCAGGATGTAGTGACATATCATATCGTCTCCTCATGAGAGGAAGAGAAGTGGATCTTCATAGAAATATCTCTTTACTTTAGACAGTAATCATTTCTTTTATCAGAATGTATGATCAGGATAAATGACTCTCGTAACCAATTAATCGGAGATGTCGACATACCATGGGTTAGGTGTAGCATCAACTGAGAAAATAATCTCATCTGGGATGTTTTTCTTGATTTATCTGTCATCCTCTCTTTCTAAATGAGGCAATTTAAGACAGGAGAAATGATCAACGATTATGTTCTCAGTTCCTTTCTTATCACGTATTTCCAAGTCAAACTCTTAGAACAGAAGCACCCAACAGATTAGATGTGGTTCTACATCTTTTTTTCTAATTTTTTAGTGCTACACTATCAGTATAAACAACAACTTTTGATAGCATCAAATAAGAGAGAAACCTGTTGAATGCGAAAACTACTGTAAGAATTTATTTATCCATGGTAGTGTAGTTAATCTATGCTTCTTTTAGGGTTATTTTGACATAGTATATATAGTTCTAATGATATGATTGATCCATTTAAAAACACTACTCCTACAAAATAATCACTTTTTTCACACATGATTTCAATTTATTCTTCCTAATTTGGGGTAATCATGATAGGAGCTTCAACTAATAGTTTCTTATAGAGCTGAAAGGCAGTGGTGCATGCTTCACCAAATTCAAAGATTTCATCTTTTGAAATGAGGAGAGTTAGATGTTGAGATATCATTGAAAAGTAAAAAATGAGTCTTCTATAAAAACCATAATTCCCAAAAAAACTTTTGATTGCTTAAACAGTAGACGAAATGGGGAGTTGTGATATTACATCAATCTTTATAGGGTCAAATTCGATTTCTTTCATGAAAATCTTATGGCTTAAGATGATACCATTCTGCAGAATAATGTGACATTTCTCCTAGTTCAGAACTAGATTGGTGTTTTCATACCACTCCAGAATCAATTCCAAATTTCTTAAGCATGTGTTCAATGATTTTCCATAGACAGAAAAAACACCTATAAAGACTTCTAGGATTTTCTCTACCATGTCCTAGAATGTCACTAACTTGCACCGTTTGAAGGTGGATGGAGAATTGCCCATGCTAAAAGTCATCTTTTGATAGGTAATAGTTTTATATGGGTATATGAATATGATATGCACTTGGTCTTCATGGGAAATAGATATTTGGTAATATCCAGAATAACCATACTGAAAGTAATAAAATTCATGCCTTGCCAATTGCCCCAACATCTGATCCACGAAAGGAAGTGGGATGTGATATTTTCATGTAGCATCATTACATTTTTGGTAGTACACACAAACTATCCATCCCATGATCTCCCATGTAGGGATGAGTTCATTTTTATCATTGGTAATTACGGTGACACCCCCCTTTTTGGGAAAAAATTTCAATGGACTACCATGGGCTATTTGATATGGGGTAGATGATTCCCGCATCTAATATCTTGATCACTTTATTCTTCATGAACCCATTCATTGGAGGATTTATCCCTCATTGTGGTTTACAAGAGGTCTTGGATCTCTCCACAAATATCACCTTATGGGTGCTTATGGTCAGACTGATCCATCTAAGATAACTGATTATCCACCCAATAGCATGTATTATTCGGTTTAGAACTTGTAGAAGTTCATGTTCATACTCTTATGAGAGATATGCATTGAGTATAACTACAAGTACGTGTTTATAACCCAAATACCTATATTTTAGAGAATATGGGAGAGGTTTAAGTTCAAGTTGTGGAGCTTTACGAAACAAAGGAACAATCAGTTCTACGTTGTCTCGCTCTATAATATCTAGAATAGGGTACGCTTCCAATAATGAAAGCTCTAGTCTACAATGAATCTCATATCCTCTAATTCATAATCATGATGGATTTCCCGGACAACTAGTTCATTGGTGATAGAACAAAATCTCAGGTTATCTTCCATGTGGCCAAAGTGATTATCCACTATAGTCAACACATAACAATCCTCATTTTCCATAAGTGATATTTGCTTAATTATTTTGAGGACACTTTACGATACCTTTTCATATCCTACTCTGAAGATCAATTTTCCATGGTGAACATTGATCAAAACATACCCAGTATCTTGGAAGGGGCTTCCTAGAATAAGAGGTGCCTCTTTATTTTCTTCCACGTCAAGTATGAAAAAATCAATAGGAAGAATATGCCTTCCCACACTCACTAGAAAATCCTCACGTATCCCTTTAGGATATTTAATGGAATGATCTGCTAGCTGTAGTGGCACTTGAATAGGTTGTAAATTGTTCTACCCCAGCTTCTTAAAGATTTTATAGGAAATTAGATTGACACTATTGCCCAAGTCCCAAAGGTATTTCAGAAAACTCACAAGAAATTATGCTGCAAGTGATTGTAAAACATCCCGGATCTTGGTGTTTTGGAGGAAGAGAGTACTAAACCACCATTGGTCATTACTTAGTGAGGGGATTTGTTCCCAAATCATCCATCTTACTCTTTTCATAAAATATTTACATCATAATATTTGTATATATTTTTTATTTTAGTTAATGCCTCTGTGAAATGAATATTAATGTGAAGTTTTAGGAATAAATCTATATATTTGGAAATGTGATGATCCAGCTTCCTCTGCATCTTTGTGCGGGAAAAGGTAAGGTGCGTCCATATGTTTTGAACATTTATTTTACCTTACCATGTGAATCCTCTATCTATTTTAATACGCCTTATATTGAAAGGGACACATGGATCTCTGTTTCATTATTCTAAGAGAGTGTAGGTAGAGTTGGATTTTCCCCTTGATTTGTAGTTATTTTATGGTGTATCTCTTTCCCACTTAGTAATGTGATTATATTAGCCACCTCCTTTGGGGTATTCTCAGTGTTACCTAGCAATGTAATAGATTTACTTTAAGTAATTTTATTATCACGGTGCCTGGTTTGATTCTATAGGATTCTAATAGATGCCTCTTGATTATGAAATTCTGTCTCAACAGTTGTTATGATTTTTGACAACATTTATTCTATATTTGATGGGTGTTTTTGCTGAGGTTGTTATTCAACTGGTTTAGATAGTGGTTTCCGAGGTGGTTGTTCCAGATATGGGTTTTGATACCCTTTCTGTTGGAAGGATCCCTACTACTACAACTATCTAGGATATGGATTTTTGTATTTCTGTTGATAATAACTGATTGGATTTTGGGGGTGGGGGTTAGAATATTGTTGGTGATATCCTCATCCCATATTTGTGTTATATTTCCTAGACACATTTCGGTATTGGGGGTACATGATTGGACCTTTTTTTAGAAACATAGCTCATCTTTCTTTTTGATGTACAAACAATTGTCCCCATGCATTCACCCATGATGTTATTTTGGCCAACAACATGGGTGTGTACTCTATCTGGTAGATCTGTGTGTCGAGGCAATTGTACAAGGAGTGTGTAAGAAATATATGCTATGTGTATATGAATTTTTATTATGATATTTCCCCAACTTGATTCTTAGACTGGAAAATATGTGAAAATCACCATGATCATTGAATCAAAGAATTTTATCACATAAAACACATATTCAATGAAAACATGTTTTGATACTCAATAAAATTTATGTAAATATATATAGAAATCGGGAACATCATTATGGTAATAATTTAATTTTTTGAGAACCTTTTCATGGTTATTATTCCATTTATATCACTTATTAAGATCTTATAATGTTATAATGTTAAAGATGTTACTTAATTATTTATTATCATGTTTGATGTTTTGATGATATTTTATACATGAGTCGAATACGGTGTTGGAAGGATATCTATAGGCAAAGAAGTCATTGGTAAATCTTATCCAAAATAATATTCATTACATAATAATAAATTATATATATAAATTATTATTCTAAATATATTAATTAAAATTGTTATCATGAATGCTCTACTTTACAATTAGGGAGATGGTATGTTGTACATATACATTAGTAACATTTCCATTATTCAATTATCATCATGGAAAAATGGTAATTATTATTTTATCCTTAATAAATGATCTATATATGAGTAATATAATATTAATAATTTTAATAACTTTTAAATATCATCCATGTGATGTGGTGATGAAAAATAAATAACATCGATTCGTTGAGGTGATAGTCCACATATAGGCACAAAATGATGTTATCATTTTTAAGAGCATGGACCGATAAGAATTTAAATTATATATTAAAATTTAATAATGATTAATAGGTCATGAATATATTATATAAATATTAATTACATCATTATAACCAGTCTTGATAGATGATTATAGAGAATGAATTGTAATGGTTTGTGGAGGTGATAGTTGACATTTACACAAAAACGACTAATTCTTCCACATTTCATATAAGTGGAAATATATTTAGGGGATTATATTAACTTAAAAATATCTTAGTATATTTTGGATATTGGATTTGTTATTTCAACATGGTTGAATAATATTTTAAGAAAATGTAAGAATAAAAAAAATATAAATACTTAATAAAAAATGGTACCACTTCTTCAGACGATATAGTCAAATTAACCCCTTAAAACATATAAAGAGGGTGTTCTGGCACTCCTAGAACTATTCTAATAAATAATTTAATAAAAAAAAATTTATTATAAAAATGGATTCAAACATATTAATTTTTAATATAAAATTCTTTGGGGTAGAATCTATTTCATGCAATGGAAATTATATTTGTTTTGACAATTTTTTAATCCCTATATTTTTGTTTTAAGCCTTTTTAACTTTTACCCTAATATAATGTAATTTAAATTTTGAGGATAAAATAATTAATTGAAAATTAAAAATGACTAATAAATGAGTCATTGATGACATTTTATGAATTATACCAATTTTTGGATAAATGATATTTTTTTAATTCAATATCATTTAATAAAATATTTTTTATTTTAAAATATCAATCATCTCAATTTTGAAACTATTCATTATTAATGATTTTAAAATTTTCATAACAACTTGGTATCATCGAAAGAAAAATATTAACTAATCCCTAAAATGTCAAATTCATATAGAAAACTCATGAATGACATAATTATTTAAAATTATAATTATTTTAATATTATTAATATCATTTACTTTATTCTTTAATTAATGATGCAATTACTGCATCATCACTATGTCGTTATTTTATTTAATTATTTATTTCTCTAAAATTATATAAAAATTTCTATGATGTTGGTAAACAATTTATATCTCGAAATACTATTTATAGACAAACGTATCTCTTATACAACCCATATTAAGAATATTGTACTTTCTAACGACAAGAGTGTGAAAAATTATTTTTCATTGAATAAAATACTATAAATTTATTAAAGTTATCCAATTCGAAACCATATCACAAAAATTTGGTCCAAGGATTATTTTAGTCGAATATAAATTATAAAAAAAAATTGGACATTTTTTTGGGTAATTTTTATATATTTTTTATTATTATATTTACCATTAAATACCTGATTTACCCTTAACAATGGTAATAAAAATTATTTTCAATGTTACTAGAATTATTTTACAAAAATGGGAGAGACCTAATTACTAAATTTGGAACCTATGATTCGAAATTTAGAATCCATTTTTCGCAATTAAAAACATACGAATGACTTAAATTAATTTAAAATTAATCCCTTATATGGATCTAGAAAACATGTTTTTAAAGAAAAATCGTCCAAGAGTTCAGATGCTTTTTTATTAACAATTTCTTAGTGATATTGATTCCAATTACGAACATTGGATTCAACGATAAAAATATGATATATTTATACTTTAATACCATTAAAATATATTATTTATTCTCATACAAAAATTTGATGAAAATATTTTTTTTAATTAAAATGCAATATTTTTTCAGTATTAATCAAAACATGAAAATTATTTGAAAAATATAAAAAATTAAATATAATGAAACATTGATGATTATATTTCAATTAATTATTTTAATTTTTCATATTAAATTTATTATAGTTTCAAAAAATATATTTAAAATAATTGTTCCATCAAATGGTGGAAAATATTACTTTTTAGAAAAAATGCATCTTTTATTCATAAAATTAGAATTGTTCTGATATCGTGTCTAGAAAAAAAATAATATTAATTTTAAACATAATATTGTGTATATATATATATATATTATTAATATATCACAAAAGGAATATTTTATTATTTTATAAACACACATGTGCACATTTAAATAGTTTTTTTATAAAAACATTTCCCTTTATTTTAAAATGGGGTTTATATTCATTTATAATATATTGGTCAAAAAATTACTAATTATGTAAAAATAATGTAAACTAAATCTTCATAATACAATTAATTATATTCATTAATTCCATTTTAACATGAATCTTATAATGATAATATAATAATATTGAGCTATTCTATTAAGCTCGATATTGCATATCATGTGCCCTATCGAATAGAGTGTTTCCTTTTTAAAAATTAGGGATGTTAAATTATCCCCAACATTAATAATTTCATTACAGAAATTTGAAAATGGTATAAAACATGAAGGGTTTTACTTTATAAAATATTTCTCTTGAAATCCCATATCGAAAAAAGTGTTAATGAAACATCCACATTAAAATAAATAAAGTGAACTATGATGGTCACATGAGATAACAAATAGAAGGGTTTCATATTGGATAAAATGTATATTAAAGAAAATATAACTATAATCTTATGATGGAGAGTGATATAGAACAAGGTTATGAGAATTTTGACTATCACAAAACCATAAATCTATGATGGGTAAAATGGAAACTCTTTTATCAATAAGAAAAGAAAACACATTTTTTTTCAAGATTCATTTCATAGGGTTGAGGAATTATTTTACTAATTATACTAATAATAAAAGGAGATATACTTTCATGATAATTAGAGATTCATACTAAACCAATTTCAACTTCAATCACATCTTTTTCTCTAAATAAAGAGTATTTATGATGAATTTTGAATGCCCAAAGTACTAAAATCAACATCTATAGAATCAAATAATCCAAAAAAGATTAAGTATATATTTTTATTATATTTGGACATTAACCAAAAACAAAATCAATAGCACAAGATATGATAATTCACCAAAAAATAATAAACTATATATGATGAAAAAATAAGTCAATATCCAAAAATTTAACTTTAATACCCAAACCTCAACATAGACCATTCAAAAAATAAAAGTTCATAAAATTCCTAAAAAAATAAAAAATATTATTGAAACTCAAAATTCAGAATGATTTTATGACATAGGTTTTCGAGATATATTTTAATGTTTACTTCCAAATAACATCAATCAATCTTAATGTATCATACCAAAAAGTAATTTCCCTAATCACATATTCTTCAAGACATGTTAATCACTTCCATAAATACACTAATTCACCATAATTCTAAAACATAAGAAAAATTATGGCAAACTTCAATTCAAAATTTATTCTTCAAATAAAATCCCAGTTTAATATATCTACTATTATCATATATTATTACCAAAATAGTGAACATACCTCGAATGTTCGAGAGCAAGGTGAAGACCTGCTCCCATAAGATTAAATAAAGAAGAGTTAAAACAGTACAAACCACTCAAAAAAGGGGAGATTTACACAACCTTGTAAAGACAATAATAATTATATCATTGTGAGCAAGGTCATTGCAATAACTAGGAAGAACGAAGGACTAGCTGGAGCTCACCGCCATGATTTCCCTTTTTGAGAACGCATCCGCCACTTGATTTTCTTCTCTGTAGACATGAGAAACCTCAAGAGAAATTAATTCTGAAAGCTTTAATTATCCAACCCAAGATAGAAGCATCCTCCATGGGACACTCCTGGACTGCTCTTTGAGAATCTGCACGGCAACAGAAGTGTCCGATTATAACCAGATCCTCCACCATCCATAACGAGTAGCATACCTTATTGCCTAAATCATAGCCCATAACTCCGCCTCAATAGCATGGCCAGTTCCAATATAGTGAAAGAAACATCATTTTACAAAGCCTCAACAGGTCCTGAAAACACCACCACATCCAGCAGGTCCCGGCACACCAGAGGCTACCCCATCCACATTCACCTTTATATAATCATTGATTGGAGGAATCCACCGAATATATTTTAGAACCTTGGGCTTCCTCTCCCTGCCACTTACACCAAGAGTTCACAATAATAGGAAATCAGACATGTTATTGTTCATAAAGCTAGACTGCTTTACCGAAGTAGATTTAATACTTCGATGAATCACCATCATCCCCTCCTTAAAGGAGGTCCTTCCACCATTGAAAACCATATCGATCCGGGCATGCCAAATATAAGAAATAACAGAAACAACAGCAAAAATGAGAATGTAGTAAACCTGATCACTGTTTTATTCATGCATAATAGAATTTAATAGGGCCCCAACAGAATTGAAGACCATTTGACAATGAAAAATATCCATTAAATACCTCTAGAACCGAACAACAAAGGAGTAGGTAATGAAAATATGATCAATAGATTCATCCGCAGAAAGACAAAAGAAGCAGACCAGGGCTAGATTCCAACCTTTTCATTGAAGAGCAGATTGAATTGGCATTCTTCCTTTCCAGATACGCCATATAATAAGAGCATCAGCTGGAGGAATGAAAGCCTTCCTCACCTCCATCACCCAAGAAGGAATTGGGTGTGCAATCCCACACTACATGGCATAAAACAGTTGGCTGGAGAATAATCCATTCAAAGAAGGTTCCCAAACCAGAGTGTCCTGATCCATATATTCATAAGAAGCAATTTCAGATTGAAGATGAGCAGGAAAAACTGCAAGAGCCTATTCATTCCCCTGCAAATCAGAGACAGTAGTATTCCGCAAAGATAGAGGAATATTAGTTGTATCATCAATAGAAGAGGACAACCACTATGTTTTCCAACAATTTAGTTGGGAACTGGAGCAGACCATCAATTTAGAATGTGACATAAGAGTAATATAAGTGCTCCTGATTGATGCCCAGATAGAGGAACGCAGGTACAACTTCTGCCTCCTATATAATCTGTCACCAAATCTGTGAGAAAGAAACTCCAATGCAAAGTCAGTACCAACAAGAAGTCTCCATGTAAATTTTTGGAGCAAAGCATCATTAAAAACCATGACATCCTTGACTCCCATTCCACCACTTGAGAGAGGCTTGATGCAATCCATCCATTTAACAGTAACCAATTTCCTCTGTTGTGTTGAACCAGTCCAAATAAGATTTCTGATCATGCCATCAAGTCCCTTTATCAAAGAATCATGCCACTTGTAAAGTGAGAAGGAGTACACAAACATTTAGGTGATGACTGAGTTCACAAGAAAAATCCTACTAGCTTGGGACATTGATTTCCTTTTCCAGCTAGCCAATTGATTAATGATTTTGAGAGCAATACCCTCTAAGTAATCCCTCTTCACTCTTTCCCAGAACATAGGCAGGCCATGATAAATAAAGGTTAAGGAACCCCTTTTAACACCAAGCATACTAGCCACTCTATTTTTCTTTACAGTTGACACTCCTTCACCAAAGACAACAAAGGATTTGCTCCAACTTATAACCCGACCTGAAACTTCCTCATAGTGATTGAAAATAGTCTTTATAGAGGTGATGGTTAGTCTATCAGATTTAGAAAAGAGTAAAATATCATCAGCATAAAATAAGTGAGAGGGAGTGAAGTAATTCCTCCCATACACCATTCTCTAATAAATCCCAGAATTGACAAGATCATGACAGAAAATGATCAAATAGTCCTCAGCCATGGAAAACAGTAATCCAGATTAAGGATCACCCTTCCTTACTCCCCTAGAGCACTGAAAGAACCCCCTTGGTGATCCATTGACCAATATGGATAGTCTAGCACTTTCCAAAATGGATTTTACCAAGCCAATAAATTTACCTGAAAAACCATGCATATTCAAAATAGTGAAGATGAAGTGCCATCTGATAGTGTCAAATGCCTTTGATATGTCCACCTTGAGTGCCATATTACCATTCACGACCTTTGTTCTCATTATGTTGACACATTCTGAGGCAGTGAAGAGACAATTTTATAAATTTCTGCCAGGCACAAAGCCAAACTGGTTAAAGGAAATAAGAGACCTAGAAATATCACCAAGTCTTGTTTCCATGATTTTACATATGCCAATGGTGGGTGATGCACACTTGTCACTTTTGTTTTTGGATAAAAACATATAGCCTCGTCGGATGCGATGGGTTGTTAGTCATCCTATACTTTTTTATTTTTCTAAAACTATATAATTATTATAATAATACTATAATATGATAAATTCATTAAAAATAACCATAACATATTTTAACCTCAATTTTTATTTCATATGTTTCCAATTTCATCTCAATGAATGAAAATCCATAATTAAAAAAATGAATATCTAAAAAAATACCTCTATTCACCATAAAATTTCATTACATAAAGTGTCTAATGAGTTTTTAAAACATTGAAATTATGATCAACTAGAAAATTATAAACCCATGATGATATCTCTAACTCTTATGAACACATCCTAATCTCCAATATTGTCTAAACCATTCTATGAAACCAACTGTAAGTACCAAACCTCAAATGTTAATTATTGTAGTTTTTTTGAACAATAGATCAAATTGTTTTCCCAAAGATAATTTATATCTAGAGTTATATAGAATTATTAAAAACTCTTACATAGTAAAACCACACATTATAAGTGGAAACCTATACTAGTTTTTATTTTTTAATAAAACAAAAATAATTTAGATAAAACAAGACTTGTTATGATGATATATCTTCACAATTATTCCTTGATCTCATAATTTTGTCATAACTTCTTAAATGAATTCAAATAAATTTTAAAAAATGGGATGAGCACAAAATATCAGTAAGTAACAAAATAAAATCAAACAATTAGTCCACTAAAGACCCATATAACATTTAAAAAAACAAACCTTTTACCCTAAGAAAGGAATAATTATTTCAAAAATCTCATTATCTAACCTTTTTAAAAGAAAAACATTTTTATGAAAACTCATAAGAAGTCATATAAAGGAATAGTAGGTAACTTTAGAAATAATTATACTAAAATGTAGCAACCATATGTTCTACTTCAATATTTTTCACTCTTACTAATGGAATAACCATATGACCAACTTCAAAACCCAATACATTGGAGGTTATAACCTAACCACCTGCCCAAGGATTATAAAGGATCCACCCATCCATGATTTATTATGTCACCACCCATCAAATGTACAATTACTCTTATATAATTATAAAATATAAAATAATTCAATTTTCAACACGTCAATCTTAAATAAACATATTCACTCACAGGAAAAAATTTCAAGTTATTAAATAACCAATCCAATTTTGAAAACCCATTTAAAAATTTAAAAAGATATTTTTAAATCGATGTGACCTATAACACTTTGAATCATTTGATTGAAAATAAAAAATTAAAATTTTCAAAAATTAATCTCTATATAAATAAATCCAATATTTTTTTTAAATCATGCATAAGAATGATAATGATAAATAAGAATAGATATTTTATACACTTCAATTGATGATTTAGTTAAACAGTCCCTTACCTTGAGTCTAATTCATCATGTATGTCCATTTTAATCTTGAATAATAAAATGATGTTAATAATTTAAAATATTCATAACCTTTTAAAATTTATTGTTCCTTTTGTTAAACTCATTATCATGTAAGAATGTTATAACATTTACTTAATTCTTTATGTTCATGTTGGACGTTTTGAAGATATTCAGTACATGAGTCCAAAATGACAATGGTATGTTGTCAATATTCAATGTGTTCAATAGTAATTAAATTAAAAAAAATATATTCAATACATAATATTAAATTTTATTCATCAATTATAATATTAAATCCAATCATGAAATATGGATATGAAAAATGAACTTTGTTATAACCATAGATATGGTCTTCCGTACGTATGTATGAGTAACATTTCTATTTTCAATGATCATTATGGAAAGAAGATAATAATTATTTATCATTACATAATGTTCAAAATATTAGTAATATAATACTAATAATTTAAATAAACATATATATATCTCATCCATTGGATATGGTGATGAAAACCGAATTACATTGCATCATGGACGTGATAGTTCACATGTATGCATGAAAGACTTTATCATTTTTAGGTGCATGGAAAGGTATGAATTTAAATTCAGTATTATTCATTCATACTAATAAATATTGTAATGGCCTGGACCTCTTCAGTCCATTCCTTGGTGAAAATATGGTGTTTGAGGTGTTCTGGGAGGTCTAGGTGACTTATCCCCAACACTTTTCCAATTTTCCAGTTCGGTGAACAGTTCCATTGGTGAATAGTTCTATCGGTAACCTCTAACGGTAACCTTTAACAGTGACCTTCTAACTGTCACCTCTTCTTTCCTTCACCAAATTTCGAGTTTGTGAATAGTGTTTCTAGAATGGTGACCTTCTAACCTTCACCACTTCTTTCTTTGCCAAATTTTGAGTTTGTGAATAGTGATTCTAGAATGGAGACCTTCTCACTGTCACCTCTTCTTTGCTTTTCCAAATTACGAGTTTGTGAACAATGTTTCTAGAACGATGAACTTCTAGATATCACCTCTTATTTCCTTTGCCAAACTTCAAGTTCATAAAGAGTGTTTCCAGAATGGTGACCTTCAAACTGTCACCTCTTCTTTCCTTTTCCAAATTTTGAGTTCTTGAACTGAGTTTCTAGCTTCCCACAAGTTTCTCCCCTTTAGCAATTTCCTTTGACGTAAAATGAATTTAATGCCTTGTTTTAAGGACTCTAAGTCCGATTCAAAGGCCATAAATCCCAAATTAATTATTCCTATGGCTTGGGATGTTTTTACTCAGTCAAACCTTGTGGTTTAATGTGATCCTCTTTTAATGGGAAATTAAGCATATCTTAAAATGCTGCTCTATTAAATCTTATAAAGGGACGAGATATCATCCTCTCTAATTATTTCTCACTGTTCTCGGGTGTGAGATGCTCAGAAATACCATTCCTTCTCATTGATGTTTCACAATAAAACATTCCCTCATAGGATTGGTTCTCCTATGTTTTGATGCAACCAAGCTGTATAGATTAATCTTCGATATAAGGTATGTTTTTATCACCGTTCTTTTGAGGTTAATCTTCCAAAGTTTCTCCTTTCCATATTATATCATTGAATCTCCACGATTCTAATGGGGTTTTCTTGGGTTTCGATTAGTGCGGTCATACCATGGAATCCTTGGGTGGGTGCAGTTGACGCGAGAGGAGGATCATAACCCATTGGGTGGATAAAGAACGTCAAGAACTATTTGAGGTAGGGGATTCATTGCTTCTCTTTTATTTTACATGCAACTGTATTGTTAACATGTCTTATTCCACTATACCACAATGGAATTGACATAATAAGTATTTCAACTGGATAAATAAATTGATATTGGTCGTATGATATTACTCCTTATTTTCTAGATAGTGTGATATCCATGCTTGTTTCGCTTATCTATTCATTCTTGATGAAAATTTGTAAATAATGTAAACCAGAATTAATTGATATTTTTTGGGATAAAGATAAAGAGGCATGTAAATGAATCTGGTTCTTGTTGTAATTTGATGTTAATCAAATTGGCATAGTAAGCATGTTAAATCATTTGTGATAGCTTACTGGTTAGGTTTACCAAATTTTGGAACCAAAGAATTACAAATCAGTTAATCCAAGATGTATTAAAGAATTAGTGGTTGTTAAAAGATAATTTCTTTTAGGGTTTTGAGTTACCCTCTTGTTTGTTTAAGGGCTAAGAGCCCAGTTGACATGATGTGGTTTTCCTGCTGTTTGTGTTGTGATGTGAGCCTGGATGGCTGTTGAGATATGTGGGGGCAGGGAGGCCTTTTGGTTGTGGTAGAAGATGACGCCTAGAGGGGCGAGATGCATCGGTTTACGCATGTGGGTGTCAGGGAGGACACCAGGGATGATGGAATGGGATGGATGTGATTGTTGGATTCTTGCTGATTCTTTTTGTTTGATTATCTGCTTTACTTTTCCCAACTACTCAAGGCAGCTGGTCTTGATTACCCTTCTTCTGAGAGAGGTGAAGACATGCAGGGTATACCACGTGCTTCCCATGTTTAGCTTCTCAAGGGAGGATGGGTCGACACTCTTGCTATAGGAGGCAAGGACTCGACCGGTAGTATATCTAATCACCATGTTGATCCCCCTTGGATTTAGTAGCATAGAATGTTTTTCTAGAAAGCCTGGGAATATGGGAAAGTGATTCTATAATGAATAATTGAATAAATGATGTTAACCCATGGGGTTGGAGTTGCTGGAACATAATGATGTGGTTGTAATTTAAAATGGACAGTGAACCTTGGGTGTGATGCTAAGGAACATTAATGTGGAATTGTTACTGGTTAATTAATTTTTAATAAATTAATTAACTCAAAGTGAAACTGATAAAAAGGGGAATGAAATAATGTATTAAATCTCTTTAAATGGTTGCGTGCTTAATGGATACCTAGTCTTAGAAGTGGCAGCCCGGAGTCCGAGAGACGTTAGATGCAGTTGAGTCTAAGACTAGGTTATGCACATAGTGTGGTTGTGAGATTTAATATATTTTATACTTTTTATGTTTCTATACGCTTTTCCACCCTATCAGTAAGGACAACTGACACACCGAGGATTCTAATCCCTGGGGGGTGTTTTCCCCATCATTCCAGTGGGAGGATGAATGGCTAACTACCCCCTTTGGCCCTGCTCTCTTCTCTTGGTAGATACATGTTATGGGAGGCACAATTGTTAGTTTTCACCATATATGTGTACAGGGGGATGTAATGGCTTGTGTTTATTCACACACATATATTTTGGATATAGTATCCTATGGAATACTATATGTGTAACATGTATAGGTTGTGATGGCTTGAAGATCCTTACTCGGTGTATGGGATATAATGGATTGAGGTATAATACCCGACGTATGATAAATGTCATGCGAGCTGTGGTGGCTCCCGGAAACAACCTAGTTACTTTCTTTTATGGACGTGGTGTTTTTGTTGCACAAGGTTCATATTGTGGTGCTTCGCCAAGGTGTCTGCAGGAAAACCTTTTTGGAGAGAGATGCTCAGGACGTGCGATGTTGGGGGAAATCAGCAAACCTGTGGGGAAGTAGTAGCGGGGTACCCTTGATTATCTTTATTATGTGATATATTATTGTATGCTTTACTTGGTTAGAGTATCCATAGTGAGGTTGTGAACTTAGTATACCCATTTAGGTGATTAGTTAGTTTCACTTGTTGTTCACTGTGCTTTAGCATGCTTTCTTTACTTTTTCATGAGAGGCTTCGGGGAGGATCCTACTGAGTATACTGTTACAATCACCCTATGTATATATAAAGTTTTTTTTCAGGTAACTTGGAGAAGGATGGAGATCATGATGGTTACTACATGCTGGTGGTTGGAGGAGATGTTCGGGCTTGTGGTTACTGCTGTTTTACTTTGCTTTGGGTACATTCAATTTTTTCCCTTTAAATTTTTGTAGTTTTGCAAAGAATTTCATGTGTGTACTTGGGATTTCTTTTATCTTAACGGTTGAGTTGGAGTTGGTTGGTGTCTATCTTATCTCTCTCTTATGCATGTGTTCTATTGGAGGGTAATTCCTCCCATTTGTGAGTTTTCATTACCCTCAGTGCTAGTCTCAAACCCAGGGCCTACTGGAGGCAAGACTCGGGGGTCATTATCTCCCATCTCACATTGCCAGCCCAAGTGGGGTACACTTTGTGGGGAGGGTGTTGTGAAAGAGTGGTATCAGAGGCATGGTTGAGGGATAGGATGGAGTTTGGAGTTAGGCAGAGGTGAGGTTGCAAGGGTTGGTAGGGAAACAATGTCATTCATGTTTAGAAAGTGAAGTAAACACTGGAGACCAGCTGAGACATAGGCGTTTAGGGACCCCTATGATCTGATGTACGGAAATTTATGATAATAATGGCTACTAAATAAGGTGATACTAGTTTCAGGGTAGAGATCTTGGAAATAATCATGCATCATTCTTCTTTGTGCCTGTGTTTGAATGGGTAGACCTTAGGATAGGTTAACCCAAAATGAATAAAAGAAAAAAAATTAATTTATTAATGTTGAGTCTTCTATATTCTAGGTTTTATAGCTCTAATGGTTTATTATATTATAGGTATGGATCCGGGTCGACGTCCTCATCATGTTTGCGCAGAAAATGTCCAGCAGGATATTCTAGTAGATCGCCGCAGGGTAGAGGTTGACGACGACGAAACTTGGATGAAGGCACTCCAAGTGTTTCAGTGCTAGAGTCTGCAGAAGTATGGGGGATCCATTTTAGATTCAGTCACTGAAGACTGGTTGGAGGAGTTCGAGATAGGATTCAGTTCAATCCGTGCTCAGAAAATGAACTGGGTGTCCTTGGTTGTGACAATGCTGCATGGAGTAGTGGGGAAGTGGTGGTTCTTGTTCATCCGAGATCTTGAGGAGTCTGCGATCTCATGGGAGGAGTTACAAGACTAGTTTAGAGTTTAGTTTCTTTCTTCGACTGTGAAGACTCCAGTCACCAGGAGATTCTTACAATTTGACAGGGAAGCACCAGTGTTTGAGAGTTTGGAATATGTTTCATGAAACTTTTATGATATGCTTCAGTCTTGATGCCAGATTAGGAGGCCAGGGCGAGGCATTTCGAGGAGGCTTTGCATCTAGAGATCCAGTGCCATGTCACCCAATTTATGCTGAAAACATATCTTGAGGTGCTGACGAGGGAATAGGTTGTCGAGAATACTTTTGACAGGACCAGATCATCGCGAGAGGAGAATCAACATGATTCCTCATTAAGTATAGTTGTGGTATGGGGTTCCCGTTTTTTAGGGTAGAAGAGTTTCCGTTCAGCTGGCGGTAGGTCCCAGCCCATCACATCTCATTTTTGGGGAGGCAGAAACTCTCAAGAATATTCAAAGGGATCAGGTACTTGTTTTTCTTGTGGTGGTCGGGGTCATCAGCTGTGGGATTTCCCGACCTTTCAGAATGGCCATTGTGCACGAGGTGCTACACTCCAGGTTCCTCCATTAAGGCAGTTCCAGCCGATATAGCAGAATCCAGTTGCACCAGCTTTAGATCAGTAGAGGGTAGATGAGGTAGGTAGAGGACAACCCCATCATACTCCCCATCCTCAGAGATCTGAGTGCCGCCGTCGTGGTGGTCTTCATCAGGGTCACAGAGGTCATGGAGGAGGTTTTGGTCAGCTTCATGCTCTAGCATTGCCACCTCCAGGTGAGCCAGACATCGTTCAAGGTACCCTTTTCTTGTTTTCTACCTTGGTTTATGCCTTTTTTGATTCATAAGTGACAAACTCCTTCATATCACCTACCCTTATCCATGCTTTGAGACATGAGGTAGAGAGGCTTCCGGTGACCTTGGTGTTGACTATGCCAGTTGGAGGTCAAGCTGACTTATTTGAAGTATTTAGAGACTGTGAGCTAGTGTTGTGGAAACACCGCTCTTGGGGAGATTTATTATGTTTACAAATACAAACATATGATGTCATCCTCAGCATGGATTGGTTGTATTCGTTGCAGGCTATCGAAGATTGTTTCAGGAAGAAGGTCATTTTCATTGGTGCAGATGGAGAGTCAGTGGTGTTTGTTGGTGAGAGAGATCCTCAGATGGGTCATAGGCACGTTCCGTTATTATCATCCATGATGGATGATATGATTCTGAGATCTTTATAGGTTCATTAGTTGGAATTTCCTAGGGTCGTAAAAGAGTACCCTGATGTCTTTTCAGAAGAGGTTGTAACATTACACCCTCGATGAGAGATCGAGTTTGGGATCAAGATACAACTAGTAGAATCTCATATCTCTATGTGTCTATATAGGATGGGCCATTCAGAGTTATAAGAGCTATATATACAGCTTGATGGTATGTTACAGTGTGGTTTTGTTCGGCCAAGTGTGTCATCGTGGGGTGCACCAGTTTTGTTCGTGATGAAAGCTGATGGCTGTTTGCGGTTGTGTGTAAATTATCATCACTTAAACAAAGTGACTATAAAGAATCTCTATCCTTTTACATGAATTGATGATTTTTTCAATCAACTGAAGGGTGAAAGTTGGTTCTCAAAGATCGACTTGCGGTCAGGATATCATGAGATGCGTGTGGAGGATGAGGATATCCCAAAGACTGGATTCCATTGTCATCATGGGAATTATGAGTCCGTTGTAAGGCCATTTGGTGTGACGAATGATAAAGCTATATTCATGGGATTGATGAATGATGTGTTCCATGAGTTCCTGGACATGTTCATGTTAGTTTTAATCAAAGACATCCTTGTGTATTCCACATATGAGGGGGAGCATGCAGAGCATCTACAAGCCATTTGGGAGTTATTCGTCAACATCAGCTATTTGGGAAGTTTCCGATGTGTGAGTTTTGGGCCTAAGAAGTCTATTTCATGGGGCATGTTGTGTCGCAATAGGGAGTATCTATGGATCCATCGATGATAGAAGCAGTTGTGCCTTGGACAACCCCCAAGATAGTGTCAGAGGTGAAAAGTTTCCTTGTTCTCGAATGCTACTACAGGAGGTTTGTAGCCAATTTCTCACGAGTTGCGACTCCTCTGATAGCTTTGACCAAGATGTATTAGGCATTCATGTAGGATGATTAGTGTCGGGAAACTTTCAAGTATCTAAATGAGAAGTTATTAAGTGCTCCAATTCATTGTCTCCCAGCTGAGGGAGTTCAGTTTGATATTTTCTGCGATGCTTCGCATCTGGGGTTAGGTTGTGTTCTCTTCCAGCAGAGGTCAGTTGTTTCTTATGGGTCTCGGAAGTTTCATACCCATGAACGTAACTATGAAACCCATGATCTTGAGTTGGAATCTGTGGTTTCTGCTCTAAAGTTGTGGAGATATTACCTAATTGATGAGCGCTTTATGGATTTCACCGATCATAAGAGTTTGAGGTATGTTTTTTCCTAGTGTGACATGAACATACGAAAACGATAGTGGATAGAGTTATTATAGGAATATGACTTTGAGATATCATATACATTTGGAAAGGTGAATGTTGTAGCTAATGTGCTGAGTCAAAAGTCACATAGTGATGCTGTGCATGAATCTGGTGATTCCTGGAGAGTAATGGAAGAGCTTTCAGCATTACATCTTGATATGGGAGAAGTTGGGGGTAGAGGTTGTCTTTTTTAGATGAAGGTACAGTCAGCCCTGATGCAGAAGGTGGAAGAGTCCCAGTTGGGGGATCTTGAGGTGGAGGTCTGGAGAGACTGAGATGTTTGTTGTGAGGCCCCTGATGGTTGGATTGAGGATGAACAACACCGAGTGTTGTATCATAGAAGGCTTTTTGTTCCTTTGATGATGCATGAGATGGTTCACATAGAGTTTCATAGTTTGCCTTTAGCGGTGCATCCTAGCGTGAAAAAGATGTACCAAGACTTGAGGATCCAGTTTTGGTGGCCTGGGATGAAGCGTGTGGTTGCGGAGTTTGTGTCTTGATGTTTGGTCAGCCAGAAAGTGAAGGCCAGACACTGTGTTCCTGATGGTCTGCTCTAGTCATTAGATAGTCCTCAGTGGATGTGGGAGGACATATCAATGTTCTTTGTTACTGGTTTACCTCGATCTTTTGGAGTACATGATGATATTTGTGTGGTAGTGGATAATTTAACAAAATCGACCCACTTCATAGCAATCAAGGAGTCAAGCAAAATGGAATTTTTGTCGAGGATGTATCTGGAGGAGGTGTTGAGACTTCATGGAGTCCCAAGGATGATCGTTTCTGATCGAGATCCTCATTTTACCTCTAAGGTGTGGAGAGGCCTCCAACATGATTTCGGTTCTCAAATATGCCTTAGAACTGCTTTTCATCCTCAAACGGACAGTCAGACAGTTCCAACCATCTAGACTCCTGAAAACATGTTATGCTCTTGTGTTCTAGATTTTGGAGGCTCATAGATAAGGCACTTACCCTTGGTGGAGTTCACTTACAATAATAGTTTTCACTCCACCATCAGTATGGCACCATTTGAAGCCTTGTATGGTCATCCATGCCATTCTCCATTGTGCTGGAATGGGGTCGGAGAGTCAGAAATTCTCGGACCGGAACTGGTGTAGAATATGATAGAGATGGTTCAGGTGATTTGTGAGAGGATGAAGACAGCACAAGATCGCCAGAAATCATATTCTGATCAAAGAAGGAGACCCTTAGAGTTTAATGATGGGGATCATGTGTTTCTGAAGGTGACTCCCCTCGTGGGAAGCAAAGGTTTGGTCGTAGGAGTAAGATTTCTCCCCGGTTTTTTGGGCCTTTCGAGGTGTTAGCTCGTATTGGTGCTGTGGCATATCAATCAACACTTCCCCCACAGATGAGTTGGTTACATGATATTTTCCATTATCACAGCTCTGTCGTTATCTTCATGATGATGCTCACATCATCGATTGGGGAGAGATCGATTTTGATGATGATGAAACCTTTGAGGAGCGACCTGTGAAGATCCAAGACCGCAAGGATAAGGTGTTGTGCGAGATTTCTATCCCCGTGGTTCATTTATTGTGGCGACACAGTGGCATGGAGAAGAGTACATGGGAACGTGAGTCACAAAGATATGCTCAGTACCCAGAGTTTTTGATGTTTATCTATTTTCATGTATCAATGTAGCTTATGTGGTTATGAACCTTTCATGCTTATGATATGGATCCCTTTGTTTTTTTGGATTGATCTCTTTTGAGAGGTATCTCAAAGGGTGGTTGTTCAGACCTTGTTTCGTTTTCAATTTTGGTGGGTTTTGAATTCTCAGGGATGAGAATTTTTTAGAGGTATCTGATGTAATGGCTCAGACCACTTTGGTCCATTCCTTTGTGAAAATATGGTGTTTGAGGTGTTTCGGGAGGTCAAGGTGACTTATCCCCAACACTTTTCCAATTTTCCAGTTCGGTGAACAGTTCCATCAGTTAACAGTTCTATCGGTAACCTCTAACGGTAACATCTAATGGTGACCTTCTAACTGTCACCTCTTCTATTCCTTTTCCAAATTTTGAGTACTTGAACAGTGTTTCCAGCTTCTCACAATTTTCTCCCCTTTAGCGTTTTACTTTGACATAAATGAATTTAAAGAATTTTTTTATGGAATCTAAGGCCGATTCAAAGGCCATAAATCCTAAATTAATTATTCATATGGCTTTGGATGTTTTTACTCGGTTAAACCTTGAGGTTTAATGCGATCCGCGTTTAATGGGAAATTATGCGTATCTTAAACCGTTGCTTTGTTAAATATTCTAAAGGGACAAGATATCTTCGTCCCTAATTCTTTCTCCCTATTCTCAGGTGTGAGACGTTCGAACATCCCATTAATTCTCATAGAAGTTGCACAATCAAAATTTCCCACCTAGGATTGGTTCTGCACTATTTTGATGCAACCAAGATGTATCGATCAATCTTCGATATAAGGTAAGTTTTTATGATCGTTCTTTTGGGGTTCTTATTCTCCTGTTTATCCTTTCCATATTATATCATTTAATCTCCATGATTCTATTGGGGTTTTCTTGGGTTTCGGTTGGTGCGGTCATACCATGGCATCCTCGGGTGGGTGCAGTTTATGCGAGAGGAGGATCGTAACCCCGTTGGGTAGATAAAGAATGTCCAGAATTGTTTGAGGTAGGGGATTCATTGCTTCTCTTTTATTTTACGTGCAACTATATTGTTAGCATGTTTTATTCCACTTGACCACAATAGAATAGTAATAATAAATATTGGAACCTGATTAATAAATTGATATTGGTCGTATGATTTTTCTCCTTGTTTTCTAGATAATGTGATATCCATGCTTGCTTCGATTAGTTTTTCATTCTTGATGAAATTTTTTAAAGAACATAAACTAGAATTAATTGATATTTGTTGGGCTAAAGATAAAGAAGAATATAAATGAATCTGGTTCCTTTTTTAATTTGATGTTAATCAAATTGGGGGAGTATGCATGTTTAATAATTTGTGATAGCTTACTAGTTAGGTTTCCAGAATTTTGGAACCAACGAATTATAAACCGGGTAATCCAATATAGATTAAAGAAATGGTGGTTGTTAAAAGATAATTTCTTGTAGGGTTCTGAGTTACCCTCTTGTTTGTTTAAGGTCCATGATCCCAGTTGAAATGAAGTTATTTTCTTGAATTTTGTGTTGCGATGTGAGCCTAGATGGATCTTGAGATATGTGGGGGAAGGGAGGCCTTTTGGTTGTGGCAGCAGATGACGCATAGAGTGGCGAGAAGCATCAGTTTATGCATGTGTTTGTCGGGGAGGACACTATGGTTGATGGAATGGGATGGATGTGATTGTTGGATTCTTGCTGATCCATTTTGGTTGATTATCTGCTTTAATTTTCCCCCAACTCAAGGATTCTGGTCTTGCTTACCCTTCTTTTGAGAGAGGAAAAGATGCGGGGAGTATGCCACATTATTTCTGTGTTTATATTCTCATGGGAGGATGGGTCTACACACTTTCTATAGGTGGAAAGGACTCGACGGGTAGTATATTTAATCACTGTGTTGATCCCCCTTATTTTTTTAGCATAGAATGTTTTTCTAGAATGCCTGGGAATATGGGAATGTGATTCTGTAATGAATAATTGAATAAATGATGTTAACCCATGGGGTTGGAGTTTCTGGAACATAATGATGAGGTTGTAATTTTAAAGGGACAGTGTACCTTGGGTGTGATTCTAATCAACATTAATGTGGAATTGGTACTGGTTAATTAATTATTAAAGAATTAATTAATGAAAATTGAAACTGATAAAAGGGGAATGAAATAATGTATTAAATCTCTTTAAATGGTTGTGTGCTTATAGGATACATAGTCTTAAAAGTGGCTTCCTAGAGTCTGAGAGACGTTAGCTACAGTTGAGTCTAAGACTAGGTAATTCACATAGTGTGGTTGTGAGATTTAATATATTCTGTAGTTTTTGTGTTTCTATACACTACTCCAACCTGTTAGTAAGAGAAACTGACACCCCAGGGACTCTGACCCTGTGGGGGGGGGGGGGGGTGTTTTCCCCAACATGCCAGTGGGAGGATGAATGGATGACTACCCCCTTCAGCCCCGCTCTCTTCTCTTGGTAGATACTTCTGATGGTAGGCACAACAGTTAGTTTTCCCCATATATGTGTGTAGAGGGTTGTAATGGCTTGTGGTTATTAACAGACCTACATTATGGATATAGTATCATATTAACTATTATTGGTGTAACATGTATATGCTGTGATGGCTTGAGGATCCTTACTCTGTGTTTGGGATGTAATGTCTTGAGGTATAATACCCGACGTATGATACACTTTATCCGAGATATGGTGGATCCCAGAAACTACATTGTTACATTCTTACGTGGACATGGTGGTTTTGTTTCATGAGGTGCATATTGTGGTGCTTCTCCTGGTGTCTGCGGGCAAGCCTTTTTGGAGAGAGATGCTGAGGAAGTACGACTTTGGGGAAAAGTGGAAAACTAGTGGGGAAGTAGTAGCGAGGTATCCTTGATATTATTTATTATATGATATATTAGTATATGCATTACATGGAGAGAGTATCCATAGTGTTATTGGAAACATAGTATACCCATTTAGGTGATGAGTTAGTTTCAATTGTTGTTCACTGTGCTTCATCATGCTTTATTTACTTTTTCACGAGAGGCTTCAGGGAGGATTCTAATGAGTATACTGTTATACTCACCCTATGTATAAAAAAACATATTTTTAGGTCAATTGGAGAAGGTTGGAGATCAGGCTAGTTATCACTAGCTGGTGGTTTCAGGAGCTATTGGGTCTTGTGGTTGTTGCTATTTTACTTTTTTTTGGGTACTTGCGGGTTTTTCCCTTTTAGTTGTAGTAGTTTTTCATGGTATTTCATGTGTGTACTTGAGATTTCTTTTATCTTACTTGTTGAGTTGGAGTTGTTTGGCATATATCATATCTTCTCTTCCACATGTGTTCTCTTAGATGGTAATGCCTCCCATTTGAGTGCTTTCTATACCGTCAGTGCCAGTCGCCCACCCAGGGCCTACTGGAGGAGGGACTCAAGGGTCATTATCTCCCTTCTCACATTACAGGCCCAAGAGGGGTACACTTTGTGGGGAGGGGTTCATGACAAATATGAAATGGATATCATATATAAATAATAATTCCATAATTTTAAATATTCCTGAAATATCATTATGAAAAATGAATTATATCAATTTGTGGAGGTGATAATTCACACATACGCACAAACGATTAATTATTTTTCCCATTTGATGGAAGTGGAGATAGATTTAGGTGATGATATTGACATAATAAAATATATGTATATTTAGGATAATATAGTTATTATTTAATCATAGTTGAAGATGATTTTATTTTCGAGAATGTATAAATAAAACATAAACACTTAATTTAAATCAATACCTTTTCTTTCAAATATATCCTTTCATTAATACCTTATTAGAAATAAGGTGGGGTTTTTTCCAAAAATAAGGAATATAATGTGTGTATAGGGTTTATAGGAAGGTATTATGGTAGATATTGGTGGAATTAATTAGGTTTTTACATGTGAATACAAGAGAATAATGTTTTCCTATTTATAGGAGTAGGGAGGGGCACTCTTGAATATTCTTAAAAATAATTAATTAATATAAATTAAGTTTATAATAAAAATGGTTCCAATATTAATAATTTTTAAATAGGATTATTTTGGTCCTAAATATCATTTATTCAATGAAAGTTAGATATTTTTTTTGACTATTTTTTTTAATTTTTATCTTTTTGTTTTAGCCCTTTCTAACACTTACCAAGATATCTTGCAATTTAAGCACATAGAGTTAATATAATTTATATAAAATAAAAAATGACATATTAGTTATTATTTTTTTTAATTTATTGAATTTTACAAATTATTTTTTCAAATGGTATTTTTTTATGAATTCAATATCATTTAATAAAAAATTAATTATTTTAAAATATCATTAATATGAATTTTGAAACTATTCATTTTTTGAATTTGTGGAAATATCATAACAACTTGATTACATGGAAAAAACTATATTGACTCACCATAACATTTATAATTTATCTAAAATATTCTTGGTGACATAAATTATATCAAATTATATTTATTTTATTATTTTCAACATTATTTATTTTATTCATACTTCAATGAATAAATTACTACATCATCAATGTATCACTATCTCTTTTAATTACTTATTTTTTAGAAATTATAAATATGTTAACATGATAAAGGTAACTTTTTTAGATTAATATACACTATTTATTGTCAAAGATATCCCATTTATGATCTCATATTAAAAATATTTTACTTGTTAAAAACAAGAGTGTGACTAAATGGACATTTTCTTTTAATAAAATACTATAACTGTCTTACTAGTATCTAAGTGGCACCATGATATCATAAAATAGTAACAAGGATGATTTTATTTGAAAATAACCAACTAAATGATATTTTAAAATGTTTTAGGGAAATTTTCTTATATTTTGTAAAATTATTTTTCCCATAATTAACTGATTTACCCTTAACCATAGTAACAAAAATAATTACTAAAGTTACTATTTTTATTTTATAAAAAGCTAAGGGGACTAGTTTATAAATTTTAAAATTATAATTAAATACATGGAATCTATTTTTAAATATAAAAAACCCATTAGTGGATAAAAATAATTTAAAATTAATCATGTTTATGGATCAAGAAACTAGGGTTTTTAAAGTAAAAACGTTCTAAAGTTCACAATGTTTTTATATCCAATTTCAAATTTCAAATTTATTCTAATGAAAAAAATTGGATTAAATGAAAATATAAATTATTTAATTATACTTTTAAACCATTAACATTTATATTTTAATACTATATATTAATATGATGAAAATATAGCATTGAATTAAAATTCATTATTTTTATTAGTATTCATCAAAACATGAAACTTATGAGAAACATATAAAAAATTAAACCAAAGTAAATTTTTATAACCTGAATAAAAATATTTTGTTTATTTTTCGAAATATAATTAATTAATATTTCAAAAACTATCTTTAAAACAAGTGCACCATTAAAGGACAAAAAATATGAATTATAAAAATAAATCATTTATCGATAAAATCGGATTTGTTCTTATATCATTTATTGAAAACAAATGAGATGAATTTTGAACATTATAATGAATATACTATATATATTGATATATATTTCATCCATATAACAAAAATAGATTGATTTTATTATTTTATATACACAATTGTGCACATTTAAATAGTTTTCCATAAAACACTTCTTTTTATTTTAAAAAGGGTGTTACATACATTTATAATTAATTGGTCACAAAATAATAAATTATATATACATGTTTAAACCATACTTTAATAATATAGTTAATAATATTCATTACCACCATTATGATGGCTGGTTTATAATTGTAACATAATAATATTTAGTTGTTTATTTAAGCTCAATGTATGGTTTCTTATGTGATATCGAATAGATTGTTTGCTTTTTCAAAACTCAGGATGATAAATATTATCCCATATTTGAAAATAAAGAATTTGTAGCACCCTACCACACTTCTTATTTGGAATAAAAAACCACCCATGGGGTATAATTTAATGATTTTTTGGATATTGACTACCTTCCTCCAACACTGATAATCCATACCAATAACGTACTACACAAATAAAATAAATTTAAATATGAGGTTACCTAGGTATATAATCATTACAAGATATTATTTAATCAATAATTTATTAAATACTAATTTATTATGACCCTCGACAATTTTTACTTTTTAGATTTATTTAACACATTGATTTCTTTTGAGGTTGATGGTGATGAAGAATACAATTCACCAAATGAGTCTACGATACTGGCATCCTTTCCTAATGAAAGAATATTACTTGTGGATTTACTTGATGGGTAGCATTTTTTATATTGATTTACCTTTCGTTAATCATATTCAAATTTAAATTTTCACTAAATACATCTACAATTCAACAACCCTTGAAGAATTTACTGCAGGGCCCATAAAAGTAGTGGTAGTATATGAATAGGACAAAGTATTTGTGATTATGACAACACACATGTTTTATATCATTAATAATTATATAGATGTAGTGTACTCTATCCATGGTGTCTTTTAAAACCATTGGGAAGTGATAACTACTGAATGTAATAATTTTTAGTAGCCGATGAGGAAGAAACAACACCCATGCTGATATTAGAGATATCATTCGAGAACTAAAAACTAGAGGTAGTTGAAAACCGATACCCAATTGAAGTTAAAAACCAAGTCTTATTTTCCACTTCAGATTATTTTTCATTATAATTATATTATTATAATTATTTTTTTAGGTCAATAGAGGATTTATT
This sequence comes from Viscum album, assembly GCA_963277665.1. NCBI lineage: Eukaryota > Viridiplantae > Streptophyta > Magnoliopsida > Santalales > Viscaceae > Viscum > Viscum album. The sequence continues at coordinate 816,360,896 of OY728127.1, forward strand.
TAGAATATTAATTCATGGAAACGTCTTATAAATAAACTTATATTTTATATTTACATGACTATGTTTTCTCAATTATTATCATTCTAATTATATTATTTTTAAATTTATGGTTTGTTAGATCCTATTTGTGAGGGATGTTTATTTGGATTTTATGATTTTTTTGTTTTTCATTTTCTCATTAGTTTCAAGAATTATAAACATTATGACTCATGTTTTTTTTCTTTTTGGGGTGTTATTAGGATTCATGAGTTTACTTAAATGATTTGGAAATATCAATTACTTTTGATATTTTTTTTCACATTTCTTGTGTCTAATGTGCAATGAGTTAAATACCTACTGAATGGATTTTTATTTTGAGATTTACAGTCCTTCCATTTAAGGATGATTTAGTGGTTATGAAACTAATCTTCTTGACTACAATCCAAAATGATTATATTTCACAATGAGATAGGTTTCATAACCTTTTTCATATCTTATAAATTTTTTATTTTTCTTGAGTGTCATTATTCATTTTGTACGAACCATAAAATTCAAGTTCTCTCTTTCCATGATTTTGTGTTTAAAAAATGTTTTATTAATTATTGAGGTATTTATTTTTCTATCCACATATTTAAATTTTGAAATATATTTCTAAAAATTCAATTTTTTCACTAAAAATATATGAATTTTTAATAGTTTTAATACATATTAATGAAAATTTTCACTTACCTAAATTAAATCTTAATATATTTACATTTGAAATTTTAGGTTTTAGTGAGGCGGGGATTTCTTGTGTGTTCTATATGAGGAAGATCATTATATTATGTTTTTTAAAGAGTGTAACACCTCAATATATTAGATTATAATTTTTTAAATAAATTTAGTTTATTTTATATCATTTGGTACAATAAATACTGATATTTTAAAAGAGGAACACTATGCTTGATAGAATATATGATATACAACACCTAGATTAAATGACCAGTGAAATATATTATTTAAATTTTACTGTTTTAACAGAGGTTTTGAATTATTAGTTATAAATAATATTAAATGATTTATGAAATATATATATTGTTCCAAATCAATAAAATTTTATTAATAACAGTGCCTGAAATCTAAGTAATTTCAAATTTCATAAAATATATTTTCTTAAAAAATGATTTTTACTTCTCTTTGTGAGAAAATAATATGTATTTTTTTATAATATTTTAATTTTATACAGAAAAATGAACTCAATTTTAGAAATTATCATATCTAAATTATATTTGGGTTCAATTTTTGGGATTTTTCGTAGAAGGAATATTTTCTAGTGAGTAGTGAAAAATACCGATTTTTCAACTAATGTTATGTATTTTCAATAAATAAAGTAAATTTAGAGTCCCATTATTCATTTATTTTTCATTAAAATAAATAAAATATTTATTTATTTATCTTAAAAATAAAAATTACAATTTATTTATCTTTTAAACTATTTAGATTTGATTTTACATCTAGGCTTAAAAACAATATTTGTTTGAAAAAGTATTATTTTCAAAATGCTACTCCATTTTAATTAATTAAAATAATATCAAATTTAAAATTATTAAAATTAAAATTATACATTATATATATAAATATAATAATTTAAATATATTTTATGCTTATTTCTTTTTATATAGTTAATATATGATTACTTTATACAAGAAAAATGCATTCCTTGAAAATATGTTTTTGACTCATTTTTGGGTTTTGTTGAAAATTAAATCCTAACATATATGCGAATTGAATTTGAAAAAATATATAAATTTATTTTAAATCAAAATAATACATTTTTTTATAATAAGTTAAAATTTAATTTTGTCTTTAGTGAATAATGAAAATAGGAAAAATATTTTACCACAATATTCAAAAAAATGGGTTTCCCTAGGGATAAACTAATAATATAATAGTGAAAGAATCTAAAAAATTGTATAAATACTATTTATGGAATTATTTACACCTTATAACATCTAATTTCTATAATATTAAATTCTTTATCCTTTTTTACTATGAAAATCGTGGGTAGGATTTATTTTATTCAAAAATTCTATGTGTCTCCTCCTCAATTATAAAAGGGAACTCAATTCCCTCACTTCTTAATACATGTAAATCCCATTGGATCAAACAAAACGTTCCTAAATTGATCCCAAATATTTCGTCAACATTATAGATCTATTGGTCTTCCCAAAAGACACACCCAATGTTCCTTATTAGGAGATCCAAAGGATATTATTCTAAGATAAGAAAATTTTCACCACTAAGCTATTTCTTTTTAATAATTCTTTTTCAAATTAAATTATTTTCTAAAAAATTCATATAAAATAAAAACTTTTCGCCCAAATTATTGAATATTATTAGGTTTAGTACAAAATATTTATATTTCTTCATCTCTATCAAATGGGAAAAAATCCATCACTCATGTGTATGGTGGACTGCCAACTCACGAATCGATATAATTTTTTTTTCAAAACCAAAAAACATGGATAGTAATAATGATATAAATAATGAATTTATGTAAAAAATATTCCATGATATTAATTATATAAAATTAATATACCATCCACTTCCTTACCCTTTCACTTATTTAGGTAACGATATAATTAGTCGTGTATACATATGGTATACCGTCTCCATGAAGTGATGTGAATCAATTTCTATGTCCAATATTATTAGGTGGTTTTTAAAAAATGAATCTAATAAGTAAATATGATATTTTTTTCCATAATATAATTCTATATATGATGTAACAATATCCTATTCATAAGAACCAGAATAATCATGGAAAAAATGTATCTGTAAACAAGGCTATTAATACCTAAAGGAATAATAATAATAAAATATTATTAATTAATTAAAAGTAATATTTCATAATAGGATCATATATGATATTATGAACAATAATATTATTCTTGAATAAATTAAAAAATTTATAAATAACATTATATAGATAGTTAATTCTTTTTCAGCCAAGAGGAAGTCAAAGGTAAGTGATTTTTCATTAAATTCCTTTCATTGAGGTGTATTGTAATGTTGTGGACCTAATTTTTTATATGATTTATATTAAACTTATTTTAAAAATAATACCATAAAGTCAATATACATAATGGTATTTTATGTTTTATTTTCAGTTATTTCACAAAATCATATTGGACAAGAAAATTAGAAATTGGTAATAAATTTTATAACTCAATTTATTTTCATTGGCTTATTTTACACTTCATTATCTTTGATATTTTTGGATTATGTTTGTAATTAATTTTTGTTATCTTATTTTTTATTTACACATATTTTATGTAGAATTAAATTTTATTCTCAGAATATATTCATTGATTAATTATAACTTCCACATTACGATCATTGTAAGGGTTTCCTGGCTCAAAATGTATTCTTTGGGAAATATGTCTTGTTATATATATATATAATTTTTATGAGATTTTTATACTACCCCTTTGATGTGTTATATCATGAATCAATTAATATTATTTGTATCTAACATTTTATTTGAAGTAACAACTTGGATTGGGGTTAGGATTAAAAAGTCACCATGTTTGGGGGTTTATGATTCAATCACATTTTAATCAATATTATTTATAATTGAATCCTCATTAAAGGAAACTATTTTATTATTTTTTAATAAAATTATTTCATTTTCTTTTACTCTTATTATTCATGATATTTTTAACTAATAACACCATTTTCATCCAGTCGGTATAGAAAAGTATTTATAAAATGTTTTTAATAAAATAATACTTCCCTTCACCCTTCAGTGAAAAATATTTTTCTTCCAAATCCACGTTTTCTGAAGCATGTATAAAAAATGATTTAATATGATTGTTTATATTCAATTTTACAATTTTTTTTTAAATTTAATCTTCCTTTTTGAAAAACATGATACTTTGGAATTTTATTACAAAAAATGTGAAAGTAATCATTATTTTAACATACCTAGAATGAATGGATTATTTTCACCATCATTACTACTCATTTCATTGATCCTTTATTTATATGTTTAGAAGGTATTTTAAATTAATATTATTTACTAATATTTTACAAATTTATAAATTTGAAAAGTGGTTTTCAATGTAAAAAGTGTATTTTACTAAATTTAATTTGAATTTCATTTTCATTGTATTTTAATTCATCAATGACATTTTTTTAATTATACTCAATTGGGGATATTTATAATGATACCAATCATAATATTTATTTAGAGGGTTTATGATTAGTTTTACCAAGGAGTGTATTGACATTTATTTCTTGATAAATATTATTTTCATAAACTTTACATTGAAATATTAAATTTATTTTGGTAACTAGACATTACATTTTTGATAAATGTCCACATAATTTATCATGGATAATCTTGTTTCCAAAATCGTATATAATTTCTATAAATGGTGGTTTACATTGATGGTATTTTATTTGATAGAGAAATATTTATATTATGCGCTCTTTATCCAATAAAAAATTTTATTAATAATGTATATGGTTCATGAATTTAATCAATCATTTTATATATTTGGAATTAATTGCACATGTAGTGACAGGTGGGCCCCAGAATTATATTGCACCTCAATCCATTAATAGTCACTTGAGGAAAACTATTATGCTAAAATTTAATGGGTTTTTACACAGTCTTAAATTATCTTGTGAAAATTATTCATAGTACTAATATCCAGATATATATTATTATGATGCCCTATATTCTGTATTTCCATCATTATGAATTTAGTTATTATTTTCCTTAAAATTATTACATATATTTATTCATAGATTCATTTTCTGCTCATATTATAATTAAAATGGAATGTATGTTTATTTATTTACATTTCCAAATTAATTATTCCTTATATAAATATTATAGTAATTGTTTCTAGTTAATGACATGTAAGATCAAATATTTACCTTTCCATATTGATTATTCATTATTGATTATTGTTTATTTATTCAAGATAACATCTTTATGTAACTATTATTGAGCATATGAGCTCACTCTTATTTTTCTCCCTTTCCCCTCGATATGAAGAATTTATTTTTGATTGAGTTTTTGGATAAAGAATATTTTCATTAATTATTTTATATTTTGTGTTTTAAAATATAATAAATACCATAAGAATTTATCCTTTTAACCAATACTACAAAACTATTCAGTCCTCTAGGATGTGATCATCTGTATCTGGAAAATATGTAACAATATAGATACAGAATATGGAATACTAATATTTAGGTCATTACAGATGTATGTAGAGTGATTTTAGTATAATAACTGGGAACTAAATTTAGGAAAACATTTACTTGGGTACATAACTCTTTGATAGACATTGTGGATAATTATAGAATAATTCTTTATGTTTTGATGAAACAAGATATTTAATTTTTTTCCCTAGGAATACATATATGACCCAATAATATATGTTGAAATGGTTTTAGAATAATTTTACTATGAGGTCTTAACTCCAAAATTGGAGTATCAGAATTTAACTTGATTTTATCCAAGTGCACAAAAATTAGACTTACTATGCACCTGTTTTGACACATTCTGGGGATATGATTTGGATAATTGTAATTTTCTTGAAAACCCGTTAGGAAATAATTGAAAAGATAATAAAAATAAATAAAGAAGGTAAAACTATTTTTTTCTTATATTTAAATCAATTCTTCATTATTTAGATTCCCTATATATTGTTAGATTATTTCCTACTATGATTAATTTTCCCCGCACTATGTTTTTTTAGTCAATGCCTGAAACCCAATTAAATCATCTTATCATTGAATAATATGGAAAATGGATTTATTATGAAGAACCAAATTGGATAATGACTAGAATAAATTATATTGTGACTATTCATAATCAGTTACCCTGATATATCTTTAACAATCTGACCTTAACCAACTCTAAGACTCACCGAAGAAGATATGGATAGAGACTGTTAAGATCATGAGTTGTGAAGCCCATTGAGGAAAATGGGATTGATTTACCTCTTATAAAAAATGAAGAAAAAGAAACCCCGGATAATGTCTCAATGTGATAGGAAATTGTTTTATTTTTGAGAAACAAGGGCATTGAGTGAAGTATTGTGATGAAAAAGTGATAATTTTAATGGAGAAAAATACAATTCATCATTGGAATTAATTAACAATTAATTGTCAAGAATGTTAAGTATATATGAATTATATAATTCAATTCCCTATTTTAAGTGAAACTCATAGACCATAGACGGACTGAAATTGAATAAAAAGGGAAGAACTATTTATATATTTTGTTTCAAGAATTAGATTAATGATATATTTTTATTAATGGTAATTTGTATATAAGAATCATGAAACCTGTAAGGGATGTGTAAATTGTTTTAAGTGTATATTTATTTTTATATGATTAACTATAAAATAATGGATACCACTATGGGTATATAAGTTTAAGAATTATCATATGATCAATACCCTAATTATCATTTCTTTAGGTTTTATATGATTAGAGTTTATAACTATTAAGGATACTGTTGAATAATTTATATAAATATAACCCATTGTTTTAGTATATGAAAAACTTAGTTTAGGAATAATTATTTTACCTTTCTTTGGAAGTAAGAATAAAGTTATTGGTATTATTTGTGGTTTAATAAAATTTTGTTGTTTTCTAAATTATGGGAAAAAATAATTTTGGAATGTTATGAAAATTATATTAATATTTTTTTTGTAAAAGGGATGTTTGATTGCTGGGTGAAAGATCGTCCAATCCTCTAAGGCTAGAGGGATTGAATCCACAACCGATGGGTAATGTGGGTGTAGAACCTACAAGTAACATATTAGATATACTCTATAATATGACATTGTACATTCTTATATAATTTTATAGTTTAATATTAAAGTGATATCTGGGTGTCAATACTATCATTTACATCTTACTATATTATATTAACTTGTTCTAACCATTTTCTTTTTAGTAAATTCACAGAGACATATGAAATTTACTTTAACTCATTTGTGGATGTAATTATCCAATAAAAGAAAATTTATGTTATTAAAGAATAAAAAATCTATTTGGATATTAATTTCATGGTGTAATAGTTAATGTAGATATTGATCAAAACACATAAAAATATGAAATTTTTCTTATGAAATTGAATGACATTATATTTGTATATTTCCTTATATTATTAGATAGTAACATAATAACACAATATTAGTAATGGTAACCTGAAATGAAATTGTGATACTATTACCTTTATATCCATTGACAAAAATGGTTTTTTAACTCATCAGAAAATTTTTCTGTTATCATTAACATTGGCCCCTTAATTCACATTCTTATAATCAATTACCTCTATCAATTTCCATAAGTATTTTCACATTTCATCCTAGTCCATATTCTCACATCCACCTAATGTTATCAAACATGGAAACCTATTTTTGTGTTATCAATGATAAAATTCATAATTCACTTTATATATTTCTATGATAATTTTTTGTGAACCCTTTTTACATTAATTTTTGTCCACAATGAATATTTGAAACTTCAAGTCCCTGATTTCAATATGAAATATCTAATCATGATGATGCAATTTATAAATGAATTTTCATCCAAGAAACTAAATTATAAAGTATGAGTACGATTAATGTAATGATTAAATATATATAGAATTCATAATCAACTAAAATTTATTTATAAGAAACACTCAAATTGTAGTAATGTAACTTAAAAAAAATTCATTTTCTCCAAATATTATTTTTAATCCTCCTTTTGAGAAAATAAATAAAAAAACTAATTTTTCCTACATTTATAAAACTTATTCGGTAAAATCAAATAAATATTTTAAATAATCACATTAAAAATATAATATGGGGACTTTTTTTGGAATTTTATGAAAATGTTAATTGTTCATTAAATCATAAAAAATAAAACTTTTAAAATATTATTTTTATTTCTCTTCAAATTATGCTATTTTAAAGTCCCATTATGCTTATAATATTATTCAAAAGTACTAAAATATTATTTTATTAGATTTAAAATAATTAATTACATTTGATTCATTTTTATACCTGATTTTGGTATAATTTTATTTTAATTATTAAAATGAAATTTTTGATGAACTAGTTGTAATTTCGTAATGTTCCTTTTATGTAACTAATAATAGAAATTTTCGATTATTAATGAGTTAAATAAAATTTGATGAATATATATATATATATTTAAATCCATATTATGATGATTATATATAATATAGTTAATATAATATCATCTTATGCTTGAAATATACATTTATTAAAAACTCATTTTTGCGTATATCTGTGGGTTTTATATTAAATTATACTCTTCCACTTCAATGGAATTAATTTTACAAAGTGAAATATATATTTATAATCAATATATATTATTTTTTTATAATTTTTTCAACACATATTTTTGGAAGTAATTCATATTTAAAACTGTAAAAATATTTTTACCACGGTTGAGGTGAAAATGGGTTTACTGGGGGGGGGGGGGGGTAAGACTAAGATTATATCATATAAATTTAAATAACATTATATCCATATCTTATTTTAGGGACTTATTCCAACCTTATCACTACTATGGTTTGATAATTATCCATTTTGAAGTGTTTTTATTTTATAAAAAACAAGTTTATGATTTATTCTTTCAAAAAACATAATGTGTGCCCTTCCCCTCAATTATAAATTGGAACTCCCTTCCCTAACATCATAACACCTCTCAATCCAGTTGTCTTGACCAATACCAATCAAAATACCTTTAAAAAATCATATAAACATTATTTATGTTATAGTATTCCCATATGACTCGCATATAGGTCCTTAATAAGAGATCTGAAGGAGGTTCTTATAAGCGACGACCTTTCCTTTTAATTATAATTTTGAAAAGATAAAATTTGAATTAAAAAATTCAATATAGTTACAATATTATATAACATATACAAATATTTTATTACATTTCAAGAATAATATGTATCCATATCCTCCACCATCAAATGGGAATCGAATGCACCGCCAATGTGTATGTCATACAATCACTTCACGAACCAATTTAATTTTTTGCACCACCGAATTACATAGACAATCATTATGATTTAAATAAAGAATATATATAATTCATATGAAATTATATTAATTTTAATATGTTAATATAACATCCACCTTCTTACCATTTTTCTCATTAATGGAATGATATCATCGCTCATTTTCACATACGACCATCCATCTCCATGAAGCTATGAGACTCATTTTACATGTATATCATTCTAGCATGGTTTTAAAAATTGATTATTATGATGCGACCTATGTTAGGGTTTGAACCGTAATTACCTCTTTACCACCACCATGGGCCAGGGGGTTGCAACAACTGTCGAAGGTATAACTAAATATGGGACCCCATTTCATATGTACCTACATGAAGACAAACAACAAACTCATTGAAAATGTGTAGATAGAAAGAATAAAAGATGAAACACTGCTATAAAATAATCCAACCATGCTAGAACCTCTAGAAAGTAAAAAAGTACAACAATTTAAATGGAATATAAAGGGAAAAAATACATTCACAACTAGATCAATGTCCCAATATGAACAAACTAGAAAGTAAATAGCTAAAAGAGATCCAAGCTCTAAAATCCCATGATATGACCACCATATGCAGTATAAGAACCCAATATCCCTAATGTAATTTGTTGTAACGAATGAACTATATATCATCTACACAAGACATGTTACATGTGGGATAAATCCCTTATAGGGCAGAGTATAAAAATACCAATTTAGATGCTTTGAAATTTCAAGGGGTTCACTAAGAGATACCATAGAAGAGAAGCACAGTTGATAACACAAGGTATAGTGAAAGACTACATATCAACCCAAAAAGGGATCGAAGGTAACCTCATACAAACACAAGGTTCTCAACATAATGGGTAGATGAATAACTCACAAAATCTTTATTTCCTATAACTAGAGAGTAGAATAATCCAACCATATGAATCTAAACACAGAATGCAAGTGGCACACTGCATTTTTCTTCACATATCTAAGAAAGAGAGTGTCAAAATCAAAGGTTTTAATGTAGAGGAAGGGTAGATATATATATTCTCAGTCAAAGAATCCCAAACAAGAGTGAAAGGGGATCTCCATCTCACAACATATCTTATGAAGAAGACTAGAACACAGTTACAAAAGTCCAACAACAATGCCCAACATCCCAGGAATATTCCTAATAGTAACTGTATAAGTCTAAACATGCCTCATCACTGTACCTCATAGTCGAGTGGTCATATACTCTAATTCGATGATCCATTCCATACACTACAAGAGGGATCCACTCGGGAAGTCAAAGACCCGTCAATAACCTTACTATGAGGTTCAAATCTAGGTCACTGAGGACCCATTCCCTACCCCACAGAAGGGTTCCACTTGGAATATCATGGACCCATGTCCATATTTACTGGAGGGTTCCCCTCTAGGTCATCAAGGACCCATGACCTGCCCTGCAAGAGGGTTCCACTTAGAAAAAATGATATGGTTATATCTCCTTCTCAGTATCATTATCGATAATCTCCTCAAAATGTCTCATTCCTAGAAAATTTCACATCCTATCTTGAAATAAAAAATGTAGGGGCACTATCATGTACTCCTTGAAGAAAACATAGGATAGGATACTAATGTGAAAAAATTTGATTTCAAAAGATGGAGATAAGATAGCTCAATGTTTCCTTGGATAGAGGTACACGACATGTCATAGAACCACATGGCATATAGTCCCACTCTGATACCTAGTCATTTCTTATCACAAATATATCTTATTGTCCATGTAGCACTACACGATGAGTTAGGGTAATACAGGACGAGTGACGTCCATAATCCCAAAGAACACATGAGTCTCATCATCAGTCCGAGGGGAAAAATCAAATTTCACTAGTATGCCTCTTGAAATGGACCTAGAAGGAAAAACAGATTACACCATCATGATACTCGTGAAAAAATTCATGAGATAGGATATTCACATGCATTAATCGGACACCCAGTGAAAAAGGCACATTTTAGCACATCACACTTGAAAGTAGTCTGATGGGACCATGCCACAAATCTGAATTAAATACCCTAAATTTGTCTTGAAACATATATAATAATTTTAGTGCCATAGTTTCCCAGGAACTTCATCATTTTGATCCCATATGAGGGAGATATTTGAGATACAAGATTACACAATAAAAATAGTTTTATTGTTGTTGTGTTTTTCATTGACTTGTGGAATGAATCCAAAAATGTATACAAAATCAGTATAAAATTGACCTTCTCATTTCTAGGGTCACACTACCACAGAAAGTTTTGAAATCTGATACCACATGGAGAATTTATGTCAAATTTCAGGTCATTCAACTGAAATAAGAATAATATTTTTATTATAAAACATAAATTAAAGGTGATTCAAGTGGATACTCCCCTGCCTCTAGAAGAGTCACCTATCTCATGCCCCCAAAAATATTTTTTAATTTTTTAATTTCCTTTTATTTAAACAATATTTTCATTTTAAAAATATTATTTTTTAATATTATATCAAAATATGTGGGGTTATTCCCCTTTCAAACCTAGATTTCAGTCTCCTCAATTATTAACCACTATTTTTTTTCAACTCATTCAATCAATAGTTTTATTTATTTGTTAAAAAATTTCATCAACCAAAACATCCAATTTAATTACACTAAAATAGAAATAGAAATTACATCTATTAAATTAAAACCATTTAATTAAATAAGTTTTCCATTATTAAATTCAACCCATTTAGTTTTAATAATTTCCATGATTAAATTAAAACATTTTAATTTAATTAGACAATTAATTTGTCACATTATTATTATTAATAAATATAATAATAATAAAAAACTTTATTTATCTTTTTTCTACTCAGATATATAATTATTATTAATGATACTAATTTTTAACTTCAACCGCATTGACCACATCCAACGAGCTCATCGGAGAACCCATTCCAGCAACTGTCGAATCCTCATGAAGTAGCCTCTACCATGCGACCCAACACATGGTATTATCTTGGAATTGATATCTTCGCACTACCATTCATTAAAACTCATCAACCGAGAAAACCTAGATTATCAACACTATCCCAAACTACCTTTGATCAGAAACATGCTCCATCTATACTAATCCAACCCATTCACAAACATCAACTAGGACGTTTATCAATTTTTTACCAAACTGCCAATCCTCGTGAATTCCATACTACCTCAACAAATTTGGGGTTTGACTGCACTAAAAAAAGAATTAAAAGTGGAATCATGATCCCATTTTTTAATGATTATAGTCAAAAAGAAGGGGGGGGGGATAATGTGTCTTCCAGGGATGAGGAATTCCCACTTTGATCTTTACCCGTCGATCCACCTCAATTTGATCATCATTAGTCATTCAATGTCGATCATCCAAAAAAGAATTCTCTCATGCACCTTCTAGATATAGCAAAGTTTATGCCACCGAACCATGTAATATCATTATAAGAGGGCCCTAATTTAATAGTTAATTAGGTATTTAATTATTAAAAATAAATTATTTATTTATTTCAATTAAATTTACTCGACAAAGACTGCCTCACCTAAACGTCCAACACTGACTAATTTTATGTCGTGCCTATGGTAAACACGACATTCCTAACTCAATGGTGGTCTATGATATCCCCTCATAATTTTCTTCTGTGTTTTATTTGGATAAGGATTATTAAATAAATAAATTAAATTAATTAATTTATCCAATGAACCTGCCAATGTATTTTCCATCGGAACATCCATTACTAACCTACTATAGTTCACACAATGGGTAAGCTCCATGATCCACAATCAATTTTGGTGTCAAATTTCTGATCCAAGACTCCAATTATGATATATTCAGTATTTTTAAGAAAATGGTTCATTTTTTTAAAAAATAATTTTAAATTTTTATAAATTTTATCTCGGGCACACCATTCCATAGAATCATGCGCTATCTTTGTGACCAACTCCAAAAATATTATCACACATATTACAATGGAAAACACATAAAATAAGGTCTCCTCATTATTTTCCTATTCAAATATTTTCATCCCAAAAAAATAAAAAATTAGTAGAATGGTGGGTATAATGTGCTGTTATCTAAATTTTCCATATATCTTCCCTACACCAGTATGTACAACAAAAGTAGGATTGTGATTCTCCCTCATCAAATCCGATTGTCTCTACATCAAAATCACCATTCCTCATAGAAAAATGATGACATGATTCCATTATTTAGAAATTCCATCTGGTGAAACTCTTAAGGTTATATGGTCACACAAAATCCTCACATTCAATATCCACTAGAATGTATTCCCTCCACATCCTCAATGCATATACTACTACTGTCAGCTATAGATAGTGAGTTATGTAGTTCTGTTCATGGGGTCTAAATTGCATCATCCCATATGTGATTACTACTAGTCACTACATCATGGTTGACCGTGAGTACTCGAGGGAACCAATTAAAAAGGTAGGTGAGTATACTCAACCAACCACGAGAAGCTAGAAACAGAAATCACATGGCATACCTCATGCATCTTCACCTCTCTTGGAAGGAGAGTAAACCCAATCCGGAAACTCCACTACACAGACTTGTGACATCCCTTCTAAAATGTTTCGATCTGCAAAACCCTAAAAAAATAATCACCTACTCTGAAACTACATCGTGCGACCTCACCCTGAATTCACAATCCTAAGGTACTCACTTACCACACCACTACACAATCTTATTTGGGTGGAACTGACTCACCTGCATGGTTTTGACCGCATCACAAAAATGTGTCCGGGTGGTGAAAGAGTCACTCTTCCTCATGAGACCAAAGATAGATCAAGATTCACCATTTAATCCGTAAGAATACTTCATTAAAATTGTTTCCAAGTGCACAAGGGTACTAAAAAAGAATACAAGGATACCCAAACACTAAATTTTGACTTACCAGGCCCACTATTTACAACCACCAATATGTCACCCAACCCTAAACACACAAGTTAGAGGCAAAAATCCACCAAAACCAAATACTTTCAGATTTAGGTGGCACTGAATCACCCCAAGGATCGTCTCATGTCTCAAAAACACGTCTTGGTGGGGGAAGAGCCCATATTACTCATGCATTTCATGCTATTCCAAATAGAATCGACATAGGGTTACACTAACACCCAATGTCACCTCGTTTTAAGCCTTTATAAATAAGCATGAAGAAAAGGGTACCTAAAACAATGCCTTAAAATTACTAAAGAATAATGTAGAAGAGACCCAGAGTGTACCTTTTATCATCTTATGCACTGCAAGATCACATACATCAAAAAACTACAATGGTCTGGGGCCTCAGCTGGAAATTACATGAGCATGACATAGGCCAAATTGTGGCGGTGGATTGATCTCATTGTGACATCCACAACCCATTACACCTCCTACTCATATGACATCTCCAACTCCCAAGGGACCACCCTTTCCACACTTATATGATCCTTGATCATGGTGATGCCTCTACTATGGTGGTCCATCATCTATCTTTAGGTGATGATCAGCCGGCTGGGTCAGGTAGTCTAACATGATGTGAACTTTTCCATCACAAGTAAAGAGATGAACCTACATGGGATGCCTCTGGCCATGTTCCTGAGTCTGATCAAAGAATGGAATACAGTGCCAAGATCTCAATGCCTAGAATCTTTAAGCTACTATAGACAACTCAGCATTACGATGCTCACTACCAGCTCCAACTATGTGGAATGCATCTGACAGAAATCTATTTATCACTAGTACTTTCTCTAGCACCCCTACATAGGTGGGAATTGACAAGGGAACAACACTGGATCATATCTCTCTCTAGAGTCTGTTATCAAACATATGTTCTTGAATACAACAATCCTATATCATGTCAAGGGAGTAACACGTAAGGTCTATGAACTCTTCTACGTACTCAACTAATGTGATCTCTCCCAACTGTAGCTCCAAAATCTTCTAAATCGTGAATGAGGATAATATGGAGGGATAATCCTACTCATGGAACAACATCTTGAAGTCATGCCATGAGAGTGTCGAATCACCATGTATCTACATAAAAATGTTCCCCAAATGCCTAGATGCATTGTGAATGAGGATAGATACTATTGAGAAGACATGATCCATTAGGCTCCAAACATGATGGCAAATGCATAACAAAAACTCTAGACAATCCTCTAAGATAAAATGATTTGGATAACTATATAACCATTGTGTTCTATGATGATTAAAATCCCATAGTGTGTTAAAACTATGCATGTCCTCATCCTACTCCACTACTAGATAGTGGGAGGTGATACTAACTTCCCACCTAGAGGAACTGAGTCACAGGATGTACCCCGAACATAGGCCTTGTCACTCAATAGATCATCATCATGAAGCATTGCTAGTATCTTGGATTATAGTAATCCTGGAGGCATCCATAATGTTATCAGGGGTTTCCCTAGTTATATTATAATATATATAAATATATAAACAAAAAATGGGGAGATAAATCGAGAAGGGAATTAAATGACTGAATCCTATATAATTCATGTTCCATTAATCCCTACAACAAATGTCTTTGAATGCTGAGTGGACATGCATGTAGTCAAGGACATGGTTAATAGATACGCCATCCATCACACCATCAATATATTCCATAGACTAAGTGACACACTCAAGATACTTTGATATTATTTATTTAAGACCAACCAAATCCATTTAAGGGGAAACATCAACAATACATTCCAGGGAATTAGATTTTTCTGATACCAATCCTTCACAACCTTCTTGGAGTCAGAGATCGATCCAAAACTCCCCAAATTCCTCATTAATAGGAGAGGGACAAATGAAAATCCCCTAAGGTAGAAATTTCTCCAGGATGGATTTTCTTATGTACATTTTGTTGTAACACCGCAAATTTTTTAAAAATATACATAAGCATTTTATAAATGAATTATTTTATATACTTAATAAACTATGTTTTTTATAAAATTTGATTAAGATTACTACCTTAAAATTTATATAAAAATATAATTAATTTGTATTTCTATATTTTTATTTTGAAAATATGATATATATAAATACATATTTTGAAATATAATCATTAAATTAGGATTATTAATTATGATTAGAGTTCTTTTATAAAACAATTACTATTATAAATTTCATAAAAATAACAAACATTTTTGTTTTATGAAATTTATAAATTATATATATTTATAACTATTTAACAAAAAATTAATATATATATATATATATGTTAAAAAATTGTTTTGATACTTTTATTAGTAAAAATGAATTATATATTTATATATATATACACATGATAGCATTAAAAATATAAAAAATTTTATGTTTTTTAATTTAAAATAAAAATGTGGAATGAGTCAAAAAAAGTGACTAAAATAATTTTAAAAAAATTTATAATAATATATGATGTGTGAGTTGGTGAATCGTGATTGATAAAAAAGTGAAAATGTAATAATATTATATAAAATTATAATGTGTTGACTAAAAAAGTTTAAATGAGTAGAGATGGAAATGTGTTTTATGATGGAACAAATCAAAATATGTGTTCAAAAAGATAGAATATATAGATTAAAAAAAATATGATAATAATATAAATTATCATGAATGTAGAACATCAAATAAAAAAACAAATGTGAAAAAAACAAATGACCCACAAAATTTTGGGTCTTTGTTTATTTATGTTTTTTTAATTTTTTTAAATGACATAGCTTTGATCTTATGATTATAATACATGGATTTTTTAAATAAATTTGGAGGACCCTTCCTCCATGGTTAGAATTCCCAAGATAAAACCCACTCTACACAACCAATTGCTACCTAAATTTCTCTCTTCCAAGCCCTCTCTCTCTCACGGTCCCAAAAACCCACATCTGCTTCCTAATTTGAATCAAGTAAGGAGATTTTATTATTTTAAATTGATTTTGAAAACACATATGTATATACATGCTATATATATATATATTTGAGTAAAACTATATCTTCATAGTTTGAATTTCACATATGATAAGTTTTCTTGTTTTAAATAATCATTCCCTAAAAACATATAGTTGCAAGATTATGTTTTTGATTATCATGTATGGATTTATAAACAATAAATTTTATGTATAAATAAAGATACATATATACAAACATGTATAGTTCAATATTTTTAGTATTTTTATATATAAACTTGATATGTGTTTTTTTGACTTGAATAATATTTTTAAGAAACTATGTTTGAAATTATCATGGGTTTCAAAGATTTTTATATATACATATATAAGTTTATAAATATAATTATATATATATATATATATTAATTTATGTATAAACAACTTAATTTTAGATAACACTTCACTTTTTTTAGAAATTAGTTATTTTTTAAAATCATATAGACACTTTGATTGCTTAAATTCCATTGGAAAAAACATATCATTTTATGTGGAAATATGGAACAAGTTACCATTTCATCTGCGAACATGCATATGCATCACCTGTATCGATGTACATGAATAGGTATGGCCATCACCTAGATCATTCACAACAATATCTACAATATTTGATCATGCATGCATTTAATCCAAGTTTCTAGAAACTATAGTTCTTGATTTATAAAAGGGTTTTCAAGCATGGGATTATCTCTAAATGATTTGAGATACTTCCTTGAGTATGTTGATGACACTCCTTATAAGGAATTAATACTATGTAAGTATTTTGAAAATGTTTTGGGACAAATATGAGAAAGGAAGGTTAATGGGAAAATGTTTTCAAACATTGGCACCTGTTAATTATGTGACGTTACAGGGAGTGAACACATAAGTCTAAGCTAAGACCTATATGCTTATGTAGGGATTTTAGACATAGTATTACAAGTATCATCAATGACCCACATGAAATTATATATTTTCATAGGATAATCACCAATGAAATTTTACTTATCAATATTTTGGTATAATATGGGTTTTTTAAATGTATTTTGGGAAATATGTTTTTAAGTATGTTTATAAATTTTCGAGAAATTTTAAAAGGAATTTATTAGTTGTTTTGAAAACCCCATACTAGGGACATTATGCTCAACCTACATATTATAATTACATTTATAGGTTTAGAAAACTTGATTCGTTGAAACCCTATTGTGGAAGCTATAATTTTATGAATATTTGATTTCAATTTCAGTATTTTGTTGAAATGTAAGTCATGTAACTAATATTCAAAAACCTAGATTGGAAAATATCCTCTATTTTATTTAATGCTTTGTATTTATTCATGTTTCTTTAATAAAAAATTACAATGATTTATTAAAGGACTAGACTTGGGTTTCAGGTTCGGGTATTTATAAATGGTATTGGAGGAACGATTTAGAAAACATGAGAGAATAGACAATGTCAGTATAGTATATATGTTTAGCAGTTTTAGTTTTTCTAATTCTAATGATATTTTTTTGAATTATCTAAATTTCGATGAATGAATTCTAAGGAGACAATTCTTTTTAACAGGGGAATAATGTAACACCCTAAAAATCTTATAATGTAAATTAATAATTTAATAAATGAATTGTTTTGTAAATTAAATAAACTATGTGTTTATAAGAATTGATTAATATTAATAGTTTAAAATTTATATAAAAATATAATTAATTTGTTTTTATAAATTTTTATTTAAAAAATATGATATATATAAATACTTATATTGAAATATAATAATTAGTTTTTGATTATTAATTATGATTTAATTTTATTATAAAAAACTACTTTTATAAAGTTTTTAATAATAACTTATGTTTTTGTTTTATAAAATTTATAAATTATAAATATTTATAACTATTTACCAAAAAATTCATATATATATATATATATATATATGTTTTTTTAAATTTTTTTAATTATTTATTAATGAAAATGAATTAGACACACACACACACACACTAACATAATATACATAAAAAATGATATGTTTTTTTAAAATTAAAATGTGAAATGAGACAAAAAAGTGACTAAAAGTACATAAAAAAATTTATAATAATATATGAGGCGTGAGTGGGTTAATCATGATTGATGAGAAAGTGAAAATGTAACAATATAACATAAAAAATAACGTGTTTTCTAAAAAGAGTGAAATGAGTGGAGAGAGAATCATGGTTAATGATAGAAAAAAATAAAAATGTGAGATTAAAATGATATAATATAGTGTTTTAAAACAATTATATGACAACAATATATATTATCATGAATTTGGAGTGTCAAATAACAAAACAATGGAGGGGAAAAAAATATTTTCCCATGGATTTTTGGGTCATTATTTAGTTATGTTTTTTTAAATTTTATTAAATGACTTATCTTTTCTGATCCGATTACCATACCAATATTTTTTTATTTAAAGTTGGAGAACCCTTCCTCTGTGGATAAAAGTCCCAAGCTAAAAACCACTCTGAAGACCCAATTGCTACCTGAATTCCTCCCCACCAAGCCCTCTCACTCTCTCACGGTTCCTGAAACCCACATCCCTCTCTTGATCTGAATCAACTAAGGTAATTTTATTATTTTAATTTGATTTTGGAAACATATATATATATATATATATAATCTATATATATATATATTTATATATTTATATTTGTCTAAAACTATATCTTCATAGTCTGAATTTCATATATGATAAGTCTGCATATTTTCAATAATCATTCCCTAAAAACTCATAGTTGCAAGAGTGTGTTTTTAATTATCAATTATGGATTTCTAAACAAGGAATTTTACATATATATATACGTACACATATAAATACATGTATAGTCAAATATTTTTAGTATTTTTTATATAAACATGATATGGGTCCTTTTGACTTGGATCATATTTCTAAGAACCTATTTTTATTTGAAATTTTCATGGTTTTAAATGTTTGTTTTATATGAATATATAATTATATATATATATATATAGTGGTATATATATTAATTTAGGTATAAACATATTAAATTTAGATAACCCTTCTCAATTATTTGAAACAAGTTATCAATTTAAAATCCTATAGAAACATTGATTTCTTAAATTACATGGAAAAAACATATCATTTTATGTGGAAATATGGGACAAGTTACCATTTCATGTGCATACATGCATCTACATCACCTTGCATAATGTACATGAATAGTTATATCCATCACCATGATTATTCACAAAATTATCATCAATATTAGATCATATATGCATTTAATCCATGTTTATAACATAATGGTTCTTGATTAATAATAGGATTTTCAAGCATGGGATTCTCTAAAATGATATTAGATACTTTTGGGAGTATGTTGATGGAACTCCTTTAATGTAATTAATACTATTTACGTATTTTGGAAATGTTTTTGGAAAAATATGAGAAAGGTAGGTTTGTGGGAAAATGTATTAAAAAATTGGCAACAGAGAATTATGTAATGTTATAAAGAGTGAACTTTTAAGTATAAACTAATTCTTGTGGACATATTTATGGATTTAAGATATGGTCTTCCATGTATCTTCAATGACCCACACGAAATTATTATTTTTCGAAGAAATATCCTTAATGGAATTTCAACTATCACAATTTCGGTAAAATACTGGTTTTCTAAAAGTATTTGTGGAAATCTATTTTTATGTATGTTATTTTTTTAAATAAATGTTTTAAAAGAATTTATTAGTTATTTTGAAAGTCCCTTAATGGGAATTTTATGCTCATGATCTGTATTATAATTACTTTTATAGGATTAGAAAACTTTCTACATTGGAACTGTATTGTAGAAGCAATAATTTGAAGAATATTCTATTTCAATTTGTTTATTTTGATAGAATGTAAGTAATGTATCTAATTTTCCAGAACCTAGTCCTGAAAATGTCCTTTTTTTGTATTTAATAATATGCATTTATTGAAGTTTCTTTGATAAAAAATTTAAACAACATTTGTAAAGGGATGAACTCAGGTTTTGGGTTCTTCTCATTATAATATGTATCATATGAACGATCTAGAAAACTTGGGAGATTATATGTCATCAGTATAGTATATACGTTTAGCTGTTTTAGTTTTTCTAATTCTGATGATAAAAAATTTCAAATTATCTTTATCCTAATAAATAAATTGTGAGGATGAAATTCTTTTGGGTGGGGGTGGGGGGCGAATGTAAAACCTTGAAAATTTTAAAATGTTAAATAAGAATTTCATAAATGAAATGTTCTGTAAATGAAGTATACTAAGTGTTTATAAAATTTGGTTAAGATTAATAATTTAAAATTTATATAAAAATATAATTAATTTTATTTTTAAAATTTAATTTCAAAATATGATATATATAAATACATATGTTGAAATATAATAATTAGTTTTTGATTATTAATTAAGATTAGTTTTTTTAAATTACTATTATTAATTTTATAAAAATAACTTTTGTTATTATTTTATGAAATTTATAAATTATAAATAGTAATAACTATTTAACAAAAATGTCTGTATATATATATATGTGTGTGTGTTTTTAGGAAAATTGTTTTGAGTTATTTATTAATAAAAATGAATTAGACACACACACACACACTAACATTATATGTATATATATATATATAAATGATATGTTTTTTAGTTTAAAATAAAAATATGAAATGAGTCCAAAAAAGTGACTGAAACGATTTTAAAAAATCTATAATATTATATGAGGTGTGAGTGGATGAATCAGGATTGATAAAAAAGTATAAATGTAATTATATTATATAAAACAGTATTGTGTTGACTAAAAAAGTGAAATGAGTAGAGCAATACATTTTTTTAATAATGAAAAAGAAATAAAAAATGTGAGTTTAAAATAGTATAATAAATTTATTTTAAAAAAACATCATGATAATAATATATATTATCATGAAAGTGTCATGTCAAATAACAAAAAAAAGGAGAAAACAACTATTTACCCATGGATTTTTGGGTTATTATTTAGTTATGTTTTTTCATTTTTTTAAATGAATTATCTTCTCTCATAATATTACCATACCTGGATATATTTTATATAAAATTAGAGAACCCTTACTCCATGGTTAGACATCCGAATCCAAACCCCACTTTACACACTGAATTGCAACCCAAATTTTTCTCTCCCAAGCCCTATCTCTCTCTCATTGTTCCAAAAACCCATATCCCTCTTTTGAACTGATTCAAGTAAGTGAATTTTATTATTTTCATTTGATTTTGAAAACATATATGTATAAACAATATATATATATATATATATATTTGGGTAAAGTTATATCTTCCTAGTCATAATTTCCCTTATGATAAGTCTTCTTGTTATAAAAAATCATTCCCTATATATATATATATACAAGAGTATGTTTTTGATTATCATGTAATGATTTCCAAATAACTAATTGTAGGTTTATATGTACATACATATATAGACACATGTATAGTATTATATTTTTAAATTTTTTATATAAAAACATGATATTGGTTCTTTTTACTTGAATCATATTTTTATAAACCTATGTTCGTTTTAAATTATCATGGTTTTCAATGTTTATTATATATATAAAAAATATGTATATATATAGTTTCATACATACATACATACATACATACATACATACATACATACATACATACATAGATACATACATACATACATACATACATACATACATACATACATACATACATACATACATACATACATACATACATACATACATACATACATACATACATACATACATACATACATACATACATACATACATACATACATACATACATACATACACACATACATACATACATACATACATACATACATACATACATACATACATACATACATACATACATACATACATACATACATACATACATACATACATACATACATACATACATACATACATACATACATACATACATACATACATACATACATACATACATACATACATACATACATACATACATACATACATACATACATACATACATACATACATACATACATACATACATACATACATACATACATACATACATACATACATACATACATACATACATACATACATACATACATACATACATACATACATACATACATACATACATACATACATACATACATACATACATACATACATACATACATACATACATACATACATACATACATACATACATACATACATACATACATACATACATACATACATACATACATACATACATACATACATACATACATACATACATACATACATACATACATACATACATACATACATACATACATACATACATACATACATACATACATACATACATACATACATACATACATACATACATACATACATACATACATACATACATACATACATACATACATACATACATACATACATACATACATACATACATACATACATACATACATACATATATGCATTTAGATATAAAAACTTAATTTTATATACCCCTTTTCATTTATTTGAAACAAGTTATCATTTTAAAATCCTATAGAAACATTGAGTTCTTAAATTTCATGGGAAAATACTTATCATTTTATGTAGAAATATGAAAGAAGTTATTATTTCAGGTGTGTAAATGCATCTGCATATCCTTTCTTGATGTACATGAAGAGGTATGGCCATCAATTAGATCATTAATAACATTATGTAAAATATGTGATCATGCATGAATTTAATCCATATTCCTAGAAAATATTGTTCTTGATTAATGAAAAATTTTTCCAGCATGGGATTCCCTGAAAGTGATTTTTGATACTTTCATGATAAAGTTGATGACACTCCTTCTATGGAATTAATACCATGTAATTATTTTGGAAATGTTTTGTGGAAAAGATGAGAAAGTAAATTATATGAGAAAATGTTTTCTAAAATTAGAATTGGTTAATTAAGTGACTTTACATGGAGTGAAATCGTATGTATAAGCTATGACCCATGGCCTTATATTTGGATTTCAGACATGGTCTTACATGTATCACCAATGAACCACAAGAAATTATTATTTTTTGAAGGCGAATCATCAATGGAATTTTGGCTATCACTATTTTGGTAAAATACAGGTTTTCTAAAGGTATTTGTGAAAATATATTTTTATGCATGTTTATAAAATTTTCAAGAAATGTTTAAAATTAATATATCTGCTGTTTTGAAAACCCATTATGGGAAATTTTTTCCTCACCCTGCTTATTCCAATTAATTTTATAGGTTTAGCAAACTTGGTGCATTGAAACTATGTTGTGGAAGAAATATGCCGAAGAATCATTGTTTCTAATTTGTGTATTTTGTTAAAATTTAATTCAAGTATCTAATTTTCCATAAATTAGATAGGAAAAGGTCATATTTTGTATCTAAATCTCTGTATTTATTTAAATTTCTATAAAAAAAAAATTACATAACATTTGTAATGGGATGAACCTAGGTTTCGGGTTCGGGTCATTATATATATGCAAACACAAAATGAGTTAAATGAAAAATTTCACAGGATAATAATAAAATATGAAACAATGTTATAAAATAACCTGTGTACTCATGAACCTATATACTGTACAAAATTAAAAAAGTGAAAGATCAATGTACTGGGAAAAAATACACACCCAAACCAGATCTATTTCCTAACTTGAAGAAATTTGAAAATTTAACAACTGTATGGGAGATTGGATCAAGAATCCCATGTTATGACCACAATATAGGGTCCATGAACCAAGTAACCCTAAAATCTACAATAGTCACAGTCAACCTATTCATCATCTACATAAGAAAAAATATGTGGGGATGACAACTAAGAATGGGTGAGTATAAACATACCCAATAGAACACCCTGAAAGCTGAAGGCGAAGTAGTACGAGATTCAATAGAAGGGAAAGATAGTATATACCACAAGTTACAATGAAATAGTATAAATAAACCCAAAAAGAGATTGACTATAACCTCATCCAAACATAAGGTGATTGAAATGGTGACTAGATAAAGTACTTGTCAAGTCCTTTCTTCTTATACGAGGAAAGTGGACTCATCTAATCATGAGTAGATAGAGAAGGAAAATAATGTGGCATTCCCTATTTGTCTTCACCTATCTTAGAAGGAGAGTGTCCAAATCCAAGAATTGGATACAAATGAAGGATACATATATATGCTCATTAAATGAATCCCAAACATGAGAGTAAAGAGAAATCCATCTCATCACTAATCCCAAGAAGTAGAGTAGCAAACATTTTCAAAAGTTCATCCCTGATTCCCATTATCACACACGAATTCCTTGATGTAATCATACAAGTCTAACCAAACATCATAAATATACCAAAAATTAGAGTGGGAACAAACTTTATGTCATGGACACATGCCCTTCCCCACATGATGGTTCCACATGGGATGTCAAGGACCCATTCTCAACCTGGATAAAGGGTTCCACTTTAGGTAATTATGGAACCCTACCCAACCACATAGGAGGGTTCCACTCAAAATGTAAAGGGACCAAACCTAACCTAGCATTAGGGTTTCACTGTAGATCATCGAGGACCCTTTCCCTTCCCCACATGAGGGTTCCACTGGAAGAGAAACATCTGGTGATCTCAACTAATCAATGTATCCATCAAAAATCACCTCAAAAGGTCCCCCTATTGGGAAATTTCACATCATATTTTGAAATCCACATTGAATTTTTCCACCACGTTCTATGTGGAAATACACTCAGGATAAGATACTCATATTCCAAAATCTGATTTCCAAATGAGGAGATATGGAAGATCAACATTCTCACAAAAAGAGTTACGTGGATGTTTGTTTACCCACATGGTCTGGGGTATATCTCTTCTGCATGGCCATGTACTCACCAGAACAAGGCTTGCAGGTCATTTAACACTACGTGATGGGTAAGGGTACTATATGAACTGTCTCATCTACAATCCTAACAAATTATCGAGGCTTATCACCATTCATAGGAAACAAAAATGTAATTCCACTAATATGCCTCTTAAAATATCCGAAGATGGCCATAAAAATCACACCGTTGCGATACTCAGGGATAAATGCTCGACATAGGATATTCACATACCTAATAGGACACTAGGTATAGAAGCTTCATTTCACCACATCATGCTTGAATGGCATCTCATGGGCCTAAGACACGAGTCTGAATTAAATACTCAAAATTCTTATTGAAATGTATGGATTAGTTTCAAGGTCTTATCGTTGTAGACAATTAGTCTATCAAAAACTGTATAAGGGAGACATGTTGGATACATTATTCCACAAAAACTATAATTATATCATTATTGGATTTATCATCGACCTAAGGCACAATTCTGAAAAAGGAATTCAATATCATTCTTAAAATTACCATCTCAATTCTAGGGTCACACTTCTACTCAATTTTCATTAATCAAATAACACATGGATTTGTTTTGTTCGATTTATGTTTTGACAACAAAAACAACAATAATTTTTTAATATTATTATTTTAGTATAAAACCTAAATTGAGGGATATTCACATGTTGACACACTCCCACCTCAAGAGGATCCTACCTAAAGTCCCCTATTTTCATGCCATTAATTTCTCATTTCCTTTTTCTATAAATAATGTTGACATTATAAAGTATTATAGTATCATATTAACTCAAAATCAGGGGGTTCACACCACTTTCGTGCATAGATGACAATCACAACCTTTATTCATCTATATTTTATTCAACTCATTCAATCAAAACTTTCAATTAATTTTTAAACCAAAATTTACTACCCCATACTTATAATTTATCTCTATTAAAATAGAAACCAAAATTTCTATTATTAAATTAAAAATATTTACTTAAAATGGGTTCATTTATTAAATTGAACCAATTTAATTAAAATAGTTTTCATTTAGTAAATTAATCCCATTCAATTTAATTAACCACACATTTTATGTCACATTATAATTACTCATAAATATAATAATAATAACAAAAATTATATCAATTTTTAGAACACATTACTATTATTACTAGTATTATTATTAATAATAATTAACACCCATCACATTTACCACATTCGACGACCTCTTCGGAGGTCCGAGTCTTCTCATCATCACGTCCTCACAATGAAGTATCCACTAAGAGTCCCCACATATGGTATCCACTTTAAACACATATCATCGCACCGCACGTCATTGTCACGCATTAACCAGGAAAATAAGGATTATCGACCGGATCCTAAACAACCTCTAATCACAAACATGAGCCCACAATACCTATCTGATACATTTACAAAACACTAGCATACTAATTTATCAATCCATCCCCAAAACACTAATCTACATGTTTCTTGTGATATTTCCATGAATCTGGGGGTCTGACCCTGCTAGAACCCACATAGGTTATGTATAATCGTGACCCTATGGTCCAATGATGACGAATGCAAATAAAAAAGGGAGAAAATAACCAATAAAAAGGTGAAAAAATACCACTGGCCAAGTATTCTTTGCTAGAGATTTCATGGAAAGGAAATCAAGGTGAAGGAAATTACCTGGACACACAATAATTTTAAAGAATAATTTATTTATATTAAACATGATCATGAAAATTCTCAAATTAACATAGATCAAAGAGAGATAATTTATCATGATTATTAATTTAATTATAAGGGTAGAAAACCACATATGACAAGTACTAAATTTTTTTGGATTGATTATTGGTGAATAATTCTACGTCTAATGATAAGGAAGACATGTTGTGATCACTACCCATTCAACCACCCCAATATGATCATCATTCGTCATTCGATACTAATCAGAAAATGAAGAAATAACTCCTCATCTTCTTGGATATAATAAGGGACATGATGTGAACCCCTAGAAAATCATCATAACATGGTTTTATAGAGGGTTTGATTAGTTCATTTAATAATTTTAAAAATATTTTTCATTTTTTTCAATTAAAAATACCCACCAATAGTTACTTCAACCAAATTTCCCATGTCGACCAATTTTTTGACGTATCTACAGGAAACAACATAGTCTGAAGTCATTAGTGGTCTCAAATTTCTTATCCAAGTCTCTATTTGTGAATTTTTTTTTCAGGTTATTAAAAAAAATTAATGTTAATTAATTTTTCCTATGCACCAACTAACACCTTCCCCATCAGAAAGACTCACACATACCAACTTTATGTTTTTCATAGGGTAAACTTCACATTATAGATTCAACGCTGTTGTCAATTTTCAAATCTAAGAATCAATTTATGATATATTATACTTTTCTTGAAAATTTTATTCAAATAATAAAAATATATTTGATATTTTTGTAAAATTAATCCTAGGATCACGAGGAATTCGAATAGTGTGCTGTCTAAGTGCATGGATCCAAAAACATTCCTAGGGATATTCCAATGTATTACACGGAAAAAACAATGTCTCCACATGAATGAAATTAATAAATATGATATATTTTTGTTTAATGTAATTATTGGGAAAATATAATTGTACTATGTAACCCCCACAATCCATTTTTATTTTATTAAAATCCACTTTGAGGGTAAGTGGGAACCTACCGAACACCTCCAAGAAAGACCTCCAACTGTAAGACTAAGAACCACGCTGAAAGAGATTTTCACATTTCAGATTTCAAATTTCAAAAACACGGGCCACATCCTAGCCTACTTTACGCACCCCGTAATAGCCGACTGTGATCACCACCATTACCAAAACTAAAAAGTCACACTATCCCAAGCCACATGCTGCACTTTGTCCAATAAATCATCCATAGATCAATTCACCTGCCATCATCAAGTCGCCAACTAATCACCATCACCGCCAACAAACTCATCACCTAGGCCGCCGAACTCTTCTTCGGCGTCCAAAAAGACGACACCATCAGAACCTAACACTGTTGTCAATGAAAAAATCCACCATCACCGTCGAGACCTCGAAGTGGCATCATTGATCCCTACGCTGATACTAAAGCATCTCGAGGAGTTGACATCATCAGTCACACACCGTAGATCCCCACCTGCATAAATAATATTAAGAACATTCATGATAAATGAAGCTTAAGAATACAAGGAATTTACCACAAGAAGTAATAATAATAAAATATTGTTAATGAACCGGTTGTAAGATGTTATAATAGGAACAAAAATGATATTATTAACGTGAATATGGTTCTTTTATAATTTAATAAAATGATTAATACCATTATAAAATATGTTAAATCATGTTCAACCAAAATAATGTGTGAGGTAAGAGATGATTTATAAATTTACTTTCATTATGTTATATTGTAATGTTATGATCCTATTTCCTTTTATATTGTGTATACAATACCATATTTTCGCATACTATTGGGAATAATTCCTAATTTAGGTTATCATTTTCATTTGAATTGTTTCACCCAAGGGTATTTGTCATAGAAATTAAGAAGTGGTAAAGAATATCATAACTGAATTTCTTTTTATTTGGTAATATTAAATAATAAATGTATTTTAAATTTTAGGATTTTGTCTGTAATGAATTTTTATTATGTCATGTTTTGTTTATACATATTTTATTTTGATTTACAATTGTTAAAAATAATTTTTTTTACATTTATTAATTCTCAGATCAACATTATGATCATTGTAAGGGTTTCTTGTATCAAATTTTATTCCTTTGGTTCTATGTTATGTTATACATCTATTTTAATTTATGGGGTTCATATACCTCTCAATTTAACTGTTATATTATGAATGTCCAAATATAAATTTTATTTAATGTTTTACTTCAATTCATCTATTTAATGTGGGAAATTATTCAAACATTTTCACTTTGTTAATGGTTTATGCTTCAATACTAATTTAATTGGGATTTTTTTACATGAATATAAATTGAAAGAAATAATTTTATCATTACCCAATAAACCCATTCAATATCATTATACCTTAGTTATTTATGATGTTTTCAATTAATGTCACCATTTTCATCTCTTAGGTACTTAAAATGGTTGAGAGATGTTTTTTCAATATAATCTTACTTCATTTATCTATTTTATTGAAAATACTATTTCATCCAAATCTATGTTTCCTAAAATGATTTAATTTTTTTCATATACTATTTTTAGTATAAATTTTAATTATAATTTGATATTTACAAAATTTTTTAATTGGTATATTCTCATAACATTATAAATAAGATACCATTTAATTTTCACACAAAAATTTAAAACAAGTAATTGTTTTTAACAAACATAGAATGAAT
This sequence comes from Viscum album, assembly GCA_963277665.1. Classification (NCBI taxonomy): domain Eukaryota; kingdom Viridiplantae; phylum Streptophyta; class Magnoliopsida; order Santalales; family Viscaceae; genus Viscum; species Viscum album. Next base: position 816,391,151 of record OY728127.1, read on the forward strand.
AAAACATTTCCACCAGTGTGACTAGTCATTTCCTTGAAAGAATTTTTACATTTTTGTAACATTATTTTCCAAGAAAATATTCTTCCTAATATATTAAAAGTTTAAAGTTTATAAAATTTAGTTTAAAATTAAAAATTTTATTTTTTAGAAAAATGATTTTAAAGATATTTTCATGGTATTTAATTTCACTAATGAAAAAGAAAATTTATTTTTTATATATTTTAGTGTGATTATGTTTTAATGATACTATCGTTATAATATTATGGATGGTTTATGATAATTTTGACTAGGGAATGTAATGACATAAATTTCATGAATAATTTTTTATTCATTAACATTCCCTTGAAATATTTACTTTATTATGATCACTAGACATTATATTCCTCCTTAATAACCTTAATATTTACAATTAATATTTAAATTTCATAAACTATAAATAATTTATATGTATGCTGTTTTACATTGAAAATTATTTAACTTACTTGTGAAATGTTGATATTCCATATTATTTATTCAATATGAACATATACTGATAAGGTATAATGTTATTGAATAAAATAGATCATTTTATATATGATGCATGCATTAGAAATTTAGTGACTATTAGTGCCTTGAATTATATATCCCCTTGATACATCAATAGTCACGTGAGAAGAATCATTAAGATAGAATTAAATGGTGGTTTACCCATATGTTTAAACATTGTCTTGCAAGGTCTTGACAGTATAAACATGATGATTTATAAGATCATGATATACAATATTAATCATTTCATTAGTTAAGAATTAAGTCACAATTAAAAATGATATTATTTCATTGATATTATCTAGGGAATAATTTTTTGGTCGAGTTATTGGATAAAAAGTATTTGGGTTCAATAATCTAATTTTCCATATTTAGTATTCCTTATCTAATCATGATAATAATATTATTCAAGTAATGTAACGTATTATCTGATATTTACCTTCACTTATTTATTATTCTTTATTAAATATGCTTTATTTATTCATGATATCTTCTAATTTATACAACTCTTACTAAGCATCTGATGACACCTATATTTTATTTCTTTCCCCAAAATATGAGGAATGAATCATTGAATCAGTTAATAGATATATAATTTCATTAATATCACTATGTCTTACATTATATTATCTAATGTAATGTGAAGATAATTTATGCATCAATTTTACCAAGAAAACTAAAATATTAAGTCAATTAAGATGGGTCCCTTTTCTCTCGAACCAATGTAATCAAGTAGAAAATGACTTTGGATACATAGGTCTGGTTCTTTAAAATTTATATCAATATTTTGGGAATTTGAGAAATGAAAAATAAATTATTCATTATACTCCATTCATATAACTATATTCTCTAAAAAATGAAAAAATTTGAACAATGAATAATAAAATAAAAGACAAAATGGAGCTGAGATTCAATTATTAATGGTGTCTTCATTTAAGACTCATTTCCATCACAAAAATTGTTTTAATTAATTATAAATCATTCATTTTATTTTATTATCATAAGATCCTATATTAAAAAATTAAAAAATTAAAAAATATAAAAAAAATTAACAAAATGAAAACAAATGAAAATGGAAAATTTGGATGAAATCAATCATTGTGTACATTTTCTGACACATGACCCATGTGATCCAAAAAAAGTTGCATGTTTCAAATATTTCCATGGAATTGAGTGAGGTATTCCATATGATTCCAAAAAAATATTCTTGAATTATTAATTAATAGTTTAACCACTACTTTTTGAAATTTAATAATTTAAAATCAATATAAACCTACACGAAGACACAAAATCACCTTGAAAAAGTCCTTAACATTGAATTAATTTTTATTTCTCAAGGTGTGTATGAATAATAATTATCTCAATCATTTATTTATTGAATAATTTATTGATAATTAAAAATGATATATAATTAAATATTTTTTATTTGAAGAGAAAAGTACATTTTCATGGATGTACATTTGACATGTACATTGGGATTAACATGATATTAAAAGGAATTGAATTGATGAAGTTGTTTTAGTGAACCATTATCTAATTTTGGAGGCATGTAATTTTCTTTAGGTGTGAGAATTATTTTCTTTGCATTTAGAAATGGGTGTTCTTCATTTTACATTTGTATAGATAATTTTTGGGAGTGAAATGTTTTTGTCTATGGGATTGATGAAGATCTAATTTTCAAAGGCCTTATTTTTTTATTTAAATATAATTAATCCCATAAACTCATTATTTTTTTCTTAATCTACAGATTTTATGTTTTTATGAAAAATTTTATATTAACAGTAAAAATTATTAATTTTGAATTTATTATTATGTTTAAATCACTATGATATTTCATCAATAATTTTATTAACCGAATAAAAATGTGAAATTATAGTTTATGTTTTAATAGTTTAATGGGATAACATTTATTTAAATTGAAAAATTTTAAATCCAATATTTTGAGGCCTAATTCATGTTCCCACATGGTGATATCAAATCTATACCTAGTTTTGATGAATTTTAATGATTCGAAAATATATCCTAAACTAACAATCTAAATGATCTAATTTTTTTATTGAAGTATAATATATTTGGGTAATAGTTTCATTTACGTTATAATATCTAGATTTAATATCAATTATACTCATAAATCTGTAGGTAATCAATGGATGTGACATAAATCAGATTTTAAGAGAGAAATTTTTCCCTTGTAATCTTAATTTAAATATTGTTAAATGTGTCCAATGAAACTCATGTGATTTCTATAAATAGAAAATACATTCGGTAACAACTATCTAGAATAGAAATTTTCAAAATTCATATTATAATATGAATAATATGAATAATATGAATGAAAATTTTAATAACAAAACTAGATCCAAAAAAGTTTCACATCTCATGTCTGTAAATTTGTTCCCCCTCTACCATTAAAACACATTTAGAATTTTCTATATCTATATAAGGATTTTTATATTTTCTTATTTCTATAAATAGATAATATTACTTTTCTAATCATTATGTTATTCTTATATTTTTTTATTCATTTTTTTTCTACCTCCATGAATAACATCTGCAAGAAAATGGAAAAATAACTTCGACTGTTTTTTAAAGAGAGGGATCAAATATATTTCTCAGTTATTGTAAAAAAATGTTTTTAATTATTTTATCTAATTTTATTTAATTTTTAAACTAATTATTATATATGGTCTTAGCCTTTTCTTTAATTTAAACTGTAATGACCCAAAATTTCATTAATGAAAATTCTTCTTGATCTAATTAAATGTCTTATTATGTAAAATGTTTATACAAAATATTAACGTATTTGGTTTAATTATATTGGATCTTTAAATAACATAAATAATTGTTACCATTGGCAATATAACCATTGAATAGTTATTATAAGATTAGTATAAATATAGGGCTATAAAAAATCCAATTTACTCACACAAAGGATGTTATGGCCTCATCCCGTAGACTTTCCCCATTTGAATACCATTTTTCAATGCATGGAAATGAGGTGGCCTCATTGGGATTCACTCTTTACCAATCCCAAGCCGAGATTGAATACGTTATGCTTGAGCGGAACTGCCTACGGGAGAAGAGGAAGTCGATTGAGATTACCACTCGAGCGATGTTATTCGAGCCACCTCAAGAGTCTGTCACCATCGCACACCTTACCCTAAGGTATTACGAAGGTGTTTTAAAGGGTTATGTAACAAGATCCTAGAAATATTATTTTGTACTTTATTTTTTTATCTAATAAAGAATATACATTAATTTTATTATTATTACTTTGTAAATTGTTTTTAAATCACAAATAGTATTTTTATTTAATATTCAAAAAAGGAATCTATTCTGATAAATTAATTGATTTATGAATTAAATAATTTTTTAATAAAAAACTATTATTAGTAAATTATTTTTTATTATTATAAATGATCATATATTTTTTATGAATACAATTGTAATTTTTATTAAGTTTTGAAAGCTATTTTTGTCAAAACACATAAATTTTAGACAAATGCCAGTTTTTATTTTAAAAGTGAAAATTAAAATATTGAGAAAATTATTTGGATAAAATGAATATTTTTTTTGAAATCGAGATTTTGAAATTATCCAATGGTGTGTTTTTCATAATTTTCTGAGATAGTCAAAGTTTTGGGTAAAAAGTATATACCGTTTAAATATATAATCTGTTTTATGTTATCATAATGACCCAATAGTGCTATAATAAAATTCTATAAACATTCTCTTATTACAATATATGTTTTACAATTTAATTAATCTGATTTTAGTTTTATTTTATTTATTTTATAATGCCTTAGTGTACCCTCCAAACATATAAAACATTTTTTCTTTTTAAATTGTTTTCCTTAAGAGTGTGACTCACCTCCACATAAGAAACCCTATTATTTTAATATGTTCATCCATTAGCCTCGTAAAATAATTTTTTCCACTCCCCATTGGATAAAACCATAGGAAAAAACCATGGGTTGGTTTGTGGTTTAGATTAGTTAAATGTTTGGTGTCCTAAACCTAAATAATAATGAATTCCCTCTTTTTCCCTATGTAAACCCACCCATGCTCCTATATCCTCTTCACTCAAAGAATTTTGAGTTATTCCAACCGCTTCCCTATTCTATCTATAATCCTCACATGGTTCCCCAATCTCTCCCTAATCCTCTCTCAAGCCTCTCCAAAGCCTTTGGGATCACATTTTTAAGTAAGGGATTTCTCCCTTTCTCATTTTGTCCAATTTTCATTAAATTGATATTCCCATTTGTTTTGAATTATAAATGTCGGGGTATAATTTATCACCTCCCTAGTACTTCCCTATTCATGTTTGAATGATTATAGAACCAATTTATCTCACATTAATTCCTCCCATGTACACCCTTTACCATGCCAAAAGTCCGTAAGTAATTTCTCTCTCCTTATTTACATTCAAGCAATTATTTTGGATTATGAATCTAACTTACATTAAATTTGTTGGGACACGTATATATATGACCCCCTTAATATCCATTTAATTTAAATATTATGAAGACATACATTTCTCCCTCATTAACCATTTTTATGAATTTTTAAGTCACACCGTTATGCTGCTGAAATTGCACCACGATTCTTTCTAAGACAAAATCCTTGTGTAGTGAATACCATAACCATGTATCTATCTACGTTATTCTCCTTTATTAACTTGTACACATTTAATGGTACTTTCATGTATGTATTCGACTTTCCTTAATCGTGTAATAACTTATGATGTTGAATGATTCCATGTTATATGATCCATGTGGCACACTTTTGCATGAAATGAAATGTTTAAGAAGGGTGCCCCCTGATAGCATTCAAATGCATTGGGTAAAGATTAGTATCATGATACGTCATGTGAAATGAGGGTTTAATAATTCTAATTAATGTAAAATTAGGGTTTACTCATTCTCCATGTGCAATGAGCCTTGTCTCATGCTAATACCATGTTAAGTGTTGTTGCCACATTTTGATGTTGGGATAATCATGCTATATCATGTCTTTATGTTTATGATTATCTTGCACTCCATTGATATTCCTATTGACTAACATGTATTTTAATCTTTGTATTTTTATTCTTTTACTCCCTTACTAGAATTTATATCTCACCATTTTCTTATGCATTTCCTTAGGTTATGCCATACAGAGGTAGGTATGATGAAATGTAGTGGTCATGTAACTGATGCTTTCAATAAGATGTTGAGTTTTATTTCATAAGTAGTTATGTAATGTTTCTAAGCTCCAAAGACACTATACTTATTGATCTTCAATGTTGTATCACGTTAAGGTTTTATATAATAAATTATGTATAGCGGGTAATTAAGATCAGGGTTGTCATAGTTGGTATTAGAGGAAAGGTTTAGTTATTTTTGGGATTGGGATTAGAAAACACTAGTGAAGCCTTAGAGAAAAGACTAAGTATGATAGAAACATCCCAAAATTGTGGCGAGTATTGATTAAGTGGTTTATCAAGAAAATACATCCTTATATGGATACAAGGAGGTTGAGGCAGCTCTGGCCCAAATTTACCTAAGAGTGAAAAATCGGACAAGGAGTTTCGGGCTCGACCAGGGGTATCATAGTACACGAAAACGGGCCTTTTTTCACTCTTGGTTATGAAGATCCTAAGGTATATTATTTTGTAAATTAAAAATTTTATTAAGAACAATTATTAAGGGAATCTTTAAAAAATTCCCCTAAGAATACATGTTAGAAAATAGATCATGGAAAACATAGATTGAAGATTATAAATTCATAAGTTAAAGAAATAAAATAAATTCATATGTCATAGATTTTTTTCTTTGGATTAACCTTTATGGGTTAACCCGAACATTTCACTTATTCTAGAAAATTTCCTATAATAGGAGGAATTGAGATAACAACCAATGTTCAGATCCATGTGATTATTATAATAATGAGATCCCCAATCCGCTGAGAACATGAATAAAATTTTTTGTCACAATACTCTTTCATTTAAATCAATATTTGGAAAGAAACACGGGTCTAGGAGAATGTTCAACCCCCCATAAGAAAGAACAGAATGTACTCGAGATCTTCATGAGAGAATGGCCTCTGACTTTTAATTGACCATTTTATCCCTCAATCGCCAAACAATGGATCAAATCTACTGAGAAGATCTTCTTTATAATTCAATGTTTTGAATAAGAGAATGTTCTTCTTATGGCTTATTGTATTTAGGGTGAATCCTATCAATAGTGGAATTTGATCCAAAATATGAATCCTGAGGTGGAGATCGAGGGATTGGAATTAAAGGATTTCTAGAAAATGTTTTTCAATAAATATTTTCCATGCACCCTCTGCCTTATGATGGAAAGGGACTTCCTTGAACTCATGAAAAAAGACAATAAATACGTTAGAGCATATGAGGAAAACTTAAAAAGTCTTGCATGATATGCCTTTGGCTTGGTCATTACCCTCAAATGCAAGGTTGACAGCTTTTTTGGTGGGCTAAATCATAGCCTGTGGAAAGCCCTGGAGATCTGTGACTTCGATAACAATGAGTAAATTGTCTGATCTTCCCTCAAGGTCGAAATAGAGATCGCCGAATCTCAGGGGTATCATGGGGATAAGAAGAGTAAGGTGGAATTCAATTTTGGCGTTCTGGTGGATAAATCCAAGGGTGCTAAGAAGATCCATCACCCCAAATTACAAAGGTGTGGAATGAAGCACCTCGTAAATTGGTTGAAGGGGGTGAGGAAATTATTTTAGTGTGGAAGAGAAGTTCACATAGCCGTTAACTACTGACAAGAAAAACCCATGCCTGCGACAGAGGAGTGGAACACTCCGTTTGAACCTCAACTTGTTTTTCATTAATTCAAATATAAAGAACCAGGGCACCTTGAAAATCAGTGCCATAAGCCAATGGCTTTTTGGAGGCAACCAACAACCTCTAAGGTAGCAAGGGTGAGTTTTTTCCATCACTACCATCGAAGTGAATGCCAAAAACGATGTGGTGACAAGTACTCTAGTTATTTCTTTAATAATAGTGAATTTACTTTTTGATTCTGGTTCTCCTCAATCTTTTATATCCCGAATGTTTAGTAGAAAAATCCCAACACCACCAAAAATCATGAAAGCTAAGATGTCGGTGAGTACGTCAAATGGGGTAATCATTTCATCCCATGAATATAACTCCTCCGCTGTCATAATAAGTGGATTCATCTTTCAGGAAAACTTTGTCATACTACCTAGGGTTGAATTTTATGCAATTATCAGCATGGATAGTATTTCCTTATATAGATCCTACATAAATTGTCGTGAGAGGGAAATCAATCTCCATGTGGAGAATCAACCCCCAATTCCATACAAGTATAAGGAGGAAGATTAATCTTATTTAGCTCCATTTTCTAAAGCATGGATATTACTTCATTTTGAGAATGCATATCCATCTCTGATGATTGTGTCTAAGGAAGAAACCATCCTTGAAGACATGCCTATTCTGATGAATTCGTTGTAGGGTTTCCTGAGGAATTTCTTGGTCTCCCTCCTAGAAGAGATGTTTAATTATCAATTGACCTTATACCTGGGGAATTTCCAATATCAAAGAATACATATAGAATGGTTGTTGTAGAGCTTTAAGATCTGAAGAAACTGCTCTAGTAGAATCTGGATTAAGGGTTTATATTCCCAAGTTCTTAACCATGGGGTGCACTAGTCCTCTTCACCAAGAATATGGATGGGTCAATGCGCCTTTGAATCGATTATCGTGAGATCAACAAAATCACAATAAAGAACAATTATCCTCTTCCACGAATTGATTACTTGTTTGATCAGCTACATGAGGAATAATATTTTTCCAAGGTGGATTTGTAGTTGGGATATTACCAAGTAAGGGTGAAGAAGGAGGATATCCCCATGACTGCTTTTCATACAAGATACGGAGACTATGAATTCATAGTAATTCCTTTTGGACTCACAAATTCTCCAGGAATCTTGATGGAGTTGATGAATAGAGTCTTTAGAGATTACCTTGACAAAGTTTTGGTAGTATTTATAGATGATATTCTAATATACATCAAAACTAAGGAAGATAATGAGGAGCATCTAAGAACTATACTAGAGTCCTTGATAAATGAGAATCTCTAGGAAAAGTACAACTGTGGGAGTTCTAGTTGAAAGTGATCTCATTCTTGGGTCATATCATCACAAGAAATGGGATATATATGGATCCGTCCAAGAAAACTGAAATTGATGGATGGTTGATGCCAACATTGGTAACATATATCTATAGCTTCTTGGGGTTAGCTGGATATTATCACCAATTTGTGAGAAATTTCTCATGAATGTCAAACCCTCTTAGTAAGCTAACTCGAAAGGGAGTAAATATTTCTTGGTGTGATGAATACGAATAGAGTTTCGAGGAGGTAAAAAAGAGGATTATCACTGTACTCATGCTTGAATTACCCACAAGGGGAGAAATTTTGGTTGTATTTAGTGATGCATTGAAAGGGGGCCTTGGTTTTGTGTTGAAGTATAATGATAAAGTGATTACCTACACCTGAAGGAAGATGAAAATCCAGGAGGAAAACAATCCCACACAAGATCTAGGTTTGGTGGCACAATCCACTACCATCCTAGTAAGGTAAAAAAGGTGGGAGATTCCCTAAGCAGGAAGGATCCTGCTCCATTAACAATGATGATAATTGAAAAAATCAAATCTTATTAGATTTTAATAGGATGGACATGGGAATCATTAATGGAGGAACATAAAGAATCCTTTTTTCAAATAATTTATCAACTGTACCTCATGGAGAATGAAAAAGATGCTCAAAGAAAGGATGTGGAAATTACGAAAAGGGTGGAAGTTAACAGAAACAGGAAATCCTCAGATTTTGTGGTTGACAAGGATGCCATTAGGAGGTTTAGGTCACGATTATCTGTACCATCTGATCCAGGGATTAAGAAAGAGATCTGAATGACGCACATAGCTCAACCTTCTCTATTAACCTAGAGGGCACAAAGATGTATAGAAATCTTCGAGAATTATTTTGGTGGGACAATATGAAAAGGAAGATTGCAAAATATAAATCATAGTGCCTGGTATGTCAGCAAGTGAAGGTTGAGAGGAAAAAGTCTAAGTGGATGATGTAACCACTTCCCATACCCACATGGAAGTGGGACAACATTAACATGGACTTTGTCACTGGACTTCCATGAACATCTAGAGGAAACAATGCTATATGGGTCATTGTGGATTGTTTTACAAGGACAAATCACTTTATAGCAATTCTAGAGGACTTCTCATTGTATAAACTTGACTAGATTTACATCAAAGAAGTGGTAAGGATGCATAGTCTACAACTATCTATTGTATCTGATCGTGATCTGAGATTCACCATGTTTTACTGGAAAAGTCTCTAACATGCACTTAGCACTGGACTAAACTTCAGTGAGGCCTATCATCCTCAAACAGATTCCAAATCTAAACAAAGTATTCAGACAACTGAATATATGTTAATATCATGTGCTATGGAATTCAAAGGAGGATGGGACTAAGATCTTCCACTAGATGAATTCACTGATAGTAACAGTTTCCAATTGAGCATCTGAGTAGCACCATATGAATACCTTTATGGGAAAACGTGTAGAAAACCAGAATGTTGGGATGAATTCAGTGAGTTTAAGCTTCTAGGACCTGAAATGGTCAAATAAATGGTGGAGAAGGTGAAAACCATTCAACAGCATATCAAGGTATCCCGACATTGATAGAAGAGTTATGAAGATAACCATCTATAAGACCTTGAGTTCAACTTTTGAGACATGGTATTTCTATGCATATCTCTTTGGAGGAAGGTCACACAGATTTAAGAGAAAGGGAAGTAAAGTCCTACATACATCATCCCCTTCTATATTTTTGATTATATCGGGCTATGGGCTATTGACTAGCACTTCCTCCTACCATGGACAAAGTACATGATGTCTTTCATGTATCCCTCTTAAGGAAGTACATACAATACCCTTCAAATGTAATCTCTTCAGAGGTAGTACAATTAGAGGATGCTAATTCTTACAAGGAGAAACCAGTACAGATCTTAGATCATAGGGAAAAAGTCCAATAAAATAAGGCAATTCCCCTTATGAAGGTGTTGTGGTGAAACCACAAATTTGAAGAAGTGATGTGGGAATCAGAGGAAGTGATGAAGCAGAGTTAACCACATAATTTTTAGTGTTGGAAAAGAAAATTTTGAGTGTTAAAATTTTAACAGGGGATGATTAAAAAAACACAAACTTTCATAAATGAAAATTACCCTTGATCTAATAAAATGTATTATTATGTAAAATTGTTATATAAAATTTTCACATATTTGGTTTTATGTGTTTGGATCATAAAATACCGTAAATAATTGTGACTTTTGATAATAAATCCATTGAATAGTTATCCTATTATTAGAAAAAAAATAATGCTTTAACAAATCTAATTTACTTAGAAAAAGGAAGCGATGGCCTCATCCAGTAGACTTTCCCCGTATGGAGGCAATTTTTCGAAGCTCAGAAATGAGGTGGCATCCTTGGGCTTCGCTCTTGACTAATCCCAAGCCTATCTTGAATATGTTAAGCGTGATCACAACCACCTCTGGGAGAATTGGATGTTAATAGAGATTACTAACCGATCGATGTTATCCGAGCCACCCCAAGAGTCTGTCACCATCATCCACTTTACCCTAAGGTATTATGTGAGTGTTTTAAGGGGTTATGTTAAAATACCATAACAATATGATTATGTAGATTATTTTTTTATATAATAAAGAATATAATTTTATTTTACTATTTTTACTTTGTAAATAGTTTTAAAAGCACTAATATTATTTTTAGTTAATATTCAACTAAGGAATTTATTTTAATAAATTAATGGATTTTTGAATTAAATAATGTTTTATGAAAATATTATTATCAGTAAATTACTTTTTATTACGTATAAACGATAATATAATATTTATGAATACAATTGTAATTTTCTATTATGGTTTAAAAGCTATTTTTGGCAAAAACCCATGAATATTTTATAAATACTGGTTTTTGTTTTAAAAGTGAAAATTCACAAATTTATAAACTTATTTGGTTAAAATAAAAATTATTTTTGGAATCACGATGTTGAAATTATCCAGTGGTGAATTTTTGATAATGTTTTGAGACAATGACATTTTTGGGTAAAAATTTAATATCATTTAAATATATAATGTGTTTTATGACATCATAATGACCAAAAAGTGATGTAATAAAATACAATAAACATTATTTTTGGAAAATATATATTTTACCAATAGAATAATTTTATTTTAGATTTATTTTATTTATTTTACAAAGCCTCAGTGGACCCTCCATGACTTATAAAACATTTTATCTTTTTAAATTGTTTTCCTTAAGAGTATGACTCACCTCCACATAAGAAACAATATTATATTAATAAGTTTTTCTCTTTTACTTATAAAATATTGTTCTCCACTACCCTTTGGAAGAAACTAGCTGCCAAATCCATGCACTGGTTTGTGGTTTTTGTTAGTTTAATGTGTGGTGCCCCAGACCTAAATAATAAGTAATTCCCTCTCCTTTCTTATACAAACCTACCCAAGCTCCCACTTCCTCTTCACACAAAGAATTTTGATTTCCCCATCCTCTGCCATAATCTCTTTATAATCCTCCCAAGGTGACCCTTTCTCTTAAGAAGCCTCTCTCAAGCCTCACCCAAGCCTTTGGGATCAAACTTCCAAGTTAGCGACTTCCTCCTTTCTCATGTTTGTCCAATCTTCGTTAAATGGTTATTCCCTTGAAATTTCAATTACAAATATTTGGGGTATGATTTAAAACCTCCCACATAATTCCCTATTCATGTTTGAAAGATGTGATACCCCCTTTCTCTCTCATTACTGCCTCCCATATACACCGGTTTCCATGGTGAAATTCCGTAAGGAATTTCTCTCTCCATATTAACATTAAAGAAATTATTTTGTATTATGTTTCTAATTTACATTAAATTTGTTGGGACATGTATATATATGACCCCATTATTTAAAATTTAATTTAAATATGATTAAGACAACCATTTTTTTTATCATTAATTGTTTTTATGAATTTTTATGTCACACTGTTATGTTGTCAATATTTCACCGAAATTATTTCTAAGCCAAAATCATTGTGTAGTGAATACCATACCCATGTATCTTTTAAGGGTATTCACCTTTATGAACATGTACATATTTAATGGTAAATTAATTAATTTACTCCACATTACTTAATTTTGGAATAAATTACGATGTTGAATGATTCCATATTATATGATCCATGTGGCACACTTATGCATGGAATGAAATGTTTAAGAAGGGTAATCCCTAATAGAAATCTAATGCATTGGGTAAATATTAGTATCATGATACATAAAGTTCAATGATGGTTTAATTATGATCCATGTGCAATGAGCCTTGTCTCATTCTAATTCCATGTTAAGTGTGGTTTCCATATTTCCATGTTATGATAATCATGTTATATCATGTCTTTATATTTATGGTTATCTTGGGATCAATTGATATGACTATTTACTAACATGTATTTTTATCTTCCTGTTATGATTTTTTACTCCATTACTAGGATTTATAGTTCACCCTTTTCTTTTGAATGACCTCGAGTTATCCAATGCAATGCTAAGTACGAGGGAATCTAGTGGTAATGTAAATGATGTTTTCAATAAGATGTTCCATTTTATGTTTTAAGTTTTTATGTAATGCTCCTAAGACCCCAAGACACTAGACATCTTGATCTTTTATGTTGTATCAAGTGAAGGTTTTATGTAATAAATTATGTTATGTGTGTAATAATGATCAGGATTATAATATGAACTACTTTCTCTAATTAATTTGTATTCCCCTAATTCATGGTCATAATGTGACATAAAATGGAGTGGCAATGTGGTGAGGATATGATGCATATTATTCTAAAGAGAGAATTTTGTTGTAGAATAATCACATATTTAATGATAGTGTGTATATTTATAGGGTTGATATCATATTTGGAAAGAATATTGTGAATTTATATCCTTAATGAACTACTATTTTGTCACCATCAACTACTTAGAACACAAATTTCTTATTCACTAACACATTTAGGTATTATTTTATTTAAATTTTTCATTTTAATTTTTATTTATATCATTTTAATTTTAAGACAATCATTATAATTGTATATAGTTTAGTAGTATATTAGTTATTTTATAAAATTTGATAATTAAAATTAGTGCATGTGAGTTTCCACCTTTAGAGATCGAACCAAGGGTACCTGTTATGTTCAATTCATTGGAAAATAAGAATTTACCAATTAGGATTCTTAAAATCCATCTTATTGAATATCTTATATATGGTCTTCCAAAAAACTCAAAATACTATGATTTCCCTTTTATATAGATTGAAAACATTGAAAATTGATAATGATATCGAAAAAATGATTCTAAAAGCTACAAAAATTTTCAAACATCTGATGAATATTGTTAATCTCTATATTCTACATTATATCACCACCTTTATACAAATAGTAAATCATATATCTCATGAATAATTAATTAAATTCCCCCATAACACCCCTTATAGGTTTTGACAACTTATTTTCAACCATATTTGATCCACTTTCAAAATAATGAAACATATAAGGAAACCTTATATTTTTATGGTATTAAATAAAATATTAATGGAAGCTTCATTATCTTCTAATAATTCCTCAAACTCAATGATAAATGGATCGCCTATGATATTTAGTGATTCTACGTACTGAAACATTAAAAACACTCAATACCATTAATCCTCTTTCATCATCCCACACCAAATGTGCCAAAAATGTTCTGAGTTAATATTTTAAATTCAGAAAAAAATGTTAGAATAACCCACCAATATAGTATCCACATCACAGAGAAAAAATCATTTTCCCAGAAATCCCAAACCCATACAATACCCTTCTCAACCATCCCATTCAAAAAACAATTCCAACAATAGCATTATTGTTCCCTATTTCATTGATCTACTATACCATCACTACAAGAAACATCTAACACAATACCAATCCATATAAAACACCCAAATCCATAACGTATCAAACATATCTTGATTTTAATAGGGAATACTATCTTAAATAATTATCCAAAAAAACAATCAACTTAAAATAGACTTATGACAAAAAATAATGGTTCTTGGAATAATATTATTATTAAAATACATTATATGAGAATAATTTTATTTTAACAAGATCCAATTTAGTGACAATAATGTAAAACATCTTAATATTTAAGGCACTAGACATCATAAATTACATCATGAACATTGTCCAAAATTATTTATTTTATATAAAAAAATTCACCATACATTGTATAGTTATTAACATTCCCACATGTTATGAAATGAAGTATTCACTCTCTTTATTCTAATTATTCTCTATTTCCATGCTCAAAATAAAAATCTGTAACCATCATAACACTAATGAAACATTATTTAATACTATTGAAGGGGTAAAATACCTATATTTTAAAATTTTAGGTTCAACAAGTTCAATATTAAATATTCCTTATAATATTCATATTAATTATTCAAATTAAAAAAGTCACTATGACAACATATAACATAAATTTCTTCATGCTTTCAGAAAAATTCCAAAAAATATTATTTCAAATTTAGAAACATATTTTACCATTATCAATTACATATTTTAGTACATTTATTACAAAAATTTATTCATATTTTTATATAATTACTACTAATCATTCTCATAAATATTTTATAAAACTACACATAGCAAGTGAACTTGTTCATGGGACACAAAAATCCTAAAAAAGTTAACAAATTAATTCCACCCAATTTATCAATAAGAAATTTATTATTTTGGAATATAAAATTTTAAAGGACCTTATATATTCATAATCAAATAAAAAGGGGGTTTGTAAACAATATTTACTAACAATTATAAACATCATGAAACTGTATTTATATTATATGAATTCTATAAATGAAAATTATTGATAATTTGATATGAATCATATTATAGTGACCTTGTAAATAATATTTCAATGAATAAAAAAGGATTTTATCACCTAAAATATAGTTAAAAATAGATTTATTTAAAACAATTACTTGAGAAATATGGGGTCCTAAAAATCTTTTTCCTACAAGGTATCATTTTACCATATCATATTCTATATGTAAGTATCACCACTACCCTACTGATCCCATGTAAACCCTCACATGTTCATAACTCCAAACATATTATTGGATCTTAGAAAAATTTCTTGTAACTATCTCCCATAACCAACCATCACAAGAACCCATGATGGGATAATAATGAAGGTGATGGTGACCCTTGATGCCATATTTGTAACATCTTGAGATTTCTAAATGAATAACATTATGTTTGAGAGTGTATACGATACACAACACTAAACATAAACGTTCCAAGAAATATAATTATTATAATATGACCATTATAACCTAGACATTGATTTTGTGGGTGTGAATATTAATAACCACATTATAAAATATACATAATTCTTATAATTAATTAAAATATTTGAATAATATCTGGAAAATAATCACTCAATATTTAGTAGTAATTTTATTCTACAAAAATCCATTTTCATTAAAAATTGTTTTTATTTCTCTTTGTGAGAGAGTATTATAATTAAAATATCATTCTTTTTTATTTAGTTTTTTTAAAATTTTCAAATGGTCATATCAAAATTATCTTAGAGAGATTTTTCTGGAATCTTCTGAAAGGACTTAATTTTTAGGGAATAGTAAAAAATATTGATTTTTATTGAAAAAGATACTACTGTTTCTATAATATAAAATGATCAATTTTTAAATAAAATTTTTGGTAGAGTAAAATTATTTTTCTTATATTATTAATAATTCATTTTTTTTCAATTAGGATAATTTTACAATTGAATTTGGTATAAAAAATTATTATACTTAAATGAGCATTTTTCTTGACATATAATATTCATCACATTTTTTCATGTTTAATATTAAATTAATTACATATAGTGATATGTATTTAATCAATATAATTGGATTTAATATTTTCAATAAGGGTTTTCAAATTTCTAAAATAATTCTATAACTCCCTAGTATTTTATAAGAAGAAAACCATGCTCAATATCATTTTCCACAGGCTACGCCGATGTTAAATGACATATGATATATATTACCATTATAACCTAGCCCCTAGAGTTGATAATATTAAAGGATTAACTAAATGATTAATTTTAGTTTTATGTATAATTTTTTTGTGTCCAATTCATTATAAATAAAAATAAAACACTACTTAAAATTAAAGGAAATATTTTTCTGAAAACTATTTTAATGCATACAAGTTTATTTTAAAACAATATATAAAAAATACCAATTTAATAAAAAATTATTAATTTTTTATATTATATAATCAATATATATTTTCACATTCATCATATGTATTTTATTTACATGGGATAAATAAAAAATCCAATTCCACAAATAAAACTCTATATTTTGAAAATGTTGTTTTATTACCTATTTATGGATTTTTTTAAACTACTTTTTGAAGTATTTATAAAATTTAATAGATTAGATAAGATTTTTTTTTAAAAATTGGAATATCAAATTTCACTTTTGGTGAACTTTTACATTTTTTTAGAAAACAATCATTTTTTTTGTTGAATAGTGAAAATAAATATTTTAGTTAAAAGTATATTCTTTTCCAAAAATTAATAAATTTATGAGTATCAAAAAGTATTTAATATTTTATGATTTAACAAAAGTTTTATTTAAACTACATAAATACTTTAAATCATTTTTATTTTATTTTTAAGTATAAGATTGTTATTTGGTTTAAAAATGGGTTTATTTATAACCTGTTTTTAAATGCATAATATTTATCCAGTTTAAGTAATTAATTTAAAAGAAAATGGGGAATATTTTAAATTAAATTTATAATCTTTATATCATAAATTTTTATATATTTTCATACAAAGATTATTATAAGTCAAAATGTTAACATATAATCGTCATTTTTTTAGGAAAATACTATTCTAAAAACTCATTGTATTACACTTTATGCAGGATTATTATTAAATTAAATGTGGGATCATTAGTGAAATTAGTTTTTTAAAAATGGAAGAAGTATTTGGAATCATCATAACAAAAAATTTCTAATAATTCAAACTGAATTTTTGACAAAAATGAATAGTGAATGGAGTAAAAATTCATTCCAATAATGAAGGTAAAAATTGATTTATCGAGGGGGGGGGGGGGTTAATCAAGAGTGATAAGACTACAAATTTCATTATATATTGTACTTAATGAGCTAATTTCTATTATTTCCATAATTTTCTCTAAAATATGACATTTTCCTCACACATTCCTTTGATTATAACCCATATAATATGTTAATCTAGAAAAAAGAAAAAAGGTACTTTTCTTCCTTTTAATTTCTATAAATACTTGTGATTGGAAAAATACATGGGAACTAATATAGATATTACATTTAAAGGTAATTTTATCAATAATAATAATTTATAATTTATATTTATATGTTAATTAATTACCTAGAATAATTAATAAATTTCAACATAATAATTATTTAGTTAGCAATTAAATTAAATAATTGATACTAAAAATACTGAATGTGAAGTAAATTGATTGAATTATTATGTTAAATTAGTTTTTGGGATTAATATATAATTTTAAAAAGGAGAGATAATAATAGTTTATTGTTCGATTATTCTGTTGATATTCTTCAATTCAAATTAAATTAATATTTGAAAAATAGACATTAGTTTTTTTTTACAAAAAATTATTGTTTATTAAATGATTTAAAACTTTAAAAAACCTATATCAAGCCCAATTATTTATAAATATTATTAAATATAAAATATTTCCATAAAATTTAACAAATTTTAATTTATAATGAATATATTGTACCTTAATTAGAAAAAAATTCTGCCAGAGTAGTTAAGGTTAAAGTCCTACTTTTGCATATTTATTATGCTTATGCCAAACATAATATTAAAAAAATATAATTTTCTTATATTAAAAGTTATATTTTTTATTTATACTCACCAGGATTAATCTTTCTAATATATCTCAATTAAATTTAGTCTTAATGTGTAAATTACATGGGTTATAAAACTAGTTACTATAGTGAAACCCAGAATGGTAAAAATAAGGAAACTCCGAAGTTGTGGAATTTTTTCAAAAAATGAGATTAATTTTATGGGGGAGGTGTGTATCGATCATATAAAATTATAAAACCTTTAATTAGGATCTTTGGAGTCACTTTATGTAATATTGGCCTCGCAATGGTGAATACTTTTTAGTATTTACAAGAATTCCACCCCTCATCAACTACAAAAAGAGAAATCAACTCTCCTGACATCTTATCACATCTGAAGATAATTGAATCATACAAAACCCGCAAAAATAAATTCCCAAATATCCTATACTCATTCTATAATACTTTTCATGGTCAAAATTCCCACCTTTCGGGATTTTGTGCAATCCTAAGGATGATACCTATAGAACCGATACTATTCTCAAATGAAAATCATTAGTTTTCCTATTTTTCGACCTCATTCAATTATTATTATAAAATGATGATATAGTATCTTAAATTTATTACATATAATTATATTTTTTATATTAATGGAACTACCTAAATAAATAAACACTTCCATAAAATGGGTTATAAAATCATCTTTTCTGTGGACGGTGGACTGCCGCCTCATAAAGAGATGTGATTCTTTTTTCTGATACAACATATCACGATCGTGTATGATTATAGATATGAAATTTCTATGTTATTTTAAAAACATAATTATTCCTTTGGAGTCATTATATCATATATACCCTTTTATGTTCCATACCATATGGTATGTGATAACATCACTATGTTTTATGAAAGACTACTACGTCAGAACGAGATGTTATTTGTTTTTATATAATGCGTTATGTGGAAGAAAATAATGGTAATGATAATAAATATATTTTAAATAAAATACATAATTATTATATATGTGACATGTTTATCATTTAGGATATATAATACATAATATTCAATTTTTCCTTTTCACTTGTTGAAAAAAATGATAATATCTTTTTTGGACGGGTAGACTACCGCCTCTTCGAAGTGATGTGATTATTTTTTTCATCTCCACATAAAAATAATTATATATATAATTATATATAATTTTATTTTAATTTATTTATGATATTGTGATCATTTTGGATAGGAAAATGTTTCCTAAATTCTTGTCAAAATGATCACTGAGTAATGGAAATATTACAATTTTGTACATACGGACTATTGTCTCCATGATCATTATGTTAGTTAATTTTTTCAAAACCATTTATTATTATTTAGTTTAATTTTATAATTAAAATATAAATATGATAAATATGTAATTATTCTTATTCTAATATTATTTTAATAATTAAATCTTTGACTATAGTAGACCCACCTTTTTCATTTTTGATACACCAGTCAAATACTGTAAAATCTTATGACATAAAAATAATTTCTTTTGTTATTGTATATAAAATTTTTATAATTTAAATAAAATTAATAATAATCTAGTAAAATGATAAAAATAAATTAAATAATTAACATATTTTTATCATTCATTAAGATAATGACACACAAGAAAAGTTAGACTAATGTTATGTGTTTTTCTACAATCACATTTTTGTTCTGTGAGATATATGCATACTGAGTAATAATTTGTTTTTGTGGTGTAAATACTAATGATTAATATTTTTATGATTATTTTTTGTAAATATATGGAGATTTATATTTAAATTTTCTATCTATATTTCTTGGGGTTTACAATTTTAATGTTACTAAAGTGGTAATGGGATTTTGTCACAATTTCTCTTCACTGAGACTTATTTCATGTTATGAAACTATCTTAATTTACGAACTTTATATACATCAAATATTACATGAAATAAAATGAATTTATTTATTATCATAGTATTTTTCGCTTAATTTAAAATAAAATTTTAATGGGGCTTGCGATTTATTATCATAGTGTTTTTTGTTTCATTTAAAAGTAAAATTTCTTTTTTTACACACTTTGGTAGCTAAAATTATAGAGAAAATTTTATTAAGAAAATATGACATTATTTCTCACATCGATTGCAAATCTTTTTTCTTCCAAAACAAGGTTTTCTATAAATTTTTTCAAATTTTCTCTAACTAATTCAAAATAATTTTTTGAAGACTTTTCTGCCATTTTTCTACATTAAATTTTATTTCTATAACTATTATTCTTGTCTCTTTATAATAAAAGAACTTTTTTATCCTTTTTATAGTGAAAAATGGATGTAATTTTATCATCTACTTGATTTATCGATTTATCCACCATCATGACCATAATATCATTGAATGTTTCATTGAATGATTAAAACTTTATTTTTTTAATAATTTTTTCTTAATATTTTTGTATTTCATAGTTTGTAAATGCAGTTTCCTAATAAAATTATTTTAGAAATGTTTTATGTTATAAAATTTGATTTTAAACATTAAAATATAATCTTCCTCTAGAATATTTCAATGATATTTCAATGGTATCTCCATTAATCATTATCAACATTTTTTTGTTAATTATCCACCACTATGGATATTTTGTATGGATTCCATCCTCACTCATTGTTTTACATGTTTAATATTACTTTAATTTTAATTATAAACATGTTATATACAATTACAAAATATATTATGTTTATGATAGATGATTTTACCATATTCTAGTGTGTGTGTCAAAAATTACAATGGTGGGTGAAATATTGTAAAAAGTGTAATTATCAAAACAAAAACAATATAGAAATTATGACATATTTAGCATATTTATTTTTGAATTATAATATTAAGGTAAATAATAAAAAATCGTTATGAAAAAAGAACTAACAAAATGATCAAGGAGAGTGTAGTCCATACATATATACAAGTAACATTTACATTCTAAAATGATCATTATGAAAATAAAGTAGGTAAATTATATCTCTCTAAAATAGTCACAATATCATAAATAACATAATATTAATTTATGTATACTTATATATGTAAATATATCATTCGTTTGATGTGGAGATGAATGAAAAATCACATCACTTCGAGGAGGCGGTATTCTACACGTACATGAAGGATGGTATGAATTAAACGTATAGAATTTAGATAATTATATACTAATTTAGTTTCAAAATATTATCACTTTTACTCAAAAAGATATTATCTAACCATTTATTTTCTAAAAAAGTAATCATATTAAAACCAGGTTTCTAACAACATCTATGGGCTTAATGTTAAAATTAAAATTTTATAATTCTATGAAATAAATTTGGAGAAGTGTATTTAATATTTGGAATAAATATTTTTTATAATATCAAAAAATATAAACAAAAATTTTGTCCCAAGTTAATTGTTAATATAATTAAAATTAATTACCATGGATAAGGAAAAAATTTATTTACTAGGTAAGGAAATTGAATGATAATAGTGAAAATGACATAAATTATTTTATCGAATGATTATAATTCTAAATTTTATATAATATTCTTTGTAATATATAAATTAATTTCTTGTTTCCTTGAAGTATCACCCATATAATATGTTATGTAAATAAAAATAAAAAAAAGATTTTAATCGTCCATTTAATTTCTATAATTCTCAGGGATAGAGAAAAACAACAGAAAACCAATTATAGATATTATTTTGAAATATATATATTTTTCTATAACAATATTTTAAAAATATTTTTTAAATATGAAATAATTACTTAGAATACTTACGAAATTCCCACACAATAATCATTTATGTACCAATTAAATGAAATAAAAGATACTAAAAATATTAAAAGTGAACTAAATCGAGTTATTTATTATGTGAAATTAATTTTTTAGAGTAATATTTCATGTTACATATGTTTAAGAATAATATATTCTAATTAAATATTTTTATTGATATTTTAAAATTCAAATTAAATGAATAATGTCAAAATTCACATTAATGCAATTTTAGAAAAAATATTATTTTATTAAATGATTGAAAATTAAATAAAACCATATATTATATTAAATTAATTAAAAATATTAATTAATATTATATATGTTACATTAAGGTACCATTTTTTTTATAATTAATATATTTTCCCATAACTAGATAAACATTGTGTGTGCGGTAATGGTTAAAGAAATGATTTTTCACATTACTTAAGCATGTGTTGAAAATAATAAAAAAAAACATCCTTTTGATAAAATTTATTAAATTTTATTAATAATATTGTTTTTTTATAATATGCATCAAATTAATTTAATTTTAAAATATAAATTTCTTAGGTTAGAAAACAAGTTACAGTAGTGCTAAAATAAATGGTACATGTAAGGAAATATATAAGTTAAGGAAAAAATATATTTGAAAATGTGTTTAAATTTTTATTGGAGATTATTATCAATAATATTATACTTAAAAACCATTATTTTAAAATTTTGAAGCTACTTTAGGTAATATTTACATCAAAATAGTGGATATTTTTGAGTACTTTCATGATTGACACTCCTTCCCAACTATAAAAGTGCACTCACTCACCGCATTTTTTGACACATATATTGAAATATGGATCCTAAAAAGCCTAAAAATTCACCCAAAAACTCAATAACATCATCATAAATTTCCCTTTTAGAATAATTCCAAAATTTCAATAATTTTGTGCAAAAATGTGGAGTATACCAAAAGAATGGGAAATGTTCTTCAATAATCGTCTTTATTTTACTTTTCTATCCACATCCTTAAATTATTATTTTACCATGATTATATTTTATCCACAATATATTATATATAATGAGGTGTTTCTTATGTGAATTTTATGAACTAAAACCATAAAAAATTCCATCAAATGCGTTATGGAATCATCATTCGTGTTTACAGAGGACTACAACCTTGTGGAATAATACCATTTATTTTTCTATAACCACCTCTTATGGTTGGGTATTATTATGGATATAAAGTTTACATGTGATATTTATAACATATTTATGCCTCTAAAAAATGAATATCATATATAACCTACTAATTTCTATATAATAAGGGATACAATAACGTCACTCGTGTGTATACATGACTTCCACCTCAGGAAGAAATGTTATTTGTTTTTCACATACATGTTATGAGGAATCTAATAAAGGGAAATATTACAAAAAAAATTTGATTTAAAAGAAAAAATTATGACATTAATGACATATTAAACATTAAATATATATAATATATAATATTATTTTTTTCGTTCTCACTCACTAGAAAAATAATAATTTCGTTTGTGAATGTGTGGAATACTACCTCCTCAAAGAGATGCCTTTCCTTTTTTCATCACTACATAAAAAATGTAATAAATAAGGATAAAAAATTACATAATATTATGTTTATGATATTATCTTCATTATATAATGATAAATTTTAATTACCATATTTTGATAATTATCACTGTGATATGGAAATGTTACTCATGCATATGTACAACCTACTATTTCATTGATTGTAATGTTTGTCCATTTTCCTAAAAATATTTAAGAATTTGATTTAGAAATATAATTGAGGTATGAATTGGATAAATATGTAATGATTATTATTTTGGATATGTTTAAATAATGACAACTTTTACCATAGTCAACCAAGTTAATTCATTTTTGACATAGAATCCAAATATTGTCAAATAATCTAATGTAATTTTAATAGATTAAGTAATTTTATATAACATGTTTATAATTTGAATAAAAATAAAAATAAACCTGAAAAAAGTTCTCATGAAATTTTATATTTGGAATAAATTTATCATTTTAGAAGATAAAGGCACATGTGATAAGTTAGACTCAAGGTATGGTTTTGTCCCGTCTCACATTTATTTCTATGAGATATATGACATATTCACCACTTATTTTCTTATTATGGTGTATATAACTCCCATTAATGTATTTAATTGTTATCATACTTAAATATATGGATATTTAGATGTCTATTTTATTGTCTATCATTCATGGGGTATATGATTTTAATGTTTCCAAAGCAATAATTTATTTTTGAAACAATTTTCCTATTATGAGACCTTTATCATGTTATACACCTATATTATTCTATAAGGGGTATATACATCACAATTTACATTTAATATAATGAATTTAATCAACCTAATGGTAGTATAAGTTTCATTTAATGTAAACTTTTTAGGGGGTTTATGATTCAATGATAGCAAAATTGCAAGAGTTTTATGTTAAAATATCTCCATTAATGAGATTGTTTATGATTATACTTCCAATGATGTGTTATTATAACAAATATCTAATGAAACTGATGAATATTATTATCCAAGTGTTATTAATGATAATTAAAATTAGTGGTACTTTTTTATCCTTTGGTACTTCAAAATAATGAGAAAAAGTTTTTATAAAAAAACTATATTGTTTCTATATTTTCTCGGATATCTGTTTTCTTACAAAATAATATTTTCCAAATTGTTTTTGATTTTTTTAACCTTTTCAAAAAAATTCATTATTTTTTATAGATATTTTATCCTTTAAAAAAATCAACTTAACTCTTTTTTCCTGATCAAGGAACTATTCAAATATTTTTACATTGCAAAATGAATTTTCTTTTAACAAGTATGATATGTATCGATTTACACCCATCATGAAGATAATTTCATTGAAGTTTACTTTTTGAATTTAATGTGTTACTTATTAATATTTTTTTCTTAATCTTCCATAATTTTTTATTTTAAAAAATTGGTTTTTATAGAAATTTTTTTTAAAATGTATTATGTTTTAAAAAGTTATTTTTCAAAATAAATGTATATATTACTCCAGAATGTATGTAATGATATTTTAATTGAATATCCATTCATAAATGTAACAAACCACTTTTTTACTTATCCTACACTAGAGATATTTTTCATTTATACCATCCTCATTTTTCTATGGATATATAATTTTTATTTTAAAGATATTTTTATGGAATCCATTTCCTTTCCATAGCATTATAATATTTCAATGAGATTAGTGTGGAATCCATTTCTCTTACATGTTATAATATGATATAAAAAATAAATGTTTTTAATTTAGTTTCTATGAAATTAATTCAATGTTTTTATGATTCATTGTTCAATTCTTAGACATTATAAATGATGGGTGTGCTTAGATAGTGTTGGGTGATGCCACTATAGGTTATACGATGGGTTCACCCATATAATGCCCAAATGCATTGTATAATGATTAAATTCTCTATAGAATCATATGGGATGTTTTTCATAAGGTTATTCCAACTTGTAAAGGTTCTGTAAGGGTTTTATGAGATTATGTTGGAATATACTGATATTTTTTATCTATACTTGATACATGTTTATAATGATTCATTTGATCTAGATTTATATAACTTGGGTCATTATTATTTATTCATATGACTAATTATTTTGTTAAAACCTTATCCCATGTTTTAATGTTTGGTGATCCAGGTATTGATGGGTATGAATATTCTTATCTTATACTCATGAAGTTGATTATGTCATCACACCATTTTGTTCTTCTTATTCTAACCCATAGCATTCATTTTATAATTCATACATTTCCCTTAAATATCACTAGAGATCACCATTATTATGAGTCATTTTCCCCATGATATAATTAAATGAGGTTCAACAAGTTATGTCTAGATGGAATTTCATATTTTTGATGATGATGTCATAAATAAAAGAAAATATATGTTAAGTGGGGAAAGTCTCATTTAATGTGATATGAATTTTTTATGTAGCATTTTTTCCTAATTCCTTAAAAATATATACCTAAAACATACTTGGGGATGTAAGTGATCATAATTTTCATTGTTAAGTTTTAAGGTTTGGATGAAAAATATTATGTCACAATTTTTGGCATCAAATTGAGAAATGTAATTTTTACAATTTTAGCACCAAATTAAGGAGTGAAAATTATGGTTTTTTATATTTTCCCTCCTACATTTAGTCCTTATGAATAATAGTCATAGTAAATTTTTGTATCATTATACATGTAAAATGTGTTAATTAAGGGTAAAAATAATGTGATAAGGATTAAAAATATTCGATATCACATTATTTATTTGTTTATTAGGGGTACCTTTCATCAATAATAATTAAAACTTATAATATATGAACTTTTGTTTTCATTTGGCCATGAATTTGACCTTTATAATATTTTATGTAACGGAATGTCGAAAAATGTCATAATCATTGTTTTATTAACATTAAATTTATTACATAGAGAAGACAAATGTATTATTGGTTCTGAATAGTCATTTTGAAGATAAATTATTTATATTTCTCATGTATGTTTTTTTTCTAATTTTTAGTAATGAAATAATAACTTTAAATTCTAACGCAACACCGGCACAATATTTAAGAAATTAATACAAAAAATAAACTAAATGATTTTAAAAATATTAAAAGTAATATGATATGAGTGAATAATAATGTTATAAGATAATTATTAATTAATATAAAATATTTTTGTTGTTTTAATGTATTGTTCTCGAATTTCATATTTTTCATTGTGTCTTCAGTGCCAAATTAAATGAATACTTTCAAAAAGCATTAATTATAATTAATGAAAATATTATTTTATTAAATTAATTAAAAATCATCAAAATATTGAAACATGACTTAGGTGATAATATAATGTATAATATATCATCTGATATCCATTTATCATCTAATTTTCACCTTATACGTAAAATTATAGTTCTTTAAGAGTGAAAAGTTTGTGATAACAGTTAACAGTAAAATAGGTTAACTAAGGGGTTAAAATAAAAGAAAACATTTAAAACACCAAATAAACCTATAATTTTTTTAATAATTTATGATATTAAACCCATATAATTCAATAGGTTCTTATATATAAAATATTTGTAGTAGCTTTATAGATAATGACTTTATTATATTTTATTTTTTTAATAAATTCTATGAGTTCCCCTTCCCTCACATACAAACGGGGACCAATCCAATTAGTTATTTACCAAAACATTTTACTTATAGTTAAAATAATGTGGTAAATTACCTTATAAACATAATTATTCACATTTTAGAGGTTATTTTCTTGTAAATATTCTAGCCCTATTATTTGAAAGAGGATATATAAAGGAGGCCTGCCGAAAAAGAGATAATCATCTTACCGAACACTTTCAATTTTTTATATATTTAATATAATATAAATATATAATATTAATAAAAAAATAATATATTAATATTTCTAAAAAAGTTATATTTTATTATTACATTGAAACGACACTTATCCACCTTTTTTTAAATTAAATGGGAAAATAAAGTATCACTCCTGTATATGCATGTTTTTCCTACTCCACATAGTGATAGAATTTATTTTTCTTAACAACATTTTTTAGATTAGTATTATGATGGGTTTAGAGATTATATATTATTTTAATTACATAATAATTATTCTATATTGTTAATATCATATCCTTCCTGTTACCCTATCATCTATTGGAAAATGATAAATCGCTCTTTCCTACGTGTTTTCTACCACCTTCAGGAAGCTATGTGATTCATTTTACATTTACAATTTTCCAGACATTAATGTGGATATATTAATGAATATATATTATTTATATTATTTAATAATTATTATATAAATTTAATATAATATTTACCTTTAATTCACTATATCCATCAAAAAGTGAAATTATCGTTCATGCATACATACGATTCACTATGTCCATGAACATTGTAATTAAATTATATGTATATAACATTTATTGATGACTATATATATATATAAAATTATTATATATTATATTTATATCACAATTAAACAACTACATATGATGGAACCATGATCAAATATAACGACAAAAATAACCAACCCAAAATTCATATGAAAAAGAAAATAGTTTACACATGA
Source organism: Viscum album (assembly GCA_963277665.1). NCBI lineage: Eukaryota > Viridiplantae > Streptophyta > Magnoliopsida > Santalales > Viscaceae > Viscum > Viscum album. The sequence continues at coordinate 816,419,638 of OY728127.1, forward strand.
AGGTGAAATTTTTAACAAGGAATTATAAATAAATTGGTGTTGATATGTTGAAAGTGTAAAATAAATGATATTTCAAGTATGTGAATAACTATAGAATATATTTGTTTATACCGGATTGTAAATAACATTCAACATTAGAGGGAGTTTAGGTAAGGGATTTTCATCTCACTTTTACTTCTTTGAGACACAAGTCATATTAACCCCGTATTTCATATATGTTGCGTATATAATAACCATAAATTTAATATAATATATTTCAAATGAAATATTTGGTGTATAAATTTTATTATAATTTTATTTACTTTTTGGGTATAATGATTCAATAGTTACCAAAGCGGAAATAAATTTATGTTACAATCAAATTTTTTACTAGAATTTTTTATGATCAAGCGTGTGATGATGAAATATTATGATCTAACTCTAATGAAACATATGAATTTTGTTAAAATGAATATATTTATTAATAATCAATGTCTTCCTTTAATTATTCTCACTAAAAGTACTCAATATATTGAACAAATATTTTTAATGAAAAATACGTTATTTCTCTCTTCAGTAGAAAAACCCTTTTCTCTTGAATCCACGTTTCCCAAAAATTTATTTATGATTGTTTTTGATGATATTGTATGATTGAATAAAATAATTTTTAACAACGACTAATTTTTTTTACAAATTGTTTTAAATGTAATCCCCTTATCATTTTTTTATGTAGTACATTTTTCTTTTTTCAATAATTTGAAAGGAATGTTTTATTTTAACATATTGGTTTGAATATAATATAATTACATCATGACCACTCAATATTATGAATATTTCATTATGTGTTCCCATTTTTATTTATAATATTATATTTTCATAATATTTCATGAATTTAAATTTTTTGAGTAAATATTATCAAAGTTGAAAGGGTATTTTCCTAAGGAATGTATTATTGATCTCGTAAGGGTGTTTTTATTTAGCATAGTCTATAACCCTTGATTTATATCAGGATTTACTCGGGATATAATACATGGGTACAATCCTTATTCAACCTATGTATGGTTTATATTTATGATAGAGTGATGGTTATGAAACTCATTTATTTTCCATGGGTTAATTTATGATGAAATGTTTGTGAAACACATTTATTTTCAATGGTTCTGATATGTTGAATGTTTCAAGATAATGCGGAAAATATAGCTATGATTTTCATTCTGTTATGTGTAGGAATGGAACTATATATATACAAAATTAATTTGGTATAAATGAATAACACATGAGATAAATCAGATTAGAATGGGGAGTGAACATAGTTTTTTAAAGGGACTATATCCACAATTATAGTCTTGGGAGTGAAACTTGACTACTATTGTGGTTTGGGGAGTGAAACCCATGAAAATTGATAATCTTTCTAGTATGACTTTACTACTAAATATATTATTTTATGCTTATACTTATGAAACAAATATATTTCTTATATAATTTTTTTTATCTCATGGCCTGCGTTCTTTTATATCTTTGTGATTCATCTCTTATGAAATACGATTTATGAAGATTAATATATATGATATATAGAATATGGGTTCTAAATTATATGCTCATATTCCTATACCGTTATTCTCATGTTATGTTTAATTGATCCTTGATATCTTCGTTTTTCCCTTACTAAGCATTTATGCTCACCCTCTCTTATGTTTCCGTCTACTAGCATATCAGGACGGTTTTTTGTTATGATATGGATAAGACATTCTATTGTTATGAAGAACTAAGTGGGATAAGATGAATGTTTTTTGAAATAACTTCATATGTGTATAAATTTACAAATAATATAGACCTATATGATTCTATAATGGATTGTAATGTTATGTATTGAATATTAATGAGATAATATGTAATATACATGTATGAAATCTATGTGTTTCTATTGTTGGTATCAAAGAATAGATAATTGTACCTTTTGAAGCTAGGATGAGAAAATATTAGAATAGGCCCATAGAATAACCACATGTGATGAAGAACATCCTATGTTATGGTAATCATTGGAGTTCTGTTTTCCTACAAAAACATGACAGTTTGGATGCATCAAGTGGACATGGTTTTGGAAGAGATGAAAAATGAGATTAAATGCCTAAATAGAGTCGGTCGAGTTTATTTGATCCATTATTATTGAGAATAGTGTGTGTGCCCTTATGGGGAACCTGGTTTGATACTCCCGGGTTATATTACTAGGTTAATTCAAATTTTCTCTGTGAACCATCATATGGTATAATAATAGTTAATGAACATGGATGACCTAGGTTATACCCAATGCATTATTGATTTAAAATAATGTTCCATGAATTAGAGATAAATATAAATGTTTCTCTCATAATAATGGGGTCTCAAATTGATTTTTTACTCTATTAATTTTGGTTTTTGACAATGGTACTAACCTAGAGGAATTTTGTAAATGCAGAATCTGATAAAAAATGGAATGATTTTCTACATGATAAACCTAATTTAATGATATGTGGAAGGCGAAACATTATGATTATTCATAGTTATAAATATCATTATATGATTAATAATATCAACATGTGGAAGTTTCATAAAAAACCTAATAATATAAAATGGAATTTCTTGAAGGAGAGTGATAAAAGTAGATTCTGTTACCTACATGTAGATAATGTATTAAAAATCACTTAAGGGAATGCCTCAATGGAATGTAATGATATTTTCAACGTGGAAACAAAAATAATAGTAGATGTAATTTCCAATGAAAAATGAAATTTTCAATGGAGAGATATAAAGTATATCATGAGGTACCATTTATAATTAAATGACTTATATGTGGGTAATATGAGAATTATTCGAGTTAGTTCCTTAATCCAAGGTTTTACTACTATACAAAGGAATGAATTTTTTTAACTATTCCTTTAATAAAGGATTGAATTTTTATTTATTTTGAATTTATAATTATGTTATATCAATGATATTCTAGGGATTATTCTATAGTTGTTTTTCTGAAAGAATTATTATGAATATATTTAATGGTATTAATGAAATTGAAAGGTGATTTATCAGTAAAACAACATATTAAGGGAGCTACTCTAATAAGCATGTACTAGAGTGGTTGAAGGTCCTCATAGGAATCCAATAAACTTAGGATCATGTTTTTATTTTGTTGAATTTCTAGGCACTGGATTAGTTACTATAGCAGTTACTATTTAGTACTGAAGTAGTTGTCACTATTCATCTGGTTAGGGCCTTCAGGCCACCAATTTGGGAATACAGGTCTTAGTGGCTTCATCCCACCAAAGTCATTTGGATTTTAGGGCCTTTGGGCTGTAAGGGTCTTCGAGCCACTAATGGAATTCAGGCCACATGGCTTTAATGCCATAGAAAAGATCAAGAAGTAACTCGAGTAGACCAGATATTAGTAGACCCAGATGTGGATTCAGAGAAAAAAATATAAACCACCCAAGTAGAGCTAAAAAGAATATAATAATGAGAGGGTATGGAAATTGCCTTCAGGACCAGTCATCATGTAGTTTTGCATGGGGAAATTATAGTGGATCAGCCATATATGGGGGGGGGGGAGCAAGGAAACATCATGATGTAGATGTTGGGGAGGGGATTTTTTAAGTGTGTCATGTCTTAGAACTTTAAGGTCATGTATTGGGTCGTGTACTAGCCTTGTGCCTTGGGCATCTATGTCATGTAAGTGTTACCCTTCAACCCTTAAAAGGGCGATGATACAAGAATAAATAAAAAAGATGGACTTTGGCCCATTTGAGTGACAAATTAAGGGAGTTATAACCCTTAATATCAACTTAATTATTAGATAATAAATGTATATATAAAGAGATTATTGATATTGGTAGAGTAAATATCATAGTATTGATGACCTCAGAACTGATTAGTGACTTGATGAAAAATTTCTTCAGGTCATCATTGATGATATTTATTGCAATTTTGGATTTATACAATATATTAAATATGTCATTATTTAAGTAATAAGTATTGCGTTAGCCATAAATGTTTCAATTCAAGGTTAATTGAAGTGTTATGGACGCCATCATGGATTTCTTACTCCATTTATGGTTTCAAATGATGGGATTTTAGTTTTATTTGAAACACTTTATGTTTTTCATGAAGAATACATTATTGAGGTTTTAATAGCACTTTGGGATAGTATTACATTTTATGATAAATTATTTATGGCTTATTGGATATTGGAATATAGCTAATTTTGATTGTTCAAAAGAGATTCATTGAAATTGATATATTTTTGGAGATATTTACAGTCAACATAAGGATTATATTTCATGTTCATATCCAAATTTTATTGAAGATATTTTGTTCCATTATAAAATATATCATGCTGATTAATGTCATTTTGGGAGATGTTTTATTATGTTGATGTACATGTAACCCTCAGAATTGATATGTGAATGAACAATAAAGATTAATTCGAATGGATATAATTGATTTTTTTTGGGTTTTATTTTTACTGTAATGATTTATTTGTTGAGTCTTAAATATCCATTATGATTAATGTTATATATTAAATTATCAAAGGGGTACCATTGATATTATTTTTGAAATTTTGTACTGAATTTTATTATTTAAAGGAATACTAATTTTTGTAATTTTATGACCACGTACTAAACATATTTTATATTGGATATTTTTTTATAAATATGAGTATTGAGTTTCGTTTTTTTATGGATCATCTGATCCATAAAATTTATTTTTTCTGCTTCATGCATGAGAGGAATTCATCTTGAAAATTTAGTTCATAAAATATTCGATAAAATAGAAAATGATTGAAGCGCAAACCAATAATGAAATTTAGCTTATTAAATGGATTGAAATCATATCTGTTTATTTTCTCATGTACTTTATATTTACAATAATGTAACCCTCTATCTTTAAGAAAATTATATTGAAATAAAATTTTATTGTATTACCTTATAATTTGATGAATCCATAGTATTTTGACACATAATGAATTTATGGGTTTTTAGTTGTTATAATTAACACAAATTTATTTTCTATAAAATTCTATTAGTCCGTAGGAATTAGGTATCCCTACCTTGTTATTAATTTCACTCGCACAAATTTTATTCATTTTTTGATCTTATTATTTCGGTTTTTTATATTACCTTCAAATTTCCCTTTCCCTTTTAAGTGGATGTTTTATTAACCCTTTATACGAACTAGGTTTTCAAAAATGAATTTTAAAATTCATAGCACTTTATTAGAAAATAATAAGTTCAAATTACAAGGATTTAATTTATTGGTGTGGGGGGAGATACTGTTACATTATGATTTTTTAAAAGAAGAACATTTTGTTTAATAACATATATGGAAAGTAAAATTGAGATTAAAAAAATGTTGAAATATTTTTATTTAAATATGATATGTAAAAACAAGGCATTGATTTGGTTTGTGTAAATATGAATAAGAAAATTATGAAACATATTAAGGCTAGAAAAAATATTAATATTTTGGATATAAGTACTCAATTGTTTTAAAGTAAATATACTCTTCAAGATTATGTTTATTTTGAAAAATATTTTTTACTATTTGTTATGAGATAATATTATATTTAGTTTATTTATATTTTATAAGTTTTATTTTATATAAATTATATTTTTTTTAAATTATGGTATCAAAATTTCCATAAATCGTTTTTAGGGATTTTTCTAAAATAATTTAGTTCCCAATAAAAAGTGGAAAATACTATTTTTTAATGAAAATTATATTTTTCATGCATTTATAAATTTCTATTATTATTTTAAAAGAATTTATGTATTTTGATTTTAATATTTTATTGTGAATATTTCAATTAATATAATTTGAATCAATTTTATAGTTGAATTTTGTATAAATTTTTTTTAACATAAAAGGGGTAATTTTCTAAAATTCTATTTTCTATCACATTTTTATTGAAAAATTTAAAATATTAATTTACCACTCCTTTGAATTTATATTAAATAAATTTATATTTTATTATGAATTATGAGGTCAAAATTTGATAAATATGTCCTTTAATTATTAATAATTATGAATAGAAGTCACAATAAATTTTATTGTCACGGTAATGGTAAAATGAGTTACCTATTGTTAAAAACAATGTGATAAGGATTAAAAATAAACAATGCCACTTGGATTGATTTTAATTTTTTTTATTTTCTCTATAATCATAATCATATTTACTATTAGACAGTTTTTTTCATGTTTCCATGATTTGTACGACTCTTATATTATACGTAATGAATTCTAAAAATTATCATTCCCATTATTTATTTTCATAATTTTTTTAAAATATGGTTCGAATGAACGTATGTTTAGTTAAAAAAAATAAATTTAAAGATAAAATTTTCTTTCTTTATCATGGAATTTTATTACTAATTTCTAGTGACTAAACAATTAACTATGATGATTAAGAATCCAGGATATAATATTTCTTCAATTAATAGAAAAAATAAATGATAATAAAAATATTAAATGTAATATATTTGTATATAATTAATGTTTTAAAAATAATATTATATGTGAATACATAATATTTTTTAAGATTTCATGAATTATAATTTTAATTAAATTCTTTTATTTTTATCATCAGTGCCATATTAAATTAATTGTGTCAAAAATGACATTAATTATATTTTATGAGAAAAATATTTTATTAATTTAACTAAAAATCATAAAAATCATGAATGAGGGAATGGGGGATAAGATAATTTTTTATGATTAATCCCTTGGAAATTTATGAACCAATTGTCACCATATAAGTAAAATAATAACCCTTTTTGTGTGAAAAATTTGTTTCCACAATCATGGATAAAATAGGTTAACTAAGGTGTTAAACTAAAAGGAAAGGTTCAAAACACAACATAAATATATTGAAATGTTGTCAATTAATTATATTTCTATAATATCCTATGTTAGAGTCAAATATTTTTCAATTTTCAAGAATCATTTTTAGGAAATTGGTTATATTATATTTTAATCTTTTATTAAATGCCAAGAGACCCCCCACACACCAATAATTCGACACCTCCCATTCCCTTATTTACACAACCATGATCCATTTATATTGATAAAACACTACCAAATATTATTAAAAAAATATATTATCCATGTTATATTTTTTTATTTTCTTCTAATAATACCAACCCTAAGGCCCTTAATGGGAGATCTAATAGAGGCCCACCGAAGAAGAGGTAACCATCTTACCCAATATAATTATATTTTTTATGGTATACCTTCTTTTAATATATAATATTATACATAAAATAATAAATTCGGTATACTTAATATTCAATAATATTATAATTAAAATTAAACCCCCAAGATTATTCTTATTTTCCAATAAATTTAAAGTAAAGATATTACCCATGCTACTAACAACTTATCTCCTCCATGCAGTGATGCAATTCATTTTTCCTAAAAATATATTATTAATATATATTATAATAGTTTTTATTTTTATATACGATGTCAATGAAATAATTATATTTCTATAATGATAATATCATATCTACCAAATTATCTTCCAATCTGTTGGATAATGATAATGTCTGTCGCTTGTACGTGTGGTCTTCCACCTCAAAGAATTGATGTGGATCGTTTTTGATTTAAAATTTACATGTATAATATTAAGGATATATTTTATGATTATATAGGCTTTTAATTATATAATATTTATTATTTTAATGTGAAATAAAATTTACCATTATTTCATTCCATCGATAAAAAAGTGAAAATATCATGTATGCATACACATGACCAACATTATCCATAAACATTGTAATTAATTATTCAAAATATAACATTTATATATTAATATATATATATATATATTTAATATATGTGATATTTATATCATGATTATAATTCTAATTATGATGGACCTATGATCAATTAATAAGCACCCAGACAACAAAACCGAAGTTCTTATGGAAAACAAAGTAGTTAACACAAAAAAATGAGTAGTATATCGAGGAAATATTAGTAAATTGGAATTGAATTGTTTTAAGTGGATCATATATGATTTTAAACTTATCTAACTAACCATTTTTCTAAATTAGAATGGATTTTAAAACACATTCATGTCAAATGGAACTCATGTTAAGGAATTTTTGTCCCAATTTTACATCAGTGAGACACAGGTAATATTCACCACTATTTTCATTCATGTGGTGTATATACTAATCCAAAATTTCAATAACTATTATTCAGATGAAACTAATGAATATAAATTTGAATAAAAGGTTATGTATTTTTTAGGGATTAAGTTTAAAATTTTTCCAAATCGTTAAGGTTTTATGTTACAATTTCGTTGTTTACCTGAATAGTTTATTATCAAGATCAAAATGATGAAATATTGTAATATATCTCTCAAGAAAAACATTAATTTTTTTATTACTAGGTTATTTCATGAGATTAAATGTCTGAATTTCATTATCATTAATTTACATTCTAAATAAACCGAAATAACATTTTAATGAAAACAGACTTTATTTTTCTCTTTGGTTGAAAAACCTATTCCTTATATATATATATTTTCTAAAAAAACACAAGATTGTATTTTAATATTACAATATACTAAAATATAATAATATTTACACATGATTTAAATTTTTTTTTGAAATAGAATATTATTATGATTTTCCTAATGAGTTGATTTTTGATATTTTACGAAAATATGAAAGGAATGTTTTATTAAAACATATAAATTAAGAAAAAAAAATTACCACTCTCATGACCACCCAATATTATAAATATAATTTTATAATATTATATTTATATTTTTAAATAAATGTATTTTAATATTTGTTTTTTTGAATTCATTGTTTTTGAAAAGTGATTTTCAATGTTGAAGGTGTATTTTCATCAAGATTGCTTTAAGGATTTTGTAATGGTATTTCAATTCATCAAAGAAAACAACTTTGGATTCACATATGATTTAAAATGGAAATTATCCAAGGGCACCATCCATTTTATTTATGTGAATGGTTTATTTTTATGATGAAAATATTTTTATGAAAGCCTTTCGTTTTCCAAGGGTTATAATATGATGAATTGTTGAATGGTTTATGATAATTTTTAAAATGGGATATAAAATTATGAAATGATTATGAATCCCATTTTTATTCATGGGTTATGGTATGATAAATGATTTTTGACTTTTTAGAACACATATGTATTAATTTTATTTTCTTATGGGAATTTCAACAGCTATATATCCATCCAACACATTGGGTAAGGATACATATTTCATGAGACAAACATGACAATATTTGCGAGTGAACACAATTCAACAATGGGGCTCTATCCACTTAGATATTCTTGAGAGTGAACATTGACTACTATAATGGGTTAGTGTGTTGACCTATTCCAATATGAGTTTATTCATAGTAAGCCTCTATTACCATGTAATGGATTTTATATTCTTATGTTTACGTCATAAATCTATGTATTACAAATATATTTACTCTTATGGAACGTGTTCTTTGATTCCTTTATGATTCAAGTATTATGAGATTCTTTGAATTTTTATGTGTCTCAATATTTTGTTTTATGATATATATGGTATTGTTATAAAATTATATTCTGATGTTCTCATACACTTATTCTAATTTTATAATTATGTGATCACTTATATCTCCCTGTTTTACCATTAATGAGCATATAAGCTTACCCTTTTTTATATTTTATTTCCCCATGTTATGAATAATGGTTTTAGCAATGATACGACTAATAAAGGTGATAGTTTTTAATAACATAGAGAGGTATGATGTAAATATTATATGAAATAGTTTTTTATGTAACCATGTTTCTAAATATATAGTGAATAAATGAGTCCCTTATGGATTTTTTATGTTATATATGAATATTATATTGATGATATTTAATATCCATTTTTGAAAATTTTGGTCCACTATAAATTTTCAACTTTCCATGGGTTTAGGAATAACACAGAGGGTATAAAATGTACAAATAGACATTATTTTTCTCATATACCCAATAAATAATAAAACAAAACCATCAGTAATGATTGAGGAATTTACATTCAAAGAATAATTTCCTAAAAAATTGTTTCACAAATGTCTATGTATAAATTAATCAAAAAATAACATTCAGAAATGAGCTCTCAAGAACCCATTAAACCCGATGAAATAAATTTGATATTCCCCAAAAACACCTACAATATCCCTCAAAGTATCATATAATACACTTAGAAAACATTTTATTGGTGCAGTATTTTGAGTACGTAGTAGTATATTTTTTAGAAAAATCACAATTCCATTAAAACAGTTACGAAATTGAAGAGACATGTGATATTAACTAAGAAGAACCTAAACCATAGACATGATCTCGATAAAAATAAGTAATATAAATCCTTTAACACTTAATTCCATGTAAAATAACACAAATTACTCCAATTATTATATAACTCTCATACACTTTTTAAATAAAGACTCATTTCCAACTCCTAGTCTAGAAAATATTTGTAATATAATATTAAGTAATAATAAACGGAAAAATATCATGAAATCCATATTCATCATAAAACAGGGACAAGATATTTGACCACATTTCTTCCCTATCAGTTCATATCCATTTCACATCATCCAACTAGAATTCATGTAGGATGAAATATTTATATCGGACTATGAATAAAATAATGGAACAAACACATCAGAACATCATCAACCATCTCTCTTAAACACAACCAACCACCATACCACATATCTGTAAATTATAAAATTTTAATAATAACCACATATAAACCACCAAATGAGACAATAACCCATCCATAACACAAAATAGACTTCTATATACAACATATCCATATTAATGTACTACACCCCACATAGAAATATTATATGGAAATGTAACGTGAACATGATGACATGAACCCAATTACCCCTCCATCTATTTACACCCCCACCCATTTCTATTCTTTATCACAACCTCATCATCATAGTAGTGTTCTAGGAACATGAAGGACATCAACTTCATGCCCACCTCCTACCAAGATGGACCCCCTCCATGTATCACATCCTATATCACATCATCATCACATGAGGGTTAATCATACCACAAACCATTATAGCTCATGAATCATTACCTTAGGCCATTATAAACTATAAAAATACACCCTTCACTCACCATTACCACATATTATCCAAAAAAATAATTTCACAATATCAAACCAATAATACACAGAACACTAAATTAAAAAAAGAATAAAAATAATACAAAAAATAAGAAAATGAAAACCCACAAAGTATTAGCTTCAAATTTATTGATTATTTTTATAATATGTTTATTTACCATATACTAACCATATTTTCTCTGTATTCCTTAATTTAACCCCAACCCATTATTACACATAATCCTTCTCTTTTATCTATTTAATGGTTGTTATATCAAGCTATTCCAATAATCATATTAATTAGAGTTTTTTAGATTCTAATTTAATTTAACGAGTCAGTTTTACTTTTGAAACCAACCATTAATGCAGTTAATAACCACCTAAGTAATATACCTCATTTTATCCCATAACCTCCGAAAGTACACCCCATATCATATTTGGACATTGATAATAAAAGGAACATTAAATAAACCCTTCTCAACCCTTCTCTCATTCAGTCCCATCTATTCACCTCTTAAAACAACCATCACTCAAATTTAGTCCCTTTTATTTCTAGTAATCACATACATTACATATCACACATATACCTAAGCATCACAAGATTCTATTAATCCCTTTGAGTTATAAATATTTTCCATATACATTTTTGTACATCAAACTGTAAGTTATTTTCATTCCACGTAAGATCTGATTTCCTAGAAAGGTGATTAGGGAACTTCTTCTTCATCTCGATACAAGTGTAATATTCGTAATATTATTATTCTCGTTATTATGTTCTATTCATCAAGGTCATGATGGAAAAATAAATGTATTATGAAAGATAATGAACTTATTAAAAAATGAAAATCATTATAAACATTCCATAACCTATTAGGGGTAAAAAATATATATCCACTTAAAGGTTGACCTATGCCTTGATAACACTTGTAGAGAATATACGAATCATGCGTCGATACTAGGGGTGAATGTATGCATGGAAATTTTATCTAGTTTTACATTGTTTTCTACAATTCTCTCTTACACACGATCCTATTCCCCTATTAAGTGGAAGGGATATGATATGTTCTATGACTAATTACATAAACTTGCAATGAGGATAGTAAAACAAAAAACATTAAAAATATATTTTTACATGGTTTTGTCATGATGTGAGAACCAACAAATTTTGGTGACCTACATGTTGTTATCATACGTATTTTTATATTAATAAAATTATACTTATTAACATTGATTTCTTATTCAATCAAAAGTTGTTTTAATATTTCATCCACTTCCTATATAATACTTTGTTAATATTGGAACTAATAGTTCTTGAATGAAACTATTTATTTTTGAACTATTTCGTTATTCAAATGATTCTTCCTACAACTTTTGGAACAAGATCACTTAGTTGGCTCAAAAATTAAACTTCATAAAATTAAATAGGATATTGTTACCCAATCAATAGATAATTGAAATCCATAATAATGTAAGTAGTATTGTAAGGATTTTGGCCATACTATATTAACTCACTATCAGATTAATCAGTTCTTATTGAATAAAAATTACTCCACAATGTCTTATGATTAAATTATCAAATTATTGGGTAGAAATGATCACTTTCATATAATATTTAATGTGTTTTAATACTTCATTGTTAAATAAAATATATATTGGGCTTCCCAAAAATTTACTTAAACATAGCCCGAGAGTTATCCATTTTTATCTTTCGATACCAATAGATATTAATATTAAATTTTCTATCAAAATGATCATAAAAACTAACTAGAATAGTTTATTGAAATCCTAAAATATATATGTATATGATGACAATAATAATAACTACAATTTTGTTCTATCATTTAGAAAATTTCAACAATATAAGAGGATCTATCCAAAATACACTGTTTTTAAATTTTCTTTAATAAAGATAAAACATGAAATATCCAATCTTTAATTATAAATAATATTTTTTGTATAATACCTTAAAAATATTCATCATAAATATGGAATAGATAATGATACAAATATCATTATTATTATCATATCTGATCACAAAGGGGATGGTTTCATGATTACCCAAAGCCTGAATCATATAGAAGAGGGGATAATGACTAGAACTGAGAAGGCATATCACTATCTTGAGATGAATTATCCTAATGACCTTGTATACACACACACACACACATCCAAGAACATACAATGCTAAAAGTTAAATAACTTTTAAAGAATCCCTAGAAATATATATGTCCCAGTATTAGAGTACGGAAAAAAGTACTTCAAATAAAAAACTGAAAATACATGTCCAAACACAATTAAAATAAACATCTAACATGAATTTATAGAAGGGGGATAAATTACATAAAACCACCAGAATACACCACTGTAAACCATTATAAATCAATTACTCATGGTTCTACTCCCTCAAGGGCTCTATCAAAAGATTAATCATCTATTTTAGACATGCCACATGTGGGTGAATCCATTGTATGTGTGAGTATAAAAATACCCAGCTGGAAACCCTGAAATAAATAAGAATATATAAAAAATAATAATATTCATGTCATTACTGGTGTATGTATATAACACATATAATAATAATATCAAGATATACCCACAATGACCCATAATATCAATGCTAAGTCACAATTTTAGTGACAGTTGATAGATCATGCTCGAAGGTTCCACGTAGAACTCATTTAGGAAAACATGCTCTATGAGTCAGATAACAATGATGGAATGCATAAAAGATGTCATGGTCATCAGGTCTTTCTATATAAATTATAAATTGGAAGTATAAATATAACATCACAGAAATGAGTCTCTTCAAAATCCATGAGATATACAATAATGAATTCTGAAATCCCCCACTATGATGAGGGTCAGCTCCCACATACCATTGGTCGGGATGATACCAAGAAATCCACTAATGTAAAGATGACACTTGATAATCTTACTCCATTTTCATGGAAGCATTTCAAAAAATCCATCCACAAAGTCCCACTAAATGGATCACCAACCTATGTGTAGGATGATATTCCATAATACCCTTAAGGTAATGGATCATGGGAACACTCCCTAACAAAACATATCCTTGATGAATAGGTCAAGGATATAATCTCGGTTTGAAGGAGTGCAAGAAATGTACTAGAAGTACATGGTGTGTTCCTTCAGCACCGGTTTCTACCAGTGTATCATTGATCATTCCCATTGTAGTTATCATTTTAATGTACATGGAATGTCTACACCAATGTACTACAGACTATAACCAATTACAATACTACCCTTATATACCTTGTTTGGGTATGTTAGTGTCAGAATATAAAACATGCCATAGTATATGAACTGCTATCCATGTTCATGGACCATATAAGTTACACACTAAGATGTGAGTTCATGTCATATACTAGGAGATAGTGGTCAGACATCCAAAAATTGAATGACGAGATCAACTATCCAAGGAAAAGGATATCTATTTTTAATTATCAATAGATTCAGCTTCTGGTAACATATAAAAACTTAGAGGACACCATATCCCTTTTTTTGAAAGAAATAGGAGAACCCTGAGATTATGCTGGTAGCCAGATAATTCCCTTATGTTCTAATTCCTCAAGATACACATTAACCACCTTTAAATAATTAGGTTACATATGATAAAGTGGTATGAAAATGGTATACGAAATAGGAATGAGTTGAAAATTGAAGGAAACACCTCTATTAGGGTGATGTCCTATAAATGGATCTGTAAATATGTCCTAATAGAAATCCATAATTGGTGGAAAAGAATAGGTGGATACCAATGATCCTTCTAAATTATATAATGATGAAATTTATGTCATGATCATCCTAATAAAGAACTATTATGAATTGAATCTACCTCCTCCCCATTCCATCTCACATGTCCTCAAAATCATTACTACATTAGAAGAC
Organism: Viscum album; assembly: GCA_963277665.1. Taxonomy (NCBI): domain Eukaryota; kingdom Viridiplantae; phylum Streptophyta; class Magnoliopsida; order Santalales; family Viscaceae; genus Viscum; species Viscum album. Next base: position 816,434,681 of record OY728127.1, read on the forward strand.
GTAAACAATACATATCACTGACAGTAGTTGATGTATGATTTATAGATAGTTCATCAATCTATAATAAGGATCACATCAATGCTCTTCATCTCAAGAACCATGAACTCCCAAATATGTCCATAGTATGAAATCATAGTAAGAATGTTCAAGAATAAAGGATGATAATCCACAATTATTTTTGATAGTGTGTCTAGGGAAAGAAAAATAGAAAAACAATTTATTTTATAGTCAAGATATGCAATAACATGTGGTGATATAAATGATTAGGAGAAACATGTATCAAAGAATTCTATAAAAAATGTATATGTGATCAAGATAGTGGATAAAATAGTTTAAAGTCCCTCACCACCATCTACTATTGTCTTATCTACTTCATAGACACTTGGTACCTCAGCTCTATGCCCCTTTTCCTAATATGCACGAATTTCCTGAGTCATAACCTTATAAGATTACTTCTACATAACATGGAAACAACTCTAGTTTATTTATTTCTTCTATCCTATAAACTAGTGTAACATTACTCTTAAGGATCTAGATAATTACACGTAGAGATTCAACATATTTACCACTACCAACTCATAGTCTGAGGTACTATATGGAACATTTGATAATTAATGTCCTTCCCCCAATTAAATCACTATAGAACCCCTACTAAGGGGGATAAATAATCCATAATTCAGTCAAAATGTATTTTACTTACATGTTTCACATCCTTAGTTATCCTCTTCTTACTACCACAAAAGATAGTCACCATAGTAGTTGCAGTCCCCGCTATCTAAGTTCAGATGGGCAGAAGAGAACTAAATCATTGATCATCCTCAAGAACCTTATCATGATATAGGGCCTTACATTGAAACATTGATCATATAATCAACTAGAAACTAGAAAAACTCTTCCTAAGGTTAGGAGGATGGCCAATCTCTAAATTTCAAGCTTTATACATCACATTTTATCCAATATTAGAGAAACATGATGTAATTTAGTGAAAGATGCAAAATTTGTGGATACTGTCATTTTACCCTGAAATAGCTCCATGAAATCATTTTCTCAGTATAGAGTAAATATATTTTGAAATAATAATTGAAAAATAAACCCCTTAATATCCTCTCAGGTGAGACCCTAAAATATTTGATCTTTCTTTATAATGCCCACCATCTCTTGGTGGGACCCTATAGCATGACCATAACCAGCTTCACCTTTTGGTCCTCATGTGGCACAATGAGGTTGAAGGCACCCTCAATGGTATCTAACTTTTCATATGAATCATGGGGTACCTGTGTTCCATGAGAGTCTTTTGGCTGCTAGATATGGATGCCTTTATAGTATTTGACCACAGATATCAGTTTCCCTCTTGTAATAATTAGCGATTTTTGAAATAGTTTTTCCAAATGAATTAAATAATATGGATATTTCTCCTTACACAAAAGAACATGTTTAAATGAAACATGAAATAATATAAAAAAAATTATTTAATATGATAATTATAACATTTTAAATACATGGTTGGTGTGAATAAGATTAAATACATTTTTAAGAATAATGTTTACACATATGTATTAAATTAAATTTTTAGTGACTAATTTATTTGGCCATGTATATAGCCATGCATCTCACCAGAAAATGAAATTCTAAGGATGATTGACCACTACTTTCACCAACCAATAACTTCCTGCCTTCAAATACATTCAGAAAATAGCTTCCCACAACACCCATTTTTTACATTCCAAATATATGAAGAATGGTTTCCCTAAATCTATCCCCATTGACCTATCATCATCGTAGCTTAATCCTATCAAGGATTTAAAACTAAATATCTGATAAAAATCCATTTTCCAATGAAAAGGTGTGAAATGATGGTTTATGTGATATGTCATCAAACCATCTATCAAAATTAATGACAATGAAGAACATATAATAACGATGGGGGAAATCCATAAATCACACAAAAGTGGAATGATCCTTCGCATTTTTTGGTTATCCTTGACATGTTTCCACTATTAATGATGAAAAAATAAGTAATAATAATAAAAAAATCCCATTAAATACCCATAGATAAAATCATAAACTAATAATATAACCGATTTAGGAGTTAATTTATTGGCTGATTGAATTGAGTTTGATGTACAATTAAAAAACATTGAAAGAATATAAATAAATAAATATTTTACATCAATTTGTATCAATCACTGGTGAATAGTTGTTCCATACCATTTTCATTTTGTAGTTCCCCATTCTCCATCACACAAAAATCCTTGAACCCTAATCCGATTACCCCTCTCTAATGAGTTCTCTACCAATTCTATCTAAAGGAGCCTATAGATTTGAAGGTTCAGGTGAAGAATCATGAAAAACACCATAAAAATATTTCTGTATATTTATAATTAAGTTAGGTAAATAATTAAATAAATAAATTTATTCAAATAATTTATTTAAGCATTTTCCCATGATTTCACCTCAACCTGAACACCAGACACATTCCATGGTTATATCATTCCATAGAAAAAACACACACTATACACTCAAAAACAACCTCATATTTTTTATAAAATCCTTCATTTAGAAGGTATTTAAATTTCCTAGGAAAACTATGTGTACATGAATTCAATGTATTTTAAAAATTATTTTTGAGAACACAAGGCCTTGAAATCTCACACCATCTCACACATAGCCATGAAAATAAAACATACTATATTAAAAAAACATCAAAAATAATAGTCATTATATTCTCCCTCCTTGTAGACTTTTCCCATGAAAATCTAAAACAATGATTCACATAGAGATGTGTGAACCGAGCCCACACATATGAGTCTTTCATTACTATGTTCTCTCATGACCATTATCTTGCTTCCACTAGTCACATAATTGGGGATTCAATCGCTCATGATAGATCCTATCCCGCTGACCCTCAATCTCTACTGGGTACTCTAAAAAGTTATCACAACCCTCAATGTACAGAATTTTAAGTCAATATCATGTGATAAACATTCATATACCTCCACAACTTTGATAAGTGAAAGTCATCATGTACCCAGTTTAACTATGGATGTAGAGCTAATTGGTATGCCAACTTTCCGAATCTACACAGTATCTGGAAAGGGACAATGAGTGAGGGAAATATCCTTCTTCCTTGAAAACAATCACCACAATCCATGTCAAGTTGAAACTAAAAATAAAACATGGTCTCCCTCCTCAAAATACTATGGAAACTATCGCTAGAAAAAAAAGACATCTAACAGCTCTTTTCAGTCCTCATCTACACTTGTATGGTCAAAAATTATTCTATTGTGGATGGCGCTATGTATGTGCCCATAAGTTCTGACTCTCCTATGTCATTACAACATTGTAGTTACCTATATAATCTCTCATAAAAGTCCTAGAATGGTTTTATACTAATGAAGAAAATGAAACTGTTGTTGTATAGTAAATCCACCAATGGTAGGTGGTCCTCCAATCTAGGCCCAATGTCTAACAAGAAAGTCCACAGTATTCCATCTTAGACCAGAAAAATTTGCTTAGTTTGGCCATAAATATGGGGGTGAAAATCCATGATGAAATGTAGATAAGTCTTAAAGTACTCCTTTAATCCCATATATAACTTTGATTGGATTATAAATTCAATGTCATAAATTATCATCATGGGAACTCTATCGAGTCAAACTATCTTCTACTCATAGAGGCTTCCCAAGCTCTCTAATGAACACTATTCCCAAATCGATAGGAAGTGGGATGACATGGCGAGTTTGTCTATGATCACCCATATGTAATCATGTCCCATGTACGTGAATGGTTATACCATCACATTTTCCATGACAATTACATCCTACTTCCACTAAATGTCCCTCAAAAACACACTTTGATCTTGAATCTTTGTGGGATTCATATAATATGGTGGACCATATATAGGGGTGTCTAGAAGTTGTAGATAAATGAAGAATTTTATCACTCAGAGGGGAGTTAATCCTATAACATCTATATAAATGTTTTCCTCATAACTTCATGAACCAAATATGTTAGAAACCAAAAATGGAACTCTACCCAGCCCGTGACAAGCACCTAAGGGAATTATTTATCCCCATGGGATGGAATAAGTGCCTGGTTATCATAGATTTTGGTTTTGGAATAATTTACCTGAGCATGGAAACATAAAACATCAAAACCAATCAATAAACTGAATCTCAAAAATTCCTACCAAACGTGGTTTACAAAAAAACCAAAACTGAATAAATAGGTCTAAATGTAATACAAGATGTCCAAATTCAAAAATAAACATCAAAAAAATATCCCCAAGGACTCCACATGACAAGGGGTTATCACCCACAAGCTGTCTCTACAACACTGCACCATAGAAGGGGACTAACAACGCGAACTGCTATCACCCAAAGCCTTTCCATTACCTGTGTCATTCATGAAAAAGTATACTTACACCCAAGGGGTGTAAGTAGGGTGAGATTATAATCCCAATAGGATACCACCAAGAGATTCCATACGGTAATCAATAAAAAATAGGAATCATGCCATTTTGCATACAAATGAAGTGGTGGAAATAATTTCAAAAGACTGAAACATTCAAATGTAAATAGTTTTTCCAAGGGAATTTACCATGAATGAACATATTATAGTAAAACATGTAAGATATTGTTTTTTCCTACAAAAACCACCACATTCCAAAGGTATATACATAGGATTAAATGAGCACCAATCTCAGGAACACTTCTAGGCACTAGTTAGTGTCGGGCCACATGTACCTCATACCTCAATGTAATGTAACCATAGAAAAATCCATTCTCACGCACATGCCACTAGTAGGGAACATACCAATAACCTAGTGGTCCCAAATAATCATCAATATTGTTTTGTTAGAGTCATCCTTATCCATTTTTCTCAGTGAAACAGGGACAAACCCCATCCAGATCACTGTCGTACTAGTAGATATCCACCATCCTAGATACTCGACCTCCCCCCTCTGTGTTGAAACCAGTATCTCATTATAAAAAATACATTATCACATGAACACATCAGTTCTATTCATAATAAATTTAAACAGTATCTACACATGTTTTTCACCACTTTCTGCACTCAATAAAACCAATAGAATTTCAATAAAATCACTTCAAAAAACATTACAATGTTTTGCAAAAAAATCCCTTTTCAACACCACTTTGAACACCATGTGAATACCCATATTCATAAAAATAAAATTTACAACACCCAAATAATTACTATAAACCCATTACATGATTTATAAAACAACCCCATTGGCATAACATAATATTGACATGTAAAAAACATAATTTAATAGAAAATTGGATGCCAATATACCAAAATCCCTTTGAAATTACACTTCAAACAGGATGAGCATACCCATATTCAACAAAAAAGAATTTAAAGAACCCAAATAATTTCTATAAACCCATTACAAGAGTTATAAAACAAACCCAGTTGTCACAACATGAAATAGACATGCCAAACATCCAATTTAGCACCAAATTGGTTCCTATAATTTATTTGTTCATCAAATGTCAATGAAACCAAATTTAATAGGAAGAATAATGAATAAGAAGTCTTCTAAAAATAGAAATTATGCAATTATAACTCATATAGAATTGATTACCCAAGGATTAACATACCTTATGTGTCCAACCCCTTAAATGCTGGTGCGAAAATTCAACCGCACCACCGCCACACCACAAGGAATTAAAAACCAACCTAAAAACTCAATATTAGACCAGGAACCTCAAATCCAAACCCTAGGTTTGAATCCATAGTCGCTGGACAAGAGTAAATTCAAAAAAAGTTGAAGAAAACCTAAACAATAGAGAGAAATCAAAGATATAAGCACTTAATTGAAGAGAACTTGATTTTTCCCCAACAAAATACCATTAAAAAATGAGTTCTATGTGAGGTTTGGGGACCTTGGAGAACTCCCATGGCTATTCGGGTAGAAATGGGGAATAAATGGTCAAATTTGGGTATATTTAGGAAGGGAAAAGATGGAATATCAAATATATTTTTAATGACTTTGACACCTTGTATGGTTTGGCAGCACGGTTTAGTAAACCATGCGGCCCAACCGTGTGGCCTGTTCTGGCCACCGAACAATTGTTTTTTTTGCCTCCAATTCCAAGGGGGACCAAGGTGGAAACCAAGGGGAAAATATAGACCAAGGATAGGGGAGAAAAATTCCCAAAATTAAGAACTCTTTTCACCATAGAACTCAACATCTCATGGGGACAAAGAAACCAAACAACTTACCTGACAAGGGGTGCCACTAGGAGTGTCAAAAATATCACTCCATAACACCAAAACCTCATACCATCCCCTTGACAAAAGAGAAGGCCATGTACTATACAATACCACCAAGACAAAGGTTACAGATCAAGAACACAGGAGCCACCAATATTTTAAACCCGATACACTCGAAGACAAGAGAAATCCAAAAACTAAAATTGGATTTGAAAAACAAATAATGGAATTGAAAATATGGGTGTGACAATTCTCCCCACCCAAAAGCTTTCTTCCGCAAAAAAGACACAACATGGCCAGATGAAAAAACTGAACCAAATAGGAGACCAAGATGGGCTCTCTTGCCACTTTTTCACCTGTCTCAAATGGTTTGAACACCTCTAGTTGATCAATCAATGGAAGATAATACTCTCCCCAACCAAAAATAACCCCACTTACCTGAAATGATCAAACAAATTCAAACTAAATCCCAAAATAGAACACCTCAAACACTACTAGACGATGCTCAATCAATTCACCTAAAATGAACAACAAACCTGAATAACGCTACCACAACCTTAATTAAACAAAACCATTGGGCATTCTCAAATCCCAAATTTACACAACTAAAAAATTAGATGCTAGATAGCCTCGAACAAGTCTTCCTCCAACCCAGAAAGCACTAAGGAGAAAAATGAGTCACTGATATGGGGTGAACCAAACAAAATTACTACCACAAGGGATAACTTAATTTCTCAGACAGAATCAGAACACCAATTGGGGGAGCCCATAACAGTCTCCCCATCATAAGGGGTAAACTAACATTTGATTTTTTTCAAGAGAACTTACGTGAGACCCATGATGGGTCTCCTCACCATAAGAACAAAGTTAGTTTTCCCAAGACTAAATTGATACAATAATAGGGGGATGCTAAATTGGACTCCCCAACATAAGGGGTAGAATAACATCAGAATTTCTCCAATGAGACTTACATGAGACCCATAGTGGGTAGCCCCACCACAAAAACCAAAAATATTAACTAACTAGTATAGGCTAACATGAAAATATAACCAAATTATAAAGATATGGAATGGTCGTACAGTTGGTTCGCATGGTTTGAGAAACCGTGAGATAACTATGCAGGCCATTCTATCTAAAGAGGAAACTTCACATGGTTTCCTAGGACAAGGTGCACGACCATGTGGAGACCGTGTGGTAGCTTTTGTCTCATGTCACACAGTCCCCTGGGTTAGAACACAGTTACTTATAAACACACACAAACTATGCGCTTCAACCTGCCTAGCCAAAATTTAAAACATTTCTCAAAAAACACAAAGGGAACCCAAGGGGAAAAGCATTAAATTGGGCTTTAACATAGAAAAAAAGAACTCCCGCCTCTTTCCACTAAACATGAACAGTTGGAGCAGGACGATGATAAAATAGGTTTTAATTATTTCCATATTTTATACAGAGGTCATGAATTTGACCACAGGTTTTAGCGACCCTGGGAATTCCTGAACTATGTGCCAGCTTCACAATGGGACCTATGGATAGTGCTCAGATGATTGAAGAATCTCCTTCATCGCAGTAAGGATTTAAAAACCCCCCAAATAGAACTTCTAATTACAGTTTTATAAAAAATTAAAATGTGATCATAGATGGTCCCAATAAGATATGGCGCACTTCAATCCCACTTTACCCCAACCAATCATTTTACCAAAACTAGGGCTTAGAGGATGCAGACATTTCAACCATTGTTTCTTCGAATGGGAAACATCAGAATGAAAGGAAACATAGAAACACCTTACTATAGAACATACGATTTTAGAATCCCCTGAATAGAGACACACATCCAAAAATTAGAGACTCTCATAAGATTTCACAACCTTCACCCTTAATGTCAAACAAACACACGACATCACAATGAATCACTGAACATTACCATTGAATATAATAATAAAACCCAAGAAGAGGGACCTTACGTCGAGTCCCAAATAGCCCAAGAATCTAGCAAGAATCCATAACAGACACTCTTGGACAGATTTTCCACACTGGTGGCCAAACATGAACTCTTTCTTTGATGAGGTTGATGAAAGACCCAAAGGCCCTTTAAGACATCATTCTAGGCTAACAACCCTAAACTCCATTCACCTTCTACAAATTAGGAAACTTAAGAAACTAAGGTCTATTTCAACCTCCCACAACCATTCTCCCTCTACAAGGGGATCCACATAACCGAAAAAGAATTGGGGTAAAGAGAATCTCCAAATGTCAATAAGAAAGTCCTTACGTTGATCAACTGGAGGATAATATAATGGTGAATCGCCATGGGCCACACATGAATCAAGAATTAAATCTTTATAAGGGCATACCCAAGAAAACAAGAAAAACCAAGGACCCAAAAAATCTAGTCATTTGGTCGCAGCATACCACAAACATAAACCGAACACATGAGGGTAGCCACTACATTTGTCTGCCAGACTTTTTCTCAAAAGAGACCACTAACCAACACTTCATTACAACTCCTCGATGAAACACCAACCGAAAACATATTCTAGACAAGATGGGTTCTTAAACTCGAATTATCCCACAATAAAAATCCTGAAAACACATAATCCACACCTCCTAACCACACACTACCAAAACACAACACTTTCCTTCAAAAGAATTCTAAAAAAACAATATTGATGGGTAGTGAATTTACCAATGGAATCTCACGAGCCTCACACATGAATGTTCACATTCCATACTGGGAACCCACACTATATCCATCCATATTTCCTTATAAACCCATGCATGTGTTCAATCTTGAGAACACCAAATACCCAAACCAAACCATTACTCTTTTCATAATCCGAAACCTTTTTAACCACACTTTCCCTTTCTCAAAACCACTAACCATAAAATCAAAACCAAAACTAAATCTTACAAACCAATTTAGAAAAGCACCCACAATTCAATAAATGTAATGTTCAGGCCTCGAAAACCCATTTAAAAACATCTCATCCCTTTTGAAAACCCTTCTAATTTTATGGAAAAGACCATTTCATACATATCCATTTAATTAAGAACTCAACTCTTCTCATTCCAAAATAAGGTTCTTAAATTTAATAATACTTTTCAAATTCTTAGTAGTTACCAAATAAAAATAAATCTTCAACCCCTACACATAAATTTTATAATAGTTAATTAAATTCAAAACACATTTCCATGGTCTAGAAAATTCTACTAGAAACAAATTTTCAAAACCCCTTTTAACACAATTCATACTCCCAAAAGAGGTGTAAACACATTATTTACCAAGTCAAAATAATTTTAAAATCTAATTTATATAATTTTAGAACTAAAACCATTTACACTTTACTAGAAAGAATCTTCACAAAAATTCACACTCCTTAAAATCAAGTTATTTTTTTTCTTTGAAAACCATGTTTCCAGGATTCCAAAACAAAGAGACACAAGACAATGTGTGAGGAAACTAGTGTTGAAGGGTGACATGGAAATATGGTTGGAAACCATATTCCAATCTATTCACTATCACAGAGAGTGTTTTTTGGAAATATCCCAGGCTCTACATGGCTTTCCAGGCCATGTGAGCTCACTTGGATGATTGATCCAACTCTCTTTTGATTTCCCCATTCATAAATGAACCATGAGAAATAATGAACTCAGATGAAACCCAACATCCCATGGAGACATGAATCCTGTTATGATGTGTGCTATCCAAACAAACTACCCATAAGTGGAAGGTCATGTCCAGATAATCTTAGATCTAGACTATCCCGACTCTTCCCAGAATTACATGACCTAAAGAGTGATCCTCCCTTTGATACCATTTTTTCAGGAACCGAATTTGGTCACCACCGAAACCGGCACCATACCTAGCCCGTGAAATGGAATAAATGGATTTTCGTATCCCCACAGGCTCGCACATGTACCAGGGTATCAAATATTTTGGCTGTGGAATGATTTACTTGAATATTGAAACATAAAACATCAAAACCTATTAATAAATTGAATTTGAAAAATTCATACCATAATAAATTTACACAAAAAATAGAACATAATAAATAGGTATAAAAATAATAAAAGGGTTATAAAGAAAGAAATAAATAGTATAAACACATCCCCAAGGACCCCACAAGACAATGGGTTATCACCCACAAGCCATCTCTACAACACCACACCTTGGAAGGGGACTAACAACCCAAATCGCCATCACCCAAAGCCTTTAATTTACCTATTTCAAACATGAACAATTCTACTTACATCCAAGGTGTGTAATTAGGGTGTGAGCCTAAGACCAATAGTATACCACCAAGATATTCTATAGGTTATGAAATAAAAAATAGAAAGCATTCCATTTTTGATACACAAGAAATGGTGGAAATAATTTTTATAGAATGTGACTTTTAAATGTATACAATTTTTCAAAGGGAATTTTAAAATAATGAGCACATATAGTTAAAACATGTACGATACTATATTTTTTAGAAAAAACATCCATATTCTAATGAAAAATACAGAAGTGTCAACAAGAACCAATATCTGGAACACCCTTAGCACTAATTAGTCTCCGGTCCCATGTACCTCATACCTTGGTGTAAAGTAACCCTAGAATCCATTCTCGTGAACGAGCCACTAGTAGAGAACATACCCCTAAACTAGTGGTTCCCAATTATCATCAATACAGTTTTGTTAGTGGTGTTGTTATCCATTTTTCTTAGTGAAATATGGACGAAACCCTTCAGTATCACTAGTGTAGTAGTACATATCCACCGTGGCTTCCACCTTTGGGAGAAAACCATTATATGATGATAAAGAAATAAATTATCACATAAAAACATCAGTTCTGTTCATAATAAATTCAAATAGTAGCTACACATGATTTTTACAACTTTCCCCACTCAACAAAACCAATAGAATTTCAATATAATCACTTCACAAAAACTAAAATTTTTTTGCACACAAAATCCCTTAATAACCCCACATTGAACACCTTGTGAAAAACTATATTCATAAAAAATAATTTTAATCACCCAACTGATTTCTATAAAACCATTACATGATTTATAAAACAACCCCATTGGCATAACATATGATAGAAATATAAAATACCCAATTAAACACAAAATTGGCACCCAATTTACCAAATTCCATTTAAAATGACACTTTGAACACCATACTCATACCCATATTCACCAAAAAAGAATTTAAAGCAGCCAAAACAATTCTCTATACCCATTACATGAGATAAAAAACAATCTGATTTGGCACTACATGAAATAGACACGAAAAACACTTAATTTAACCAAAAATTGGTACCTAAAATTTATTTATCAACAACGGTAACAGAAAACTGATTTCTCAGTAAGAATAAAAAATAATAAGTGCTCTAAAAACAGAAATATTGCAATGATAACTCATTTAGAATTGATTACCCATGAAATCACCTTCCTTTTGTGTCAAAACCCATAACTGTTGGTTTGAAACTTCAACCGCACCACCGCCACACCACAAGGGATTGAAAACCAACCTAAAACCTCAATATTTGACCAAGAGACTCAAATTCAAAATCTAGGTTCGATTCCCTAGTGGATGTACAAGAGGAACTTCAAAAAATGTGGAAGAAAACATAAAGAATAGAGGTAAGTCAATGATTTTAGCACTTACATGAAGCAAACATGAGGTTTCCCCATCAAAATCCCCTTCAAATATGTGTTCCATGTATGGTTTGGGGATCTTGGAGACCTCCCATAGATGATAAAATCGAAATATGGATGAAATGGGAGGGTTAGGGTTTATTATGTTTGAGAATAGTTTGAATATCAAAAATATTTTTAATGTCCTAAACACCTTGCACGGTTTGGCAGCACGATTTTATAAACTGTGCAGCAAAACCATGCAGCCTGTCCTAGAAATAGAAAAAGTGTTTTTTCGGCCAATTCCTAGGGGGTACAAGGGAGAAGCCAAGGGGGAATGATATAAAAAGGATAGAGGAGACAAATTTCCAAAATTAATCACTATTTTAACCCCAAAATCATCCAACTCTTGGGTACAAGAAACCCCAACAACATACCCCACAATGGGTGCCACTAAAAGTGTAAAAAATATCACTCCAAAATACCACAACCTCATATAATACCATTGAAAAAATTAGAGGCCAGGTACCATACAATACTCCCAAGGCCAAAGTTACAGATCCACAACACATGAGACACCAAAATTTCAAACTCGAAATACCTGGAGTGAAGAGAAATATAACAACCAGAAGAGGATTTGAAACAAATAATGGAATTGAAAATCATGGTCTGACACATACTCCTATATAACTATAAAGAAGGAAAAAACTCATAGCATCCACTAAACCATGGGACATTATAGATAAATGACGAATGATCAGATAAAAACTCTTATGAATGAGTACATCCTACACCTCTAGTGTTTCCTTATCACCCAAAATGGATATCCTAGTTGTATCACTACAAAAATATCATATCCTACTCATAAAACAGTATATATGGGAATGAACTATAGATAAAAATTCCATAAAAAAGATGATTTTATAAGAACTGATCCCTACAACTATGATATCCCAATAGAAAACACCACCACCAAGAGTTAGGTTACACCAACAGTATAAGTGTTTGATCAGTAGCCCCACCGTTGGTGGTGGGGTGGTAAGGGTTTGGGGGGGGGTGAGGGGCTGGTCGCGGGGTCAAGTCCCCAGGCCTGCACTTTAATGTAATTTTCTTCCTTGCTTCGTGTGCCGCTTTTGCGGTTGTACCTAATTTTTATAAGTGTTTGATCAGTACGTAACCTCCCGTTTGATTCTCCTTGTTCGAAGGTTGAGAAAAGGGCTTAACCAAGATCTCTATGTATTGAATTAGATACGTGGGAATAAATAAATGAATATCACATGTGTATATATGTTCTCTAACTATAGTATAATAGACACGGTTTTTACCTTTTACCATTCCTCTAGACTTTGGGTTATAATACTTGACCGCCTATAATGTTTTCTAATCCCTGTACACTAGTTCCTTGAGCCTTGCATGGAACACCTGGTGGTGGTTGTGGTTTTATGTTAAAAAGCCCACCACCGCTAGATTATGACCTAGATCATTTTACACATCCACCAACCTTTAGAATGATCTTCTACTGTCACATCCTTTTACAAGGAAGCCCAAACAATATCTCTTTATTAGCCGTACAGTGGGTCACACAATCTTATGAATGATATCTGCTTCCATCACAAGAGAAACACTACAATTATTTTGGATGACTAGACCAATCAAATATTACTTGGACCATAGAACCTCTATATTTTGATAACCTCTCGAAACATCTCACACATCCATGTCCCTATGTATGATTTTAGTTACCAACTATCGATGTGTTTTCTTCAGAGTTCCCACTGCCGTCTACAACTATCAATGTCTGCTCAACCAGAAAACCCTCAAAAACAAAAATATGTTCTAGATGAAATCATATAACTTTTCATAATACCTTAGAGAAATTTTATATGCTTATAGATGAATAAAAATATATACATATCTAGATAGAATTCACCTCTAAAAAGTTTCTCAAACTCTAACCATGCAAGATATTCCTTGTCATATGATTCTGACAGTAATCACCACTATCTTCCTACAAATCCTAGGATAAGGCTCTTAGAAAGAATACCCACATGATCTACAAGTGTCCTAATAAGACAAAAAAATCATGTCACTACCTCAGGAAATTATTTAGCTGTATATGGGTCAGGTTAGCCTGAAAACAGGATGGGCCACTATTTGTGAAACTCATTTAGCATGCTCAGTTAGTGCACCTCATATACAGGTACTGAGGGTGCCATCTACTGGTCAAGTAGTGTTTCTACAAATGGTGCACCACATAGAGGTAAAAACTATGAAGAAAGTCCATATATATATGCATCATCATTGAGGGAATCATCCAAATTATCTTGATTCTGAATTATATATGGCATACATCATGGATGAAACCTAAAATAGAAATTTTTTACCATGGTCAATTAGTATATATGGAGAGATGACTCAAGAAGGACATGGAAACCAAAACCCATGCCTAAATGACATATACATAATTTTTTCCCTCAATCCAATGTGTACATGTAACAAGTTGAGTGGCATGTCATCAAAGTCATGGTGTATTCATACATAGGACATCACACCATCACTAGTATCCTTGGGCTGAAAGAGAAACTCAAAAAACATAACAATATTACCCCAAACCAATCTCATAGAATCCAGTGCTATGTTAGAACAAACATATGATACCACTCTTGAATGACCCATCACATTGGGTCCCAATTTTATCCTTCCCCATTCCTATGTCCAATATTCAAAGGGATAATGACTGGCTTTGAGTAGGAATTTCAATATCGTAGGAGGAATTTTCCTAATGTACCAACACACACACAGATCTCCATGCCCCAAAAATTATGTAATGTAAATAAATGATAAACCATATACGCACAAATATAGTTCCCAACAACAGAATGAGAAAATATATATTGGATGTTAAAAAGGCCTAATTATAATCCCACCATAAATATAATGAAAAAATGTGCAACCTGAAATTATAGAAGCGGACTCCTATCAAGTTGACCATAAAAACACACCTCGTCCAGTTAGGCTCACTATGCTCAACCTGGTCCTAGTCCATCTAGGAATCCTACCAAAGGGATATCATCTGCATAAGACATGACATATGTAGGTGAATCACATGGAGGGGTGAGTATAACAATACCCAGTCGAACACCTTGAAATAAATAAGTATATAAAAACAATAATAAAAATCAGATCATCACAGGTATATGTTCACATCACACATGAAAACTGCATCCATATATAATCAGAAATACCCAAAGTCTCATAGAGTGTCACAAATATTATTTTAGTCTAGGAATATATCTTGATGATTCTAAATTTCACTCATCCAGGATAACATGGTTGATATGATGGATAGAACATACATCATATGTCAGAGATATCATTCTAATTAAGTATATCCAAAAGATGTATAATATAGAAGTCTAATAATAATGATACATATATGAGGATCAGACCTAAGGCCATGGGGTAAAACACAAATTCAATATAAAATAAACTACAAAGTACATGATCAGTGGGACAAATAGTATTTTCCCTGACAATGCTATGAACATAACCTAGGGAAAGATAATGAATTAGGATCTCACTGTAGCCTCATAGAAGGATTCCAAAAAATCTATCCAAGATGTCTCATGAAAGGGATCACCATACTATGTGTAGGAAATGATTTCATACTCACCGTTAGGTAATTGATCAAGTTAAAACCACCTAATTAAACTTGTTGAAGCTAAAGAGGAAAAGGGGGTTAAGTTATTTTTTACGAAGTATAGTGTGTGTAATAAAAGTAGATGATGTGATCATTTGACACTAGGTTCTACCTATTTATCACATATTATGAACGTATCACTGTCCATGTCAGAGTATAAGTCATTTTCAAGAACATTTACTCTTGTCTATTTCCATGTACACAACTATTCCCATGTAAATAAATCCTACCCATGTCCATTTTTGATTACATGATGTTTCAGAGACTGTGTACTCCTAGCTATGTCTGTATACACTTCGAGGTATATTTCAAGTTTCTAGATTGATTAACATTCTGTGTGATAGGGGTCACACATAGTGTGATGGTTTAGAGTACACCCTAGAAATGAAATATGGGTCCCACATGGCATGTTTTATGAAAATATAGGCTGTGTACTATGGGATGTTCCATAATCCTAGATTTAGATCATGTATCTTCATCCATTCCTATGACTATTTATTTGTCCAAGACTCTCGATAAAATATGTGATTCCATTGTCTTAAAATCCATTCATTCATCGAAGACCATGTTATAGCCATTATATTAATTCAGTAAACATATTCTAATATTTTTAGTCATTGAACGACAATGATATGAAGGACAGTATCCCTAGACTCATCCCCAATTGACCGACCATTGAAATACATTGATACCATCATTGATCCAAACGCATATCATGAAAAAAATTGTTTCTATGTTGTAATGGGTGCACAATAATTCTTTTTTATTACATTTCATCAAACAACCAATGAAAACGAATATCATCGATTAATGATGAAGAAACATTAATGATTTCCAAGAAATATTCAATAGAAGAATGATCCTCGACCATGGTTAGTTGGCATCAACCTATTTCTATTAGAAAGAAAAATGATGATCAAATAAAGACAACTAATTCTTCCTAAAAAAATCATTGAATCTAAAATCCATTTCCCACAATACAACTAATCTATGAATCAATCCATTGGTCGACTGATTCACATTTTTCATAGAAATAATGACAAGAGAAAAATTCAAAAAAAATCATTATATGACCTCGATTTGGATCAATTTATTGTGAAGAACGATTATGTTACATTGTATTTGGTGAGATCCTAGATCACAATCACACATAAATAATTGATCGCCAATCTAGTCATTGCTCGCTAATGGATGCTCCTCCAATTATCTCAAAAGGGTCCTCATGAATTTTAAGGTTATGTGGATGACCCTAAAAATATTCTGTAATAGAGTTTATATAGAAATATAATTAATTCATGTAATTAGTTAAGTAACTTAATTTATTCTGTAATTTTATTAAACATATTCTTTCAACCACCCATGTACATGAATTCATAAAATATTCCATTCATATATAATTCCATGGGTAAAACCCTTGTTCTGAACTCAATGGTGGCTTGAAATTTCTGATCCAAGACCTTTTTATTTTAGTAATCTTTTTTTTGGAATATTTTTTGTCTGTTCATTTATTGTAATAAATATAATTGAAAAATTAATTCTAGGCACCCTGGAGCTTGTAATATTATTCCCTCTCCTTAGAAAGCTTTGAAAATAATCCATACAATATTCTAAAAAATAAATAATCAAATTAGATCTAAAAAAATTATCTTCATTTGATACTTTGCATAGTTTTAATGTCATGATTACTATTCTATAATTCTTCATTTAAATACCCAAACAACTCGAGTACTCTTCTTTCTACATATCCATGTTTCTTTTAATATCATCCATGTTTTGATCATCAATAACTATTCACAAAAATACTTTGAACCATTTCATTATGTGTTCTATACTAGGAGTATAAAGTCCTCAGATCTTGTAAGATGAATCATCTAGATCGAATCAAACAATGCATTATGGTGCACGCATTGATGAAATGTAATAACTCAATGAATTATTGATATATTACAATCATTTATATCATTTTTCTTTCAGGTTTTCTTTGAAAACTACATCAAATATTAGTTTGATAACACTCCCACGAATTTTGAATATTATAAAAAACACACACCACCTACATGTCACATATGAATGGTACCTCAACAATTCTTGTGATAATCCATATACCATAAAAAGGTCATAGTTTCTCATCTGATGATTAAAAATCATGGTAGGACGTCCTATAATCGTAGATCATTATCAAACCTTCTACCACCATTGGATGTTGGTAGCATCAGATATCCAATTATAGTACCTTAAAATGAGAAGGGATGATGATAAAATCTTATAATTGGTGGTAGCACGCACAATGGGATGTATCATAAATAATATGGACTAGTATAACCAATTAGCTATAAAACATCTTCTATTAACTAATTCTCCATGAGGGCATGAACATATCTCTATAGTCTGACATATTCATTTATGCAGTTGCCTATTTTTCTTACACATTCGAGTGTCATGGAATATTTCTGGTACATTTACACTGTGGTGGGGATACCCTTATATAAGTACAGTAATTTTACACTCACCATTATCCAACTCTAGAGGGTTACCTTTATGTGGGTATTATAAACTCAGTTGAAACATTATACCATACTTCTCTATGATACCATTATGTATTATCATATTACCATTAAACATGTTTTTTTTTTCTATTTTTCACCTTTAACCATCCCATAAAAACTCATGGTTACCCATAGAAAAGAATTTTGTAACAATTGAAAATGTTGAATACCCTTATATAAGGAATTATCATCCTTTACATAGGTCTTTTATAAAATAACATGATTGAATATTACCATTATAATAGGGTATTCTCTAACCATAAATTAGGGGTTAACATTTTTCTAGCTTCTTCACCCATATACGATAGAAAATTACCCTTACACATTTGTGTTGGATACCCTTACATGAGGAGTAACCATCAATAATGATTATGCACCCTTATGGGAGAATCCAAGTGTCCTTACAAAATATATGTGACCCTTATGAAATAATTATTATATATTTATTCTACATTCAACTACCCTTATTGAAAATAGAATTTACCCTTATATGAGCATCATATCCTTACACAAGTAAACTAACAACACATATGGATGAAAAATATATCATTCATGGACACTTGGAAATTCCTCAGAGAATGCTATTAGTGTTTTTTCATGGTCCACTCCTCAACACTAAATTATAATATTGAATAATAATTTATTGGAAAAAATATCATAAAGGGAGCTCATCTCCATATATTTGAATTTTATCCTTCTACATGCTTCTTCCACAAAGTGACTTCAACATATTCACATTGATTTGATTGTAAAAAAACATATACAAAGTGATAAAACATGATAAAACTTTTGGATATTCTATATGTATTCAAATACAGGAACCATGTAGATTCCATAATATTTACTAAGGTGAGGTAGATATACGTGTAGCTAATGGATCCAGTCTTACTATCATGGTTGTTTTGGACTACCACCTCATACTGCAGATGATAAAGATACTATTTTTTATATTTTCCTTTTAATGTTCTCTTAGTCTGTAGAAACATTATATTTGTGTCTAGATCTAATAAATATTGATTTATTTTCAATTCTGAGAATAAATATTGCTTCTTTTATAAGGAAATCTTATGTTATGGTAATAAATTTTTAAATAACGGTGTTTGTGTGTTGGATTACAGGAACTACATAATAGAAGAAAAAAAAAGTTCAATGTACTATTACCACATCAGACAAATTATCCACTGGCTAGTTCATGTAAATGAAACACATTACACCAAATTACACTATGGTAGAAATATGGACTCATTTGATCTGAAACCACATTGTGTATATCACAAACATTTAAATAAAAATTTAAATAAATAACCATTTATTAAAAAAGATGAAAGGGACCAGTATATTCATGAATTAGTATATTATAATGTGTGTGGATCAATTCCATTTTTTTAAAGGGTGTGTAATCATGATACATAACTTTTACTAATGACTTTTGTAGATAATAATAAAGAGGCTTAATGATGGAAAATAATGATTTATTTAAAAAAATGAACAAATATAACAATGGAGTTGAGAACCATCATGATAAGAAGATAAAGAAACTCATTTCCGGCCAGAGTAGATAATAACTTAACCATTTCTTAATAAACTATGAATAGTATTTTGTATTCACTTCCAAATCAATCCTCCGTATACTCAACAATGAAAATATTTAAGATGAAGGTAGAAACACACACATTTTCACATGGTGAGTTCAATGAATATCAATGAAAGTCTTCCATTATCCTTTGTGGATACATATCAAATGAATCAATAAAAATAATAATCTATGTTCTAAAATATTACAGTAGAAGGTATTCCATAACAATAGTGGAGTGGAAGGAAATCCTTGTTTTCATACCTTCATGTGTGGGGATGTGATTGGGTTTTAAGGCCTTTAGTGGAATGAAAAATTTCACCCCAAATCCCAATGTGTACCATTATAGGATACCCACAGAAAGAGTGTGAAATTAAAAATATGACCCCTCATATAAAAATGTAATTCTATAAATAGACACTATATTTCTTGAGAGGAATATCATATTTAAAATATTTCATGAGAGTGAGAGAGACCTTGATTAAGTCCATCATCATGGTATAAATGATGTGGAATATGAATAGATTCCACAAAACTCCATGGAATAGTATTCTATAGAAGTGAAATTGTTTTATAGGAGTACAAGATGGGTTATGGAAACTAAAATCTTGTGTTTCATAGTTACCTATTATTGTGACTCAATATTAGATGGAAATTATTATCATATAACATAAAAGGAAGAAGTAAGTTGTAATGAATTTTCTATGTGGAAATAAGGTATGAATTATTAAATGGATGCGATGATTCAAAACCATGTATAGATTTTGTTTTATACTCGTGTGGATGTAAAAACCTTTGGGATTAAGTTTCCATTCAATATGAAACATGAAATGGATAGACAAGTTAGTATATGTATGAAATAGTGATAAAACAATGTCATGGAATCGACTATAATAATACCCCTTTACTAGTTTATGTGAAGAAATTCATTAAAAAATTTATTGACATAGAAACATACCGTAACTTTAATATTTGGAAACTAGATGTGAAAATAGTCTTCCATAATGGTAATCATTAAGAAGATGTCGACATGACTAAATTTGAATGGTTTGTGAATAAAGAGAAAGTCAACAAGGAATGTAAATTTTATAGATTAATTTATGGATTATTGAATGCATCTAGGTAACATAATACTCAATTGGATGATTCTATAATAAAATTTGGTTTCATAAATAATTAATATGAGCCTTGTTTCTATAAACTATTTAGTGGGAGTGCAGTTATTTTCTTTTTATTATATATTGATGTCATATTAATTATAGGAAATGAAAAACTAGTCTTCTAGTTTTTTTAAAACAATGTTAAATATATACATATCTATATAGGGATTTGGAGAATAAAAAAATATAATGAGGATCATGATCCATCATAATAGATCCATGATAGTTCTCATTATAAGTTAAAGTATGTATATTGATATTTTGTTGAAGAGTATTAATATGTAACAATCCATGAGTGTATTATTTCCTGTGTCATTTAAAATTCTTTGTTGCCAAAAAATATGTCCTCAGACACATAAGGAATGATAAAGGATGACACAGACACCATACATGTCATAAATTGGGTTAGTCATGTATTCTATGTTTTGTAGTTGTGTAGATGTCTTTAATGCCTTATGTATGGTGGGAAGATATCAACATACCCCGGGTGACATCAATTGAATGACATTCAAGATGATCCATATGTATTTGAGATATACTAAGGATATGATACTAGTTTATGGAGGAGAAGAAGAACACATCATCAGATGATATGTGGTTCATAGTTTTTAAATATACAATGTTGACCCAAAATTAGGGTTAGGATACATATTAACTCCCAAAGGAAGATTAATGATCTTGAAGAGCTCAATTAATGCTTGGATTACTGATTGTACAGTAACAACTGAGTATATTTCATCTTTTAAGGTAGCAAAATATGTATTTTTGATATGTAACATCATCATAGTTATTTACATGGTTTTTTGTCATAAATACCCTATCACACTCTATTATTGTAATACTATAGCAGTGGATCATGAAAACGAGCCATGGTCACATCAAATGATGAATCCAATACATCATAAGTATCATCTATTGAAGAATTTATATGAGAGTGGTTATATTATAGTGAGAAGAGTCATCAAGGAAGAAAACATGGATTACACCTAAATCATTGTTAAAATGAAAATCGTGTGAGATATAGTGGAATGAATTTTATTTTTAGTTAGATTTTATCCATGTGAGAGTTTGTTTGAGATATTCCCTAGATTCAATTTATTGTTCCTGGATTAAATGTACATTAAAATTAGATTATATTAATTAAAATATATTTTTTATATATCATTTATAGTAATAGAGTACATTAATATAATAATAACCATGAGTATCCATTTCATTGATAATTTGTATTACATTACCCCAAAAAGATAAGAACCTTGAAATTTCCCTATGGTATTTTACCAAAATATGTTCCACTGGAATATAAAATTCAATTATGGGGAACTTAGTATGTTTTTTTGTTGGGTGAGAGTACTCACAAGTAGTTGATACTTCATATAATGAAGTTAAGATTAGAAATATTCAAGAAGGTATATTTTGATAAGAGACCAGCACTAAAAATCTCATAAGATCATGTGAAATTTGATATTCTTAACAATGAGTGCGTATAATGATCCTCTAAATTTATGATTAATATTAATGATTTTTGTGTCTCGCATACTTTTATGTACTTAACAAAATCACAATTCCATTTTCCTATAGGATGTAGGGTACATCATGTTCATTCAAAAAATAATTTTATAAATTCATAGGCCAATGGATAATCCCCCCTATATTAGTGAATGTTAACATATTATCCACTATATTTAAATAGAACCATTACATGAAATTCCACTACTATTTTTTAATAAAATGATCATTTTCAATAGTAAATTAAAGATGGAATGAATATATAAATTGATGAAACATTTGTGTGATCTTCTTCATAATAATCCAAGATAAAGGAATTATATTACACAATGATAACTCATTTGAAGTGGGCAATGTTGGGAAATTTAATTGCTTTCGTTGGGTTCCATGGCCAGTTTCTAGATAGTAGTCTTGGACAGTAGGAATGAACACCTAATTCTAATGATAATTAAATGGCATGAATTAACTAGATGAATAAATTTAATCATAATTTTTTTTGAATTATGAGTTCATATTAAAAATGAGTCTTTTAACATTTCGTATATGGGTTAATTTGGAATCTCTTTATAATATATTTTAAATAATGTTTTAAGACATTTATCACTTGAATGAAATTTTCCATCATTATGTCCATAGTCTACAATCAATATTATTATAAAAAATATATATTTTTCAATTATATTGTTATTTAAAATTGTTTTCAGTGTTTTTATAATTTAAATATATTCAAATTTAAAGGATATTTTATCACACATATAGAGAAAGCCGAATTTTGTTCTTCATTTGGCTTGAAATAGTTATTTTATAAATTTTAGGATTAATATACAATCCCATATGTATTTTATGCATCTTATTTTTCAAGGACATTATAATTGATGACATATAGGATTGATATATCTTGACAATTCATTGTGTAAATATTTATTCTCATGAAGATACGATGTTTTAATTACTTGGGTATTTTATATCATATGAGTTTTTGTTTAAATTTACTCGGTATGTTATTTTATTGTATTTTTATGTAGGAACTAACATATTATTTTATTCCACAAATAATTAAGTTGATATTATCTAGGTAATTTTTTTCCATTATGAGTTTTATGAATTTGTTGTTTCTAATTAACCTCCATGATTTATGCTTTCTTATGATATTGTTTTATAAATGTTTTTTTCAATGAAGATTATATTCAATAATAAATGAATTTCACATACAATCTGAATGTTATTTTTTATAATTGAAATAAATTTTCATCATTTTTTAAATATTTAAACGGAATAATGAGTTTTCTTTTTCAATTATATCATTTAACCTATTTTTTGTCTCAGAAAAGTTTTGGAAGTGTTTTTCATTGGACTTATAGAATTATAGAAACTATAAAAAGATAAATGGTTACATATCATGAATGATGCCAATATTCCATGACACAAATATCTTTGTGAACATATAAAACATTTTTTAGGAAAAAATACACAGTTCGGATGTCTTCACGGTGTATAGTAACGATTTTCTTAATTTTCTAAAATAAAAAAATGTATTTTCATGGAAATGTCTTAAAGTGAAACCCTTTTTTTTAAATCATGTAATGATAGGTTGAAATTTTAAGGGGGTTTTATAATATCTCCATCATAGTAGATAAGAATAATTCTTTTGGAAGAAAAGAAATATTCATGAACATTTCATGAAACTAATGATCTTCATTAGTGTAAAATGAACTTGATCAATCGAGATATCATTATGGATAAATTATTATCCATTTATTGGAAAAAACCCCATTTATCTTCATGATTGAATAATACAATAAGTATTATTGGAAAAATAAAATGAAACCACCTAATTTACACATCATTGATTAATGTTTTCAAATATTGAAATAAAAATAATTTAATATATTCATAATAAATTAAAATAATAAAAAACATATGGGAGGAGATTGAATGCATGAACATATTGAAACTATTGGATTTAAATATATTTTCCATCCATTATGGGTTTATATTCGTTATATTAATGTACACTTCTTGTGTATACTACATGTATACGCTAATTGTTTTACATTAATCACATTCATGAGCTCAAAATACATCACAAGAATGACATATATGTGAATTATAAACATATAAAAAATATCACATATTGTATACTAATAAATTTATCACATGAATATATATATATATTAATTCATAGTAATTATATCTATATCATATTTATGTATTTAATTTAAAATATTCATATGCATGTAAATTTTAGTGAACATCCTGTAGGGTTTATGAGAAATATATAACATCTACAACACATCGTTCAACCCCTCATGGAATATCACCCTAAGAAGAACCAATAAAATCAACATGACATAAAACTATATGATTCAACAATCAAAAAATATCACAATACATTAATGTAAGTATAATATTCCTTCTGTATTGATCCATGGGTTATAGATTCCTCTCATAGTTCACAGAGGCCATTTTGTATCATGATAGTTTTTCTTATCTAGTTTGTATGATGGTTTTATGTAATATTGATTCCCTACAATATATCTTGTCCTCACCAGTTTATAATTGGAAAATAAACCAAAAAAAATATTCCATTATATCATATCCCTCTCTAATTGAAATTTTATATGAGCCTAAAATGAGATAGAGTGTCACCATCTAAGAGAAACTTAATAATCCACAATATGGATTATTTTAACAATGATATATCATAACACATATATTTATGGAGTTAAAAATTATAAATTAAAACTACACAACAAGAAGAATAATATAATTATTCTTACATCTACAAAAAATGAAAAATTTATATCAATTCATATAATTTAAAAAAAATTCATAGACCAAAATTAAAGAACATTCAGAAGCCTATAATATCCTCTATACCAAAATCATGGTATAATGTGACCCCCATATCCAATAATTTTTTTCATTGAATATATATGGTTAAAAAACCCACCATCAAATATATCTAGAAAATAAAAAATATTAAATATAATACATGGGTAATAACCTTAATATACTATGTCGGTTCCTCCATAAAGCTCCCTTGTTTTCTTATGAGTGAAGAATATTAAGGAATCCATATATGGAATTAAAAAAAATAAAATTATAATTCAAAATCCACATCCAAAAATTCATCCATTCAACCAATTTATTTTCATAATTTATTATTATCTCATTTTCCAAAACACATCACATTTCCCATCAGACGTTATCACCAAACTATAACTATGATAACAATTATAATTACTCGATTTGTAAGATCTGTGAAATTTTACACCCATAGAGACATCACTATAATATCATAATTAACTATTTTTCATATAAGGTCCATATTAAAATGTCACCACCACCTAGTATAAATCCACCAGCATGAAACATGATATCACAATCAATCACAAATAAGTTAAACACCCTTAAGAAACTCTCTATAATTTATCAATATAGTTTCCATCCTATGAGGAACTTCATAAAAATATCTAATTAGTATAATCGATGTACAATCATAGGGAATAATTGTTTTCTGGGAGGTGTCTACCCTTATATATTCTCTCTATCACAACCTACATTAATTTGGTATTAATTTATTATCATGAACTTTCATCATATTCTCTGGTTTCCACCATTGAGGTCTCCCACATCCATAATGCGTGTCCTCATTTCTAAAAATCACATATCCATTATGGATAGACATATAATAAAAAAAATAATCTCCAAAATCTTCATTTAACTCCTCATTATAGTAATCATCACATATCACAAACCATATATACATAGAAAAAATCAATTCAATATCAATATAAAATTTCCTAAATGGGGTTTGATCTACACCATCTATTTATTCTACCACATAGACCACCACACAGAAAAAGGACACATAAAATATAATTAAACCAAATATATGCACAAAACACTTCACCAAGTTTACCAAATTAAAAATATTAATTTTTAATATTCTAAATCATTATCATTTTTCAAATATCAATTTAAAAAGTACAACTTATTCACCTCTAGCCAAAACCTACTATAAAATTCATAACAACCATGCCTCATTATCAAGCATCCCTTTCAGTGTTCACAACTCCATCTAGTCATTCTAGATAGGTTTATATTGGTGTTTATAAGTGATTCATGTTCCAAAAACACAATAAATATATCACACTATCTATTAATAATATAACAATTATGAAGCAATACCCATTTCGGATATAGCTTATCACCACGACAATGTGCTATGACCTAGGAATAAATCGGACCACCATCATGTAACTCATTTTGTAAACTCCCTATATTCATGAATATGGAAAGTTCCCTTTTCTATGCGAACTAACCCCCTTATTATTCAATAAATTTTTTAACTATCCATAAATAACTAATTGGAATGAATTTATTGAGTGTGGCATAACCATGGTGATAAATTTGCACAACCATTAAAAAAGTCATAGTTATGACCCACTCCCCTATTAAGGTATTTTTTAAGGAATTTATTCATTTTAGGCTCAAAAATAAAAATGAGAAAATAAAAAATATATTATAATTATTCATAATGAATTATTACTACCAAAATTCATCCTAAAAAATTTACCAAATAATTCATAAAATAATAATAAGAAATATTCAAAATCAGTCAATAATTCTATTATTCATATTCAACATTCCTTATTTTCCCCCATGAATATAATTATATCTCCATCAATATAAATTCTATAGACATAAAATTTTATTTCAAATACATTTTAAAATTCCATTTTCATCATTTATGAAAAAAATTCTAGCATTTAAAAATATTTATTAAAAGTATATTATTTTTCATTGGTTCTCTCACAAATTTCAAATTAATTTGTCAACTAAAATTCAAATGTACAATAAACGATTTATCCCAATTTTTTATGATTCATGTACCCATAAAAAATGGTCACAAACATTGTTTATTAATAAATAGTATTATGGGAGATGATAATTTCTTGATATATTTCTCAATTTAATGAAGTTCTTCAACCGTTAATCTATTAATACGAATTCTTAAAATTTTCATTATTTATCCATATTTCTCTATGATACTATATGGAACACTAACACCATGGTTTTATCCAGTGAATGAATAGAATAAATTAATATAAAATGAGAGAAACAAATTTAGAGGAAATAATCCATCAAATTGGATTCCATCCCTCTAACCCCCACTCAATTACTTTCCATAACTCCAATTAACTCTCCCTCTCTCATTATCATCAATTTCCCTCATTTAAAACCCCATAATAATTCACTAATAATAAATGGAATCCAAATTAATAAAATATGTGATTTTATTCCTCTTATAGTATATGTCATTGCCACTATTTATCAAATCTTACAAAATAACATTATTTAATTTATATAAATAATCCACATAAAATGAATTACTTAAAAAAATAAATAATAATTTAAATTCCTCCCAAATATGACATGAAGGAAATTTACAACCACATCAAAAATCAATAAAATTACCACCAAAGGGTAAAAAATAAATCCTAATAAAATTATGTACCCAAATATTTCTTGAATATTTGTATTCACTTTACTATTATTAGTAAACATAATTTTTTTTACAAAATCCCAAATTCATAATTTCAAGAATATATTTTATTTCTTCAAGATTTAACTATTTTTATTATATTTTTCAGAACATGAAATACATGAACACATTAATGATATATTGAAATAGTATTTTTTTAATATATTGCTACTCCAATATTTTATGAAATTATTATCTTATTAACTATTTTATAAATAAAATTACAATATGTTCTATAAGGTCTTATAAATTAATCAATTTAAAAAATATAATCCAATAAAAAGAAAATATTTTTTATTTTTGTTATTACATTTTTCATATTAATAATATTTCATTATAAGTTATTTGAATGTTCTTTTTAATATTTAAAAAATTATTTTCAAATTATTGTATTATTTAGGGATGGATGTATAAGTGGATCGTTAAATAAAAAACATTCTTCAAGAAATACTTCTTAAACACTTATAAATTAGCATGATGGTCAATCAGCTTAAATCTTACTATATTGCAATATATTATTTTAGATAAAAAATATGGAAGGTTGGGGTAGACAATAAAGATGTATGAGGAAGATGCATGGGTAAATAAAGGAGAATAAAATAACAAGAAATTAGTTTTCATGTGTAATGTTAGTAGGGTTTTAAATATTGTAAATTGATATAAATTATAATTAATAAATATATATTTTTTTTGAAGACCGTTGAAAGGTTGATTTTTGGGATCACACATAATCCCACATAGGTTTAAGAGCTATTTTGGTAGGCATTTATGATTTCCAAGGTACACCACCAAAGAAATATTTTTTAATATATATCACTTTATAATATTATTTTTCATCTATGAAAAGGTATTAGGATGGTCCTGAAAAATGATTCTCCAATATTATTTCTGTTGAAATTTGTTTATAATTAAAAGTTCACCTGTATTTTTTAATATTTATTTTTCTTATTTTTTATCATTATCATTTTTATTACATTTTTAAATAATTAAAATTTGTATTCTTCATTATAACAAATTTTATAATAATTTTTTCCCTTGGGAATTTTAAATGAAAATATTACATGGAATAAATAATGATGTGTCTTATAAAATGATTATTTTTTTAAAAAAATTAGTTTTTGTGTTTCAAATATTTGTTTTTCAAGTGTTAATAATAATTTTGAATTTGGTGAAATGATATAATTGAAATGAAATTATCAGCCAATGATTGAAATTTAAAATAGTGTTACTATAATTTTGTAGAAATTTTTATTAGATAGTTAGAATACTATATTTTTTGGATGGATAAATTTATGTCAATTGAATTATTATAAATGAAATGATTTCATAATATATAATAGATAAAAATATTTAAAAAACATTAATGGGATGGTTAGCTATTTAGTATTCAAAAAACATATATTGAAGTAGTTTAATGTAAATTCATGTTAGTAAAAGGGATTTGGAAAACACTTTTTGAATGATATTTTGTTATTTTATGAGAAAAAATAATTATTGTTTCCAGGAAATATTATTTTAAACGATTGTTTTGTTTCAAACAATGTATAAATATTTTTATTAAAAAAAATCAATGGTTAAATATTTTTTATGAAAATGCTATCTCGAAACTTAAATTTAATTATATCAAACTAATATTTAATATTATATAATTTAATATTTGGTTTCTATATGATTGTATACATTTAAATATTAACTATTTGGTTTTTTATTAATTTCAATTTTAATATTTTTTCAATAATGTTGAATTGATTTAATGTTTCAATGTCATGATTAGTCCATGTTTACTTTAATTATTGTTAAATTTATAATGCATGTAAGAATGATAAACTAATAACTATACAAAAATGGAGAGTTTTAATCTTTTCAATTACACAATGATGAATTTATTAAAATTTTAAATATAATTACTTCAAATAATGAGTTTTTATTATTTAGAAATATATATATGTTTTTTCATTTTGTTATTTTGTATAGTGAAATAGAAAATGTAAATAATTATTTATCAAATATAAATAATAATTATAATACAATTCATTTCATAATAATAAGAAATGTTATTTTTCATGAATTAGAGTATAGATTAGGAGTAAAAATTTACTAAATTTTAGGTGTGATGTTTTTAGAATGAATAAAAGTGCTAGATTAGAAGTAATTTTTTTTTCAATACAAACAGGTCTCTTTTCTATTACAAACCAAACAAATGATCATAAATTTTAAGAAAAATTTTATACTATTATCATTAATTATGTTGTGACTACATGGTATAAACCACAAAATTTTTTATGAGTTATTTTATTAAAATCAATGAATGTAGGTATTATAAAATTAAGAATATTTTAAAATATAAAGACATGATTCGAATAATATAAACCTAAAAAATAAGATCATATTATCATTAAAATGTTAAAAAGTAGTAATTTATTTGTTTTTGAGAATTTTTATTTAAATAAACATGTAACTAGTATGTGGAATTTTCATAATGATAAAAATTACATTTTTAATTTTGAATTAGAATTTATAAAAAAAAATAATATTTCTAAAAAAACAAAGTATAATAATGATGGATTTGTTTATGACACAGAGGCACAAATCAACGACTATAATTGGATATGATATATTGATAATGCTTGATTTTTTTTAGTTAAAACAATTTTTTAAGTGAAAAAAATGTGTCAAAACATCAAATTTGGGAAACAAATCTTGGATTTTTATGAAACTCCAGGGCATGGATCCTAATTTAATGTTTAACCTATCTAAATGGATCCCACATAAATATAATATGTGGGCTTTAGAAAATTATTGAAAATTATTTTTTAGAAATATAACCCAATTTAAAAAACCCAATGAGTTATCAATTATAGTTTCTAATATATTTTATTGTAAAAAAATAACATTAAAATGTAATTATTTTTCAAGAAAAAATGAGATGAAGGTTTTATATAAAATATCATGTTATTCGAGATTCGTTATTTAAAAATTTATGAGATTATTTAATTATATTAAAAAACATTCATAATATATATTTATTTTATGTTTTATATTATATGGTCAATGTATTGTTATTCTTTAAGTGTCACAGAATACATAAATATTATATCTAGAATAACAGTGGCCATGGAATGATGTTCATTAAATTATCCCCAAAATTGAATGATAATTATTAACATAATTTTTTTTATATATGGTAAAAAAATATTATCATTTCAATATTCATTAAAATAATGGTTTTCAAATGAAAATAAATATAAAATAATGATGGGTAAACATTGATACCTATATAGAATTCACTAAGAATCCTCTAAATGGTATGTTATAAATATTGGTAATTTAGAGGCCCGGTGCACCAAGTTAGTTGAGATATTTGATCCAAAAAGCGTATATTTTTAAAGAGAAGTTTTAGATGATGATGGAAACTACAAGGGTTCGGATGGTACAAGAAGTCAGATGAAAACATGAGCCAAAAGTGATGATCTTTGAAGGAAATTGGGTGATAAAAAATATTAATTAAATTGGATAAGGTACATACACAATCAATTTATAATTTTATATATGTGTGTGCATTCTTGTTTGTTTTCCTTATAAAAGTATATGTATATATTTGTTTTGTTTATAATATATGTATATTGTGTGTGTCGATGTATAAAATGTGTTATTTAAATTAAGTTATTATTAATTTTATTTTTTTGAAGGAATAACCAATGTTAGTTCCAGTTTCATATAGCCTTTAGAAACTATTTAAAAAACATTGTCTTATGAAAAACTATATGTTTATTTTATGTATGACCTATTCCTACAATTTTGGAATTGTAATATCATGATATCTATTAGATATATAACTCTTTTTTAATGGTTTGGTTTGACCAATATGGATCTTGTTGTTATTTTAAAAAGTTTGAGCATTCACTTCATGTGATTATAATGCTACCTCATTTTCACGATCAGAGAAATATGTTCCATATAATACATATCAAATAATCTAGCCCATGATTCCTCCAATATAAACATGTTTAACCCAGTCATTACTCCCATATAAACACACTATGTTCGATAATCACCCTATTTTCCTCAAATTATAAATGATTCTATAAATAATAATTAAAACCATATATAGTCTTAAATAAAAAATATAATAGATAATCACATGTGTTAGCCAAAAAAACGCTATGATATTTCTATCAGATTGTGAGTTTTATCATGGTCAGTATCTTGAGTGGTGACCAAGGGGATTTAAGGATCATCAAATAGATTCTACAGAGCTCCTCATCCCTGATGAAATTACAGTAGATAACCCATAATATCATTATAGATTCGTTTTTTTAAATTATCAATCAATCATTGAGGCAAGTAAAATTATACATGGATTCCTTCCCAATTATTATTGGATTACATTCATAGATATGGAAATTTGATCTGAATCCTTGATTTATTCCCCTTTTTCTCGTGAATATTGATTAGTTCTACCTTGCCATAAATTCATTTTAATTTCTGGTTTATTTTATATTTTTATTTATAGTTTTATTATTGATTTAAAAGGAAATAATGAACATCAATGAATTTACTTTTTTTATTTTTTATTTTTCTCCAATTAATAAAATGTTCATCCTTATCCCATGGTAGGCTACTAATTAGACAATAATTCCATTCATGAACATGATCAGGTTATAGATCTATGTTGTTATGTGTGATCAATGAATGAGATAATGATTTGAGGATGTGGTAAGGACCAATTAAGGATCATGTTTGGATGATAGTGGAATTGGTCTTTGGTGGAAATGAAAAGTTATAGTGGGAGTTTTTATAGTGTGAAAGAAATAAATTATTTAGATAAATGAACCGAATACCAAAACTAGAGATGATTTATTAATGATTGAAGGGAATATTATATTCTCTGGTGGATAATAGAGGTAGATATAAATGTTGTTGTTAATCACTATGATGAAGAAAATAGTTCAATTAAAAACATTACTAAAGACCATGTATTTTAAAGAATTTTTTTAATAATATTTCCTCTATGGTTGTTAGGGTTTCAAACACTTCCAAAATATCTCACATTATGTAGCCAATCCAATATGATGAGGGAACCTACATGGCCAGCCAAGCCACGTATATAGAGTACAATTCTAGGATCCTGGGTGGTCCTACACAACATGTTCCATAGATTACATGCAATGTATATAGACTCTCACCCACCATGTTGGGCAATGAGACATAGCCACGAAAGAACTAGGGTGTACAACCCATATACCCCAAGAGACACACCATGTACATTTCAACATATGTTATACCACTTTTATATCCATCATTTGGAAAGGGAATGAGAGCTATTAGTAGACTTTCCAAAGAATAATTCGATATGGAATATTATATTGACTATTTTTGAAATTACATATATAGTGTGAGTTACACAAATGGTTCACATATTCCTATATAGGTTACTAACATTGAGACTCAAGAGTGGTATTTAGAGAAATAACAATGTTGAAAACCCCCCTTATTGTAAGTGAAGGTCAGGTACAGGTTCCCCAATTTTCAATAAATTTTAAATTGAAACTCCCAACACTAATCAAAAGGGGTAGGTGATCTATTTGTGGAGTTGAACCCTATTATCATTCACAATAGACATGTTTTGGGTCCTCTTCTATTATAGGGTCAACACCCCATCATTCATGACATGTCGTGGGCCAGGAATGGGTCCCCCATGTATTGGTGAGGATTATATTGAGCTACTTGTGTCTAAGAAATAGTAGATTGTAGAGTTAAAAATAGTCTGAA
The DNA here is from genome assembly GCA_963277665.1 of Viscum album. Taxonomy (NCBI): domain Eukaryota; kingdom Viridiplantae; phylum Streptophyta; class Magnoliopsida; order Santalales; family Viscaceae; genus Viscum; species Viscum album. The sequence continues at coordinate 816,468,356 of OY728127.1, forward strand.
CCTCCATAGTTGGTTGCGAAGTGGGAGACTCATCCACCTTATAGTGGGATTTATATATGAGAATTTTTGTTTGTTCATTTTCTCCCACTTTTTTGTATCATGTTTTATGGGGAGTTTTTATTGATATTAATTCACATATATTATAGAGGTTTCCTAATGGGTATGTTCATACACATCCTTGCATGTGATTTTTTCTCACACGATGTGTCTTGTATGGATAGTAAGTCATTAGATAGCATCTTTAGAAGTCTTTTTATTGGTATAGATTTTTATTACTCAGTGAGATCAATCAAAAGAGAATGTCAACATCAAAGTTCATATGCATGAACATCATTACCCTCAGTTTTTAGGTTGAGAATCCCACAATTTTTAGTCAATCATTTTGTTTTATCCTTCTTAATTAGATATATTTATTTTATTGAATTCATAATGTTCTTATAGATTATATCACATATTTTTCCTTGTTATATTGTTAATGATTTATTTATCATTAATTTATTTTATTTACATGATGTTTTTTGTGTATAATAGTGTATTGGGATTTGGCCTCCCATGTGTGATATGTCTACTCGAAGCTAGAATTCATCCCCATACTAATTAGAGATTGTATTGTGGTGTCAATCACTGTTTTCCACCTATCCAGGTGGGTCCTTAGCTAGCTATGATTTTATCAAGTGATATAATGAAATTATATCCTAGAGATAGCGTTTAGAGTAAATGGATTTTATGGATTGATTTTGGAAAATAGTGAAATGGTTTTAATGTTTCCTAGTTTTACCACTCAAACTAGGGAACCCAATGAAGTTTTTGTGAACAGTATATCAATAAAAAAACACTCAAGAAACATTAAAATTGAGTCAGCAAGATAATCCACTAGTTTTGGTGAATCAAATGGTATATTCATCAATTAGGGATGATTCATTGATAATATTTATTTATTCAGTCATATCCACAGTTATGCTCATTTGACCATGGTATATCTTACTAATATTTGGAGGCCTCCATGATGAAATCAAACTAGGATTTTGAGACATGGTTGTGATGATGACCAGTTTTGTGAGAAGGTCTCAGTTTATATAACTATTCATTATGTTTTCACTATAAGAGATTAGAGGGAAGTGATTCCACCAAATGAGAGGTAGTTGGAACCACCATTAGAAGTTGAGGATAATATTTTTATATATGTTATATAATAGGTATTTCTTGTAAATGAGGATGATGATGTGTACATAATTAATGGATTGTGAATGATTCAATAGTAGATACTACTTAGGAATCATGGTTTTCTAGTCCCTCCAAAAATTGAACACGTGATTGAATATTTTTTTGGAGTTTTTCAACTCATGTGGATGATGAACGATTACATGGTTTAATTTTAAACAAGTCTTCTTTATAAATTAGCCAAGTGTTGGTGGAGTTTGTTTACATGAACTCATGTTATGATAATACTCTCATCTAATGAGTTTTTAAACTTCTTATATGATTAATTATATAAATTTACATTTTATTGAGTGCTTATTTTGGGGATTCTAGAGTTTTAATAGGGATATGTGATAATTATAGAGTACGTGTCTATGTTAACTAGACTATGAAATTATAATATTGTTATGGGGTATGATAGATACTTCTAAGAATAGAAGTTTGACATGGTCCTTCAAAAGGACATCTAAACTCGTGTGGCCACTATGTATACACATATATGTCGTAGTACTATGGTTGGACAATGTAACATAGATCTTCCTGGAAGAGGAGTGTATTATAACTAGTGCTGGTAGTGGACATCATGGAAAATATATATTTTCTATCATAGATAGATGTTATCCTTCAAGTAATCGGTTTATGAGATATTAGCATATGTATGATCAGTATCAAGGATTAGTTATATATGGACATAACCAAGGGTTAAGTCTGCTGAGATACTAAAAATGATTTTTTTAAGATGGGTTGGGTCACATGGTTTGTGATTGGCTGACCTGACACTTTGAAGCTAGTGAGAAGACATGGAATAAACATTCATGAAAGAGGTTGCATCGTGATAGGGTATTCTTCTATTTTATACTTATTTTAATAGTGTAATATGACACTCTATGGATATATATTCTCAATAAACCAATTTTTGGTTTTTATGAAGTAGTATGTCATCCTATATGGTATTGACTAGCTATCCACACAACATACATAAATAGAATATCATTATATGAGAGGTAGGTTCTTATGAGGGTATGATACAAGATTCTACATCACAGTTTAGAATGAGACACTAAAGGAATGAGTGGGGTTCTTGATTGGATAGATTCAACCTATTTTCCATTAGTTATAATGATTATCACTTAGGGAAACATGATCACCATACCCATGGATTCCTGTGGTTGTATAGAAATATGTAATAGTCTTCCCCAAATATGTTTCAGGACTTATTCTACATAAAGATACAAACTTCATGAATAGACTACACCTTTTTACATGTATAATATCTTCCAAAATATATTATATGGCACTTGGTGAGCTATTGGAGATGTGGGTAATGTTGGAGTACATTCATAAAAATTATTTCATTAACCAAATGTTTCTCCTTTGATGGCTCCCGTGTTTTCACTCAGTATTAAAACATGATCATGAATCTATGAATTGATTATCATCACTTGAACCTTGTGAAGAACAAAAAATATACCCATTTACAAGAATCTATGAAATATATTACTAGCCAAAATGTGTGATATGGTAATCAAAGATCATCCTCATATTTGACTACCACTAGCTTTATGTTCAGTTGGTGGAAATTATAAAATAAAAATTTTGATTTCTATAGAGGCATTTCTATTTCCTATTTATTCCCTTTGGGTGGATGAATTTTTCCCCTATATTCATAAGATTATGAACCATGTTTTTCATCCATTCATGGATAATTTTTTGGTTTTATTCATCAGTGAAACTCTCATTTACTCTACACTAGATGAAGACCACCAATAAATAGTGGGGATGGCCTTTAACGTACTATGGGAGAATTAATTTTTTGAAAATTACTCATAGTTTCAATTATGTATTTGTAAAGTTCACTTTTTTGGGAATGTCATATCTAATAGTTGTGTAGTTTTATGATCAAAAAAATTAGAGGTATTACTACATTTAGACCCCCAAGAGTTTATATGAGGTTCATAGTTTTTTTAGTCTGGATGCGTACTATATGAGTATTGTAGTTTGACTTCATTGATTATGTCAAATTTCACTATCTAGACCTGAAAATGGAAATAATTCACCTAGGACAAGAATTGTCCAAAATCCTCTATGGAGATGATGAACATATTGACTAGTGCTCCTCTTTTGATACTTGTAGATGAGGGTGTTGAGTGAATGGTATTTTTCAATGCATATTGAACTGGAAACCAGTGTGTATTGATACAAATTGAGAAAATTATAATTTTTCAGTCTAGGGAGTTTCTATCCTATGATAGGAACTATATAACCTATGACATGAGAGGATAGAAGTGATCTTCTCCCTACAGTTATAGAAGAATCATCTTCCGAGTGAGCAGTTTATGGATTAATGAGACAACCAAAGCCTCAGGTATATAATTTTCTATAGATACCACAAAAATGTATAAAGACATTGGATAGAGTTTCTATAGGACTATGACATGAATGTAGTCTTTACTCAAATGAAGGCAAATGTGGTAGCAGATTCCCATAGCTTGAAATCCATACATGTCCTAATGTAATCAGAATCAGTGAAATGGGATTCTTTACAACTAACTTTATTGGTGGGAGAGAGATAAAATATATCTTTCCAATGGAAATGACACCACCACATATCAAGATGTAGATGGATTCATAGTTAAAATTCATACATAATTTTGTTAAAAACAATCTGTTATTTTTAAATAATTAACTAGATGGATTTTCTTTTGGTGGGGAGGGCATCACCATTTTCTATGGAAGGAAAGAGGTCTAACTATCATTGCCTGAAGTATTTGTAAGGTAGTTTCATATTTGTTCCATGTATATTTATATGGTAGTGATCATGATTTACCAGGACCATGAGTTGTAGTTTTGGTGGGGATGAAAAAGGTAGAGTGTTGCTGAGTTTTTTTCTTGAATCCTATATTATCAAGGGGAGATACTAGGGAATTAGTCTCTACTGGGTTGGACTCAAATGCTTTTAGAACCCAAATTACATTTTCGATGGTATATAGATCTATTTTATGATAATTATTCCATGGATAATGAGGTAATTTAAAACTATATCAGTTATTCATTATTGTTTTACCATGATATATAAATTCACTATCATCTATAAAAAATGATCAGTGTAGAGTTTGGGTAACCTATATGGTAAATAGGTCATCTAGATTCATTAGTTACACTCAATGATTATCATTTACAATGATTCTTAATTGATGACACAATTTTAGAGATGTTTTAGGTTGTCTTTTTTGAATCGAGTTATGGATGATCATAGAATTCATCCCCTATAAATATTGACCAATAGAATGAACTATCTCTGTTTTTTGGATATGTTTATATCCTATACGTTTAACATTTTACAAAGGGGAGATGATCCACTATATTTTATGGAGTTCACATACAAAAACCACTATAACTGTAGTTTTCGTATGGAACCATTCAAGGTAGTATATAGTAGACCTTATAATACACCTTGTGAAGGAAGAAGATACTTGATTGATCAATTATCAGATCAGAGATGGTGCTGCAAATAGTAGAGAAATTCAAGGTGATCAGATATAGAATGATGAATTCTCAAAATTAACTAAAATAATATATTGACCAAAATCATAGGCCATTTTAGTTCAACCACGATGACTATGGGTTTTAGAGAGTCTCTCCACCATGAGGTTTGTGGATGATTGGTTGGGTTAGCATGCTATGTAAATGGTTAATAAATCCTTTAGAAAACGTACACAAAGTGAGTAGGGTTATGTACTAATTATTTTTACCCAAAAATTATATTTCTATCATGATGTCTTAAGTGTGTTGTAGATGAGGCCAAATGTGCATGAAAAATCACAAATTATTGAATAGGACGAGATGAAAGATAAGGACGGAGTCAACTTTTCGTAGTACCTGATAGCCATTGAGGATCAGTAGGAGAGGATAATTCATGTGAGAATTATCTTATTGGTGTGAGTTCATTGGTAGCATAGGATACTCTAGGAAAAACCAAGATTTCATTTTATAAAAATGTGAAATTAGTACACCCAAAAATTCCATTATGGTTTTGATATTAAGGTAAAATTCATTGAAGATGATAAGATAGTATAGAATCTTATTGTATAGTCTACACATATTAGGTATTTCATTTTATTTATATAGATTTTTAATCAATGTTATAATAGTGTTATAGGTATTCTAAGACACCAAAATTGATATATTAAAAATTATATTTATTTTAAACTGGCTATGTACATCTTTTTTCAGAATTGAGGGAATTATTATAGATTACATCTAAGCTTATAAAACTAAGACAACGGTACAATAGATAATGTAGGATTTATAGTATACACAATATAAAATTCATTCTCATTGGACCTCTTGTCTTTGTGTAGTTGGGGGATGATGTTAAAAAAAAATAAACAAATTAAATTAATTAATAATTTTATATTTAATAAATATTTAAATATCGTTGATTCCTTTCTTAATCCCTATTATTGAAAACCCTTAGAGAGAGCTACATAACCATATGGGATTGATATATGTGAGGGATTTATCTCATTTAGAAAATCAACAGAAAATATCATGGGTATTCAATTATCATTTACTGGATTTCATGGGACTTTAAATCCATAATGAAATACTTAGAGATCTCTAATGACATAATTATTCATTAGTTTATCTGTAATGATCAATGCTACAATGATGTAGGGATTAGTATTTACGAAATATTTATGGCTTATTTTTTGATAACTAACATGGTTTATGTTTTAATCAGTGAATCCTAAATTTAATTTCCAATTTCATGATATCATAGATTATTTCTATTTATCCCATAAATAGTATTTCTATCACATTTATAATTTGAATTTATTTCCACACTATTTATATATGATCTATTTCAAAATTTCAATAAATAAATTAAATATATGGTTCTTTTCATTCATCATTCTACATCTGTTCATCATTGTCTTGAAGTATTTCAGCAATTTGACTACTAGTCTAGTTTCAATTGTAGTTGAAATAGAGAAACATTATTTTTGGAGAGATCGATTAAGGATACTATGATTTTATGAATATTGCGATGAATTAACATCGATCACTTTTTGGAATATTGAGGAATATATCTCATGGAACAACAAGGAAACCTAATGGGAGTTCATATGGGTTTATGGAAACACATTCTTCAGGCGATCAATGGATGAATTCTAGGTACCAATTTAGATTCAATCTAGGTCAATGTTAATGGAAAACTCCATGGTGATAATAGAGGATGACATAGGAATTGAGATGAATCATCATTAAGAAGATGATATTTCATTGAAAATAAATTATTCATTCCATTTATTAAAAAGGAAAACACACCATGTAGCATTTCCTTTATGGTAACTGGTGATTCAAAATGGAGTTAATTATCAAACACCTTGAGGCTGAACCCACAAACAATGTCAATATATGAGTCTAGTTGGTTCATGTGTAGGGAGTTAATTCATATGACCATGGGTGATCATACTTTCTTGTTTCTTCATATATAATTAAATGTAAATGGATATTCACATTTCATGGCTGGAACCGAGAGGTGAAAAGTCTATTTCATTGGAGTAAAATCCATGTACACAATGATAAACCAAATTTACATTTCATAGAATGTTATCCTTCCCATAAACCCTTCAATGAGACATATACCAAGACATTCTATCATTCCTTCCTATGAATAATTTCATATAGAACTTGGATAATGACATTTATTTTTACATTAGAGATGTTGTGATGATGTAAATATTAGTTTAATTGCTATTGAATAGGTTACAAATTTAACAATACATACTTCACATACATTTATATTACATAAAAATGTGAATAATATTCATTTCAAAACAAAACAAAACCATACCAAGACCATGTAGGATTAATTTATTTTGGAATTAGGAAACATTACAAACGTTTTCATAAGACCTATTTATTATCTCCCAATTATTTCTTTATAACTAGACCCATTTTGACATATCTTACAGAATACCCTTCTTCCTAACCTCAAGAAAAGATACATATGAAAGGGTGATCTCAGATTCTTAGTAAGGTTAATCATGTGATCTTTCAATCAAATCATAATCATAAGACATAAGAACATGATGTTAGAAAATATTATCTTTCACATGAATGATCATGATATCATTTTATGGGATAAATCATAAAAGTTAATAAGGATAAATGAACATAATAAAAAATCATAATATAAGAATTTTTTTTGGGTATACACATATGCATAGAAAATCATTTCATATTTTTCAAGGCTCATTTCTGAGACCATCATAGCAAAAAAAGTCCATTACTAAACTGCTTTAACATCTCGTTCTAGCCCTATAATACCGCACCAAGATAATTTATCCTTCCATCCATTTATATCTCATGAGATAAAAATCATTACCCAATTAATTGGAGAGCGATATAGGTCCCACCCATATCATAATAAAATCATTCCTACAAGTGACAAAAAAACAAAAATAATTCAATATAGCGTAACCCAAGGATTAAAATGGGATTCTTAAACATTATTAATTCATAACATAATAAATATAAAACAAATTGATTTATTAAAAATCTATCCATCATAAAAATAATCAGACCATAGTAATAATAGGTATAGTAAAATTGAAACATAACCATATTAAATAATTTCAACCTTGATGGATAATTGTTTTGATAAAACACTTGAAATTAATTTTTTAGGAAAATATCCTTTCATCTTGAAAAACATTTTCAATTATATAAAGCAAAGAAATTTTTAGTGAAAAGAATTTATTTGGAAATGAATGTGAAATTTTTTTATATTTAAGATTCATGGAAATAAAGAGTTATGAAAATGTAATAATATGTTCATGCCATATAGGATAAGAAAAAAAACTTCCCCTCATACTTTTCAAAGAAGTAAAAAATTACATCTTATCGATAACAAAAAAATATTCCTTTTATAACATTAAATAAAAATTAACTAATGGGTAAAATTTTATAATTTTTTTTATAAATGGATAAATAATATTTTTGAAAACATAATTATGGTACGTGGACATAGATGATAAATATATCCAAATAAATGCTTATGTATAAACAATATCATATAATAATGACATTACGAAATTATCACTTAAGATAGGTCTGATATCATTTGTATGTATCCAAATCTCCATAAAAATTATTTAAATAATGTAATTGACTTATTCCAGAATCATATTCATTTTTTATGATTTCATATTTACATATTATCATTTCTTTGTTAATAACAATTCTTTAATACTCGTTATTCATTTATAAATGACTTCATTTTCTTATAAATTTATTATCAAATAAGTTTTATTTCTCTTTAATAGGTCATATTTATATCAGTCTAAAATGGTATTAACAAAATATATACCATATTTATTAATTATATTCATTTATTTTATTATTATTTAATTGATATTATGTAGAACGAATCACATTACATCGTGGACGTGGTAGGTCATACGTATTCATGGGAGATGATATCATTCCCATAATTGTGAAATTCTATGGGATTTAATGGAATATAATTTGTTTTATAATCCATATAATGTTTTAAAAATCACATATAGTTATTTTTTCCATCATTATACCCATCCAATAATGGTGGTGTTGAAAATAGATTACACCTTAGCGTGTAGACGGGATGACGTATGTACACATTCATTGTGATTTAATTTGTCATTGAATTGATAGAAGGTGGAATATGGTTGTTCCATAATGATAATAAAATATATTTATATAATCGATACATTATTTATTACTTTACATTGGAAAAAAATCATGAGGTTAATGTAGAAGAAAAAAGATGTTTGAATGAATCGTAGAGGAAATTACCACTTATTCAACGTGCTCCCACTAAATATCCTCCTAAATCACTAGAGTTGGTCTTTGGAGAAGACCATAATGTCTTGAATTTTACTAGGGAACTTTATAATGGAGAATAATATGGGATATCTAATTATTAAGGCTCAATGTGTTGTGATTAATTGAGGTATAATGTTCCCTTTTATAATTGAGGTGAGTGTCCCTTTTGGAAACTCCAAAAATGTTAATTTATAATAAACTCAAACCACATCCAAAACCACAAAAATGCCCCAATTTATAATATTAGATGTTATAGGTTTGTATTCTCCTCAACCAATAAATGTTATACATTTAATTATATCGATTTAAAGCTTATCATTTTAAATAACACTTAGTTAATTTTTTTGACTAGGGTAACAAATATCTAAATATAAAAATGTTGAAATATTTTCTTATTTTATTTAAATAAGACCATAAATAAATAATTTAGAACATATTATACCATATAATTATTATTATATATTCTTTAAAAACGTTTTATGATTTTTAAATTGTAACGACCCAATATTTTTTTAAAAGAAATTACTTTCTTATAAATATGTCATAATCACATTAACTACTAAGTGCTATGGGACCCTTAAAACACATGTTTGTCTCTTCTGTGATGTGAATTTCAAAAATCCGACATACACGGTCATGATCAATAAGTTATTTAGAGTCCAATAAGAAAAACCTAATTTTTGGTGAATAGTAACCTACCCTTATAAATAGTAAGATACCCTTATGAATAGTGATATACCCTAATGAATAGTAACCTTACCTATGATAATATATAAATAATATTCATGTTGAAAGTACGATATACTGATATTTTAGAATAAGTTAATAAATGTTTTCAAACTGGATTTTGATATTAAATTATGATTTTAATTAAATATTAAATTAATAATATTTAGAAAATTATTTTTGAAAAATGGAATTCATTTTTGGATTCTACAAGTCGAAAAATGGTTTGGGTGAATTTTTGGGATTTTTCTGAATTACTTGATTTTTTGATGAATAGTAAAATTCAGTAATTTACCGTATATATACATTATAAGCTAAATCGACTATTACTAGCATCATGGATGATGTCACCACCCTTAATCCTATTTAAAATGATAAAATTACTATTCTTGGTCATGGAATACTTACTATTACGTGTCTTGTGATGAAATAATAAATTAATGAGTTTTATATTAAGAAATCCCCTCTCTCCTCCACTATAAAAACCCCTTCCCACCCCCTCTTCCAATCACTCCTCTCAAGCCTTGTGTATTCACCAAATTCTATCCAAATTCCCTCCAAACCTCCTCTCCCACATCCAGAAAGCATTTGTCTCATTAAAAGACCAAAACCTCTCCCTTAAGGAGGTTCTCGAAGAATTTTGGTTCAAGAGGTAAATTCCTCTTTTCAATTCTTTGTCTTTCCTTTCAAGTTCATTTTTTTTCTTTTTATATTACCTCTCTTTATCCAAATTTTGTGATGAATCCAGTACCATTTATGTACTGTAATGTTTTCATGATATTGGAATAAGTTATCATCATATCCCCCATTTTACCTTCTTTTATACTGGTAGCAAGAACACCATCCGAGATGTGTCAATTATTACACATTCAAGGATGATGGACTTTCAATTTCATTTATCATTCTAAATTCTGGTCAGGAAACCATTCTTGTTATGGTTGAACCAGATTATTATATATAATATAACCTATTTACTATTTGGTAATCCCTTTGTTCAAATTTTGTTAGGTTATAATGAAAAATGAGTTCGTTGTAATCAAAACCCACAAATTAACTGAAACAATTATCATTAAAGTTCTATATGATAATTCATCCTCGTTCCATGTAACCAAGTTATATAAATGAAAAATAACACCTATTTATGTTCATAAATAATATATAATTTCAATTCTGGAGATTTACATCCATTCCACTTCATTACTTAAAAACAAGTGAACCGAATATGAAAATAAGAGAAACGAACACTCTAGAACGACAAAATTCAATACAATAACTTGTTAATAAAGACATAAATGAAATGACCATAATAATGGTAAACTAAATAAATGACTAAAATGTTATGAAATAAGTTATTAAAAAGTATAATTTCATATTCCAGGAGCTTAAGTACAAGAGCATAACACGTTTGCAGTTAAGGTAAGGCTATCTTCATCTCACTTCCATTTTCATGAGATTTTCCATATTCACTTGTAATACTTTTGTATGGTGTATGTATACTGACCATTGATGTCACATATCATGAAATATTTATCTTCATGGTTTTAAATCTATCATTTTTATGTTATTAATTTTGGGTCATACAAATCATTTGATTACAAAGTGTAAGGGTTTTCCACCCGAACATCCATTTTCATTCGGGTTACTTTTATTGTCTAATTTCATCGATGAAATTCTTATGTATTGTTATGTACTCCTAATAAATTTTGTGTTAGTATGCTATATATGTACACCAACTGGAATCCTTCCCTATTTTCTAGATAGTTACATGTTTTAAAAGTAGCTCTCAAAATTGTTTCCAAAAATACGAGCCCAATACAAGGGAATTTCTAAAATTCATATCTATTTTCAAAGGCAATCAATAATCTGTTTTTTATAAAAAAATTATTCTTCTAAAAACACTTGTTTTATTATGAGAATATTATCTTACTTCACTTCTGGTTTTATACAATGATTTTTCCAAAAGAACACTTCTTTTCAAAATAAAAGAGTATTCATCTCAAGAATTGCTTAATGATTTTATAAGGGTGTTTTCGTCTAATTCAACACTCTTGTTGATTCCATGGTATTATTGGGTTTAATCATTTATGAAGTCATATACCATATTTTATTTAATGGTTAATGACTAAATCTATTATGGATGATCTATCCTAAAACCATTCACCATATTATTCCGAATGGTTAGTGTTTTATGTTTAATGATTGGGGAAAGTTAGTTACATTTCATATAATAGATTCAATATGAATGTATATATTGTTTATGTTGATCCCCGCTCATATGAAGAATGCATTGGACATATTATGTGATGGGTGGGGCCCTCTATAGCCCCTCGATTTACCAGTAGGTATCATGAGACAAATAGACGTGGAATTGGACGAGGCCTTTCCCAATGTGATATAGATTTTGGCCGAGGGCTTAATCATTTGACGTCTTGGCCAAGGCCTTGAAAAAATGATTCAGAATGTCCGCCATTATGCATTATATCATTATGATTTCATCTATTGATATTTCATGTGGTTATTCGACTAGTAGAATACCCATGATTATGTTTTATTATGGCATTATTTACTCAGCTCATATTCCTACCATAATGTGTTCAAGTTTATTGTTAAAGGCATGTGTTTTCAATTATTCACCATATATAATGTTTATATTATCTTCCACTATATTTCTTACTCTTACTGAGCTCTTGAGCTCACCCTGTTCTTATGTTTCATTTTTTCATGACATGAAGAAGTATTTTATGAATGAATTTCAAGCATAATGTAGGAGATGTGATGAATCTAGTGGAATAAATTAGTGTTGTTTTCTCTTTCTTTATTTAATGTTAAACTTATGTATGTATCTTTTTTCCAATAATACTAAAATACTTGGTCCTTTAGGATTCATACTCATTGTATGTATTCCAATGTAATCAAATAAGGCACCAACTCCGGGCAACTGGGGTCGGGTCCCTATAGTTGGTATCAGAGGATGTTTAGTAGAATACTTGGAAACTAGATTTAGAAAACGTAGAATGAGGGAAGAGTCACTAATTTAGTCTTTGAGGATATACATATAATAACATCCCGGTATCTTGGTAAGGAATAGATTATGTGGATAATTCATGAAATACATCCCTGTCTGTATACGAGTAGGTAGAGGCGGCTCTGGCACAGATGTATCTAGGGGTAAAACCCGAAAAAACCGCTTTGAGCTAGACTCGAGCGGGAGCTGGTGCACAACAATGGTCCTTTCTGCACTCCTGGTTATGACACTCCCGGGAGATATGCTTTGGATAATTCACATTTTCTTTACAAGCCATTATGAAGGAGTTTAATGTAAATATTCCTCAAAGAATCCATTTTTGTTAATATGGGATTATCCATCCGTAGGATCTCAATTTTTCTGAGTATTTTTAATTTAAGATTATACATTGTGATTTAGAACCTAATATATTGTATGCCATTATCTAGATATGGCTCCTAGTGGACGGAATGGAAATCACATGAATACACCTGTCCTCTGTAGGGATTTTCCTTCGACGCAAGACAATAATGTTGGATCTGGTGCTATGACTGGTGCTGAGGAACTCATAACTATACTGGGACAACTTACTCAGGTTATGAATAATAACCATACCCGTATAGAGAATCTGGATCCACCACGTGGAGGGGCTATGCAAGATTTATTTATGCGAAAATAGCCACCATCGTTCAATGGGACTACAAACCCTTTTGTAGCATAGTAGTGGATATGTTCCCTCAAGCTGATATTTCTCTCTTTGGGATGTAATGAAAGAGAGAAGGTTGTCATGGAAGTATATCATCTATCGGGAGATGCAGATCAATGGTGGTCATTAATCCAAAACACAAAGGAGGAAGAAGAAACAGAAGATATGGAATGTAGGGATTTTAAGGAAATCTTCATAGAAAAATATTTCCCTCATGAAGAAAGAGAATATATGGAGAGGAAATTCCTGAATCTGGGGAAAAAGGAGGATGAAATTGTTTCCAAGTATGAATCCAACTTTACAAGGCTGGAAAGACATGTTGTGGACTACATACAAAATCCAAGGAGCAAGATCGATCGATTCTTTGATGGCCTAAATCCATTCCTCCGGCGGGCACTGGTCTATGAAAAATTTTCATCACATGAGGAGATAGTCTCTTGTGCTATCAAGACCAAAAAAGAATTATCTAAGTCTTATGTATTTAAGGGAAAGAAGGAAAAGAAGAGGGCTGCTAAAAACCTCGGGAAAGGATATAAGGAAATAGGGAAGAAGGTAAGAGTTGAATTTTTACCATGTGACAATTGTGGAAGGACACACCCTAGTGCGTGCTTAAAAGAAAAAGGAGTATGCTACAAATGTGGTGAGAAAGGACATGTTTCTGGTGATTGAAAAGTAAAGAAGGAAGAAAATGATGTTCTATGCTATAATTGTCAGGATATGGGGAACTATGCTAATGATTATCCAACACGTCAAGGAAATATGCAACAGAAGAGGCCAAGGGAGAAAAGACAAGATTATGCGATCACAACTGCAGAGGTTGAAGTTCTGCGTGATGTGGTGGCATGTACTTTGATCGTTTCATCAACCTTATCCAATGCTTTATTTTATTTTGGATCATATAATTGTTTCATATCTTCCTAGTTTTATATGAAAATTAGATATTTCTAATTTGATTTAACAAGGGAGTTGTCAGTCAAAACTCCCAAGTGAAGTATCATTGATACAAAGTTCTGTGAATCAATTCCCATTAGGGCTTACAAATGTTCTTTATCTATTGATCTCATCATCATACCCATTATTTAATTTGATATAATCCTCAGTATGGATTGGCTTTCGGACCATGATGCAAAAATTTATTGTAAGAAGAAGGTGGTTATGATTTTTGATGACAATGATAAATAACACCTTCTCTTTAGAGAAGAATTGTCACCAGTTGATTCTTATCTAGATCCACCCTAGTAGCTCAACTAAATTCAATTATTGGGGAGGAATAGAATGAAATAACTCTGGGTGAGGAAAAGAATGTTCAAATAGAGGATCTAACTATTGTGAGAGAATATGTTGATGTGTTTCCAGAAGATTAACTTGGACATCCTCCAAAATGAGAAATTGAGTTTTCTATTGATTTAATTCCTGGTTCAAGGCCCATATCGAAGACCCCTTATAGAATGGCCACTGTGGAATTAGTGGATCTAAAGAAACAGCTAGAGGATTTGAGTGAAAAAGGATTTATTCGACCTAATGTTCCTCCATGAGGATCCCCTGCCCTATTTGTCAAGAAGAAAGACGGATCCATGAGGTTTTGCATTGATTGCAGGGAAATAAATGCTATTACAATAATTAATACGTATCCCCTGCCTCGCATTGATGATTTATTTGACCAACTGCATGGAGCTCAATACTTTTCAAAGATTGACCTTTGATCTGGATAGCATCGGTTGAGTGTGATTAAGGAAGACATTCTGAAAACAGAATTTCGAACTAGGTACGGGAATTATTAGTTTATAGTAATCTCTTTTGGATTGACTAATGAACCCTCTGTCTTCATGGATCTAATGAATAGAGTTTTCAAGGAATATCTTGAGGATTTTTTGGAGGTATTTATGGATGATATCTTGGTATACTCCAAAAGCTATGAAGATCATTAAAATCACTTGCGCATTATCCGGAAGACTCTTAGAAGACATGAATTATATGGGATGTTTAGAAAGTGTGAATTTTGGCTTCAAGAGATTTCCTTTCTTGTCCATATTATCTCTAAAGATGGAATCCTAGTTGACCCTGCAAATACAAAGGCAATACAAGATTGACCCACGCCAACAAAAATTACTTAGGTACATAGTTTTGTTGGCTTAGCAGGTTATTATCGGCGTTTCATACAGAATTTTTCCTGACTAGCTAACCCGCTAACGAAGATCAACCGTAAAGGGGTTAATTTTTTTTGGAAAAAAGATTGTGAATAATTTTTCAAAGAACTGAGGAGAAGATTAGTCAATGCTCCTATATTGACTCTATCATCAGGGAATGACGGGTTTGTCATTTATAGTGATTCTTCAAAGAAAGGACTTAGTTGTGTCCTCATGCAAAATGATATGTTTACTTCTTATGCATCACGATAGCAAAAAACTCATGAGAAAAACTATCCTAGTCATGATAATGAGTTAGCTACTATAATATTTTTTTTGAAGATATGGAGACATTATATCTATGGTAAAAAATGTGAGATTTATACTGATCACAAGAGTTTAAAGTACATTTTCTCACAGAAAGATCTAAACACGAGGCAAAGAAGATGGATTGAACTACTCAAGGATTATGATTTCACGGTACACTACCACCTGGAGAAGGCAAATAAGGTGGAAGATTCTTTTAGTAGAAAGGATCATGGAGTTTTGAACAAGATGAGAGTTGAAAGGGATCCTATTTCCATGGATCTAGTAAAGATGGATATTGGAATAACCATGGAAGGTGAAACATCAATGCCATTTCAAATTTTTGCCAAACCATTTTACTAGAAAGGATAAAAATTTCTTAGGCTGATGAAGAGGGGTTTCAAGAGATGATTAAATCTATGAATGATGCAAGATTGAGTGACTTCGTATATGAAGATGGAATTTTGAAATTTGAGAAGAGACTTTGTCTTCCCGATATACCTAATCTAAATAGGGAATTGTTGGATGATGCTTATAGTTCCAATTTCCTTATACACCCTGGTAGCACTATGATGTATAGAGATTTGAAGGAACACTTATGGTGGGACATCATGAAGAGGCAGATTGCTGATTTTGTGTCAAGATTTGTAGTTTTTCAACAAGTGAAAGCTGGAAGGCGACAATCTAGAGGAGTATTGCATCCTCTTCCCATACCTGAGTGAAAATGGTATAATATCACAATGGACTATGTCACGGGACTACCAAATACTCCTAGAAATAACGATGCAATATGGGTAATTGTTGATCGACATACCAAGTCATCACATTTTATTTCTATAAGAGAAGATCTACAACTTGAATGTCTAGCAAGACTATATATTAATGAAGTTGCGAGACTTCATGGAGTACCCCTATTGATTGTTTCTGATCGTGATCCACATTTTACATCAAGATTCCGGAAAAGTCTTCAGAAGGACCTAGATACTAATCTTTGTTTGAGCACTACCTACCACCCACAAACTGATGGACAATCAAAATGGACTATTTAAACATTGGAAGACATTTTGAGGTCTTGTTCACTTGATTTTTAAGGCAGGTGGGATCAGTATTTACCTCTCATAGAATTTTCCTACAAAAATAGCTTCCATTCAAGTATATAGATGGAACCCTATGAAGCATTTTATGGGAGACGATGTCGTACACCAACTTTTTGGGATGATGTTGGTAAAAGAAAGCTTGTCGGCCCAGAACATGTTGACGAAACAATGGAAAAGGTGAAGATTATCCAGAACCATATCAAAATAGCTCAATGTAGGCAAAAGATCTATGTAGATAACCGAATGAAGGATTTGGAGTTTCAAGAAGGTGGTCACGTTTTATTAAAAGTATCTCCATGGAAGGGTATTATAAGATTCGGTAAGAAGGGAAAGTTAAGTACCATGTACATCAGACCTTTTGAAATTCTGGAACGAATTGGATCCGTAGATTACCGTTTGGAAATGCTGCTAAGTCTCTCAAAGTTTCACAATGTGTTCCATGTGTCAATGTTAATAAAGTACATGCCAGACCCAACACATGTACTCACTTATGAAGAAGTGGAACTTGATCCCTATCTATCTTACTGTGAAGAGCCTATCAAGATTCTTGATACTAGAGAACAAGTATTTAGAAATCGGACGACTCGTCTGGTAAAGGTTCTATTGAGGAACCATAAGATGGAGGAAGCAACATGGGAGCCCGAGGATCTTATGTTAAAGACGTATCCAAATATTTTTAGGTAATATTTTGTGAATTTCAAGGATGGAATTTTTGTAAGGACGGGAGAATGTAATGACCCAATATTTTTTTAAAGGAAATTACATTCTTATAAATATGTCATAATCACATTAACTAATAAGTGCTGTGGGACCCTTAAAACAAAAGTTTGTGAATTCTATGATGTGAATTTCAAAAATCCGACATACATAGTCATGATCAGTAAGTTATTTAGAGTCCAATAAGAAAAACTTAATTTTTGGTGAATAGTAACCTACCCTAATGAATAGTAACATACCTTTATGAATAGTTATATACCCTAATGAATTTTAAATTAACCTATGATAATATATAAATAATATTCATGTTGAAAGTATGATATACCTATATTTTAGAAAAAGTTAATGAATGTTTTAAAACTGGTTTTTGATAATACATTATGATTTTAATTAAATATTAAATTAATAATATTTAGAAAATTATTTTTGAAAATGGACTTCATTTTTGGATTCTACACATCTGAAAATGGTTAGGGGGAATTTTTGGGAATTTTCGGAAATACATGATTTTTTGACGAATAGTAAAATATGGCAATTTACCGTATATATACATTATAAGCTAAATAGACTATTTCTAGCATCATGGATGATGTCACCAACCTTAATCCGAATTCACATGATAAAATCACTATTCTTGGTCATGGAATAATTACTATTACTTGTCTTGTGAATAAATCATTAATTAATGAGTTTTATATTAAGAAATCCCCTCTATCCTCCACTATAAAAACCCCCTCTCACCCCTCTTCCAATCACTCATCTCAAGCCTTGTGACTTCTCCAAATTCTGACCAAATACCCTCCCTAACTCCTCTCCCACTTCCATAAAGCATTGGTCTCATTAAAATAAGAAAACCTCTCCCTAAAAGAGGTTCTCGAGGAAGTTTGGTTCAAGAGGTAAATTCCTCTTTTCAATTCTTTGTCTTTCCTTTAAAGTTCATTTGTTTTCTTTTTGTATTACCTCTATTTATCCAAATTTTGGGATGACTCTAGTAACATATATGTACTAGAAGTTTCTCCTAATATTGGAATATGTTATCATCATCTCCCCCTTTTTTACCTCCTTTTATACTAGTGGCAAGAACACCACCCGAGATGTGTCAATTTTTACACATTCAAGGATGATGGACTTTCGATTTCAGTTATCATTCTAAATTCCGGTCTTGAAACCATTCTTGTTATGATTGAACCAGATAGTTATATATAATATAACCAATTTAATATTCTGTAATACCTTTGTTCAAATGTGGTTAGGTAATAATGAAAAATGAGGTCACTGTAATCAAAACCCACAATTTAACTAAAACAATTATCATTAAAGTTTTATATGATAATTCATCTTTGTTACATGTAACCAAGTTATATAAATGAAAAATAACACCTATTTATTTTCATAAATAATATATATTTTCATTTCTGGAGATTTAAATCCATTCCACTTCATTACTTCAAAACAAGTGAACCGAATATGAAAATACGAGAAACGAACACTCCAGAACGACTAAATTCGATACAATAACTTGTCAACAAAGACATAAATGAAGTAACTAGAATTATGGTAAACTAAATACATGTATAATAGTCTCTAAAATAATTTATTAACAAGTATTATTTCATATTCCGGGATCATAAGTGTAAGAGCGGAACACGTTTGCAGTTAAGGTAAGGGTTTCTTCATCTCACTTCCATTTTCGTGAGATTTTCCATATTCACTAGTAATACTTTTGTATGGTGTATGTATACTGAACATTTATGTCACATATCATGAATATATTTATCTTCATGATATTAAATATATCATTTTTATGTTATTAATTTTGGGGCATACGAATCATTTGATTACAAAGTGTATGGGTTTTCCACCCAAACATCCATTTTCATTCGTGTTACTTTTATTATCTAATTTCTTCAATGAAATTCTTATGTATTGTTATGTAGTCCTCAGAAATTATGTGTGGGTATTATATATATGTAAAAAAACCACCATCCTTGCCTATTTTCTGGATAGTTACATGTTTTACAAGAAGCTCTCAAAACTGTTTCAAAAAATACGAGCCCGATACAAGGGAATTTCTCAAATTCATATCTATTTTCAATGGCAATCTATAATATGTTTTTTAGAAACAATTATTCTTATAAAAACACTAGTTTTATTTTAAAAATACTATATTACTTCACTTCTAGTTTTATAAAAATATTTTTTCAAAATAACTCTTCTTTTCAAAATAAAAGATTATTCATCCCAAGAATTTCTTAATGATTTTATAAGGGTGTTTTCATCTAATTCAACACTCTTGTTGATTCCATGGTATTATTGGGTTTAATAATTTATGAAGTCATATAACATATTTTATTTAAGGGTTTTTGAATAAATCTCTTATGGATGATCTATCCTAAAACAGTTCACCATATTATTCTGAATGGTTAGTGTTTTATGTTTAATGATTGTGGAAAGTTAGTTACATTTCATATGATAGATTCAATATGAATGTATTTATTATTTATGTTGATCCCTGCTCATATGAGGAATTCATTGGACTTATTATGTGACGGGTGGGGCCTGCTATAACCCCTCTATGCATCAGTAGGTCTCATGAAAAAAATAGACGTCGAATTGGCCGAGGCCTTTCCAAATGTGATATAGATTTTGGCCGAGGCCTTAATCATTAGACGTCTTGGCCGAGGCCTTGAAAAAATGTTTCAGAACGTCCAACATTATGAATTCCATAATTATGAGTTCAGATATTGATATTTCATGTGGTCATTCGACTAGTAGAATACCAATGATTAGGTTTTATTATGGAATTATTTACTTAGCTCGTATTCCTGCCATAATGTGTTCAAGTTTATTATTAAAGGCATGTGTTTTCAATTATTCACCATGTTTAATGTTTATATTATCTTCTGCTATATTGATTACTCTTATTGATCATTTGACCTCATCCCGTTCTTAGTTTTCATTTTCTCAGGACATGAAGAAGTATTTTGTGAATGACTTGCAAGCATAATCTAGGAGATGTGATGACTCTAGTGGAATAAATTAGTGTTGTTTTTCATTTCCTTATGTAAAGTTGAACTTATGAATGTATCTTGTTTCCAATAATACTATAATAATTGGTCCTTTAGGATTATTATTCCTTGTATGTATGCCAACATAATCAAATAAGGCACCAACTCCGGGCAACTAGGGTCGGGTCCTTACATAAATATTTTAATAAATCATTCTTTTGATAAACAATCAATAGTGTAAATTTTGACAATATTCAATTCAATGATTTTTAAAAATATTATGTTTACATGTTAACTAAAAACCAGAAATTTGACTATATTAAAATGAGTTTAAGGTAATATAGAAAATTTTCTTGATACATTAAATATACCAAATTATTTTTATTTCAATTTTTTTTAATAACATCCATTTTTTATCTCCATTTAAATTATAATTATAACATTAGATTTTTCTAATTATTTAATATAAATATTTTTTGAATAAAAATTAAAATAAAATAACATTATAAAGATAAATACACAATATTATATGAGAATAATTATAATATAATATATATTATAAAAATAGAATTTTATAAATGTTATATTAATTAGAACATGAATGTGACAACATTAACATCATTTTAAAAAAATATGATAGTTGTCATAATATTTCCCATATGGATCCAAATGGTCAATAACATGGACTTTGGTTAATTATGGTCTAGGAATACTTGACCAATAATAATTTTTCAAGTGTTTGGGTCTCTAAATTGTTTTTTAATTTCAATAATTATTAATTAATTGATTTCTTGACAATCAAATAATTTCTGCATCATCAATGTATACATCTTCAAAGTAATTATTTAATTCCTAAAAATTAAAAATAAATTAAAATGAAAAATAAAACATTCTATCTTTCAAACGATTATTTATAGTATAATTTAACTTTGGTATAACCGGGTATGAAAAATGATATATTTATTAAAATGTAAGTAAGATATTTTTAACCTTTCTTTAAATAAAATAAATAAAATGTCTTAATCTCACACAAGTGGCTTGAAAAGTATACCATTTGAACCAAATGATGATATAGGTTGAAATAAATTCTTCCAATGATATTAGGAAATGTGTTTAGAAAATTTAAAATTTTATTTTTACCCTTAAATATAGGATTTACTCTTTTTACCATTTTAATAAAAATTATCAATGTAACTATTCATAATGACAAAAAATAAAATAAATAAATTTATACTATTTGGACCTACTAAAAATCCAATTATTGTATCCATTTTTTAACATTCTAAACATTGATGTTTTAGTAATTAATTTATATTTAATCACATTGTCGAGAAAATGGGTTTTTAAATATTAATACATAACCAAATATTGAAATGTTTTTATAGCTAAATTAAATTTAAATTAAATGAAAATTACCTATAGTATATTAAATGATACAAATATAATCTATTTACACTTTAAAACCATTAAATAATATAATTTATCCATAAAATTTATTCGGTTGAAAAACTTGTTTCTCCTAAAATTTAGTATAATTTTATTATTTATCAAAAAATTAAAGTTATGAGAATAATATAAAAAATTCACCTTATGTAATTTTTATATCATGATTCCAATTACGAGGTTTATGTTGTCATATAATAAAATTTTAATGTATGAAGATTATAATTTCAAAAGGGTTCGCCATTAAAATGCTGTAAAATTACCTCTGTGAAAATATAGGTTTTTATAAATAAAATAATGTTTATTCATATCCAATGACTAAAATTTCTATTATATTAATATCAAAAATAATTTATCAAATATATAACATATATACTACGTTAATTTCATTTAGTAATTGTAATTAATTAAATTTATTACTATTAAAGTAATAATATATAAATAATTTAAATTTTTCATAAATAATTGGATGCCAATGAATTCACCGTACATTTTCATATGTTAGTTACATTTACTCATGCTAAACCAATTGATAGTTTATAATTTTAACTTCATAATGAGATCATATCTAGCTTCATTTAAACTCATGATTTTTCGCAATGCAATCTATTGAAGAATTAAAAGTATTTAATGAAAATATTTCATAAAAACATCCAGGTGTTACATTCTACCCCCCATAAAATGAATTTCACCCAAGAAATTAGTCACATGGATAAAAAATTGATGTTCCCATGAATATTAGTCAAATAGGTGGTTCTCTAAAAAAATATCTAAATATTTGAGTGTTCTTATTTCATAGAATATTTTCACAATGATCCAGAATTACTATTAATTGTTCTTTATCAGAAAGATATTTCTCCATGGATTTACTTGAAAGATTAGTACATGTCAAGTATCAGTTTTTTACTTTCTCAAGAGAGATAAATAGAACACATCATGACCTTGGGATAGATTCAGTTGA
The DNA here is from genome assembly GCA_963277665.1 of Viscum album. NCBI lineage: Eukaryota > Viridiplantae > Streptophyta > Magnoliopsida > Santalales > Viscaceae > Viscum > Viscum album. Next base: position 816,491,522 of record OY728127.1, read on the forward strand.
AGCACCAATTTACAAGCTACCTTCCGAACACGATCCTGAATTTCAAAAGTACAGATATAACTAGGGATCAAAAATTCCTTTTTATCTAATCTAATTAATATCATACAAAGAGATATTTTCAGAAACACCTTATCTACTAATTCAAATTCTTTTCTTCTTTATGGTTGAAAGAAAAAAGTTTTTAATACACTTTGATGTTCTTATGTGTTGTTGAATAGATATGACCTTCTCTTCCATTTCATCAACATGATAAGGTATTAATATATTTATTTCCCAACTTCATTACAACAAGTTGGATTTCTACACTTCTTTACATTGAGGGATTCATAAGGATCCATCTAAACACTAATGCGAGAAATATTATTTCCCAAAAATTCTACCAAAGGTTGGTGTTGATCCCAACCAATGATGAAATCCATAGAGAAAGAACTCATAATGTCTTTTAGAGTTTATATTACCCTATTATAATGAACATATGTATGAGGATGATAAGAAGTTTTTTAATTTAACTTTATATCCCAAGCCTGCTGAAGACTTTTCTTGAAGACCAAGGAAAACCTCATATTCTGATCAGATATAATAGAAAGTGGTACTCCATAAAATCTAACAACTTCTGTTAGATATATAATGGAATAATGATCAAGATAGAAATATTGTATAATAAAAATGAAGTGTTCATAATTCATAGGGAAATCAACTATAACCCATATATAATTATGGGATTTATATGTTTCAGTAATTGAATTGAAAAGGTCCCTAATGATGTTTTCCCATTTCTATTATGGTATGGGTAATGGTTGTATCATCCCATAAGGCTTATGTTTCTAATCCTTCATTTCGTGAAAAACCATTCACCGAGAGATATGTTCAACAACATCACATTTAATTCCATCCCATAAGAAAAATGCTTTTAATTCCCTATAAATCCTTGTGTTTCTAAGATGAATAGATAATTAAAATCAATGAGACTCATCCAATATTTCCTTATTTAATTTTTTTATGGGAATAACACAAAAAAATATTCAGAACCATATTATTCTATCATCATTAGGGTTTAATTCAAGAACATTTATCACCTCAATTTTAGCTCAACATCTTCTTTCTGGACCTCCTCAATCGTTACCTGTATAGATGGTTGAACACCCATTTGAGAAAGATAATATTTCCCCCCTTTATTCAAAATTTCAGGATCCATCCTTCTCAAATCCATAAATTTTTTTATATTTAGTTATCCTCATAATGGATAGGATTGTATAGCCCATTCGACTCAAAATATCGTCCACCATGTTCACTTTCCTAGGGTGGTAATGTGTTGAGAAGTCGTAATCTCTATTCCACTAGAACCATATTCATTGGAACATATTAGAATCCTTTTTTGAGAAAATGTACATTAATATTTTTTTGATCAGTATAAATATCACACATATCACCATAAAGTTAATGACTATATACCTTTAATGTAGGGATCACTGCTGCTAACTCCAAATCATGAGTTTGGTAAATTTTCTCATGGATATTCAATTTCCTTGAGGCATAAGCTATCACCATATCATTTTTTATTAGAAAGCATCACAACCCCTTCTTGGATGCATTACTACAGATCCTAAACATTTATCCACTATAAGGTAGTGAGAGCACAAATGCACTTTCTAACATTATTTATAGCTCTTTGAAATTGAATTCACATTCCTACATCCACCCAAACATAACTAATTTCAATGTCAAATTGATGATAGTATTATATAGAAAAGAAAAATCTTTCAAAAATCATTTATAATATCCAAAAAAAGAAAACTTCGAATCACATATTCCATTATTGTTCTAGGAAAACATTCAATAATATATTTTTTTGTTGGATCCATAGATATCCCCTCTCTAGAGATTACGTAACCCAAAAATGAAACATTATAAATCCAAAATTCATATTTGGTGAATTTTTCATAATGATTCTCCTTTATTAGGGTCTTCAATACAATTATTAGTTGATCTTCATTATCCTATACACTCTTTGAATAAATGAGAATATCATCAATAAATACTACCAAAAATTGATCAATATATTCCTTAAAGACACTATTCATTAGATCAATAATGATAGTTGTAGTATTAGTACGACTGAAAGGTGTCACTATAAATTCCTAGTGCCCATAAATAGTATGTATGCATTATTTTGTATATCATCTTTATTTACCCTTAATTAATGATATCCCAAATGGAGAAAAATCATGGAAACATAGTTAGCTCCACATAGTTGGTTGAATAAGTGATAATTGTTGAGAAGATGATATTTTTTCTTGATAGTGATCTTGTTAGGTTCTTGATTATCAATGAAGAAACTCTTTAATCAACTTTTCTTCATAACAAATAGAATAGGTGATACCCAAGGTGATGCACTAGGGCCTATGAATCCCTTACCATGAATATTTTTTAGTTTCTTCTTTAATTACAGCAATTCAATATGTTCCATTCTATAAGGTATCATTGAAATAGGTATAAAAACCTAAATGAGTTCTATCGAAAAATCACCATCACAATTCAGGGGAATTCCTAGAAATTCTTCCAGAAAGATATAACCAAACTCTAGTAAAATAGGTGTATTCATAATAAAGAGTTTCTCCCAATACATTTGAGATAGATAACCATAATTTATAGGAATCCAGACCCATATGTTGGACAAAATTTCAACTAGTTGGTAATATTCATCCATGTATCTATAGAATATCATATATTGATCTCTAATAAAAAATGCGACTTCACATCCTTGTAAATTGATATGAGATCCATTTAGATAAATTTAATCCATTCCATGAATCACCTCAAATTCCACTAAAGGAATGATGAAATGATTTTTTGGCATCACTTTAAAAAACATCAACCAAAGATGAATTATAAACTTTTGATGTCGTAGTTGTATCATTAGTATTTTTCTCTGCTAACTCAACATATAATTGTTGTGATAATATATTGATACCCCTATAAAAGTTTTCATAAATAAAAGAGTGAGAGGATCCAAAATCAAATATAACAATTTCTACCTTAGAGTTGATGGTAAGTGTACCTTTCACCACTTTATTATTATACTCCACATTTCCAATAGTGATCACATGTAACTTTCACTATTCATTGGACTTGATATTTTTTTAATGTTGATCATCATGAATAACCTTTAGATTAGGGAATTTGTTAGAAAAATTCCCCATTTCCTTGCACTTGTAACATTCATGTGTAGGAGGTGGATTCTATGTAGCATTTTCTTTATTCGGATAATTAGACATATTTTTCTGAACACTTCGGTATTCAATAACCTAATGACCTTCCATTCCAATATTAAGGAATTTTATTGTACCTTTCAGACAATTTCCTCCATGATTCCTTCCACACCATGAGCATAAGGTAAATCTCATATTCTTTTTAGTGTGATCTTTAGATTTTATATTAAATTTCATTTTTTCCTTCTTATAAAAACCATACAACAGATGGGTTACCTCAATATCCATCTCATCCTTGAGTTCATAGTTAACAATTTCATTGTAGTTATTTTAGTCCCTTATGTCTAACTCCCATCAGAAACATGGTTTTTAACCACTAAATAATTGATAAATTTTACTCATAGGTTAGAAAGGATATTCCAAAACAATACCTTGAATGTCTTGTAAAATATTATTAATAGCTACAAAAATATTAATCTTAATCTTTCTTATGCTTGTGAAACTAATTATCCATCATTATTTGAAGAATATTACTAGAAAACTCATTAAAAAAAGTTCTTTAATTTATCACATTTCATTGAGTGAATTTCATTTATTTGAAAAATATTCTTGATAAGATTCCACCATTGATCAGATTCACATTCCAAACGATAGAATACCATGATGACTTTATCATGTTTTGAACATTGGAGAAGTTAAAATATCATTTTTGTTGTACTGATACATTTTTCAAATGCTAATGGCTCAATAAATCCACTATAGAAAGGTAGAATATGCCTCACGAAGGACTCAACATAATGTTGTTATCTCCATTTCTCATTTTAAATTATTGCATGATTCATAGCTTGAGATAGTTTTTTGATCGTGCTACATGATTTTTCATTCCATCCCACATAACATTTAGTTTCTCAAGAGGACATTCATTGCATTTCCCATCACCTTTAGCTTTAATGTGGTTCATTTGGGATCCAACCATAGACTAAAACCAAGAATAATAGTGTGAGGAATAGTAATAATAATGGGAAAAAAACATAATCAAGAATAAAATTTCAATTTATACAATTCAGATTTCATCCTATGTCATCCATGATCATTTCTAGAATATTAGGATTTTAACCTATAATTAGACATATCCTTAGGGTTCTTGTTAATGTTTTCACATCCTAGTTTTGAAAGGTGAAATATTCCTTCATTATAATAAAAACTATAATGACCCATACTTAACATAAATAGATATTAATTCAAAATTTGAATAATATTATATACAAAAAATAACAAAACAATGCGAAGACCATATATGTTTAGTGTCTTTATAAAATTTGAAACATAAATAATAGATTCATGAGATAGCTTTATTTTCTCCCACCAATTTCTTTATAACTAGACCCATTTTTGACATAACATAGTTAATACCCCTCCAGATGACTTGGATAAAAGAAACATAGGAAAGGGTGAGCTTAGAAGCTTAGTAATTGTAAACAAGGGATATTTCAATATTATCCTAATCAGAGGATATAAGAACAAAAAATTTTAAAATCTTATCCTTCATATGAAATATCTAGATAAAAATTCAAGAGCTAAATCATAAAATTTCGTAATAATAAATTAACAAAATACTAGAAGTCATAAAATAATACATGAAATATTTTTTCCTACACCTAAAAATTTAAAATCGTTTCATATTAGTCAAGACTCATTCCCAAGACCATCATAGAATAAAAATTCCATTAATAAACAGAGTTCACTCCTCATTCCAGCCATGTACTACTAAACCAAGATCATTTCCCCTTCCAAATATGTCTATCTCCTGAGATATAAATATTTACCAAATGAATTGGAGGGATATATAGGTCCCACCGATCTCAAAATGAAATCATTCTTACGTGTGCTATAGAAGCATAAATCATTCAATATAGCATAACCCATGGAAAAAAATTGGGTTCTTAAACATCATTCCTTCATAACATAATACATATAAAACAAATGTATTTTATAAAAATACAGTCCATCATAAACAAAAGTTAAGAAAAAAATTCAACTCATACTTTAGCGGGAAAAGTCATATTATACCTTGTATCAAAAATTAAAAAATATTCCTACTATACCAATTTATAAAAAATAAAAAATGGGTAAAATTTAATTAAATATTTTTTGATGATCATATGTAATATTTTGGAATACATAATTTGAGATCATGGACATGGATGATAAATATACCCCAATAAATACTTATGTATAAACAATCATGGATTATAATGAGATTGCGAAATTATATCTTACCTTAGGCTTGATATCCACTTTACATTTCCAAAATTCTTTTATAATGACATAAATAATGTAATTTACATATTCTATAATCAAACATATTTTTATTAGGTCCTATATGATCATATCATCATCTGTTTTCTAATTTAATTTCATTATTACTAGTTCTTTTAGTATAAACGACATCATTTTCTTATGAATGTTTTGTCAAATAAGTTATCGTTCTCTTTATTAGGTAATATTTCTATAATTAAATAACTAAATTAAGAAAACATTTAAAACTGTATTCATTATATTCAGTTATATAATGAATCTTTAATGGATATCAGGTAGAATCAATCACATCACATCGTGGAGGTGGGATGTCGTACGTACACACAAGAGACGATATCATTCACAAAATTGTGAAAGGGTATGGAATTTAATGATATATGTTTTTTTTTCCAAAATCAATATCATGTTATAATAAATAAATTTTTTTATTATTTCCATCATTCTAACCATTCAAGTAAGGTTGGGGTGAAGAACATATTACACCATGATGTGGAGACGGTAAGTCATATATATGCACGCATGGTGATTTTGTTAAACATGGGAGGAATAGAAAGTGAAATATGGTTGTTAAATAATTATTATAACATCTATGTATATATGTGATACCATATTTGTTACTTTATGATGGAAAAAACTCATGAATAGGATGTATAATAAGAAATAAATTTGAATGAATCAGTGTAGGGAATTAGGTCTTCTTCGACGTGCTTCCTCTAAATCTCTTCTTAAAGAACAAGAGATGGTCTTTAGAGAAGACCAGAACATCTAGAATGTCACTAGAGATGTTCAGAATGGAACCTTTTAAGGGATATTTGATTTTTTAGGCTAAATTAGTTGTGAATAAATGAGGGAGGAGGTTCCCTTTTATAATTGAGGTGAGGGGAACTTCTGGAAACTCCCTAAATATTAATTTATACTAAACACAAAACACATAAAAAACCCCCAAAAATGTCTTAATTTATAAGATTAAATGAAATAGGGTTGTGATATCATCAACCAATTTTTTTAGAAGTATTTATGTCAATTTAAACAATGTCATTTTAATTTACACCTAGTTATTCATTTTATTTGGTAACAAGAGTAACCAATACTTCAATATTAAAAGGGTAAAATATTTCATTATTATTTACATATTAGACCATAAATAAAAAATTTATAACATTTTAACCCTTATTGTAATTATTATTTATTTTAATCAAATTATTATGATTTTTAAATAATTTAATAAATCATTATTTTGATAAAAAATCAATAGTTTCAGTTTTGGAAATATTCAATTAATTGATATTTAAAAATATCATTATGAAAAGTTAACATAAAAAAATATTTCATTAAATTTATAAGGGGTATATATCATCTAAGAAATTAGTTATATATATTAAATATCTCAAATTATATTTATTTTAATATTTTATTTACATTTATTTGTTATCTTCATTAATATAATAATCACTTCACTAGTTTTAGGTAATTATTTAATATAAGTATTTTCTAAATAAAAACTAAAAATAAAATACTATGATAAATATAAATCCTCTATATTTTATATGAGTACTTTTAATCGAATATATCTTCTGTAATGTCCAACATTAAAAATGTAATTTTAACTAAGACAAGAATGTGATCAAATTATCATCACATTAAATAAAATAGTATCGGTGTCATAATATTTTCCATATGGCTCTAAATGGTCTATAACTGGAAATTTGGATGATTATTGTCGATATAAACTTGTAAAATAATAATGTTTTTCATTTTTTTGGGTCTTTTAATTGTTATTATAATTTTAATTATTATTATTTTATTGATTTCTCATCAATTAAATAATTTCACCATCATCGAAGTATAAGTCTTTAAGGCAATTAGTTATTTCCTAAAAACTACAAAATAATTACCATGATAAAGAAAAAAAAATTATATTTGAAATGTGTATTTATAGTGTAATTTATCTTTTGTTTAAACTAATATGAATAATTATATTGTTATCAATTTTTTAGTAATTTATATTTAGCTTTTCATGAAATAAAATAATGAAATGTATTAATATCATTCTTGTGGTTTCTAATGGATACCATTTCCACCCAAGTATTATTTTGGTCAGATAACACTCATTCAATGATATAAGGAAATGTGTTATGAAAATTGTATAATGATATTTTAACCCTAAATTTCACGATTTACCAATTTTACCCTATTAATATAAATTACAAAAGTTATTATTCATAATGACCAAAAATAAATTAAAGTTATTTATATAATTTGGAACTGCTGATTAAAAATATGGAATCCATTTTTCAAAATTCAAAAGGATGAAGTAATAGTAAATTATTTAAAATTATTTTCTTTTTCAAAAAACATGGGATTTAAAGGTAAAAGCATTACAAAATATTGAAATGTTTTTGTAGTAAAATTCAATGTAAAATTAATACCAATGACCAAAATTATATTAAATGATAAAAATATAATCTCTTTATACTGTAAAACCATTAAATAATTTTAGTTTTCCATAAAAATTATTTAGTTGAAAAAAGTTATTTTCACTTAAATTTTATTATATCATTACAATTAATCAAAACATGAATTTTATCTGAAAAATATCATAACGTAATCCAAAGTAAATTTTTATATCCCGTTTCAAAATAAATTTTTTATGTTGTGATATAAAAATTATTGATGTGTCAAAATTTTAATTTAAAATGGGTTCTTCATTAAAAGGTGGTAAACATATCCTGTTGAAAAATATAGGTTTTTATATATAAAATATATGATATTCATATCCAATGACTAGACTCTCTACATTATGAATATCAAAAATATTTTATCAAATATATAACATATATATTTAATTAATTTCAGTTAGTATATTATCTAATATAATTTCTTAATAAATAATATAATTATATAATTGATTAATATTTTTCATAAATAATTGGTTACCAATGAATCCAGCATCAATTTTAACATGTTAGTTATATTTACTCTCGATTTACTAAGGGATAGGTTATAATAGTAATTTTATGCAATTTTCATCTCATGGTTCATTTAAACTCATAATTTCATGCAATTTACGCAATTCAGGAATTAGAATTTTTTAAATAAAATATTTCATAAAAACATCCAGGTGTTAGAACAGATTTTATGAATCAAGAGTGATCTGTAGAGAAATATCATTGTTGGAAACCCCATGATAGGACATGTAGTCTAAGTGTTGTTTTCCATATTTCATTTATAAGTTGAATTGTAAATCATAATACACTCACCCTTGGGTGTGGATCTTCCATAGCACTTCTTGTATCTTGAACAAACATTTTGGAAGAAGCCCCTATTGAACCTGAAATGTGAAATAAGTTCCTCTAGAACGTATGAATGCCACTACATCTCTAAAAACATAGCATCCAGAATAAGGAATACTTATTAAATCTATAGTAAATACTAATTTAATTGAACCACAACAAACTAGTATATAATAATAAATAAATCAAAAGAAAACACTAATATGAAAAACAATTAAATATAACACATTGAACGATAATTACTTTAAATGAGTGAATTTTTAATAGTCATATATTCAATAAAAATATTATATTTATATTACATAATTTTTTTAAATAATAAATTTAAAAATTAAGGAATTTTAATTTAATAAAATAATATTAACTTCTAAATTCTTCATATAAAATATTCAGTATTATAAATTGTTTTTGAGAATGGTTTAGTTTTTTTAAAAAATATACAATTTTTTAGATAATTATAATTTTTCTGTTTTTATCATTACATAGGTGTACCATAAAAGATAAAAAACCCATTTATATAACAAAATATGTATTTATGGTAGAAAATAATACAATTTAAAAAATCATTAGAACATATAAATCATTTTTCTAAAAGTATTACAATTAAATTAAAATGCGACTCTAACAAAAACATTTTTTTATTATTTTCTTCTAACTAATAGTTTTGATAGTGAAATTCACATTGAAATTGCTTTCAAAGTCATCTAAATTTTACTTCTCGAGAATAAAAAAAATTATATACTAAAATACCAAATTTATGATAATGTTATCTGATTTATATATTTTTAAACATAATAACACACTTTTCCAAAAAAAAAAATTTACATGTCTTGTGCGTTTATTTTAGAATTACCGTTTTCAACACATAAAAATTTTAATCTGTAAAATTTTTTAAAAAATAAATTATAAGTTTCAAATTACTACAATATTCCAATCTTTTTTCCAATAATATTAAAAACTATGGTTTGTAATTATTTACCTATGAAATTTGAAATTTTGTTAAATGATAAAAGTTAAAATAAAAAAGTATAACACAATATAAGATTTCTTGAGAATTAGTGTATGATGGGAATATTTAGAAATACACACTTCATGTCCATATAAATCAATTTTTGTTACATTGAAATTTTTATAGTATCGTTAAATTATGGAAAATTTAACGGTATCTTGTAGAACTACACTTATCAACTCATATAAAAATATAACTCTTCTAGAAATTCTATATTCACCTATCCTTTAAATTTATCATTGAGATTATTAGACATCTATTCTAAAAGAAAGATAGCCATTTTTTATTTTCTTATTGAAAACATTCTTTTTAATAAGGCCTTAATTTTGAAAGATATTTTCATGAAAAAAAGATTCCATTAAAGATATTGTATTTTTGTTGTAGTGAGAATAGACGTTATGGGTTTTAATCCCCATGTTTTCACCCCATGAGGGATATTTCTTATCAAACAACATGATCCCATTATAATTTTTTATATTATATAATGACCCAAACTCTTGTTTCCTAGAGATATTTTCTAGATTATTACATTGTCACTAGATATAATCAATTACATCCTAATGAAATAAATAGTTTAGTATTCTTGGTAAACTAGATACATACATGAAATTCCAAATTCTATTTTAAAAAGTAATAAAAAAAATCTATTTTGTTTGAGTACAATAGTATTTCACCTAGAATTTCCTTAAACCAAAAATCCCAAAATATTCATAGCATCTTGGAGATTTAAAAATATAAGAATGGAATATTCACTAATCCATAGTAAGGGTAATTGTACTGAAAAAGCTATCATGAATAAATAAACACATTCAATATCTAAAGGTAAAAAACTAAAACTCATTCCGTTTAAATAATAACTTTGGAATAATATGCTGGTACTATGGGATGATAAAATAATTTGATATAAATAATAACATGACCTTGAAACTAATCCATGGATGTTATAACTAATAAAATAATCACATGTACCTCTAAAAAATTTCAAAATGGGGCAATATATAATGCTAGACATCTAAAACCTACTTTCAAGGACTTTCACAAGACAGATTAAACTTTAGGGAGAAACCCATAAGATTTTTCAATTTGATTTTTCTCATGAGACCTATCGAAGAATCAAGGGAATATCTATAACTATGCCCCACTCGTCACCTAATAATTCAAAGTCATTACTTATATAAAAAGGGTGAAACCAAATTAACACAACAATTAATATTTAAAAATTAACTTTGAAATGTTAACACTGAGAGTAATTAGTATACATAATCATGATCTATCTAGAGTAATATGGTGAATGGGAATAAAATTGTACGTCCCCAATCAAAATGGTTATAGACAATCTAAATAAATAACAAGGATGAAATCAATAAAACATATCCCAATTTAATCAAAATTACTATAAAGTTTTGATTTAATTGAGGAAAATATGTACCATAAAATTTACTTGAAAACATTATAGAGAGAAATAAACATTTCAATTTATAAATATATTTTCTAAAAAAATTTCAAATAAAATTTTAAAAATACTTTTCTGTGAAAATTTCATTTTAAAAAGGGTAAATAATCGTTAATGGAATGTGTTGTAAATTTTGAAACCCATAATTTTGTGAGATATAGTTTTCCATCAATGAATTGATAAATGGGGAAACATTGGAAACATGATGATATACCCTGCATGATGGAATTGGAGGTATCATATGTGAAGAATAAGTAATGGGGATTTATATTATAAGGGATATCATCTTTTTAACTTTCTAATATTACAATAGACTACTTCATAGTCATCTATGGATATATATACCACCATAGACAAAAATAATGGATAAAAAGACTATCTTTCCAAGCCATATTGACCAAATCAAATATTACAGTTACCTCAACCATGCCTAGGGATCCATCTTGGCTAGATAAATTAGTTGGAAGTGTTGTGAAAAAATCCTCTACTGAATTTGGGGAAGATCTATTCCACATGATAGTAGTGTAGTGGGATAGTTGGCTGACACTGGGCGGTGTCGATGATAATCGAGAGGGGAACCAGGTAGTCACATTAGAGACTGATGGATCTGCTATAGTTTATTAAGCAAAGACATACCAGGTATAAAAATTATGTAGGATGAAGGAGTTTCATAGAACTATTCATCTGTTAAAACAATTTATTTATCATAATTCATTCAATAAAATATTTCAGCACCACCTGATCATTCTCACACAATTATCTTCAACATTTCTATCATCTGCTCACCTACCACACTCATGAAACTTTTTTTTTGATCCCAATAAAGCTGAATATTATCCATTACATGAGGTCGTTGAAAACAACCCTCCCTAATGAAAAAATTGAGGTATCTAGTACTCAAATTTTATCAATAAGAAATTTTTGAAACATCATTCTCATGCATATAATACATTTGAAAATCATGCCAAAATATACCATCACATGAATTCCTTATATTTATTACAAGAAACCATTAAAAGTAAGGTTATGATGATCATGATAGATAAAAAAGATTCATTTTGGGTACAAGAGAAATATTGTCACAAGATACTTCCTCCTTTAACATTTCATTCATTAGTAACATAGATCAAGAATTCAAGCGATTGTCCACTGGTACTAAAGAAGATCACGATGAACCCCTAAGGAAATCAAGTCAGTCGACCATTTTCATACTTCCATCAAATATCATGAAGGATAATAAAGTTGAATTTGGAATATCCATATGTGTTTGCCATATTTTGAAAATAAGGACACTAGGTGGAGCTATCCATTCAATCATATTAATCCATCATAAGAAGAACCACAATCCAAATGATGAAATGATGATGATCCAGGAAGGAAATTCAGGAATCCACAAGGATTATCTTGAATAGGATAATATCTATTAATCAAAAGTTCCTCACATATATGTATCATGGGAAGAACCCACCCCCTTTGATAAAAAATATGAAATTATCACTATTAAATGTGGTATTACCAATCAAGACCCCTATTCCTATATAAAATACTTATCCCCGTTAAAATAAACACACATGGAAGAGGTGAAGAAGAAATAAAGAAGGCAGAGAGGAAAGAGAAGTGGAAAAAATGCTAGTAAGAACCAGCTACTTCATTCAGATGATTATTCCTGGTAATCTAAGGATACCATCATGATAGAGTGTAGCCTGAGGAAACCATAAGAATCCTTTTCATGATCACCTCAATATTTCATTATTATATTTCATATATAAAATTATGAGACTCTTTGTAACATGAATCATTATCATGAACCCCTGTTGTTATTAGATTCCAAACCCATTTTAGTAGCATGGAATGATATACCCAATGAGTTACATCTACATGTGTAATTCCTCCATATATCTTTTAACAAGAGATCAATGTAATCCTTTGATCTTACAATGTAATAAAACATTAGGTATTTTGACTTTACGTACATTAATATCACATAATTCTATCATGTTGACCTAGAAGTGGATACTTTGTGATGCGACTTCCCCACATATAACTATTCATAGAAATCCAATGACGAATACATTCCCACACACACCATGCACCCTTATTCTCCATGTACTATTTACCACCACCCATGGATGTGGTAGATTTGATAAACCCCCAGTTAAAAGCTAAAAACCCCATTTTATTACCACCTTTGAGGTCATGGAAATCACTTGAACAAGGGGTCTTTATAGAACTTCGTCATGGGGGAACCGCCATAGAATGTATATAAAAAATGGGACACACAATCATTTTTTTACAAATTCCCTCAAAGGTGTAGTTATGAATAGAACCAATTATCTATATACTCCCCTTCCATGAAAATAGAATCTCATTTTTCATGACACGTGACCCATTAGGGAATGAGACATCTATATTTTCAACATTCTAATGTGAAATATTGGATAGTAGATAGGTTGATCATGCTACAGTCCATGGAAAATATATTTTGATCACATGATGGTGTTCCAATCATGTTAGGTTAATTATGAATAAGAATATAAGATATTCATATGATCATGTGAATGAACATAGACATATCTAATTCAATTTTTAGATGCACCATGTACATGTCATCATTAATTACATGATGCACCTGAGACCTATCTAATTTAATTATGAAAAGTACCTTATAAGTGTATTCTTCAATTATACGAAGATCCTTGTATATGTATACTATGATCTTTTAAATCAATCAATGACAAGTTAGTGGATCATTTGAAAGCCCCTGGACATGTCCTCTTTGAAAGGTTTTGAGATCTTTTACTTGTGAACTTATATCATATGAAGAATCAGGGACATGTTGTGTAGCTTCCTGTGGACATGTATTTTATGTCAGACTGACATCCCAAACATATTTGTAGAACAATCAAGAAATTTCTAGAAGGCCATCAATATATATCATGGATACCCCTAGGGAATTTATTCTTCGTTTGGCAGACACACTCAGACTTATTCCATGTGGACCTCATTTGGAACCTTTAACATTATTCACCCATTATATGGGAAGTATCCTTAAAAAGATTTGGTAACCCAGTCATGAGACCTATTCATTCCATTCCCTTAGACATTCCATCCATATCATGCCAACCCTATCCTAAAAACCATTCACGATCAGCATCCCTCAATACTTGTTTGAACATATTGAAGTTATATTCCAAATGGAATCCATCTTAGTATTAGATTCTATAATTACTAATCCTCGGGTATAATAATTATTTCTCCATCTATAAAAACACACTCTAATCCTTCAGTGGGTTTGGGGTAACTGATCTATGAGAAAACTGATTATTTCAACTACTAGGATACATAGGCATTATTTCTAAGGCATGAGCTCAAATGAGAATCCCCAATGGTGTAAGTCCATTCATATCGAAAATATTCCTAACTTATGGGACTAAATTCAACCATGAGTATACCTTCCTTCATCATCCATTAGTGAATGAGAAGTGGGATCGTAAACAGGTATCATTTTTATTATAATCGTCTACAACACCCTAATTACCTCAAACCCATTTTTAGTTTATGTATGAATCAATCTATGATGAATCTGATTCTTATTATAAAAAAGATACATTAGAAAACTTCCTATGGACTGAGATCCATACCATATCATTGGTGATACAGGTAATTGAACATCTCAATGGAACATTGATGTGTAATCCACATGAAAATATACCATAATGTGATGTTTCCAATCTCCCAATATATATCATATCTCACACTCAACCTAGATCATGTCTGATTAGAGGCTAATGATGATTATTCCAATTTAATGATTACAATTCACCCATTATGGGATTATCATTAGCATGTCAGTTGAATTATGTCTCAAATTTATTCATAGGTATATACTCTCAACGTAGAAATCCAAAGAACCATTATGTTTAGAAGTACCTTTCCAAGCATCTATTTATTCAAGTTTCACAACCCGAAGAAAAACTATAATTATTCATATTCATGTCTTAACTGGATTCATATGACACCTCATCAAGCACCAAGCCCTATATTTATGACCTTATCACATGTTTTTAAACTGCATCGATCCGTCCAATTATATGACGTTAAAATATGTTAGGTGAACTTCATGAGTTTTTATTTCTCTTCCCATAATACACGTAGGACACATGATAGAGGTTCAATCACTTATCTAAGGCACCAAGCACCTCCCAAAATGGAAATAAACTCTAAATTATCCAAACATGTCCATAGCCAAATGAATCAGTAATAAATAAAGTAGGATGGAAAATATATGATATAAAAAACACTTTTCCTTGTTAACACATGGTCTTAATAATGTTATTGGAATAGGGGTAACTTGTTCCATATCAGGGATAGGGAACAATTTTGTGACAATATCATAAATCTATCAGAGAGTCTTGGGGTAGGTAATAATTCCCCCCAACAGTGTGTGATGAGGCCGAACTTCCATCCTCTTGAGAAATGTGAGTTCCTAAGTGTTGTTGGGTCTAAAAATACAAAGAACCACCTACTATAGGAATGAAGGACTGTACTTAGTTATAATTTTAGAACCATTGGGATTTTATTTTAGAGAATTACATGGAAAATCTATACAAATGATTGGGAAACCACCCTTATGAACCCAAAATTAAAGTGATGGTCAAAGATAGTTCCATAATTTTTTTGGGAAAAAAATAGTGGACTCAACATCAATTATATTAACTGTGTCATCCATTTCATTTGTAAAAAAGATAGACAATCCAGATCCCTTTTGGAAATGTTGTTCCAAATGTTTTGAGAAAAAATATTAAATATGACATGATTTATTTTTGTTAGTAACGAACTAGGAATAAAAATAAATCCCCACTGATTTTTCCTTTAATTGTGAAATTAATTGATTAAACATGTACTCGATTTTAATATGATACTATAATATGGTGTATTATTTCCATTCAAGAGTTCCACATTATATAATATCATAATGCCAAAATAAAATGGTCCAAGAGATTCCAATATTGGAAAGTGCATGAGAAAAATAACCATATAAAAAATAATCTATAAAATTAATAGGGGAGATACTATCCATTTTTGTATTCATGATGGACATGTGATAACGTTTCCACAGGAAGACTTAGAGGATGTTATTCCTACACCAACTGTCCAGGCTAGGGAATCTAGTTGGAGATACTTCCAGGGGTATACAAAAAACATTTCTCTAAAAGGATTGTATCTATGTAACCACTAATCTATCCAAGGCCCATAAGTGTATCTTGATAGTGTCCCAGAATCAATACAACATCATCAGAAGCCATGATACTCTAAATTCATCATATCTATACCTGGTGATGTAGAATCCTAGGGAGCACCCATGACCCCATGGCTTTGGAATTTTTGTTATATTTTACCCTCAAGTCAACATCACTATGGTAAACAACTCCCAAATTATACTACAATCATCAAAACAACAAATAGTATATTAGGAACCAACCCTCCAAATGTGAAACGCCACTATGATGGAGAAACAGCCCACTTATATCTTCATCTAAATGATTTCAATAAAATCAAAATACTTCTCCTCGAATCCTGAGAATAAAACTACACAAAAAAGTATAAGCATAACCTATGGTAGTCATCTGATTCATAGTAGGATGGCCTACCTTCGACCTCTGGAAATGAAAAATAAGGGCTCGATGGTATTTTTTAAGCATATGAGAAATTTGAAACAAACACTGCTGATATTTTAAAAGGTAATGAAAAAAGATCATATAGCTAGCAGAATAAGTGGATTCCTTTTCTGGGGTAAAGGCCAACACCACCATCATCATCCTCACACCCTATCATCGATATAGGAAAGGGTTTTGGCATGCCTACTTCCATCCAGTCACTTTGGTATGATAATGAAATTTCTACAAAATAATATATCTCTCAAATCCAATGATAGAATTGCTACCTCCACGAAATAATTTGGGGTATTATCCTAGATTCCATACCCCATAATGATATACCATACCCTTCCTATATGATTCCATCTTTTAGAGAAGTTCCCAACAAATAGGTTTGAAATAATTTTAATATTTTCAATCCCATCATTGGGGTAAATCTTGACATTGTCCCACCTCACCTTAGAAGATGTGATATGAGAATGTTTTTATGACCCCAACCCACAGGCTTGGGGGAATTTACATATTTTCAACCTCCTAGTCGATGGTATTATGGATACCATCCAAAAACATTCATTTCCACAAATACATCACGAGATTTGGGTTCCAATATTTAGTGGGATGCATCGATATCATCCAAGGCCCCTAATGCTTCAACACTAACCATCAACCCAATGAATACCAACCTCTGCAACCAAACTCCAAACTCAAATATGCACCCATACCAAGGTAGGTATAGACATCTCTCATGAGAAGCATCATGGTCACCCTTCCATTGATGATAGGAAATGAAGGGTATACTCCTTCTAAACAAAACATGTCCCTAACTACACTGACTAATCTATGGAAATTGGTCTGATAGATCTCCCAAAAATACAGAAAACGAGTGAGGTAGGTTTGATAGGACATGAAACCCAATATCCCTACCAACGATATCTTAAGAACACAATATAATGTTTCCAAACAATTTATGAATAATTCTAAGTGAATATGGATGAGGTGGTGTGGAAAAAATAGACACTTAAATCAAAACTCCATTCAACTGATCACTCTCAATAGAACATGTAATTTTTGCAACGGTGCGTGGACCATATACTTACCAAGAATAGGTGACCATAATTCATACCAATATTAAAAAAATCATTTCCCCCCCAAAATATGTCCCTATGTATTTTTAATATGTAATAGAGAATTTTTTTATAGAACTCATAATTATGAAGAAGTCGAATGGGGCACGGCTGATATGACATGAAAATAACTATCCAAACCAATGATTTCTCAAGAACACTATAGATAAATTATTTTCCTTTAAATACTAGATTGAGAAACTAGAAAATTAATGATTGATAGAGTTAAAATTTCCCAAAACTCATGAAATATTTATAGCATTCTTCTGTTCTCTATAATAAGAGTAACCCTCCAGATTGGTTTTTCACTCTCATCCATACCGAATGATGTTAGAGTACATTACTGATGTTCTAGTAACATGGCGCTATGATACATGATCATATCCTAGTCACCTTATGTTAAGAAACATGATACATCCTAGGTGAATGACAGTAATCTAAATGAACATGTTATAGTCGAAAGATGTTAGACAATATGATATTTAATTGTGATAGGACACTAAACTGCATGGCCAAATCCTAGTCACAAGATGATAAACCGCATAAAACCAGTCCCTATCACATGGTAGTAAATTTTGAGATATATAAAGTTAATAGAGATTTCATTAACATCAGTTATAAATTATAGTTTACATAAGTACAACTGATAGAACACAATTTCTATCATAGTTGTATAAAAAAATCTATAATACCCCAAAGATGCTTGATGTGGGAATTATCGATAGGGAACATCCCCGAACACAATGAACTGCGCATCCAGGAAACTATGGCGAATGAAGAAAGCTTCAGAACAAAGGGAACTGGCCCATATAATTACTATTTAAAACAATGTATTCTTTCATATATGTGTTGCAATGATGGGTAGAACAAATATCCAAACCCCATTTCGTATTGTCAAAAGACATATATTGATGGCACATGGAGCACCAGAACATGAATACATCCTTAAATTAATAAAATGCATTGAAAATATATCTAGTTAGATGATAGAGTATTGGAATATATTCCTATAAATACCCAGTTAATGTTTTAGTGCGTTCCCAAAGAAACAAGAAGCTTTATTGGTATATTCTCTTAAGGATGAAAAGACATGGATATATTACTATTATGATAGACATAAGAACAAAAACTATAATGGGTATAAAATATTGGGTTCTATGGGGAGATTGCATATAATTTCTCAAATAGAAGATAATTATCATCATATTTCTATATAGGTTGTGTCGTAGGACCTCGCTCATATCCCTATTCTGATTGGGGATCACCAAGTGAGGACATGACATCCCCTGAGACTATATCAAATTCCTCTATAAAAGGTCCAGTAGCATAAACCTAGTGTATATGACTGGGATCATATCCCCATTTCAATTTGGGATCACCATGTGGGTGAAGAACTTACCTAAGGACAGTCTCATATTTTTGTATATAAAAGACTAGCATCATACTCCAAATGTTCCTGACAGGGCTCATACCAATTTTCTAACTAGGGATCACCATGTGAGAGTGAAAAAATCCTCTATAAAGGCGCATATTAATATCAATGAATATTCTTGATATTTACTAGTAGTTTACAAGAGGTGGATCATACCCATTGTCCCATTCTTTTGGTCCGTTTTCATAATCTGATAGTAAATGTATATATGAATTGGGCTCATATCCACTCTTTATCCATGATTGACTGGTATATTCCCAAAACCACCTACAAACAAGCTGATGTCCCTTCCTACAATATAGATGGTTATCATGATACTTCATTAGCTTCTCACCATTGGGGTCATATCTTCATAACATTAGACAATTATCAACATAATCTTCCATATGTCATGAACTAGGATTATATCCTCGATAAATCCAAAAGGCATATGAACATAATCAGAACGCAGTGTAAAATGAGGTTCACATCTCTTATCTTATTATTTAAACTTTTCATGAAGTTAGCTAAGACACATTCTAAACACCTCACGGGACCAAAAACCCTATATCCAAAGAATATGGTGACCATTGTGATGTTAATCCTACTTACGTTAGTATATAAAGGGGTCATAAGGACTCTAATCCTAACGTTTGTCATGATCAACCTCCCTATAGAAATATCTCCCATGTACAAGGAAGTAATCCAATTTACTAGACACCTCAGTTGAGAGAGGTTCACAAAACTCATATTACTCTATATAAAGAGGTTCTCAAAACACGTAGGTTAACTATATATAGTGCCCCATCATCCATCAGCAGCACTCCACCATGGTTCGCATGTGAGCCACATAGGAAACCCTTTTGTTATAACTAGGTAAATACATATATTACTAATGATAAAGATACCAACATGGATATATTTATAGAGTTAGTTGGAAATAAAAACCAAAACATGGTCAAACCCATTTCTACATCCAATTATGTGAGTAAAAATAGGTCAAATATAGAGTGTCTTCATTACATTTTACCAAATATATAGAAGAATATACAGATATTAGATGATATAATCCTCCCTTGTTATGGATTTGAGGTTCTCATAAAAAGAAAGAATACACTCAGTTGTATAAAGGATATGGATGCATCCTCCATGGCCGAACACCAAGGATTAGAAGTGCATAACAAATGGATGAAACCTGTTGTGTCTACATCATGAAAACCTAATCAGTTATTGAAAACATTCTGTCAAATGATTATATTTGAGGATGGGGAATGATTGAATTTAAACCTAGATACCCAGGATTCTCCTCTCCCTGATGATTGAAGATATAGAAATAATCAATTTCGAAATCCCTCTATAATGTCACTAAAATTTCATGATTACAATGCCACTTCCCTTTCCTACACAATGGTAGAGATGTTTTTGGATTATAGACCATGTCAAAAAATGTATCTATAGACTCAGAGATGAACAAATTAGAGAATGAAATCAGTAAATCCCATCTTGTATTGGAGGAATGCTTCTCCACCATAATCAATGGGATAATAAAAGTCAATTTAGGAATATAAGAAGACTCTTGACCTATATGGATTAGTTTTTTCATGATTATTGGGGAGTAGGTGGTGTATATTGCATTCATAAATAATCATTCATATTTGTTCTCTTGTAACTATACCGAAATGACCATACCAACCCATTATGTGACCATAACCCATATAAGATTACTATATGAACATTGGGGTCTCTAGAAAATTGCAAGAAGAGTAATCCCCTCCCTTGGTATCATGTCCCAACATTAAGACATTAAAATAAAAAGAGTCCTTGGGTTTGAACCACATGAAAATAAAAATTATGAAAGGTGTCCTTGTGGTAAGTCATTAAACATCACCAAATCATTAATCCTTCTTGTATGAAATTAAACAACATGCAATATCCATACCACATGATGTTAAAAGACACAAGATATATCCTTACCACATGATGTTAAACTATATGGAGGACAACATATCACTGATGATTCTATGACACGAGCTAGATCTTTGTAAAATAAAAATAAAGCACCCTTATACCTACATGAGATGCACAAACATATAAATAATTCCACAATCCAAGAACTATAAGCTGAATGATATATATAATTAAAGTATATATGTGGACAAATAGATCCAAAATCTTGTGTCTAACCACATTATATTCATTCCAGAAATATTGCATGAAACATTTTAATAATATTCATGAATTATTTTTAACATCGAGTGACCTTTCAATGTCATCCAACTTAATTGATGTTAAAATGAAAGGCTCAGAAATATTTAATTTATTTGATGTCAAGTCACCCTTGTCCTTACCACATAAAATTTAACAGTAAGATTGATTTCCATGATGCATGATATGAAATGGAAAGGGTTTCCAGTATTGTGTACGTCTTGATTCTCATTCTAATGAGACATGTATAGACTCCAAGATAATTTTTCTTGGATATCCAAAAACACGATACATGATTCTCATAAAATTTCAGTCAATCGCTTAGGTGTGGTTAAGGAAAATTTTTGTATTCCTTGTTTCTCAAACAAATCATAGCTCACAAGGTCTTAGGAACTGCAGTAAATTCTTCCTGACAAGATTATGAAATGTCATTCATGATAGGGTTAGAATAATTCTAGATGAGAGATATTAAAAGAAATACCACTAGTCATTCTCATAAGATGTTAAACTATATGGTTGATATCTCTTGAGTAGAAAAAATAAACATTATCATGGACCATTCCCTAGTGGACCATTATCTTGGGTGTTGGTCTCCCACAAAACCTCAATTTAAGAACCATGTGTGACTTTATTCCTATCAACATAGGATAAATAGTGATTCACATATCCAAAAAATCTAAGTCTAGACACAACAATCAATGGAAACTGTGCCCCTGTTATATATGGGTCATAGTTTTCTAGAGTTTTTCCATTACAAAACTATATGTGACATGATTCTTACCATTATTGGACTTGTAGTGACACATATATTTGGAGCCTTATCCCCATCCACAATATTTACATATCATATTAGGGAACCTACACCATTGATTCATTATTTTAAACTACATAGTTTCTAGGGAACTACATGTTTCATGATTCATACCATTGTAGGACACATAGTGATGTCTGAGTCCCAAATCCTGGGTCAAGTTGTAATAATCAATATGAACAATTCCCCCCATCTATGTATGGGTTTGACATAGGTGGAGTGTTTACCATTCATGAAAATTGTTTGGTTTGATTCAAAGTATCACATGATATGTAGTGATACTCCGATCTCTAATCCTAATTTCAATTATAGGAATTAACATGACAATTCCCCCTGCCTTGCATAAAAGTAATAATTTTACGAAGAGATTTTATACCAGAACTACATAATGATTCATTCATATTAGGAAAAGATATATAGGAATTACTTGATCTCCAGTTATGGGTTATGGCGCAACCCAAAAAAGATGAAAATCCATTCCTAAATTCAAATATAATGGACCTATGAAACGAATGTCCTTATTTCATGACCCTGAAAAGAATGAAAAAATGGCGTGGCCATATGCTATTGAAATTAAAAACCAAATACTCCCCCAATAAATGATGATAAATTGTGTAGTGACTCACCCACAATTACCCTTTATCAATGATCCACATGTGCTAGACCTTGGTCTACCATAGAATGGGGTGTTTATACCATCTTTTAATCCCATCAACCCATAAATGTCACATCATTTCACGAGTGCCTCGAGTTGCTGCAAACCATTCATAGCCACTGGAATGCAAAATATATATATTATTTTGATCATGTTAATTATTCATTTGGTATTTTACCTAAAAATTGGATATATTTTATCCTTATAGGTAGTGATTTATTATTCTTGTGTGCCTGGAACCACCATGGCTGGAATCAGCACCTGAGGGTGATCTGGCCCATCATCCACCTGGTTGTCCCATATCATTAATTTTGACTTATGAAACTCAAGCCATGATTTATCAAATTTTAATATCATAATCAGATGAATATTGGAGTACTCAATACCATGGGTATCCTAATTTTTCTGTTGTTTGACATTCACCTCATATCTGTTCCATGTGCATCGTAACCATAAACTACATTCACTTTGGTGAAATCTATACAACCTTGAACAATAACCCTTGTTGGACCAAATTGAACGACCCATATCTTATTGTAAAAGATACAAAACACTTATTAGGTTCAAAACATAAAAAGTGAATCATGAAATAAATTCAATTATCCACTCACAAAACTCATCATCTCTTGAGTTTAGGAAAAATTAGAGCACTGAAAAATATGGAATACTGCTCAAGATTCCCACTTTGTATCCCTTGTAATAGTTAAGCCATGATTGATATACACCGTGGTATAGGAAAATTTTATTGCAATGGTTTGTAACTTCACTTCACCTTGATCACATGTTCAATAGTATTTGAATCAATATATATTATTCTGAAACCCATATTGAATTTGTTGTTTTCCTCAAATAACACATCACGATTTTAGTGCCTTTAGTCACCAAAAACTGTTCATGAGGCTTGGAATATAATATAGACATCTATGTTTGACATTTTTATATATGCATAAGGAATTGTACAGACCAATTTTAGACTTAATGAACCAATAATAAGGGTTTTATGATCCTTATGAGCATGATTTCAATATGACAAGATTCATCACCAAAGTGTGTTTTGGGCCATCCATGACATGATTGTCTCATATAATTACTCATGACCGATGATCTTTCATTACACTCCCCATAAAAAACTTTTCCATAGTATACAAAACCATTGAAATTATGTCACCATGTATGGTATCCCTTATCAATGTAGGAATGAGACACTCGATTCCCAATCCTTCCGATGGCCCACACCACAAGACTCAAAACCATGTGAAATAGTTCATGATAATTCAAAAAAAAAAAGATTAACATCCCTCAGGTGATAGTACCCTTCATTAATATTATTTTTATACATTCCACAATTCTATTTTATAGAAATTTTTTTCTTAAAAAATCCCCAATTATCTTATAAAATAGTATGGATCCCCTCTAATTGACCACATGTGTATTCCATATACATACTGTATTATGTCCCACTAACATGTTGTATCTCCAACTTTTTGGGAAGGAAAGGAAATTGTCATGATCCCTAGTGAATCAATGGTAGAACTCATGACTTTATGTTGTTTTTCATTATCCATGGTATGTATTCCCAATTCAATGATTCATTAATTTAAGCTATTGGAAACGATATTGAAAGAACCCGTATTTCAACTATCCTATTTTATTCCCTATAACTAATATTTTTACCTACAAACAATACTCCCAAAAAATATTCAATACCCTTGGAATAGAGGGGGTTATTTCCATTTGACTGTTCTTTAGATGTATTGGGGAATTAACCTACTATATAGATGTATCCCCTCCTTATAAGAATAGAAATCCAATCCTCATGATCCTTGGAAAAAACATGGATGAAATGAACACCGTATTGTGATTAGGTTCATCCTCAATATATCTGACCTATGTAATCTTTATTGATCATGTTAGGGAAATATGATTTTAAATTGAATGGTATCCCATGTTCCGATTTAAATTCATTAAAATACATAAATAAAAGGTCTAATCTAGAAGTACCTAAACTAGAAAAATGTATATTCGAAGATAGAATACCCAAATCTAAAATAATTGAAGGTATGATCCAAAAGATCCTAAACTAAACTAATGGATGGACAGAGCTAGAAGACTCTAAACTAAAGAAATATAATTCCATGCAAGATGACCCTAATATGTAGAAATAGAGTGTCAGATCCAAAAGAACATAAACTAAAGAAATATAAGTTTTCATCTATATGATATTAGATTAAAAAATAGATGTTCCTAGATAGAAGAACCTATAATAAAATAAAGCATTGGTATAGTTTTCAATTGCACAAAACAACCACTTGAAGAAGAAAAAATGCTCACCATAATGAAAATTAAAAAATATAACTTAGGGAAAATGTTGAGTATCTCTTTGGTTGACATACACATTGTGTGTTCAAGGAAATATTGAGCATATAAATGGAAATAAAGGATCAAAATTAGTCAGGTCAAAAAAATATAAGTGGATATCCTTAGAAAAATCTATTCCTACAATTTCTAAGACTTCTCATATATAAATCTTAGGAAAAATAAGGAAATAGAAACATTGAGAAAAAATCATGTGGGTCCCACAGAATACATGTAGAAAATATAATTCTATCTCAACATGTCCATTTTCTTAGGAAAAATTATACATTTCTCTTTTTTAGTTATATATAATACCCAAATTATTCTTATAAATTAGGTGATCACATGACAACTAGTGATAGTACATCAATGTGGAATCCCATGTGAATGGGAATTCCTGAGAATTTCTTATAGAAAATGTTTAATAAATTATGAACTCTGCTTCTAAAATTTGTGGTTATAGGGTGTTGCAAAAATTAATGGTACAAGGGATGATCTGTGTAACATCACCACCAAAATCTGGGTCTCTACATATGCTTTTGTTACAAATATGTGGGTTTCCCCACTCAACATTTAAGCTAGATCGACATAAGGAAATTAATCATAGTGTTACACATTTGTGAACACATGTTACATTAACATGAGTTGATCTAAAATAGAGATAATTGTTGAACTACATACGACTTGATTCACATTCGCATGGGATATATAGAGACATCTATGTACCTTAAATTATATCCAACCACAAGTACCTTTTCAGCAAATCCATGATCCATCATGGAATTTATAATCATTATTGTGTCAATGTACTCATTCCCCATGATAAATATACTTATTTCACTAGATTTTTGCAAGAACACAAGTTTAGGTGTTTTCCCCTAATATCACCTAAAATCCCCCAGTAGACACATTCTATTAAAATCATCTAGTAGATCTAAATATCAATGCCCATCAGACATTTAGATATATGAAAAAATAATCTAAGATTATCTTAGAATAAATTTCATTTAATTATGAATGAATCTCATTGAATGGGGTAGGATTTTTTTAAAACCCATAATTGTGTGATATACACATTTTTGTTGAAGATTTCAGTGAAGTGGAAACTACACAATGATGATGATATTCATTGAAATAAGTACTATAAGTTATCATCATTAAGGAATAAGGGAATGTGATTTTATTTACAATGGAATTAATTTTTTCCCTTATTAATTTTAAATAGATTATTTTCAATGTATTAGTGGATATACATACCCTATTAGAAAAAAATAATACATATCCAAGTCTGGCTAGCCAAGACAACTCAACTGAAGCACTTGTGGGAGTATCCTCAACCTTACCTAATGAGATTGAGAATCCATCTAATATAGGTTGTAGTGGATGCACCCAAAAGTTCCCATATAAGAGGGGAAGAGCATATCCATAGGGTGGTAATTCATGACCCATCCCAAGCTATGGCTTGAGTAGCAACTACCCGAAGCCAGCCTCCATAGGCCAGGGGTGACGAGAAGTGAAGATGGAAAAACTAAACTAGGTGAGGCCCTTAAAAAATTACTTATATCACACAAAAAACCCACTCAATGAAAATGTATAGAGGGAAATAAATAAATGATGCAACACTGCTATAGATAAACAAAATATGCATATACCTCTAAATAGTACAAATTACTGTAGTCAAAACCAAAAATAAAAGGAAAAAATACACACCCAACTAGATATGTGGCCCATCCTGACATAACAGGAAATGAAAAAAAAACTGAGAGCCTGCCTCCTAGTTTCTATGTATTCTGTATCCCTAATATCCTCTAAAATAACTATTGACATATCCTATATCTATAGAAGACACGACATGTGTAGGGAAATCCCTTGCTTGGGTGAGTATATACATACCCAGTTGAATGCCCTGAAAAGTGGGAAGGGGAGCCATACAACTGAAGATGCATGTTGTAGATAAAACAAGTTATAGTAAAATCGTATAGGTCAACCCAAAAAGAGAGTGAATGAAAACTTGTCCAAATATTAGTTTCTATAAATGGTGAGATGATGAAATTATAGTTGAGTACTCTCTACGTATAGTTGGAGACATGACCTGTCCAACCATAAGAATCTAGAAACAAAAAGGACATGGCATACCCCGTGCATCATCACCATTCCTAGAAGGGGATTAATCATAAACCAAGGAATGGGTACTGAAAAAGGATATATATATATATATATATATATATATGCTTAGTAAAAGAATCCCAAATGATGGAGTAAGGGGATATACATCAAAAAAATAATCAGAAAATGGTGGGTAGAAAATAGTTCCAAAAGTAAATCCATTAGCGATACCCATCATCTCATGAGTCAACCAAGGAAACACAAGTCTAAGGGACTCATTAACCACACCATGGTATTATCTGTTTTGAATGGAAATAACTCACTCACATTGTTTCTTTTCACATCATAAGAACACATCAGTGTGGGGAAAGAATCCTTGTTTGTCATGAGTCCAACAGTACATTGAACCACTATTCATTATTGTGTTGCATAGTCGATTGGTTACCAGTTTGGGAGAG
Organism: Viscum album; assembly: GCA_963277665.1. Taxonomy (NCBI): domain Eukaryota; kingdom Viridiplantae; phylum Streptophyta; class Magnoliopsida; order Santalales; family Viscaceae; genus Viscum; species Viscum album. Next base: position 816,519,587 of record OY728127.1, read on the forward strand.
GATCTCATGCCAGGGTACAACAAGAGTGTCTTAATTTGGTAGTCACCATGGAATGCCACTACCCAGCCTAGATAGAGGGTACCACATGAGAAGATTAATGGGTAATGTCATATCCTAGTTATACTAGATTGTAATCCTGATGAGTCCCAAATGAAGCACCACTTCCCTGCATGGCTGGAGGGTTATGCCTAGAAAATGTATTCAGGTAATGACACTACCCTTCCAAGCTAGAGGTTAAGTAAATAATCTCATGAAGCTCCACTACCCTATCCTAATAGAGGGTACCTCAGATTGAATATTGGGAAATTCCACTACACAGTATTATAGGTGGGTAAGCCCATAAGATCCATTGAGGAATCCCACCACCCATCCCTGCTAGAGGTTAATCTTGGAACTTTTTTGGTGATTTGGTGTGGTTTATCCCATCATCAGGTGTTGCCTTAATGCAATGAAATCATGGAGCATTTCACATTGCATCTCAAAAGATACTTTTTAGGGAATCAACATGTTTTATACATAAAAACACACAGTTTAAGATTCTTATGGCCTAAAATTGGAGTTCAAATGAAGGAAAAACAAGGGTTTGAAGATCGATCAAAAGAGATCAAGTCGGACATTTCTTTTGAGGGGACCCATATGGTGTGTGTTCACTCATTACTCCTTTACCATGCCTCTAGTTAGTACATTGGTCCCATCTGTGTTGGTGTACATGCAATGTAGGTGGACTACATGTTGTGTCCCACCTATCCAGTGACTGGGATGTGTTCTGTGGCTAAGTCTATATTCTCAGAACCCATGTCCATATACTTTGGTACATGACATGAGGGTTCACATGGGATTCTACCCTTGTGTCCAACCAATGTCTATATGCTTTTTACATGGTGTGTCTCTGGACATGTCCTCTGTCACATGGATAATTTTCATGAGAAGTTGTTACATTATGTGTCAACGAAGTCCACATAATTCCATGTTTAGGGGTCACCAAACACTATCACCACAATCTGAAAGGGAATAAAAGATGTGTGTTCTTCATACTTCATGGTGTGAAGTAGATATTTTTCTAGGACGTTTATATTTTCTTCAGATCATCATTAGTGATTTAAATTTTGTCAGCCATCATCATATTTTTCCACAATTATTCAAAAACTATTTGTATCTATCCTTGAATCATGATCCCCAACGACCATTAATCGAAAAATTGATCTTCCTCAATAAGGGTTTCATAGTATTTTCTGTACGCCACTGCTCCTCTGATCCTCAATGTTTTGGGATAAATCCTTCAGATTTACCATCTATTTATCATGATGATTCTAGTTCTATAAGTCACTTGAAAAATTATTGATGTTTTTTGGATACAACATAGATACGGGCACTCGATCGAACTTGGGTCACTTGAAAACTATCGATCCAGGAAACATGGGGTTCCAAAATTTTATTACACATTGAATCAGGGAATAAATTCACCATGAACAAGAGTTTAAAGTCGTTTCAGCCAAGAATTCATAGTCTATGATCAATAATGAGGATCCTAGTTAAAAAAATTGATCTTAGAAAATGAATAAATTCAAATTCAATTCCTATGAAATGAAAATGTTTTCAAAGGCATAGATTATTGAAAAATAATTAAACTACTCAATTAATTTAATATAAGGGCATAAAACAAAAAATAAGAGTCCTACCTCTTATTTGGATCGATCACTAGTGAATAAAATGTTCTCTAATGAGGGAAGAGGATATGTTCCATTCATCCTTTTTCATTCATTTTTATTTGAATGGGTTATTAAAAGGGATTCTCCAACAGAGGTGGGGAGAAAGGATTCGCTAGAGAATGATGAATTGTGAGACAATCCAAGCTAAACTCATCTAATGACCTATTTTAAATAGTTAATTTGGTTAATATTTAATTGGTCAAATAATTAGTTAATAATTATGTTACTTAAATACACCACCAATGAGAAAGAGGTCTAGTCTCCCAAGATGACTCATTATATATCGTGCCTATGGAAAACACCACATTACGAACCCAACCATGGACTCATATTTATGATTATATAAACCATTTAATAGTTATCATATTCACATTATTTAGCCACACACATGAAATATAAAACATATTTTATATTTTTATAAAATTAATTCTGGGAACACCAGGCCTCAAAATCACACACTCTCTTAGTTCGTAGCATTAAAAATATATTTATAAATATATCAAAGTTTTATATGAAAAATTAGTTCACTACATCATTTAATACTTCTTTATTTTCTTCCCCAAAAACAATGAACTAAAAAAAATATGGAGCTTGTATCTTTCTCTCCCTCTTTGAGGAACAATCCTTCACGTTTCTGTGATGCCACAACATGCGGACCAAAGGGTAGGTCTATCCAAAAAGGTATGATTCTTTTGGTCCTTGATCACCAGTGGATGGTCTGTAAAGGTGGATCAATCCATGATGTCCATATTACCTAATTCAATGACTTCAGTATGGTGACGCATGTATTTCCTCATCTATGACATATGGATAATGTCGTGAACCCACTCTAGCTATGGGGGTAGGGCGACATGGTAGGCAAACACATCAATGCTCTTCACAATCACGAATGGACCAATAAACCTCAGGGTAGCTTACCTACCCATCCTAACCTCCACATTCATCATTGTGGGGAGATTATAATGAAGATTTTTTCTCCTAGATTGAACTCCAAGGGCCTATGATGTTGATCTTAATAGGGTTAATATTACCACTAGGGCATCCTCATTAGATTGAATATGACCCACACTTTCTCCATTGTAACCTGCACCAACTCTGGGTTAATGATAGATGACTCTCCAATATCCATAAAATACAATGGTGACATATAGGGTCTCCCATATAGGGCCCCAAAAGGATCCATACTGAATGTAGGGTGATATCTATTTTGGTATGCAATCTCTACCAAGGGAAGGTGTTCCTCCCATCACTAACTGAAATCTGAAATGCATGCTCTCAACATATTTTATGGAACCTTGATAGTGTGATTGGTCTACCCATCATTCTGGAGATAAATAGTTATACTAATCGACAACTAGGCCAAAAATTGAAGCTGCAGGATTCTCCATAATCATGATGAATATTACATATCTTAATCTGAGACAATCGTTAAGGGTACCCCATGAAGGAGGATGATATCCTATATTAATAACTTCCCCAAAATCTCAATCAAAATATAATCCTTGATATTAAGGATTTACTCAAACTCTGCAAGTCGATCAACAATAACCTAGATTTTTTCATGTCCCTTTTCTATGCATAGAATCCCTTAGACAATGTCTATGTACATGCCATCCCATTTCCAAAACTGGATCTCAAGAGCCTGTATCTAACCCACTGAAACATGCTGCTCAAAATTCACATGCTGATAGTGAGGAACCAGGAGATAATCATTACAATGATTCATCTCATACTGGACCACCAGAAATTTCATGAAATGACTTTGTACATTTTTTCCAGACCCTGATGTATATATATGGGAGATGTGTGGAACTCCGGCATCACGTCCTCCCACATCATGACTGGAACCACAATTATACCTTGGAATAATATCTCATGAGTACCTCCTTCAGAATATCTATCGGGTCCCTCTCATGTGTATATATAATCATATATAACATCATAGTCGATGTCCCCAAACTGAGACTCTTTCACATGCTCTTGGAGTAAAGGAGTCAACACTATTTAATGTGGGAAAATTGTACTCTTTTGTTCTACCAGGATTAGCTATAAGGAAGCTAACTGCTCCAAATATTCTCACACTAGGTGATCATAGGACTTCCTAATAAGGGAATCTACTAGAATATTTACCTTATCATGATTATTGACTATCTTGATGTCATAGCCCTACAGGAACTCCAACCAGCATCATTGTTTAAAGTTCTAGTCTCTCTGATTGAAGAAGTTCATGAGGCTCTAGTGATATTTGAAAAGCAAAAAGTGATCTCCCAGAATTTAGTTCCTCAACATACTCAAGGTTAAGACTACCAATTGTAGCTCTAGATAATGAGTGGAATAGTTCTAATCATGGCGTCTCAACTATGTTGACCCATATGTGATGACTATCTATCATTCCATCAACACAAAACCGAGCCCACATTGTAAGGAATAACAATAGACTAACAACTCAATGCATTCATCTAAAATTATAAACACTATAAAACTAGGTAGCCATTGGATTAAAACCTCTAATTCCTTATTGAACTGCTCAGTATAGCTAAATGGATTCCCCTATAATGTCATGGGAGTCAAAGGGTTTGAAATTATGAAGAATTATATCAATAATATTCTATATTACCCTAAAAATCCAAGAAATCCTCTCATATACGACATATTCTTGGCTGCCTCCCATGAATGAACTACATGAATATTTTTAAGATCGATAGCTAAGTTTTTTCTTTAGAAATGACATACCCCTGACAGTTAACATCATATATCCAGTATTGGAACATCGAGAGCATTCTGAAAAGCGGGTTCTCTCGAAGAAAATCAAGATCCTTCCTCAAGTGATTTTCATTATTTTCCTCTATAGCGGAGTGGACTATTATTTCATTGATGATGATATCAACAAATAGGTTCATGTATGGATGGAATACCTATTTCATCAAAGACATAAATATAGAGGTGTAATTTATCACTACAAATTGAATCACTAGGATCTTATAGTGTCCATAGCGACATCAGAAAGATAACACTGGAATATCAGGCTCATGAATCCACAACTAGTGGTAGACAGACCTAAGATCATTCTTGGAGAACCATATCACACCTAGAAATAGATCAAATAGATCATCAATCCTTAGAAAGGGGTACTTGTTCATTATTTTTTCCTCTATTAGGTGATGATAATCCATGCAAATATGCACGCCACTATGTTCCCTCTTCTCGAACAAAAAATGATATGCCAAGGGACACACTAGGTCTAATGAATTCTTTTTCTCGAAGGTCCTAAAATTTTAAACGTAGGTCCCAATGATAGGTAGGTTCCACGTGATATGATGTATAAGAAATTAGGGTAGTCCCAGAATGAACGTATATAAAAAACTCCATCTCGTGCCTCAAAGAGAGTCTCCGAACCTCATCGGGGAAGAAGCCTTTTTCGTCCTTCACTACTGAAGGAACCTAGATCTATAAAAATTATTCTTCACAATGGGTTATACTTTATAAATTATGGGTAAAATATTGTACGCTCTTTCTCACAACACCCAGTTGTCCTTCTATGAGGTCTCACATTCTAAAAAAGGAGAACCCCATCCCATCAGCATGTAGCCATCAGATTAGTATGTGGTGACATTTGATATGGGATCTAACCATGGAAATCCAGTCAATACCCAATATGATGTCATAGTGTTACCCTATTATGACCAATGTGTCATATTTTATTGAGTTTCCTTCAAGATATAGCTCAGACTTCCATAAAATCAAAAATATACTTAAAGCATTCCCTAAAGAAACTTTGAGGAAAAGCTATTGCACATGAATCTCTACTAGGATATCCAACTCCCATGCCAATATTAGTGAGATAAATGAATGGTTAGAGAATGTGTATACAAATATTGAGTCAATACTAGAATTAAGACAGATTTTACCTCTAATCTTCTCATGCACCCTAGGAACATAGAATTTCAAAGCTTGTAGTTGTCTGCAGCCCATCAAACCAACTCCCTAAGCCTGGAATGCACCTCCTGAAGGTGGATGTAGAAGGACCTCATACCTTCCACCCCCACATGATGATCCTCCTACTCCTTTTCCAGCTCCACCTCCCTAGGGACATCCCTATCCCCTCTGAGGTGATCCTTGATAATGGTGTTGTCTTTATTACGAAGGTCCATCTGTTATCTACCTGGGATGCTTAGTTCGTCTATTTGGGAAGTCATTTTCCTTGTGAGATTTCTCAAAAAGAGCACACCATCGACCCTTCCCATGCTACTCTTCTTCTCTATTCTTCCATTGTACTTTACGACCACATTACAGAGTCTAATCATAGAAGGGTCACCACTTTCATGACCTCTGGAACTTGGATGCTATTGTATATGACTCTGCTCTATCACAGTAACTACCACCCACACCTATCTAGTATCCATTTCATAGAATATCTCAATCACAAGTTCTCAATTCAGTATCATGATAGAGGAGGGGATTTACACGGGCACTACACTGGCTCATTTTTCTCTCCAGAATACATATTCAAACTTATGTGCTTCGAAGTAGGAATCTCTAATCACATAGAGAGAGTATCATGTATGGTATCTGAACCCAGATGAAAACTTTAACACTATCAACAATCTCTACAAATTCTTAAAAAGCACTAGAATTTGGATGGAGTTTAAGAAAGAGGGGAAATACTTATCAGGAAAAGGCTTATGGAAGTCATCCTATGAGAGTGTCTACATATTGTGCATTTGGGTAACTAGAATCCACTAACAGCAAGCTAATCCAAAAAAGACTGGCTGGAAAATCCGCCTTTTGATCAATCAGTGTCTAGATAATTATGAAGATATATACAACCAACTATATCCAATCCTCTACCACATGGGGATTTAGCTCCCCATGAAACCTCTGTTGTTTCTAACACTATAACTCGTAGACTACACTCTGCCAACACATGTCCTCAAAAAACTCTATTGGGATAATATTCTACTAAAAAGGTGGTGTTCCTAGTACCTACCCACTTGGAGAAAGGAGATTGTCGAATGGATCATGAACTAAGGCCTCGTTACTTATAGGGTCATGGTCATGAACCCTAGATTGTATCCTAGATGGTTGTCATTGTAGAGACATCCTAAATGTTGTCAAGAAGTACTATTTTTAGATAATATATATATATATATATATCAACAAAAATGGAGAGATAACCCAAGAATTACGGTCAAAGACTCAAAAAAATTATGATATATGTGCCATTAATCCATGTAGCAAATTTATTGGGATTCCCAGTCGATAAGTAGGTTGTCAAGATCCATTTGAGTGGATACATCGGCCGTCACATCATCATTGAACTCTATGGCTACAGAGCCACAATCAAGACAGTTTGACAATATTTCCATAAACCCAGCCTGTCCACTTATGGGTGAAACATTCGAAAGACATCTCATGGAATGAAGATGGTCTGATTCCACTCTTTTAGTACCTGACCCAAGCCAAGGCTCCATCTGTGATTACCCAAAGCTTGACACCATGGGCTAGGGGTGGTGACATGTTTTAAAGGACCAACTATACTTGGGATGACCTTTTCCTAATTACCTGTATGCACAGACACATAAAACTCAATGAAAAACTATATAGGGAGAGAAATAAAAGATGCGATACTACTATAAATAGACAAAATATGCATGTAGCTATAAACAATACAATGTACTATAGTGAAATACCAAAAAGTGAAAAAACATGCCCAATAAGAAATGTGTCCCTACATAATGAAACTGGTAAATGGTAAATGGATTTAAGCCCAACTCCTATATCCCAATCCATTACCATCGTACGTGGTCCATGTAGTTTATATACCTAAGATCCAATGAAATCATGATCGACCTATCCCCCATCTAAAAAAACATGACGTTTTTTTGGAAAAATCCCATGTATGGGTGAGTATATACATACCTTGTAGAACATCCCAAAAAGGGGGAAGGGGGACCAGTAAGAGATACTAATGAGGAGGAATGAAGTAGATAGAAGAAGGTACAGTAATAGAGTAAAACTCAATTCAATAAGAGATTGAAATTGAACTCAGCAAAACATAAGGAGCTCGAAATAGAGAGAATCTGTACTTCCATTTGAGTTATAACTACCTATAACTGGAGAGTATACTCGTGCAACTATGAGAACCTAGACATGGAAATCATGTTGCATAACCCACACACAATTGCATCTCCTGGAAGGCGAGTAACCAAAACACAAGGAGTGGGTACTAAGATAGGATATATATATATATATATCGAGTCAAAGAATCCCAGTAGAGAGAGTAAGGGGATCCCCATCTCACAGATCATTCCAGGAAAGAGAATAACCAAAAATTCTAAAATGAAGTCCAATTTTGATGCCCCATACCCTATGCATCTTCCTAGGACACACAATTCCAAGGGAACTATCAACACACCATGACACTGTCCACTTTGGGTGGCACTAAATTTCCCACATGGTTTTTGGTCATGTCACATGAACTTGTCTATATTGAGAAATCTATCCACTTTCTCATGAGTCCAAAGTTATGTGTAACCACGACTTGTCCTTATGCTAAAAAGTTGAGGGGTTACTTGTTTTTGGAGTCAATATCAGGCCCAAGAATGATAGATGTTTCATACATTGGTAGTCATTAAGGAACACCACTACCCAGCTAGGCTGGATAGTAGAACTAAAGTGGGCCACTTGGAAATTACAATGCCTATTCTTTAAAGATTGTTAGCTCGGTGAGTCGTCTGGGAAACACATCTTCCCATCCTAGATAGAGGGATAAAAGATTAAGATTTCATCGAGGAATTCGACATCGCAGATCAGCTTGATGGATGGTCTAGAACATAAAGGAACTCCACTACCTAGTGCTACTGGAGGGTAAATATAAAAGATGATTGTGGAATGCCACTACACATTCATGTTGGTGGGTAATCCAAGAACTACCATTATGGAATCCCACTGCCTAGCCCAGCTTGAGGGTAGTAACATCAATGATCTGGTGATTCTATCTGATTTCTTCCATGACCAGGTGTCACCTTAGTATGTTGCAAACATAGAACATTTCACATAGTATCTCAAAATTTGAATTTGAGGGGATTTTTTTTCTACGCATACAAACACTTGGGATAGACTTCTCAATGTCAAAAATACATGTTCAAACAAAGGATATTTTAAGGTTTTATGATTTCATAGATGATCTCAAGTAGTTCACGGTGTTTACAGGGACCCAAAAGGTGTATAGTCCCTCCTCACTCCTTTGCTGCATATTTGGTCACCATAGAAGTCCCATCATTATAGAGGTACACTCCAGGTAGGTGAACTACGAGGTGTTTCCCACCTATCAAGGTACTATGCCATGTCATGTGGCCATGTCCGTGTACTCAGACCACATTTCATTGTAAATAGGTACATGGTGTGTGGGTTCATATAGGATTCTACTCATGTGGCCTAACCATGTTTGTGTACTTTTTATATTGAAAGTATTTGTCCTTGTAGTCTATCACATGGCTCATTGTCATGAGAAGGTATTATGCAGCATGTTGGCAAAGAATGTTTCATGCAATCCTTATGGTTTCCCAAACCCCAGTGCCGAAACATGAAAGGTGATTCATGCTAAGTGTTATTCATACTGAACAACATGTATCTAGTATTTTTCAAGAACAATCATCATTTTATAAGATCACAGTATGTGCTTCGAATCTATAAATACTACTTTAATTTTCATTTAGATTCTTCCTAAAGATATTGAATCTATCCTTAAATTGTGATCACCAACCTTTTTCACTGAAAAATAGAAATTGTCATCAATGAGGGTTTTATCTGTTGTTCTACTCACTACTATGCCTCTGATACTCAATTATCTAACCTAAACCCTTTGGATTTAGCATCCATTCATCACGATGATTCAAGATCTATGCTTTTCTCGAAGAATTGTGGATGTTTCATCGATCCTCCACAAATTCGGGCACCCGATCGAGTTTGGGTTTCCCAAAATCAATCTCTCTTGGAACCACATGGTCCCAATAATCAAGAAAACATATAACATTGGATCAAATTCACCCAGAAAAAAGTTTGAGGACATCATTGACCAATAATTTTATCTCAAAAATCATGAATAGGGAACTATGTTATAAATAATTGATATAAGAAAATGAGATAGTCCATATTCAATTCGTGGGACTGGAAAAGGATTAAAGTGTGTAGATTCAAGAAAAATAATTGAACTGATCAATTTTTTTAATATAAGGACGTAAAAAACCAAAATATGAGTCCTAATTCTTGTTTGGATTTCCCATTATAAAAGAATGTGTACATGAATGAGGGAGGAGGATTTGTTGCATTTTTCGAGAATTATTCGTCATTATTTGAAGGTATTATTTAAAGTGATTATTCATTGGAAGTGGGGAGGATTGCTTCAACGATGAATAGAAAATTGTGATCCAATCCAAGAGAAATATCAATAATGAATTATTTATTAACCATTAATTAGGTCAAAATGTAATTTGTTAATTAATTCATTAATTATTTTTCCTAAATGCACAACCAATGAGAGAGGCATAAGGTCATCCTACAATGACTCATATTATGTTACACCTATGGAAAAAAATATATTCCAGACCCAACCATGGTATCAGATTTACAATATGATATTATTTATATTTTTAATATCATTTTCGTTGATTAACCCCACACAAAATATAAAATATATTTTTTATTTTTATAAAATTATTTCTAGGCACACTCGGCCTCAAAATAAAATGTTGTCTCATCACCTTGATCTGGAAATAAATTTTAAAATATTTCAATGACTTTTAAATAATGAAATAGGTATCCACATGGTATAACACCAAGAAAAAATGATGAAATGTGGTGGGGCCTCAGATAATTGACAGAAGACCCCGTTTCTTGGTTCTCATGACCAGTGGATCTATGATATGATTTTATATAGAGCTAGACCTGGTGAGAAACTGATGTGGGATGTGTGGGAATAAAATCATCAACAATCCATTAATATTAAAAATATTTCATCCACCATTCGATCAAATTATTTTGAGATTTCTGATCACACTCATCTGCTCATCTTTAACCTTCTGTTCACATTCTCACCCATTACACCATGTACACTACTTGTTCGATCCAGAGACACATGAAAATGGTCTATCACCAAATGTACTACATGATAGCCCTAGATGACGATAAAACTATATATCCAGAACTTAGGCAACATCTCTGAGGATTTCATGCAACTTATCTTTCATGATTGCGATACATTAGAGAATCAAGCCATGAGATATGATTGCATGATCCCATTCATGAAAACCAAAATAATAACATCTGTGGTAATGTGATCATGACCATGAAAGAAAATATATCTTTACTATGGTGAATGAGAAATAGAAATAATATATCCTTACTCCTTTTATTTTTTATTATTTATTTCCACATATCTATACTTCATGTGGTTTTCCATGGGTATCTCACCAGATTATATGGAACACCTAAATAAATTCTGTTATGCCATCATTAGATTTCTTCTACTATGTATCATAAAGGATTGAAAACTAGTAGATGATAATTCCTTTTATACTACCATGTTTTTAATTTAGGCACACAATGTAATTCTAGTCACATGACTTTATGAATACACAAAAATAAGCATAAAAATCATGAGATAAAATGAGGATGATCAGGGGAGATAAGGTGAAAATAATATAGGGTTTACATGAAGAGAACATATCATTTCATTATGACATACTCCCATATTTTGATCATGTAAATCCCCCATATTCTTAATTAGCACATGAAAAGTCATCTATGTTAGGATGACACACCAATCACAATGAGAGAACAATCAAGACATATTAAATAGTCCATCAAGACATGTTCTTCATGGCCCTATGGCTTCTAAACATAATTTGATAGAGACAATCATACTTATTCCATGTATAACCCATATGGGAACCCTTAGATGAATTCATCATTTATAATTGTTGCGTGCTTCCAAGATTAGTGTTACAACTTATGAAACCTTATTTTTTACATTCCCTTAGACGTTCCCTCCATGTTTTTTCAATCAATTCCAAAAATACCTCTCATGGTCTCCAACATTCTTTAACATTCATAAGATAGAGAGTAAATATTTCAAAAATGGAATCCATTAGGGGATATGACTCAATAAAACCAAAGATTGAGGGATAAAATTAATCTATTTGAATTTATAACATCCACCCAACCCTTTAGTGGGATGAGGGTAACTAATCTATGAGAATAATGATTTATAATATAACTATGATAAATCAGACCCTTCATATGTCCGGATATCAAATGTGAATCCACCATGGTATATGTCCCTTCATATCCTTTATATTACTAATTTAAGGGAATAAATTCTACCATGGGTTTACAATCCTTCATCGTCCATCAACATATGATAATTTGTATTAGACACCAGGATCATTTTTTGTGTAATCCATTACCAAGTCCCCATGTACGCTGAACACCTCAATTGGATATGAATTAATCAAACTACGAAGACCCAAATTCATTTTATAAAAATTATATATACAACACTTTCCATTTTTACAAGCACTATAGATAATCTCTTTGACATGTGTAATCATTCCTCTTAAATGTAAAATTTTACGTGTATGCCCCATGAAAATATTTTCTCATTTGATGCGTCTGATCTCTCATATTCCATTGTTTATCACATCAAGAATGGCTCACATGGGATTAGAGAATTAAAATTATTATTAATATAATATAATGGAAATTCCCCCAGTATGGTTCTATAATTTGTAAATATTAATTATTACATATCATCTTCACTTAATGGGTTAGAATCTTGTTGAGGCAATCTAGGGAAGCCTTATTTGAATTTGTCCCACCCCAAGCTCTTATTTATTCCTCATTCATGACACAGAATTGAAATATAAAAACTATGATTCATTTCCTAATAACATATATAGGATTACTCATCAAGGCTCAAGAACTATACTTATATCTATAAAAAATGACTTTAAACTACATGGATTATTCTAATTACATGGATTTTAACTATGCCAGATGATTTATGTGGGTTTTGTTTCATCTTTTCAAAGCGTATCTCAGATGCATCATATAGGTTAAATCAAATCTCTAAGGGAGTAACCTCTGTCTAGGACCAAAATAAAATACAAAGTACTTGAACATAGATATAACCTAAATCATCATAAATAAATAAGATATCTATGGGGAATCATTTATTTAAACACAATTTTCCCCATCAATAAATTGTTTTAATCCACTTATTTACATAGTTGAAACTAGTCATATATCAGGGATTGGGAATGATTTATTTAATGTATAATTAATCTATTAGCGAGTCCTAGAGTAGGTAACAATCCCCGCAAAATTGAGTGCTTCTAAAGGCTTCCCATACTCCTGAACATTGTGTTTTCATAGGTTTTTTTGGGTTTGAGTCCATTATGGACCACCAACCATTAGAATGAAGTCCTTTAATCAATTATGCTTGTGGGAATAGTGGGGAAATTATTTTATAGAAAAAATAGTAAACCTGACATAAATAGTTTTGTAACAACAATCAGTAACCCACTATCAAAGCATCAAGAAAAAAGAATTTTTTGTTTTGTTAGAAATCACTTATGATGGAAGATAACTCCAATAAGTCCATATAGAATAAAATAATCTTCCTTCCATGATTATAGTAAAAAAAATATGAATTATTTGAAAATGATATGAATATTCATTTTATAAAATTCTTAAAAATTAAAAAATGTTTAAATATTACATTAATAAATCATTATGATTTTTTTACAAAATATTTATTCACTTAGAAAACATGGAATTGAATAAATACCATTTTCCACTAAAAAGAGAAATAATGTTTCCTTTTCTCAATAACATATCTCAATATTTTTATGTACCAAATCGTGGGGAAATACACAAATTTCATAAAATGATCGTAAATTAGTAGAGGAGATGAAAATATAATGGTGTTATATTTTAATATTATGTAATCCCCAAAAGTGTGATATAAATATAAACAACATTGAAAAATGATGAGATTCTGGAATATACCGTTACAACTTTAGTAACTTCTAAATCAGAAGTCTTATAAATAAATATCATAAAATGAAACATTAAATACAATAAATATAATTAGTTTATCAATATAACAAATAAAATATGTTTTATATACACTACAAAAATGAAATAAGTTTTGAATATGGAATGTGTCTCACTGATGTAAAAGTCGGATATGAAACCCTAACATCAGGTTTGACTCCATTTGTAAGTGTGAGAAAATCTTATATAGAAAATATAGGTTTATTATATATATATATTATATATATAATCATATATATGATACCATATATTATTCTCTTATATCATTTTAAACCAAAATTGTTAAAAAAATTCATTATTTTCGTTGTTTCGGGTGTTAATTGTATTGTTTTCTCTTGCATGTTTTGTCATTAAATTGATGATTAATAAACATAAAATATAATTGAATCACAAAAAGAAATATATTAATGTTTTATATTTTTATTAATTATATAAATTATTATAACCAATCTATAAATTTGGAGATAACAAATTAATGACATCACATAGTTGAAATAATAGGTCATACACATGCATGATCAGCGATATCATTCCCTTAAATAGAGAAAGGGTTAAAAAGTGTCTGAAATAAGAACATTACATAGTTTATATCATATCATATTAAGAACATATATTTATTAAATTTATTCTTATTACATTCCATTGAGATGAAAACTAAAATACAACTCACATCCCTTCGTGAGGTAGTAGTTTGATGTACACAAGAGCGACGTTATCATATTTTAATATTAAGGAAAAGAAAGAATTTATATGGGATATTATATCTCTAGGTTTATAATTACATAATAAATATTATATATATATGAAATAAATCATTTTATCAAACCATGAGACGTGCTGATTAAAATTAAGTTACATCATACTGTTTGGCAATATTTTTCCTTACACACGATATATGAATTCATTTACCATTTTTTAGAGGTGTACATGGATAAATATAATGACACAAAAATATTTAAGTCCCACTAAATGGGATATAGATGTTTTATTATATTTTAATTATTAATATAAATTTAGCTATTTTAAATAACAATGAAAAAGAGTGGTCTTAGTGAAGAGAATTACATTGTCTTAGAGAAACCTCTGTCAGATCTCTTTTTAAGGACCCCAGGGTTTATGTTATTTGAAAAAAATAAGATTAATAATGTGTATAAGGATTTTTGGGAAGGATTATTTTATATTATCTTCAATATATATAGCTTTATAAGTATGATTAAGTGCAGGGATTGAGTTCCCTTTTATAGTTGAGAAAGAGTAGCATTTTTCTAAATAACATATACAATTCAATAATGTGAATATAATTTCCCCCAAATTGTGAGATAATTTAATAAATATTGGATTAAATGTATTATATCATCAATCCACACCTCCGAAAAAATAAACATGCTTTTAACATGTTTTTTACCTTATATATTTACTTAATTTTACAATTTTAATCTCTACTACAGTAACTAGTATTTTTAACTAAGGTAATTTATCCATTAATCTTAAAATAATGTGTTCCATATTATAAAATTTTAAAAAATATATTTTAAATATTAAATCAATATGATCAAATGATAAATCTATTTTTTCAAGAATATTAATTTAAACACAATTTCATGGTAGACACAAATCATTATTTTAACCTTAACTACATTAATTAATTTTTTTTATTAATTATTATGAAAAAAAGTTATTTAAACTTTTTATATAAAATATATTATTATTATTCCTTATAATTAATCCATTTGTTTAAATTTTAATTCATAGATATGGAATAATTAATTTTAAAAATAAACTCATAGACATGTTGAAAAATCGTTATTCAAATGAAAAACATCCAAAAGTGGAAAATAATATTATATAAGAAATAAAAATGAAATTGATACAAATGAATAAAATCAATAAATTAAAAAATAATTTAACTAATAAGACATTAAATAAATTTAATTTTTTTTAACTTTATAAATATTTCAATAAAAAATCCTGTTAATAATACAAAAGAAGTATTTTTCATTTTTCACCATAAAAACAATATTTATAAATAGATTCCAAAAAATTGACCCAATGGTTATTTTTAAATTTAGATTTAAAAAATAATTTTTTTGTTTCACAATAAATTCTCTAAAATCAATTAAAATTAATTTTAAATAATCTTTTCAATTAACAAATAATCAACCTTAAAATATAATATTTCCACAAACAATTTTTTCTATTTAAAAGGGTTTTTATTTTATATATAATGAATATTTAAACAATTATTTTATTTAATTCATGTTTAAACCATATAATATTCAATATTTTTTATCCTTATTCTTTCCTTTCATCTTAACGACTATGTTTTCATTTGTATTATAATATTTTCAATTGAATATCCCATTTCATTTAAACCCTTCATTGCAGTCAATATATGCAATCAAAGAGATTTAATTTATTTAAAAATTAATATATTTAACAATATCGTTGAATAAAATTTTATTCTAAGAATGTTTTTTCATTTCATATATTCTATCAAACTAAATTTTCCTCTATTAAAATCATAGGGTATTACATTTTACCCCACTTAAATAAATTACATCATCATACTTTAATTTTGATCCTACAAATCATGGCATTTAAATTTTAAAAAACCAATATTGAAAATACATATCTTATTATGGGATAGTATAATATAGTATTGATATGAGAGAAATGGATGTATAAAGGTTATCTAAAGTAACACATTACCAGGATTCAAATTAAGATATCATTGGCATGAAATGAAGACATTAACAGTGAGGAGAATACTAATTCAAAATGATTAATATATAATTACAGAGATGGTTAGTAAAAATAATATAAATTACATGTAATATTATATGGGAATGAAGACCTTAAATATATAATGAGGTAATATGCTATATGATACATCAGATATAAAATTAATAAGATATTATTTTTTTTTCAAGATATTTTTCCTAGAGTTGAGGAATTTATTTACCATATAGAATATGAACATAAGGAAATATATATAAATAATAAATATGATTTCAAAATTTAATAAATTTATACTTCTACCTTATATTTTTCACCAAAAAAATATTATTAATGTTGATTTTTTTCATTTTTGAGGAATATAATTAATTTTTAATAGGTCATAAGGTCTATAAAAGAATGAGAAGTCTTCCCTCTAATATTTTTCAAAAATTAAATTGTTATAATTCATTATCCAACAACACAAAAATATAAAATTACTCCATTCAATATATAATTAACCATAATAAATTTTCAAAATAGTTATTACCTAATTTTACATCCTAAATCTTAGTAAGGACGTCACTAAATTTCTTAAATCTACATAATATTATATTTACAAAATAGTGTAATGTAGTTGATAATGTCAGAAAAAATATGTGAATTCATTGATCACCATAAAGTTACAAAGAAATCATGAATTCTTAACAAAATGTAATCTCGGGTTGTAAATTATATCCCATAATTGAATACATATAGTAAACTAAAATAATGATGACATAAACCACCATACCTCTATCAAATTTTATGGTCACCCTCACTAAAAAAAACAAATAATTATCAATATTATCTCTTCATGAATCACATTTTACGGGTTATATTCTTTCCATAATGTGTTTTAGGAAATGATCAACTTTTTAATGAATCACTTTTATTGGTACGATTCAACACATGTCTTCAAATCCTTATAAAATACAACTATTTTAAAATATTAATACCTATAGAGAATATCATTGATAAAATTATTTTATAACATATTTATTTAATCCAAATACAAATAATTTAATCATTAAAAATTATCTTTATCTGTAGAATAATATTATCCCTGAGCCCTTATATTCTTCTAGGGTATATTACATTAAATCTAAGGATATTCATTTTCGTAATGCCCTATATAATTTCATTTGTTGATTAAAACACTCTAAACTTATTTCTACATATTTTAATCATTATAATGCTAGAAATAATTTATGTAATAATAATAACATCAAATAGTCTCCATACATTTATTGGGGGGTTTCTTTCAAAAATTATCAAATCTCCAAATAATTATTATTAATTTTCCTTTTATGTTCCATTTCCTATATAATCTTCTTCATATCTTTATTACCTTTGAAGCCATATGACATACAGAATTATTTTTCTCTCATTATTGAATAAGATAATATGTCTTAGTATTATTGGAATATTTGGGTTACTATTTCTTTCTGAGGCCTTGATATTAAACCATAAAAATAGTCAATATTTCTCTTTGGATTATGTATATAGTATGTAGAATGAACGTAAAAAATTATAGTGTTTTCATCATACATAACTACATTTTAATGCTAATTTAATCATAGACTCTTGAATATTATCTCTATATCCACTAATTAATCAAGAGGAAAATACTTTTCTTAGGATATTATCTTAAAATAATTCCACTAAATTTTATCTATTTCATCATAATATATAGTGAGTTTAATTTGGGACCACCACTGACGGAAATTTCCTAAGAGCTGATAATCATTAATGACAACCTTATCTATTTCATTACCACCTTGAGAATGAAATAACTTTACTATATAAATAATCCATTTCTATTTGGAAAATGTATTTGTTGTCCCATTAAATGATGAAGGTTATTGAAGCATGAATTGGTCTAATGTTCTTGTACCATTTTGTGGATCCACTGTTTACTCTATATGGGAATAATTATTTCTCAGAACCTCATTCAATATCAATAATATGGTTATAATTTGTTCAGTTCCTGCTATAGGTATAACAATAGATACAATATAATTCATAGGAGGGAAATGAAATCATGGAGTATTTGAATTGATTTGATTCCCAATCCTACTTCAAGGATTAATTTCTATTAAACAAAAACCATTATATTAGATTAAAAAATTATTAATTGTAATGTATAATCCCATAATTATAGAGACACATAGAATAAATTGATGAATTCATTCATGGATAATCTAATAATAAAAAACATGGTTTATTTAGGAATATTATAAAATCATAAAAATATTTTTTAATCGATCATAATGGTTTTGAATGAGATTTATTTAACATAAGAATATATATTGTGAGTGTATGGCTAGGTGTAGAATAGGTATCATTTTTTTTGTATAATGTAAATCACGAGTCAAGACCAACATTCATTTTTCCGTTTCATTACATCTGGGGACATCTGTTTTAGAACCGTGTCCACTTGTATCCTGAATACATGTATGAGTTTCTATAATAGAAATACAATATCTACTTTATAAAAAATATTCTAATTCAATCCTGTAATTTGAATTATAAGTAATGTAATTCGTTAGGTTATATTACCAAATCTGGATTCTCATAAATATGGCCTCAAGGGTTTCTACCAAACATTCCATGATACCCAATATTAAATGTAAGAATTCAGTATCCTAGAGTCAATGTCTACATTTTTAGATTAGAAATAGATATAATAAATAAAATCCCAAAGGAATTAATGGTTTAGTAGTCTTATTAAACAAGATAAATACATGAAAATTCATATTATATTTTATAAAATAAAATACACAATGGGTTTTCTTTGAGAACACTTTTATTACCCTTATAATATCTATACTTATCAATAACAAAAAAATCAATGATGTCTTTGGTAAATTAAATCATTACAATGTTCTGATATAAAATGCTCAAAAATCATAATTGTAAAGATAAAGTTATCTGGAATAAATAATAATTATCAACATGTCATCATAAATAATTGGAGAACATGAATTTAAACAATAACATGACTATAATGTTGAAAAAAAGGAAGATAAAGTAATGCATTATAAATAATCCCATGAGATTGGATGTTATCCATAAATATTATAATTAATCGATCAATCACATGGATATCTATAACTAATTTCATACTGAGGGAATTTATCATTCAAAAAATATGAAACATATTATCAAGACGATTCATAAGATAGTTTAAAACTACTTCTCTAACCCTATCTTATTTTCCCAAATGATTTGTCTCATTAGATATGTCAATGCATTGAGGGGATATATATAATATGACCCAATAATAAATTAATAAGTCCAACAATTTCCTCATATGAATCTAGTCAAACTTAATCAACATAATATTTCACATTGAAAAAACAACATATAAAATGTCAATACATACCCTAATCAATATCCATAATCATAAACAATCAAGAGTAACAAGGTGAGTGATAATAAAATTTTACGTCCCCAATAAAAATGATCATATGTTATCCATAGAAATAACAAAAATTATATCAATACAACATATAAATAATATATTATGAGTAAAATAATTTGATGATGTCATTAATGAAAAAACACAATTAAACAAGATTAAAAACATTCTTAATGAAAATAACCATTTCCATTTGAATATAACCTTTTAAATAAAAAATTAAAAAAAATCATATTGAGAAGAAAATTAGTTGAAAATAACCTTGGATAATTTCGAAATATTCTATAAAACATTGAGTGGCTTTGTTGTTGGAAATTTTGTTAATGTTGTATATATCAAAATAATGATCCCTTTCACATTTACGGTAAAATAAAATATGGGAATGTTTGAAAAATGACTCAAATATTAAATAAACTTTTTAAAAAAAATCATACATGGTTAAAAATTTATTAAATAAATAATTTTGAGAATGATAAAATAAGTTTTTATGTTTTTTTGAAAATAAGGATTTTGAATAAAAACAATGTTGTCAAAAAAATAAGGTTTCCTTTTTCAAAAAAAAATCTCAATGACTTTTTTTCCATATAGTAAAAAAATGGTTATATTACATGAATAATTCAGGAATATCTAAATAATATTAATTTTTAATTTTTTTTCAAGGATGATTGACAAATAGTTCTGTAAAGGGATAACTAAACATACAGAATCTTGAATAGTGACATGACTATGAAATAAACCCTTAATGCATTCAAAACCTATGAATCATAATCCCAATGAGGGAAATAATAACCAATGAAATATTAAATACCATGAATATAAAGAGTTTCTTGACATTAAATATCAATGGGATAATATTTACTTCACAAAAAAGAGATACATGGTTAATATGGAATATGTGTCATGTAAGTAAAATTACTATGAGAAACCCTTATCTCAGGTTTGACTCCCTTCATATGTGTCCCATAATATTCTATAATATATATTAGATTATTATACTTATATTAATTAACTGTAATAAAATATATCATTCCATGTGATATCCACTTATAAATTTTAGCACAAATTTATTAGTTGTATTTCATTATTTTTAATGTTTTGGGTATTGATTTTCTTGTTTTATCATGTTTGTTTCTTCATCAATGTTTCAATTATTTTTCATATTATATAGGCCAATAATCCTCAAAATTATATTAATGTTAACAATATTTTTAATTTTCATTATATATATATATATCCCTATATCCAATCTTTAAAATTTCACATAGAAAATGGATCGCATCACTTCGTTGAGACCATAGGTCATATGTATGAATGAGATAAAATATCATTTCATTAATATGTAAAAGGGTAAGGAAGTATATGATATATTAATTTTAGATAATTTATATTGAATTATAAATACCACATAAATTCATCAAATTTTTCCTTATTAATTTATATGTAATTTTTAATGAAGGAAAAACTTATATCGCTCCATGATGTGGTACTCCTCCATACATAGGAGGGAAATTATCACATTTTAAAAACAAAGGAATTTAAGAAATAATATATATTTTTATAACACATGGAATATAGATATATAATATATAATATATATATATATTCATTAAATACATTAATTTATCCAACTGTGTGATCTATTAGTAGAGATTTGTATTCATCATTTCGTTAGGAGGGTATCCTCCATACACATCGTTGACGATTTCGTTTCCCCTTTAGCGGAAGTGGAGATAAAGAAACACTATAACATAAAAATAATAATATATTATTTTTATTTTAGATATTGTTTATGAATATTGGTATTTTGAATACATAATTTATATTTTTAAAAGTTGAATGAAAAGAAATGAGCTTAGTGATGATAATATCCTTCTCGTAGAGAAACCAATTTTGGATATATTCATAGGGATCCTATTGTTTCCTAATTGGGAATCCTAGAAGGACTATAATTTGGATATTTATGTTTTTGAAGAGGTTTTTTGATGTTTTTTAGATCCAATTTTATTTTGAGTTTTGATGAATATAGGGGAGAGGGTGTCCGTTTATAATTGAGGAGGAGTGACATTTCTGTGAACACAAAAAATATTCAATAATGAGAAGTCATTATCACCCCAAGTGCATCCAAAAGTCATAAATAATGGACTTTACGGATGATATATTGAGGTCACACCTAAAAAAAATCATTTTTAACATTTTATTATTTATCCTTTATCATCATCATAAATTACATTTTTATTTCTAACACTTTTAAGAGAATGTGAGAACCCAAGTCCAAATAGAAAAACAAAGCATCAAATAGTTAAAGAAATAGATGAACCATTGATATCATGTTTAAGAATATTATTTGAATTATTCCGAAGTATTTTCCAGATTAATCCATCTACCTCTAACTCCGGATCATCTTTGGTGAGGTCCTCAACCCAAATAGAAATCTTGTCCCATGTCTGTATGAACTCTTCCATGCTTAACATCCCTACATTAAACCCTCTTTCCAAAATACAATCTTGTTTGTCTATCCACTCCATCTACATTCTGTTAGTTTCCACTTCAAGCCCTATCTCAGGCATGTTAGCCGAATCCTCCATCAAGGCATTGAACGAAATCGATTTCTCTAACATATTTTCCTCAGAATGGATGATAAGTTTCCAGGTCTCCTTGAGGGGGGCCTCCTCCATTTTCTTCGATGCCATAATGGTCAGAGCTACATTGTCCATTTAACTATTGAGGTCTTTATAACATTTTAGTCCATAATCCACCATTACCTCATCACCCAAGGGCATGAGGACAATGGAGGAGTCAGCCACCTCGAGCTTGTCACTATTTCACTTCCTCAAGGAAATGATTCTTGAATTTATAGGAGCCTTTGGGGGTAGCTTATACTTGATTGAAGATCTATTAACTGGAGGAATAGGAAGTCTGGAGTAGTCCCTCATAGGATGAGCTCTCCCATTTTTAAGAATGAAGCCGTCAGAATCCACAATAATTTTTTTCCCTTCCACGATGAGGATCTAAGAAATTCTTCTGTAATGTCCAGTGCCTTGGACATAGTGGGATCGAAAGCATCATCCATTTCCTCTTGAGAAGAACCCCTTACCACCAAGGGATCCTCTCTGTGAGTGAACTAAAACTCTTTGGGATCCTAATAGGCATGTTCATACTCTTATCCCTACATTTCAAAACTGTTCATGGAATTCGAAATCGGACGTCCATAATTAACCTTCACAACATAAGTAATTCTAGCTTGGGAGACATGCTGCAACTTGTCTGCAGCTCCCTCTTAGGAAAATCCACGACCCAAGAATTGTAAATTTTATGAGATGTCAGCCTGAACTAGACACTGGGAATCCACACCAGTGTACTCATCCGTATATATAACCTCATCCATTGTATCAACATTGACTATAATTAGAGGAGAAAACTGTAATGCTTGAGATGAATCCAAGAAGACCTCCCTTTCAACCCTCAAAAACCTTTCTTGATGAAGTCCTGCACAAACCCTACTATCACACAATGGAGCAACACTATCCTTAGAAGAGAATGCCACACCCAGATCATGTTTCAGCTGATGGTTAATATTAGTGACTCTTGGGTTGTCCTGGGAAAACCGATATGGTTTCTGCTGATCAGTAGCAGCCTAACAACTGAGCACGAATGGAGGATTAGCTTGAGACCCAAAAATTATCCCATCCTTGACCAGGGGAGGTTCACTGGCACTATCACCCCATTGGTTCCTTCCTCTATGCCATCAATAATTGGATTGGTTCCCGAGGTGGCGACACACCGAACAGAAGTGTGTCCAAGACTCAAACACAACCGGCTGCTTCTAGAAAAATTGCTTTAATACCAAAATCCAAATCCATTAGACTGGGGGTCTAAACACATCGTCTTAAACCCTGATGCGAGGCGAGATTGGGTCTCAAACTAAACTGGTTCTCGAATCTGAATAGAGAAATTTTCCAACTTGATTCCCAAGAATTCAGATGATAGAAGGATTTTGAAAGGGGAGGGGGAGCTCCAGAAAGCGTACCCACAAAGCCGTTATCAGATTGTACCACATATATGAAGATTGAAGTACCACTTCAGAAGATTAAAATGATAGCCGGTACAAGTTTGAGGAGCCCCGGACTATGCGGTGATGAGATCTCTCAAGGATGAAAACTGAATCAAAATATGACAATTGTCCATGATCTCAATAGAAGCATGTTACAAAAGTACACAATTTTGAAAGATGAATCTTTCAAAGACATCGAGCGAAGGACATAATGAAGGGAAGCGAGTGACCATTTCCTAGGAGAGAAGAGAAGACGCATCCGTAAAGTCTGAGGTCAGAGTGAGATGGGGGTAACCGTCGCAAAGATCCGGGACCATTGGGAAATGGAGATTTTGGGGAAAACAAAAAAATATAAGTCGATTGTCCATTAACTAGTATTTTTATGTTTAGTAATTTATCATAGAATTTTTTTTAAATTCCAGGATAATTTTAACCCATTTATTATAAATATTAAATACATTTTTTCACATAAAAATTTCATTTTTTTTGCAAAATTAATTTCAACATGAGCTCCTGTAACATGAAAAACATCATTTTAACCGTAACCACTTTAATGAGTTTATTAATGTTTTACTAATTTTAGTTAAAAAATATTATTTTACCCTAATAGATAATAAATCATATGATAAATAAAAATAAGGGATCTATTTTTTCATATTCATATCATATATGTGGCTGAATTCAATATAATATTAAACCTACAAGTGCCTTGAGAAAATAGTTTCTTAGAAAAAAATTCAAAATAATAATATGTTTGAATATGATAATTCAATATATAATTTATTCAAATGAATTAAATTTGTTAAATTGTAATATAATTGAACAAATTTTATTTTTAAAAAAAATTAAAATACTATTTATCTTTTCTAATAACTTTAATAACAAAGATATTTTCAATAAAAATTATTATTTTCCCTATTCATAAAAAATTAGTCTTTTCAAAAAATTTAAAAAAATTGAAAAACATATAATTATAAAATCCAAATCTCAAAAATTAATTTCATTTTATTAAATTATTTTTATTAAAGTGAAAAAATCAATATTAAATTATGTTTGCAATGCAAGAGTAATATGAATTTTAGAAAAAATATAGTTTTTCAAATACTTTTCCTTCTCTTCAAAATGGTTGTTATATAATTTATAATCAATATATAACCATGGAAAACATATTATAAATGTGTAAAACAAATTAATTTATTGTGTACAATTCATACTTCCACCTTAATGGATAGGTTGTAACTGTTATAATATTATTTTAACAGAGTATTGTGTCCTATTTAAACCATGTGTTTCCTGCATCATAATCTATTTATTTTATTGAATATATTTGAAATGAAATATATTTTAATGTATTAGGGTGTTTAATATAACACCCCAATAATTATTTTTATCATGTTCCTATTTTATTTCTTATTATTTAGTGATATATTCCATGTTATTTCTCTTATGTGGTTTTGAATTTAATATAAATATGGTTATACGGTTTTAATTTTACTCAAATTTTGTCCATAAAGTTAAAAACCTTATTAATTTACTATATTATTTAATGGTTGATTTATTATAAATAAGTAATACCTTGATATTTATTTCATCTTTATTTTATATTGTTTTTTATTTATTCATACTGACCGCATTATTAATTTACACTCACCTCAACGATTATTCCTATAGTAAGGTTTTATTCTCCAAATCTTATATTTGATAAATTTATTTTATTTTACAAATTATTTATTTGAAGTGGTGTATATAATAAACAGTTGAAATTTTATATAATGAAATATTAATTTTTATAATAATTGATTGTTAATTTAATTCCTTCCCTCTTTCAAAAGGTTTTGAGTGAACTGACCATCATATTATAAGGGGTTTTGTGACTGAAATCATTTCCTTTGGTCAAAATTTCTCATAATTTGATTAAACAATCCACCGTTTGATTACATATACAATATAATGTTGTTATATTTTATTTCCACCAAAATGTTTTGTGAAATTATTTTTCATTGAAAATAATTCTTCCTTGATGAATCTATTTGTAGTGCCCTAACTCAGAAGGCACTAAATAGGTGATTCAAGTTAGCATGTCGAAAGTCATATTTCTAAATTCCTGGTATGCTTGTGGCTACCAACTACCAATTCTGGTATGGGGTGATAAGATGGGCACCAATACCCTTATATCAGACTCATAATAATAATTTATAGTAATATCAAACACCCCTAACATGCCTTGTTAACATTATCAGTGAAACATGGAATATTCCAAATATACCCATAGTAAAAAAATTCCATTATAATTGTTATATTAATCAAGTCATGGAAACACTAAGGGTGGATCATTTATATGAATGATAATAGACAATGATAAAATACACTTGATATCATCCCCAAATTACCCCAAGTCTATCTGAGTACCAAGGTCCATTCCCATACTAACATACTGAAACATATATCATTATTTTTTGGCCATTCACTACACTAATAACCTATAAAAAAGTGAAATATTCTTAAGTAACAAAGTTCTAATGTTGTAAAATAGGGTGGAAGAAAAAATTTCTATCCCCCCAATAATTTTGAAACATAAATAAATATTAAAAATTACAACTCAATGTGTATTTTTTGAAGGTAAAGAGTTTAATATTTATATATTAATTTATATAAAAGAAAAAAATTATCCCTGAAAACCTGGGTTTATGATTGTATATGGAAATAAAAATATCATCTTCAATCCATAGGTTCATGACCTCTATAAACCTCATATAATCCATCATGTTCCAGGGTGTCTCTAATCATTTCATATGGACCATACCAACCATAATTGACTCTATGTAATACATGGCTCATCCTAGAACTCCTAGTGTCAAAAAGTATCGCATGGGATTAGAACTCTTATCCTATAATCCCCTTTCAAATAGAGCTCTTATCCCAGTATTCTATAGTTATCAATTGTTACAGGGAATCAATACAGTCATTCTAGAAAACGCATTGATTCGTAGTTCTCATCATGGAATTATTAATCATAAAAAACCTTATTTTTATATTTACCCATCCCACCCTTCCAAACACATTATCATGTATATAGAATCTAAGCATGCGACCCAAAATTTCTAAAAATTGAATATCATATGAAATATTGTCACTCATTTTTGTATTCCAAAGTAGAATGTATCATATTTAATTAAATAATATCATAATATAATTATCAACCATCACATATTAAGTCCATTTTTAGTTTTTTTATTACATTTTTGAATAATAAAATAACTTTACAAGGATTGAATTTAAATTTGTAAATAAGATTGATTAATCTATGTTAATCTAATACATCATAAACCATATCCAAAGTATGAACTATTATTACTCATTACCATCTGTAAAACATAATATATCCATTTTCAAATCAAATTTAATAAATAAAACCCTACTAATTTTAGAACAGTTTCAACATGTTCATTTTAAACAATTAAAACTCAACACCATAGGGGAAGTTACTTTTAAACCCCACATCACTTTTTCTAAAAAGACTAATTTCTCTTTACTAACACATTTATCCAACTTATTTATCAAATTTCATTCAGCACATTGATTATTGGGAAATATAAATTCAAAACCATAGAATTAATTAAATATTTTCCGTTGAATAAACATGATTACATTAACCTATATAATCTATTTTATATAAAAACAATTCCCCACTATTTTAGTGAAAACTAGGGTGAAATAATTTTATAGTTCTCCACTAGGATATACCATTAGAAATTTAAATTTATGTAAATAAGTGAAACTAATTAAGGTAAACTCAATTTTATATAATTAATTCATTTTAAGTTCAAGCTTGACATGATCGACATAACCACAAAAAAATACATTTGAATAAAATTAATAATTTGGGTAAATTTTGAGGGTCATCCTAAAAAATTCCTAGATATTCCCACTCATCAATAATTAGCCAAAACTTTACATTTCATCAGAAGAAAATGGGAAAGCAAACAAAAGTTCTAATTATTTGGAATATTTTATTAATCTAATAGAATTCAACATAGTATTAAATAAAAACAATGACAGATGAGTATGGTGAGATATAATAAACCTATTTCTTCCGATACAAGTGATGGTAGATAAATCTGACATGGGAAAAATGAGATACTTATTATAAGGATAGTTATAGGAAACGGTTTTGGAATGGTAGTTGTAAAAATAAGGAGGGAGAAATTAAGACTGAGTTTAATTGGTAAAAGTGATTGAACAACTATTTCTTCACCATATAAAATAACATTCTATGTGTCCATTATCTATTCTATGGGCTTACTGTGAGAGGTTGTAAACCACAAAATCATATTACAAATTCTGGATGACATTATATCCCCTACACTATTTTAAATATAAAAATATACTCCATGAACCAAGACTCGTATATAATCGCACACTATAAATTTTCCCCATCATAACAATTATTATAACTAATTATTCTTGGTGGCTATCCAACTGCATCACATGACAGACATCAACTGTCAAAATAATAGATAAAATAACAATTTTCATTCTAAATTGGCCATGTTACTCGAAAATAATGTTCCAATAACAATACGTAAGGATAATAGACTATATATGATCATCCTATTATCATCGAACACAAATAAAATGCTTTCTGATTTTCATCTCTCCTAAGATAACTACATTCCATCATTAGGTTGAATTCCAGGAATATGGCGATCGCCACACTATTACATATCATACGAGGCCTATAATGACCCAAATGCATCTAGTTATTCGAATTTTCATATCTATGGATACTTTCAAATCCATGACAACCCCAAATCATGATTTCTAATATATCGTAATCGCACGTGCAGAAGAGGACTGATCAATTCTTTACAGACTCTCATTTCAATCATCAAAGGCAATATGGGTTTGAATCCACCATCCTATCATAATAGGAACTTGCAAAAAGTTCTTTAAAAATACATGGGGAAACTAAAAAACCCTTCACATATCCAAGGAGGTACCTAATGCGATCATGATCCCACTTTATTTAGTCCCATGAAAATAACAGGTTTGACCTCCTCCAGATAGCCTGTAACATGAACATCCATATTTTACCATCTATAACCATTGGAACACTTGAAATTGATACACTTTTACCTAGAGTCACCCTATGAAAATCGCATGAACACCCTGATTTTAATCCTAGATCATCCACTGTGATTCCATATTCAAACACTAGCCACCTACACTATTCACTATACTCTTCCTTATTGGCCAAAAATGAAACCAAGAGAACCCTTTCTGGGTATAATCATTCCATCCTATGGGAAAAACATAAGAAATGAATTATATTAATACCAAATAGAGATTAATCACGTGTATTCCCTGATGAATAATTATTTTATGAAAATCAAACGTGCAATGCCATAAATTACCATCACAACCATCTAAAGACTAGTCTTGAAACTAAATAACCCTTCTACCATAATGGTCAAATGCACCTAAATGAAATTATACTACACACTATAGTAGTTTGTTTCATCATTCCACTTGGTCAAACCCCAATATCTAATGGATGACATCTCACCTATCACAAAACTAAATGATCAAATATGGAAATCCCAGTTAAACAAAAGAACCAAACTAACACTAATATTTCCCATTTTGAGCTAAGAAATCACTATCCTTGATCATAACTGATATTCACACAATGATAGGATCATAACCTACAATGGCCTATGGTTGAATCCTTTCTATATATCTTTCCTTATGTATCTTCCTTTTCCCTTTCCCCCACTAGGTTAACTCTTAACGATATGTGTATCACTCCTCTTTAAATGCTATCATTATCATTTAAAAACATGAACAAGGCTAATTTCATGTACAAACCATTATAGATCAATTTCATTTAATATGATTTCACCCATAGAAATTGATTTCCTTTCTCTATACCAAATATCAAGCATCACTTCCCTCTATTTATCTTCATGTTAATTGACTCTCAAATCACAAATAACCCATCACCAACCCCAAACATGATTTGAACTGTTATATGATGTAAAAAAATACCAAAATGATTGGAAAAAATTGGCACACACTCCCACACCAACCATTCACACAGCTTGAATCCTGATCCCATAAGTAACATCACAAAAAAATTGGACTTTATACCTAATCCAATGAAAAACATTTTGAAAAATTCACACCTATTCAACCACAATAACCCTTTGGAAATCTACATAAAAACAATTCTTCATATGTGAGATGAGCCAACAAATATCCTCTCACCACTAGCTTCTTTCCAACATATAGAAGACTTATCCCACTCTTTTTAAGATAATAAATGTATAACCCAATATTATCAACTCCATCGACTCGAGTGATCTCATATTATACTTCCAAAATTTATAAAAACCACTTAAAACCTTGGTTTTCTTAAATTTAAACCCATTTAATAAATTACATTTCTTCTATCATAATATTGTTAACACCTCATGGAAATAAAAATAATCCCCAATAATAACATTGATTCCATATTGAAAAATGGTGTTCTCTTTTTCTACATATGATCTTCCATAGATTCACAGGTCCAACACTAGCTACGACGGACATAGAAAACATGAATAATTTCCTATGATTCACGCATCATCAATCCTAGGATTTTGTTTTTATTATAGAAATTGAACATACTCCAATAACATTGATTCAATTGACTATAGGCATCCCATATGCCCTCTTTCAATAGGCCTGACATAGTACCAACATAAGGAAATATACATGAACTTCTATTATCACAAGTGTATTTTATATAACCCAAGGCCTCCTTCATATTCAAGCACTGCATGGAAAAAACACATCCCCAACTTATGGGGACAGGAATTAATATGATCATTTCCTTATAAATTAGTATAAAAATAGGTTAAATTATTTCTTGAAACATAATTTTGAAAATATTAACAAGGAACCAATGACTATATTCCAATCAATTATTTCGAATGATCCTCCTATTTCACATCAGAAGAGGCATGTCACATGATTGGGTCAAAATATCTCATGTTTTACCCTCAACAGTCCCAAAGAATCAACTCACTAAACATGAGTCTATCTAAATAGACACTAGTCTATTCACATATCCACTAATCTAATTCATAATAACGGTTCCCAATAATTGGATAACATATGTCCCAACCTTAATATCACATGATGTCTAACATACAAAACTCGTAACTCTGGATTCTAAAAAATAAGGTTCTCTATCTCTCTATGACCACCTACCCTACCGAGGTCCATCCCAAATAATTGGAATGAACCATTGTACATTAAAAAATACTCATGCACTCACTTTGGTCTTCTAACCCAAAGTCCAGGTCAATCCAAGAACATAGTACATCTATTTCACTGAAAAAATTTAAGTATCAGCACCTTATATGTTTAAATTTATTTAATTTATTTGATTCTAATTTATAATTACTTCTATGAACATTAAAATTATTTATAATTTAATGGATTAAATTTAATATTGTTAGGATTTATCAAAATTCACATACTTCCATGGATTTAGTAAATAAATTTCCTTCTTTTTATATGATCAAAAAAACCGTATATGATTCTTGATAGAAAATAATGTAATAAATACCATCATCATTCTATTTATATCTAAATACACATCAAAATAAAATTATATGAATTGATCATGTGAGATAACACCATATCATATTGTAGAAACATCATATATGATGCTATAAACACTTTAAATGACCTATCGAATTTTTTCCTATAGATATTCATAAACAAAGTTTGATATAAATCCCACCAATATTAATTATCCTAAAATTATATAAATCACACACATACAGAAATGAACATCTAATATCCATGTCCCTACCCTGATTTATTTTATTATAATAACTTTACTATTTTGATGATATAAAACCGCACCCACACCAACTTGTTATATTATTCCATGATTATAAATGTCATAAGACAATGATGTATGGTTAGAAGAATATACCTAAATATGACCATCCCAAAAATTTCATATAGTAATGGAAAATATAAAATACATGACATTATAACACCACATTTGAAAAGTGGAAAGTGTAAAAATATATATTGTAACAAAATTCTATAATAATGTGTATGCAGACATGTCTATGATCCTCTATGGGCCTGTCACATATATGAATAATAAATGACTAAATATCTATTCCAAAGCATCCCGAAATGGTCCTATTTCCAACCCAGTCCCATCATCCATAACAATAATATAATAAAGAAACAACAATAATCAATGTCCATCCTCTCTCTATACCTATATCCTCTAACAAAATATCGATTTAATATAGGGTAAAAATCACTAGGAATCCTCGATCCGAGTGTTCCTATATGTTGTTAAGATACCACCAATGGAATAACTAAAATAAATAATCTAAAATAAATGATCATATAGAAGTGATAATGGAAAATTGTTTTAATGTTACAAAATAGTTTTTATATAATCAATAAATAACCTCTGATAACCAAGGTTCACAGTGACACTATAGATCAGCTATACTATTTTCGATAATAAGGTTAATGACCTTGAATTACCCTACATTTATAGGTTGGTTCCATTGTATTTATTCATATATCATATAGACTATACTAACCCTAAATAACAACATAGACTATGGGGTTTATCAATGAATTCCTAGTATCCTATAATATCACATGGAATCCAAATTCTCTTCCCAGTATTCCTAGGAAATATAAACACTTATCTTTGAATTCTTCTATAACTAGTCATTATATGGAATCAAGATCCTCTTCCTAGAATTCCCTAGGAATCTGAGGACTCATCTCAACATTACTAATCATTAATAACCATACTGTTCTATACACATATCTTGGACTTCCAATATCATTATCATGTACTAGTAATTTCTGCTCCCAACACAATATTAAAAACCATGGACATTAATATGAAATCTAGAAGCTTATACCAAAATTGAAAAGGATCATGTAACATATGGAGTTAATGGAATCCAATATATCATTCCATATCATCACATATTAAATCAAAATTTAAAAAAATTATTTTTTAGATTGAATTATCAATTCACATTACATGGAATCCATCTAACTCGACTGTGATGATTCAATAATCTAGTATTATCAAAGGCTTCATTGATCATAATATATATATATATATATATATATATATATCAATTTTTAGTATCTATTACTATATATAAAACATATTTTAACCTTTTTAGAAAAAAAATCCAAAATATTAAACTCCATCATATTTCAAAAATGTATGATAAATTTCCATTTTAACAATTACAACTTAAATAACATAGCCTAGTAACATTT
The DNA here is from genome assembly GCA_963277665.1 of Viscum album. Taxonomy (NCBI): domain Eukaryota; kingdom Viridiplantae; phylum Streptophyta; class Magnoliopsida; order Santalales; family Viscaceae; genus Viscum; species Viscum album. The sequence goes on from OY728127.1 coordinate 816,552,975, forward strand.
AAATCCCACATCAAATTTCTTGAAATATGTCCTTTCCAATTAAAGACACACTTATCCATTTTGTGGTCCAAATTTCATTTAAAAAATTATGTAATGTGAAATAACATTTTAAAACCATAGAATTAATTTTCAAAAATTCATTATTGATGATTGAAAAAAAATTTGTCGTTTAACCATTGAATTTTATTTTTATTAAACACAACATACAAGTTTTTTCCCTAAACCAAAAGTCAACAAATTTATAAGGGTATTCAATAGGAGTTACCTTTATAAGGATAAATGTATGTATGGAGTTGTCTTTAATTAAGTAAAAATCACTTTTCAATAATTAATTTAATCTATGGTGATAAAAAATATGGCCAGATTTACCACGACATGTATACATCCATAAATTTGGAAAGTATTTGTTTATATTATTTGGACCACATATATCTGGCCAAAAAAATCACACTCATCCAATATCCTCCACTTTTATAGCCCGAAGTAATATAAAATGAATAAATAATTAGAAGCCCTGAAAGTCAGGAATATTAACATAATCTAACGAAAAACCACATAGAAGTGAAAAAAACAATAAGGATGTCTATTGGTATACATACACAAGAATATAATTTTCATGTGAAATAATTTTAATTGAAAATAGAAAAATGGATATCCAATAAATAAGAAATACAGAATGAAGTGTGGGTTTTGGAATGGAAATTTTAAAAATGAGGTGGGGAAGATTCATGTCTAGTTTAAGGGATGAAAATTTTGAAAAATAAATTATCCACATTTTTAAAAAATATATTGTTGTCCAATGTCTATCTGCTAATCCACGTATGCCATTCTGGATTCTGGTAGGCCACTGACTACCCAATAGCTGATAAATTATCATAGCCATATCATGTATTCCCATGGGTCTCTCTTGAACCCCTAGTCTACCACAAGATGATCATTTCATCTCAAAAATGGATATTGTGAGACGATATAATCCCCCAAATTAAATTTTTTAATTTTCATAAAAATCTATCACATAAACTTAAAGTAAATTCCAAAACCATTTGAAACTAAATTCTCTTCGATACATGTGAGACATACACTATTGTTTCTACAAAATGTAGTTTTGTTAAGAATAATTCCCATATCATTTAGTATATTTTTTCTTCGAATATAGGTTTATATTTCCCACAACTGCTTTCATTACTATAGTGAAAACTATTTTTTTAATCTCTAATGTTACCTTTTCTCTAATATATTTGCTTTTAGAAAATTATTTTTCCATAATTTTATTGATGTTGATTTTTAATAAATGAATTTTCAAATACATAATATTATTTTAATTTAAAATATATTATTCCTACTAATTCCCATTTGACATTAAGTTTATTTCTTCTGAAGGAATCTATATTGTAATTTTTTTCACAAAATGTTTTATGATGTTTTTATTCACTTTTATAAACTAGTTTTTGGACTGTAACATGATATATTTTATGAATTTTATTTTATGAATTTTATTTTATGATATAACTTTTCAAAAAAAAATATCATTTATTATTTTAAATATATTTTCAAGGGATTCTTCTCTAATGGATTAATGGTTCATAAATCACCCTAAATATACTCTTTTTAAATAATTATTTTGGGAGATTTTTTTTTGAAAAAGAATGAGCTTATTTTTAATTTGATATTATTTGAAAATGTTTTGAAACAAAATTTATTAACATGGGTTAATTATTATGAGATGAATGAAAATATTATTATGTTTTACCCATATGTCTAGATATTTATATTTGGGGTCCTACATCACACTCCAATATAATTGTAATGATTATAGTTGTTTTGATTAAATGCTTCATCTGGGGATTATCAAATGATATAAGGTAAATTGTTGGATTTGTCCCTATCAGTAGATTACATGGGGAGATTTATCCCAATACAAAAATTTCATGAGAGGATTTATGAAATTCCAAAGGGAACCCAAGGTTATTAATTATAAGAAAAATTAAAAATGATATAATTAATACCATGCCAAATGATAAAAGGGAGGATTTATCTAGAGACAAAGGGTACATGGGAGTATTTTACCATGCCACTAGGAACATAATAGTATTTATACAAATATAATGTTCACATGAGACAATTTATCCCAAGCTAATGTGTACATAAGAATTTTTTTCCTATATCAAAGTTTATATGGGATGATTTATTCCAAGCCCAAGGGTACATGGGAGGATTATCCAAATACCTCGAATGTATATTGGTTATTATCCAAGAATACTATGTGATTAATGTTTTTGAGGGAAGTGTTGATATATTTTCATTCTTATATTTGTGATAGAGTTGAATGATGATAGCATTTTATGATTAAAATCTTGATTAAGTTATCCTCTTATCCCTCATGATTATTAACAAGTGTTCCCACCCACATTTGATTTAGGTCTTATGTCTTGAAACTCATTATTCCTTGACTCATTAATTTTTTTATTCATCATTGTGTAAAATTATCTTATGTGTATTGAATATACTAATATGACCATATTATTCTCACTTATTATCATTGATTATCATCTCTTATGTTTTCCATTATTGATCATATCATATCACCCATTTCTTATGATTCCATAACCTTGTATATGAAGATAATTTTAACCAAGGAGATGACTATAAGAGGATGTAGGGTAGTTGGAATTTGGATAAATGTTGACAATTTTGTGAAATAAGTATCTTATGTAGCTAATCCACAAAGTTAATAGTCATTTTTTTGGGATTGGGAGATATTTTGTGTGTTTTGATTCTTATAATATTGATATGTTTCCAAATAAATATATTTTCATATAACATTATATCAATTATTATTTTTTAAGAATTATTTTCACATCATATAATGGATTGTGGGTCCTCAGTTATACAGTTGGTATTAGAGAATGATTTAATTGTTTATATGGTTTAAGTTGGTTATTTTCTGAAATCATTTTGTTATCTTTTGTATTTGGGATAAAAAAACCTTATTAAAAACCTTATATATGAGTCTAATTATAGTATAAATTTTTTATTTTTTATTGATATTTTGTGGTTCCCCTTGAAATCAATTCCTTTTATGGATAAAAATAGAGATTCATGATCTCGAATAGATATACCTTGGGAAAATATAATAGTTTGGTTAATGAGAAAACAAGTGGGATAAGAGTGGGTGTTAAAAAATACGTGTTATTCTAACCCATATATATTGAGTTATGATAAATAACTTGATAATTTATAAAAAAATATGAACACAATAAATAAGAGAAGGGTCTATTTTCAAATAAAATAAAGTGATAGAGAATATAAAGGAAAGAAGATTAAACTTACTACATGTCAAAACTGTGTGAAGAAGACCCCTTGGGAATGCCTCATATGAATAAGTAAGTTTTCATATTTACAAGGATGGTCTATATTGTTTACGACTGTCAATATTATATAAAAAGTATGACCAATGAAATAGTATTCAATAATGTAAAATGCCTCAAATTTCTAGATTTGTGAAATGATAAATGATGATTCCCTAACCTAATATATAAAGAGTTCCATATAAATCAAAAACCTAAAAAAATTATAAAAAAGGGAAATAATATGCTATCCCAATATATCAATGTAGATCATGAAAAAATAAAGTAAATGGTACACTAACCCTACACTCAATATTTTTTTGATATCGAACAATAATCTAGTTCTAGCCACATTAATAGTCCTAGGATGTTATTAATGAACATTAAATCGCCACCAAAATTATTCTATTATTAAAAAGATAATATTTATTTTATTTTCATCAATGATTATGTTCATAATAATATGATATATAGATATGTTAGTATCCTTCCATTATATAAATTGATCATAATTTAATTTATGGAATGGTTCCCTCAATATAGAGGAATAATTATCTACATTAATGAATTTAAATATCAGATTAAAATATAATGTTTTCTCAATGAATTGACTAAAATAATAAACAAATAAAAAAATTATATTATGTGGATCTTGATACTAAATAATGGTATACTATTAAAATAAATAGTTGAGAAAAACTCATTTTTAGGAATGAACTATTCAGAGGGATAGCGATATATTTCTAATGTATTTTTATAAATCATTAGAAATTATATCATTAGTAAATTCTATCTCATTTATGCACTTTTTAGTTTATCTATTATGTGATAAATAAAATTATGAGGGAAAACATTATTCATGGGGGGAATGTAATGACAAGAAATTCTAGACCATGTAAAACTGACCTCAAATTTGATTTAACATGTTACGTGCTACACCCAATATAATGAATCATAACATATTACAACAAATATATTAGTAAAACTATGATAAAAAATAATATAGAAAATTATAAAATTGTATATTATTTTGGTGACAAATAATTATTATTAGTTACTATTGAAAATGTTATTTTAAATAATTTTAATTTTTTTAATTATTTATTTTTTTATAACCAAAATTTAAAAATTAATATAGAAAAAAATTATTAAATAATATTAATTTTTTAATTAGTCAAATAAAAGTTATTATGATTTCATTTTAATTTTTTTAAATGGTTGATTTATTTTTAAAAAATAAGCTTGTTGGTTAATATTATAGATTTTTCAATTTTGGAATTACATAAGTGTATCTTAGATGACAAAAAACTAATATATAATGAATATTAATTTAAGAAATAATGTAATGAATTTTAAATATTTTTTTATTTTATCAATAAAATGTGAAACATTTTTATAATTAAATTATAATGTTACATTAATAAAAAAAGTTTTTTATCTTCACATATAATTAATTGTTTTGATGGTGATATTTGGATATATAATAATTTTTTATCAACTCACCTATTATTTTATTTATCATATACAAATTTATGTTATAAAATCATTATATATGAAAATATAGTATTGTACAATTTTTTTTAATGTAATACTACTCTTTTCCTAAAAATATATTTTAATGTATTTTGGGTGATTATTTCAAAAATTAACATTTATGACACTTAAAACATTTATTTGGTAATATGTTTTTAAAATATGAAACCAAAGGGATAAAATTAGATATATGGTCATATATTAATTATTGTTAAGGATATTAAAGACTAAAGTAATAAATTAATAACCTAGGATAATGTATATAGGGGTTAATGAAAAAAAGTTTAATGGAAAATCATAAAAAACATGGTTGTTCCCAAAATGAGTGGTTGAGGAGAATATAGGCCCACAAAAAAATCCGCACTATTTTATTATGGTGCCATTGAAAGTTGAAGACTAATTTTACATTAGTAAAAACATTCTTGTTTATTCCAAAAAAATCATTCTATTCAATTTTAAAGGGTAACACACCCACAACTTTAAGACACAACTCTCCATTGAATTTATGGTTAAAGAACTTCTACATGGCCACTCTGAGAATAATATTGTTTTTTCATAATATTTTGTTAACATTTATTATTCTTATGGATTTAATTTTTAATGTGTTTTAACAATAAAATTCAATCTTCTACTGTGGTTGTCACATGGTTGAGTAAGCTGGAATAAATATTAAGGGATTCATGTTTCAAATTTGACCCTTAGATACACATTTAATATTTTAGAAGATTCTTTATTTATAATGGAATATATAATACCCATTTACCATTTTTATCATGTTGCAATTTCATTTCATGATATTTGATTTTCTATTCATGATTATTTCTTGAATAGGGGTTTTCCTTGAATTCTTATATTTCTTTAGGGGTTGTGCTAACTCAATTTTCTTCCATTGAGTTACAAATATTCTTATTAAATTTTATTATTTAGAGATTTATTTATTATACACAATGAAATGATTGATTTTTATTTCCTACTTATTTTATTGTGTATTATAATTCTTTAATATAATATCATTATCTGTTGACTCTTACCTCAAGGATAATTCATCTTATATTTGGTATTTTGAACTCAAATTCCTCTATTTGAGACATTTTTTTTTATTAATTACGTATTTTGTAAAAAAAATTTATATTTTTTATTGTTGATATTTTATATCATTAAATACTTTTTATTAATATTAATTAATGTTTTTTTCATTATCTATTTACTTCAAGCGGATTTTATTAAAATGTTTCTCAAATTGTAATGGATATTTAAGCAAAAAATACATTTCTTATGTGTAAATCTATAATGACCCATACTTTACATACATTTTTATTGCTTCAAAATTTATGCATACTTATTACAATATATAGAAAAACCTTTAAAGGACCGTTTAGGTATAGTGTCTTTAGAAAATGGGAAACATAAACAACTGGTTCATAAAGCATCTACATTGTCTCCCATTTATTTCATCATATCTAGAGTCCCTTTTGGCATATCCTACTTAATAACGTTCTTCCTGACCTGGGGACAGAAAAAATACAAAAGGGTGAGCTCAAATTCTCAGTAAGGGTAATCAAAATTAATATCAATCTCATCATATTTATAAGAACATAACATTTTGGAAATCTTAACCTGCAAAAGAGATCATAATTTCATAATCATGGGATAAATCATAGTAGTGAAATGTAATCCCAATAATCATAATGTAAAACATGAAATTTTGTGGAATACACACATAATAATAGAGAATAATTTCTTAGTAGTCAATACTCATTTCCAAGACTATCTTAACAGACAAAGTCCATTTCTGAACCGAGTTCACTCCTCATTTTAGTCCTATTTCACTAAACTAGTTGAACCTTCCATTCCAGCCATGTATATATCATGAGATATAAATCATTACCCAATGCATTGGAGGGAGATATAGGTCCCACCCATCTCATAGTGATACCATTCTTATGTGTGCCACACGATCATAAATCATACATCATATCATAACCCATGTAATAAAAATGGGATTTTTAAACATCATTCCATCATAACATAATCCATATAAGAAAAAAGAACGTCATAAAAATAAATACATCATAACATAATCAAATCAATGTAAAAATAGGGATAGAAACAGAACCCTATATTATCTTATATGGAAAATAATTTTGATAAAACGCTTGAACTCTGTTCTTGAGGAAAATATATTTTCCACTTCAAATTTTTTTCCTTTCTTAAATTGTAATACAATTTTAAACTAAAAGAAGTTGATTAAAAATAAACTTGAAAACCATTAAAGTAAGATTCATGGAAATAATGTTCTAAAAATCCATTCATTCCGTATAAGTTAAAAAAACATTCTTCTCCTACTTTGGTCAAAAAAGTCAAAAAGTATCTCGTACGAAAAATGACAAAAGATTTCTTTCATATATTTTACTAAAAACTCACCAATGGTTAAAATTGGATTTAAAAAATTGTAGGAGGATATAAAAAATATTACATATTGAGGAAACATGGATGTGGATGATAAATATTCCCCAGTAAATTCTGAAGTATAAACAATCTCAGATAAAAATGAGATCGTGAGATTTTCCCTTACCTTAGGTCTGATTTGCTTCGTAAGTGTCCGAACCGCCTGTATAATGATTTAAATAATATAATATAATTATTCCAGAATCATAATTATTTTTATGATATCATATATGGTCATATTAGTAGCTTCTTATTAGTAATATTTCATTACTACTTGTTATTCGGGTGTTTATTACTATTTGTTCTTATGCATGTTTTGTTGAATAAATTATTATTCATTTTTTAGGTTATAGATACCTCATTTATAGAATGGTATTAGTGTAATATATATCATATTTATTCATTAAATTCTTTTATATAATAATTATGAAATGAAGATCATGTAGAACGAGTCGCATCACATCGTGGAGACGGTATTCTGTACGTACGCACGAGCGATGATATCGTTCCCATGATCGTGGAATTGTATTCGATTGTATGTATAATATTTCAGAATCAATATAAATTTAAAATAATCATATAAAGTTATTATTTACACCATTATACCCATCCATGTAAGGTGCTGGTGGAAAATATATTAAACCACGGCGTGGAGACGGTATTTCGTACGTACTCACACGCGGTGATTTCATTTTCCATAGGATGGATAGATGGTGAAATAGGGTTTTTCATACTTATAAAAAAATATGAGTATATTAGTGATACTTATGTTATTAATTCATAATGAAACAACTAATGAAGAAGAAGTAGAAGAAGAAATAAAGTTGAAAGAATCGGAAACGGACATTACCTCTTCTTTGAAGCGCCTCTTCTTAACCTCCTCTTAGGGCACTGAAGATGGTATTTGAAGAATACCAGGACCTCTAGGATGTTTCTAGGGAAGTGTATAAGATAAATTGGTAGGGTTTGGATGAGATTTAAGGCTCAAAGTGGTGTGAGGAAGAGAGGGAGGAGGTTCCCTTTTATAAGGGAGGAGAGGAGCACCTTTGGAAAAACTAAAAATATTATTTTATTATAAAGTCATATTCGGTTTTTAATAGCTCAAATTTGATTTATTTCGAATATAAGGTGTGTATGTGTCAAAATCCTCTCAACCAATGGGTTTTAGACAAGTTTAAGTCATTATATTTACCTTATCGTTTAGTTTTAACTCTTAGTTAATTAGATTGACATTTACCATGTCACTTTGTATTTTTATATTATATTGTTAATAAACATACCATATACATCCAAAAGACCCCCAAGTGGTACCTTAATGATACAACTATCATGATATAAGTATCTTGGCCGAGACGTAGATTTTTAGGAATATAATAACAATTAATAATATTATATTTGTTTTAAAAAGTATTTTATGTCAATTTAGACAGTATTTGGTAATTGATTTTTGTGAAAATCTTAATAGAATGTTTATTTTGAAAAACGTTAATTAAATAAATAATAACATGTCATATTAACCTATAAAATTAGTTTAATTCATAAAAAGTCTCAGATTACATTTATTTGGGTATGTATAACATCAATTATGTTAATATTTCATTCATAAGACAATTACTGTATAATTATTGTGTCATAAATAAATTAAATTATTTAATGTCTAAAAATTATAAATAAAATACCATTATGTAGGAAATAGGTTTATCTTTCTAATGAATATTTATAGTATAATTTATCTTATGTATAACCCTATATTAAAAATTATTTAGTTATAAAACATTGATTTTAACTATTTTAACCCTTCTTTAAATAAATTAATAATAAATGTCCTAATCTAATCCAACTGAACCTAAATGGTCATATTTTATTCCTAATGTTGTTTTTGGTCTAATTAAACTTATCCAATTGAATTAGGACAAGTGTTAGGGTAATAATAATATCAATTTTCCCCTTAATTACCCTATTTACTTTTAACCGTGGTAAAAAAAGTAAAATGTTTATATTCACCAAACATTAGTTTCATCTCATTGAACCACATTTTGGTCCTTGATATTAACCATGTTTCTCAGATTTTTGAAATTCCACACACAGAAGCGGTAAAATTAGGTTTTATGTGAATTTTCAAATTCTTCTAGGAGGTGGGTAAAAGACGGTGAAAAGTTCAATAAAATTATTATATATCTAAAATTATTATAAAATAACTCCAATGAATTACATTGAACTTATATAGTAATTATGTATCAATTTTGACCTAAAATAAATTTAAATAAAATAAATAATTATTTAAAGAAAAGTTGGTTTTTAAATAGTAACCTACTGTTTTCACTATTCATCAAAAATTGAATGTTTTTAGAAAAATACCAAAATTTCACCCTATGCTAATTTTGATATTCCGAATGCAAAAATGAAGACCATTTTGAAAGATAAAATTTATAAAATTTCAAAAAGTGGGTATTACTATTCAAAATGGCATGTTTTAATAACATTTTAATAGCATATCATTGTTTAGTGAAACTCGGTATTGCGTATAACGCAAGCTATCGAGGAAGGTCGCGATTGCGTGTAAAGAAAGCCAAGCTAGTGGTGTGTGTAGTGAAAGATTCTTTTGATGATGTATATAACATAAAAATAAAATATTTCTCATAAAATTCTTGGGTGTTACATTCTACCCCCCTTAAAATGAATTTCTCCCTCGAAATTCGTCACTTGGTAACAAATAGATGAGGATAACTCTCCCTAATCATATTCTCAAGCTCCCATGTAGCTCCTTAAAATTGGTGGTTTCTCCATAAAACTTTCACCAAGCTTGTGGTCTTGTTCCGTATGACTTTTTCACTACGATCCAGAATTTCTATCGGCTGTTCATCATAAGAAAGATGTTTCTCCAGTGGTACAAATTCTGAGTTGAGTACATGTGAAGGATCATGTATGTACTTTTTTTCAGGAGAGATACATGGAAAACATCATGAACTTGGGAGAGATTCTGTGGAAGCGCCAATTGGTAAGCTACCTTCCCAACATGATCCAGTATTTCGAAAGGACTGATATATCTAGGGATCAGCTTTCCCTTCTTTCCAAATCTCATTACTCTCTTCCAAGGAGATATTCGTAAGAACACATTATCACCCACTTCAAACTCTAGGTCTTTTCTTCGGTTGTCGGCATAAATTTTTTGTCAACTCTGAGCTACTCTTATGTGTTGTTGAATAGATCGGACTTTTTCTGCCATCTCATCAACAAGATCAGGTCCTAATAGCTTTCTTTCCCCAACTTCTTCCCAGCAAGTTGGAGTTTGGAATGTCTTCCCATAAAGAGATTCATAAGGAGCCATCTGAATACAGGAGTGAAATCTATTATTATAAGAAAATTCCACCGAAGGTAGGTGTTGATCCCAACCACCTTTGAAATCCATAGAGAAATCTCTTAACATATCATCTAGAGTTTGAATTGTTCTCTCGGACTGACTGTCTGTCTGAGGATGATAAGCAGTGATGAAACTCAAATCTGTATCCAGAGTATGCTGAAGCCTTCACCAGAACTTTGAGGTAAACCTTGGATCCCGATCAGATATAATAGAAAGTGGTACTCCATGCAATCTTACCACTTCCTTTACATATATCCTGGCAAGATGATCCAGAGATTAATCCTCTCTAATAGCAATGAAGTGTGTAGACTTTGTAAGACGATCAACTGTGACCCAGATAGCATTATTTCCATTGGATGTTTTAGGAAGTCTAGTGATAAAGTCCATAGTGATGTTTTCCCATTTTCATTCGGGTATGGGTAATGGTTGTAACATCCCCTTAGAATTTTGTCTCTCTACTTTAACACTATAGGAAAACTGAATAGTTGCGACGGGCGATTTGCGACAGCCTCCCGTCGCACAAGGTCTTTTGTGAAGGGGCTCCGTCACAAGTCGCCCGTTGCTGAAAACGGCGTCGCAAATAGGTGTTTTTGCGACGGTCCCATCGCAAAAAGCGTATTTGAGATGGTATTTTTCCCTCGTCACAAATGAGTTTTCATTTATATATAAAAAAGGTATTTGTGACGGGCCGTCGCAGATATATTAGTTTCGACGGGTCAGAAACCTATCACAAATGCGAAATTTAAAAAATACTTGTGATAAAGGTATTTGTGACGGACCATCGCAGAAATGTTTTCCCAGCGGGTATTTGTCCAATCGCAAATGTTACAGTCAAAAAACATTTACGATGGAAAATCCAGTCGCAAATATTAAAAAAAAATAAAAATAATAAAATAATAAATACAAATCGTATAATATTATATAAAAATAAAAACAATATTAATAATATAAAAAAAATATAAAATATAATTATGAAATATTAATATAAAAAAATAATAATATGAATATAAATAATATAATATAATATAATAATACTAATATTAATAATATAAAAAATTAATATATTATTATTATTATTAAACTATGTATATAATAATAATAATAATAATATAAATTATATTATTATAATATTAATATTAATAATATAAATAAATTATATTATTATAATATTAATAATAAAATATATATATAATATAATTATGAAATATTAATATCCAAAAATAATAATAATATGAATATAAATAATATAATATTATATATTATGAAATATTAATATCAAAAAATAATAATAATAGTACTAATATTATTAATATGAAAAATTAATATAATAATATTATTATTAAAATAAACATACATATTTATGAAGAAATAATATTAATATTATTAATATTAATATAAGTATAAAATTATAAACTTCTCAATATTAACAATAATTATAAAATATTAAAATTAATATTACTAAAATAAGCAGACATTAAAAATAGTAATAATAAGTAATAAAATATTAAAAAAATAAAAATAAATTAAATCACATAACATTTGTTCCAATATGAAAGTGGAATTGTAAATAGTTAATATGACAATAAACTACAAACTCAAATGTTTATTACATCTAAAAAAATCACTCGGGGGGTGGATAATCTGGAGGACCTGGAGGACCTGGAGGAGGAGGTGGAGGAAACTCCATCCCTAAACTATGAGTCAAACGACGCATATATTTCATATACTCATGATGTTGCTCCTCATATCGAAGTATCTATTCATCCTACTGCTGATGCATCTGCTCCTGCCATCGACGCATCTCCTCATCGTGCTGCTGACGCATCTGCTCCTACCCCTGATGCAAATCCTCTATAAGCTGACTCTGAGCACGCAGATGCTCCTGATACTGTGAGGCAAGAGATGATGTCTCTCCACGAGCTCCTCTCGAGTTAGACACCGACATCACAACAGTACCATAATATGATGCAGGAGTCAAATGAGAGCCGATACCAACTACTCGGCCCTTTTTGAAGCCATACTGGGTTTCCTGCATCCATGTTGTCTCATCAAAATGGTGGGCACTAGTCTGATCACCTGTCTTATCTTGACTCTCAGCCTGTGTCTGAGAGGTCACGACATCATATGACCTCTTAAGTTTTAATTATAAATTAAAATAATGAAAATATTATATTCATTTAATTTTCAAACTGAAAAGAAAATAATACTGACCACAATCTGACGCTGGTGGTCACCTTTAATCTCTCCAGTAGCCGGGTCAGTGTACATCCTCCGATAAACACCGTATGCCGAAATACCGGGCTTCTCGGCTTCCTATATGAATATAAAATAAACTGTTTATATTTAAAGTTGTATAAAATATTAAAATAAAGTACTTACCAGATGCTCTCTATGCGCACTGAATGTACGACTACCGGCTCGATGCGTCACCTCTTGTCTCCCCCGATTTTGTTGACCCAATTCATATCTCCTCTAAAACCCACCACCCAACCAGTATGTACATAATCCATCCCAAACGTGAGATGAAATGTACTCTGGTCGGTGGGCTCTACAGGACTCATCAAATTCTGTCACTGCAACTTTCTTCACAGCCGTCTTTCTCAAATTATGCAAAAACTGATGGAAACAGTCACACATAGACACCACCCATGTTGCGTGGATAGTGGCACACATGCTCTCGTCGATGGGATACCATAAACCCTAATATAAAGTTATTAATGAATTAAATTTCAAAATAAATAATATTTAATTGCGTACCAGCCAATGATCGAACATGGCGGCCTGCACATCAGCGGGAATCTGATCCCATGTGAGCCAGGGCTGAGAAAAATAATTGCGCAAGATAGCGCTCTCCTGTCCAATAGTTATATGTGTAAAACTGTTGAAAAAGAAAAAAATAATCAAACAATTATAATATTAATAAAATATAATGAAAGATAACTAAAATACATAGGTTACCATACCACCACATGTGTGCTTCGAATCCAAGAGGTGGACGTCACTCCGGGATAGGATCTGGAATCATCAGTCTGGCAAGACCACGCCCCCTCCGAGTGCTCCCTGTAGTGCCAACAGCCTGAGGGTTAGATGACTCAAAAACGTCATCATCCATAGGTAGATTATCCCCCATCAACTGCCGATACGTTTCCGAGTCCATCTGAAACATGAAATGATTGTTATTAGTAAACAGTTGAAAATAACTATTATGTATAGATATATATTTGTTATGATTCTAACCATCATTTTACTGTGTCAATTTTCATCTTCATCATCATCTTCATAGTTTTCAATGTCAATGTCTCCATCTTCCTCATCAACATCATCAATTTCCATATTAGTTTCACTTTCATCATCTCTTGTCATTTCAAATTCAGTTGTAACATCATTGACTACATCGTCACCATCGACCCTTAACTGTGGGGTTTCATCCTCGATATTCATTTATCTTTGTGAAAGAGATGTGTTTTGAGGAGTTTCCTGAAAAATTTCATTTCCTTGCACTTTAGTGGAACCAAATTCAGTTTGAGTAAACTGATTTTCTCGAGATTTAACTTTTATTATACTCCACCAATCATCCAACTCTTTTGCAGTAGCATAGTATTTAGCATAATAAATTTGATATGCCTGATGTGCCAATAAAAATGGTTTATTTACTCCAAGAATACTTTTATGTTTTATATTAACAACTCCATGAGTCGGATTAATATGAAACCCTCTCTCAGTATCCAGCCATCGACATTTATAAATTGTTACAGAATTCTGTCCCAAATAACACAGTTCAATAATTTCTTCAAGCATGCCGTAAAAGTCAACTTCAATATCTCTATGATGTGATCCCTTAAAAAAAACACCACTATTCATTGTTTTATTTGATTCCCCATATGAACGTGTATGAAAACGATAACCATTCACCACATATGCATTATAAGATTTAACTATTATGGATGGTGGGCTACTCAATATACGCAATCGACTATCAATCTTATCAGCATGTACAGATACCTGAAAATTTGTAAAACATTTATCACTATTACAAGTAATAAATTGATTTTATATGAAAAACCAAAAAAGAATGTATGTTACCAGTTTTTGAAACCAGCAGGAAATTTTTTTTTGCCGATGTTCTTCTAAGCCAGCTACTGTAATTTGTGGAAATTATTTCTTGATGTGATCATCATATAACCTAAAAATACAATATGATTAATTTACTGTAACAGAATCTATAGAATAAGGGATAAGAGCACTCACTGTACAATTGGTGACATTTCTTCACAGTTCAGTAGAACATATGTATGAGCTCTATGATGTTCATCATCTGAAAGTCATCTATCATGAACTCCACCAAAGCCAAGTTCGGGCTGATTGACAACTGAAAATTGATTGTTCATATCATCATCAACATTCCCCTAGTTCCAGCCCATGCGGTTAAATTTAGAAGTATATTCAGATTTAAAATAATGAGAGCATAATAAATCAATTTCTTCTTGCAAATAAGCTTCAGCAATTGAGCCTTCAACAGATGCTTTGTTACAGACTTTTTTCTTCAATTTCTACATGCATCTCTCAAATGGGTACATCCATCAAAACTGAACCAGACCTCCACATTTTTCTTCATGTGGAAAATGTAATATCAAATGTTCCATTGAGTCAAAGAAAGCCAGCGGAACGATTTTTTTCCCGTTTTCATATAATTACAAGAACAACTTCTTCCAGTTTTCTTAGTGTATCATAGTCTGTTGTCGCCACACACATGTCTCAGAAAAAATATGATATATCTGTTATCGAATCCCAAATCTTATAATTCAAAAAAACTCTTAATCCAATAGGCATAAGTCTTTCCATTATAACATGAAAATCATGACATTTTAATTCGGTAATATGACCATTTTTAACAAATCTACCCAAGCTGGAAGCATAGCCATATAGAAGTCTCAAATATGCAATCCACTGACAAAATAATAAGTGAATCTCTTTGGTCAGTGTATAAGCTGCTTTTAGCTTCATTAATCTGTGTGATCTGACATTTTCAAACAATTCAAGTTCTGGTCGCCTGCAAATTTTGGAAAGATCTAATCGTGCCTCTACATTATATTTGGTTTTACCCGGTGTATCCAAAACTCTATGAAATAAATTATCAAAACAGTTCTTCTCAATATGCATGACATCCAACATTTGTCAGACCAAAAAATCAGACCAATATGGAAGATTCCAAAAAATGCTCCGTTTTATCCAATTGTGTTCTTTCCCAAAACCATGAATTTTATGTTGGTTTATTGTCGGTCCAAAAGTGATGGAAGGTAATGAAAATACAATTGATTGTAACTCTATATTGGAGATCATTTTTGGAAGTTCATCTCTTTCAATTTTTCCTTTTCTGAAATGAGATGTATTCCTCTAAAAAGGATGATCGATTGGAAGAAATCTGCGATTACAATCAAAATAGAAAGGTTTTTTTCCATTCACGAGCATAAATGTTTTGTTGTCTCCCATACAGTAAGGACATCATTTTGGAACATGTGTACTCTAGCCAGATAACATACCATATGCCCGGAAGTCACTAATTTTCCACATCAAAGAAGCTTTCATTACAAAATTTTGTTTCGAACCAGCATCATATGTACCAACACCATGACTCCACAAAAAATTTAACTCATCAATAAATGGTTTCAAATAAACATCAATATTCTTTTTCGGATGTCCTAGGATTAATAATGTCAAAAAGATATAAGACTCTTTCATCAAAATCCAGGGAGGAAAATTGTATGGAGTTATAAAGACATGCCAACAGGAATACTGACTACCAAAAGATCGAAATGGACAAAAACCATCAGTAGAAAGACCCAATCGCACGTTCCGGGATTCTAAAGCAAAAGACAGATGCACTTGATCAAAATGTTTCCATGAATCACCATCAGATGGATGAATCAAGCTTTTACCATTTGAAATATTGGTTTTGTGCCATGAAATCATTGTCGCTGTGTTCTGAGACATAAATAAATGCTACAACCTGGGTGTAAGCGGGAAATATCTCCACTGTTTTACAGGAATCAATCCAGACTTTCCTGATTGAGCTTCTTTATACTTCGATTATCCACATGTGGGAAAACTATCCAATGACTCATTTTCACCAAAATTTAAGATGCAATCGTTTGAACATGCATGGATCTTCTGATAACTAAGGCCCAGATTAAGAATGAGTCTTTTTCTCTCATAATAATTAGCAGGCAACACATTTCCTTTAGGTAACAGTGCTTTAAGAAAAGAAAATATCTGATCAAAATAGTTATTTGACATTCCATTATCTGATTTAATAGCCATAAATTTTGCAACTGCTTCTAATTTACTTATCTTACAACCAGGATATAATGCTTCCCCAGCAGACCTGAACAACTCAGCAAATTTAGATGGTGCCAACTCAGGAGGTAAATCAACATCATCCTCGATTTCTATTTGTTGAACGATTGACCCTACAACATCATGTACTAAATTCTGAAACCGTTATGGATCCAAAATCAAATTATTAATATCTTCTCGGGAACTGCATTCACCGTGTTGATACCAAAAAATATAATCTGATTGAAAACCATAACGCAAGAGATGTTTCCCAATGATGTCAAATGTCTCAAACGTTCTCAGAGCACATTTTTTACAAGGACCCTTAATTGTCCATTCTGAAACAAATTCCGGGTTTGATGATGCAAATGATAAGAAATCTTCAACACTATCAACATATACATGATTTAAACTAGAATCGTTTGGATTTTTGCGCTGATTTATCCAAGCACGATCATCTAATAATGATTGATGTCGATTTCCTCGTTCCATATTCATATATATGATTCTACAAAATTTAAAATCATTACTGTTGTTAAATAATTTGATATAATAAAAACAATATCCTAAAAAAAGAAGATACATAATTACAGTTATTTATTAGTAATTACCAATAATTATTGGCGACATAGTTAGTTTGTAATCATCCCCACTAATTATTATTAATTTAGCAATACTTAGAAATACTGGGAAAAATAAAATATGCTTCAATAATGAAATAAAATTTTGTAATCATCGTTGTGGAGATTATATTACTAATTATTAAAAATATCAATATTTCCAAAATATTTTACTTTATTCTTAACATGTTCAAATCTTAAAGAGTCGTCAATTTTCAGGTCATGCCCAATAAAATGTTTGCGTCAACCTTGTCAAATTTAAACTCTCTAATTGTCCTTACATGGTTGATTATCTCGCAAGTAGTGTTTCAATAGGATGACACAAGTAATGAGAAATACATGACTTGGATTGTCCTATTGCAACGCTACTTGCGAGATGATCAACCAAGAAAGAACAATTATAGAGTTTACATTGGACATGGTTGACGAAAACTTTTTATTGGGCATGACCTGAAAATTGGCGACCCTTTAAGATTTGAACTATTAAGAATAAAGCAAAACTTGTTGAAAATATTTATAATTGTAATATTTTATAAATTTTTTTATTTTTAATAATATTAATATTTTTTATAAATATAAAACATATAATAATAAAATAATTATATTATTAGTATTATTTAATTATCAATATTAGAGTAATATAATATTTTATATTATGTAACTATTTATGTTACTATTTATGGTACTAATTATAATACTAATTATGTTACTAATTAGAAATGCGAAGATATGCATATAGGTCGGGTGGTTAATCAATCATTGAATAGAAAAACAAACGTCATTGACCGCTCATCTACCTCAATTTTCTTTTCATTTGCATGCTGAGGTTGACAGGAAACTTCTACCTCCACATGTAATATGTGCTTTTACTATCAAAATTATAAACCTCCTCACCTCTATATTGGCGAGGAGGTTGATAATTTTGACAGTAAAATATGATATTACATGTGGAGGAATAATTTTACTGTCAAGCCTCAACACACAAATGAAAAGAAAATTGAGGTAGATGAGAGGTCAATCACGCTTGCAAATTTTCCTAATTTTTTTTAGTTCTTTCATAATTGTTTCCATATTTTAATAATTGTTTCCCAATTATAATAATTGTTTCCTAATTATAATAAATTTTTTCTTAATTATAATAATTCATTCCTAATTATAATAATTATTTCATAATTATAATAATTGTTTCTTAATTATAATAATTGTTTCCTACTTATAATTATTGTTTCTTACTTATAATAATTGTTTCCTACTTATAATAATTGTTTCCTACTTATAATAATTGTTTCCTACTTATAATAATTGTTTCCTACTTATAATAATTGTTTCCTAATTATTAAAAATGTTTCCTAATTATTATAATTGTTTCCTAATTATTATAATTGTTTCATAGTTATTATAATTGTTTCCTAATTATTATAATTGTTTACTAATTATTATAATTGTTTCCTAATTATTATAATTGTTTCCTAATTATTATAATTGTTTCCTAATTATTATAATTGTTTCCTAATTATTATAATTGTTTCCTAATTATTATAATTGTTTCATAATTATAATAATTGTTTCCTAATTATTATAATTGTTTCCTAATTAAATCTAATTGTTTTATAATTAAATCTAATTGTTTCCTAATTGAATCTAATTGTTTCCTAATTAAACCTAATTGTTTCCTAATTAAATCTAATTGTTTCCTAATTAAATCTAATTGTTTCCTAATTAAATCTAATTGTTTTCTAATTAAATCTAATTGTTTCCTAATTAAATCTAATTGTTTCTTAATTATTTATAATCAATTAAATCTAATTATTCCATAATTATTTGATAATTATTTTAATTAAATCTAATTAAATATAAATATTTCTTAATTATTTGATAATTATATATTTATTTCTATTTATTACCAAAACATCCCCCGAGAGTGTCAAACCAAGAGTGCAGCAAGGCCCATTGTCGTGTACCAGGTTATCCCGAGTCATGCTCGAAACACCTTGTCATAATTTTCACTCCTAGGTACATCTGTGCCAGAGCCACCTCTACTTGTTCGTATCCAGACAAGGATTATTTGGTAGAACCACATAATCTAATTATATAACTAAACATTCTATTAAAAAAAATTAACAATTAAAAATAAAATTAACAATTAAAAATAATTTAATAATTAAAAAAAATAAAAAATAAAAATATTATAAATACCTTCGATATTTTGAAGCAATCTCTGCCTTCTAACTCCTTCTTTCCTCTTCCCGAAAGAAAAAATTAAAACACAAAAAAAATTCTACTCAGAACTAAAAATTAGAGAGAGAAAAGAATAGAGATCTAAATGTTATGGAAACAAAATGGGTGGGGTGTATATATAGGTTAGGTTATTTGTGACTGTTGTATTTGCGACGGTGTCCCGTCGCAACTACTAGGTATTGCGACGGGATACCGTCGCACATACCTTCCCCCGCATTAAATAAGGGCGGCGGGTAAAAGGGTTTTTGCGACAGGCCCGTCGCAAATAGCCCCTATTAGCGACGAGCAGATATCCTCGTCAAAAATTCCTATTTACTGCCGCTGGTATTGGTGACGGGCCCCGTCGCAAATACCTTTGCCCACATTAATTATGGGAGGCGGGTAAAAGGGCCTTTGCAACCGACACGTCACAAATGCCACACCAGTAGTGACGGGCGGATATCCCCATCGCAAATTCCTATTTACCTCCACTGGTATTTGCGACGGGACCCGTCGCAAATACCACCCGGTGAATACATTTTTGAAATGGGACAATTTACCCGTCACAAATAGTATTTCCCACCACCGGGTAGTTGCTATGGGTCGAAGGCGTCTGTCGCAAATAAGCTTTACAGTGGACGGTATTGGTTACGGGACCCGTCACAAAAAACACCTGCTGAATAATTGTTTGCGATGGGGAAATTTCCCCGTCACAAATACTATTTACCACCGCCGGGTGCTTGCGACGGGTAGCCCTCTACCCGTCGCAAATAGGCTTCCTGCGTTTTGGCGCGCAAACCGCGCAATTGCAATTTTGACAGGTCATGTATTTCCGTCGCAAATAACTAACCATTTGCGACGGGAATATATTGTTGTCGCAAATACGCTTTTCATCGGAATTTTTGTGATGGGAATAAAGCCCATCGGAAATAACCCATCGCAATAGGCGTTTTTTCTAGTAGTGTAACTTGCTGAAAAACCAATCATCGAGAGACATATTTAGCAACATCTCTTTTCATGACATCCCACCAAAAGTACAATTTCAGGTCCCTATACATCTTCGTGCTTCCAGGATGAATAGAGAATGAAGAACTATGAGCCTCATCCAGAAGCTCCTTCTTTAATTCTGGGATGGGAGGAACACAAACCCGATTCCTAAACATTATTATCCCATCACAATCTAGGTTGAATTCAAAAACATTTCTCACCTTCTTTTGTAACTCTACATGTTCTTTCTGTGCCTCTTTAATCTTCACATGTATAGATGGTTGAACATTCATTTGAGAAAGATAATATTTCTCCCCTTCCATTATAATTCCAAGATCCATCCTTTGTAAATCCATAAATATTGGATCTTTTTTTATCCTTATCTTGGATAATCTAACATGGTCTTGTCGTCTTAATGCATATGCCACCTTGTTTGCTTTCCCAGGGTGGTAATGAATTGAGCAGTCGTAATCCTTAATCATCTCCAACCATCTTCGTTGGAACATATTCAGCTCTATTTGTGTGAAAATATACTTTAATCTTTTATGATCCGTATAAATATCACACGTTTCTCCATTAATATAATGCCTCCAAATATTTAATGACAAGATTACCACTGCTAACTCCAAATCATGAGTTGGGTAATTTTGCTCATGGATTTTCAACTGTCATGAGGCATAAGCTATCACCATATCATTTTGCATAAGAACACACCCCGACCCCTTCATGGATGCATAACTGTAGATCACAAACCTTTTTCCACTACAAGGAAGTGTGAGTACAGGTTCACTTGATAACCTTCTTTCCAACTCCTTAAAATTCTTTTCACATTCCTCCGTCCACACAAACAGAACTCCTTTAAGAGTCAACCTGGTGACTGGATTAGATATTCATGAAAAAACATTCACAAAATGTTGATAATATACAGCCATACCAAGAAAACTTCAGATCTCAGTTACTGTTGTTGGTCTCGACCATCTTTCAATAACCTCTGTTTTTGCTGGATCCATAGATATCCCCTCTTTTGAGATTATGTAACCCAAAAATGCAACTTTTTGAAGCCAAAATTGACATTTGGAAAATTTGGCATAAAGATTCTCCTTTCTCAGGGTCATCAATACAATTCTCAAGTGATCTTCATGTTCTTCCTTGCTCTTTGAATAGACAATAATATCATCTATAATGACTACCAAAAATTGATCAAGATCGTCTATAAAGACTCTATTCATCAGATCCATGATGATAGCATGGCCATTAGTAAGACCAAATGGGATCTCTATAAATTCATAGTGTCCATACCTTGTACGGAAAGTTGTCTTTGGTATATCCTCCCTTTTGACCCCTAATTGATGATACCCTGAATGAAGATCAATCTTGGATAACTATTGAGCTCTGCGTAGTTGGTCAAATAAGTCACCAATGCGCGGGATAGGATATTAGTTCTTAATAGTGATCTTGTTAAGTTCCCAATAATCAATGCAGAGTCTCATTGATCCATCTTTCTTCTTAACAAACAGTATAGGTGCTCCCCAAGGTGATGCACTATGGCATATGAATCCCTTATCAAGATTATCTTGGAGTTGCTTCTTCAATTCCTTCAACTCAAATGGGGCCATTCTAAAAGGTGTCTTTGAAATAGGCAAATCACCCGGTATGAGTTCTATTGAAAACTCTACTTCATGATTTGGTGGAAGACCCGGAAATTCCTCCAGAAAGGCATCATAAAACTCCCGTACAATGGGTGTATTATTAATCATGAGTTTCTCACCAACCATTTGAGATAAACAACCTTCATTTAGTGGAATCAAAACCCATAAGACGGAAGAAATTTCCACTGGAAGGTTATGTTTATCCTTGCATCGATAGATGATCATAAATTGATCTAGAATATGAAATGTGACTTCCCTTCTTTGGAAATTGATATGAGCTCCATATAGAGAAAGCCAATCCATTCCAATAATCACATCAAATTCCACTATAGGAAGGATTACAATATTTGCAAGAAGCACTTTCCCATAGACTTCAATCAGAGAAGAATTATAAACTTTTGATGCGACTGTTGTGCCATTAGGGGTTGTCACAGCTAACTCAACATATAATTGTTGAGGTAATATGGCGATACACTTAGAAAATTCCTCAGAAATAAAATAGTGGGCGGATCTAGAATCAAATAAAACATTATCTACTTTAGAGTGGATGGTAAGTGTACCTTTCACCACTTAGTTATCGTACTCTACATCGCTGATAGAAATTGCATGTGACTTTCCATTGTCTTTAGCCTTAAGAGTTTGTTGACGTCGATCATCATCAACAACCCTTGGATTAGGGCATTGATTGGTATAATGCCCCATTTCCTTGCACTTGTAACATTGAAGTGTAGGAGGTGCACTCTCTGTAGAATTTTATTTGTTTGCATCAATAGACATCTTCTTCCCATCATTGCGACATTCAAATGCCCGATGACCTTCCTTTCCACATTTGAAACATTTACTTTTCCCTTTAAGAAAACTCCCTCCATGTTTCTTTCCAGTCTTTGAGCATAAGGGAAAAATAATCTTCTTTTCAGTGTGCTCTTTAGATTTTCCTTTGAATTCCATTTTTCTCTTCTTATCAAATGCATATGACTGATGGGTTACTCCAATCTCTATCTCAACATTGAGAGCACATCGAACGATTTCCTCATATCTATTGAAGTCCCTTATGGATAACAACCTTCGAAGAATTTGTTTTAAGCCACTAAATAATCGATATATCTTACTCTCAGGTTGGATAACAATACCAGAAGAGTACCTTGATAGTCTTGTATAATTAGCTTCGTAGGTACCAACAGATTCATCATCTTTTTACTTCAGTTCAAGAAACTCCTTCTCCATCTTTGTTCAAAGAATACGAGGGAAGTAATTTTTGAAAAATAAGTTCTTGGACTCATCCCATTCCATGGACTCAATTTCATCTCTTTGCCTCATATTCTTGATAAGATTCCACCATTGATCATCATCACCTACCAAACGATACACTGCTAAGATGACTTTATCATGTTCAAAACATTGAAGAACTGAAAATATCTTTTCAGTAGTACTGATCAATTGTTCAGAAACTAATTGATCAGTATACCTGCTTAATGAAGGTGGACTCTGCCTCATGAAGGATTCAACAGAATGTTGATCCTTCCTTTTCACATTTGGTAGTCCTACATGATTCACAGCTTAAGAAAGTTGTGTGAGCATGGCTACATGATTTTTCATTCTAGCTCCCATAACGTTTGGTTGCTCAAGGGGACAATCATTACATTTCCCATCGCATTCTGCATTAACACGGTTACTTCGGGTTCTAGCCATTGACTAAAACTGCGAAGAATAGTGTGAGCAACACAAATTATAATAGGAAAACCACATAATCAAGAATAAAATTTTACACTTAAGGTCTTATAATAGGTTATTAATGGCCATTTTAAAAACACTAAGATTGTGTTCTATTCTTAGACTTATCCTTATGGTTCTTACTATGGATTTCACATCCTAGTTTCCAAAGGTTGACTATACATTTTCTCTGATACCAACTATAACGACCCTTACTTTACATACATTGTTATTACTTCAAAATTTAAGCACACTTATTAAAACATATAAAAAACCCATGAAAGGACCGTCTAGGTATTGTGTCTTTAGAAACTGGGAAACATAAACAACTGGTTCATAAAAAATCTACATTGTCTCCCATTTATTTCATCATATCTAGAGTCCCTTTTGGCATATCCTACTTAAGAACCTTCTTCCTGACCTGGGGAAAGAAAACATACAAAAGGGTGAGATCAAATTCTTAGTAAGGGTAAACAAAAATAATATCAATCACATCATATTCATAAGAACATAACATTTTTGAAATCTTAACCTGTAAAAGAGATCATAATTTCATAATCATGGGATAAATCATAGTAATGAAATGTAATCCCAACAATCATAACATAAAACATGAATCTTTTTTTCATACACACATAATCATTGAGAATCATTTCTTAGTAGTCAAGACTCATTGCCAAGACAATCTTAGCGGACAAAGTCCATTTCTGAACTGAGGCCACTCC
Organism: Viscum album; assembly: GCA_963277665.1. Taxonomy (NCBI): domain Eukaryota; kingdom Viridiplantae; phylum Streptophyta; class Magnoliopsida; order Santalales; family Viscaceae; genus Viscum; species Viscum album. The sequence continues at coordinate 816,577,905 of OY728127.1, forward strand.
TCGTTTGAGTCCTGTTTCACGGAACCGGTTTAACCTGCCGTTCCAGCCATGTCTATCTCATGAGATATAAAGAATTACCCAATGCATTGCATGGAGATATAGGTCCCACACATCTTATAATGATACCATTCTTATTTGTACCACAAGATCATAAATCATACATCATATCATAACCCATGTAATAAAAATGGGATTCGTAAACATCATTCCATCATAACATAATCCATATAAGATAAACGGACATCATAAAAATAATTACATCATAACATAATCAAATCAATGTAAAAATAGGGCTAGAAACAGAAACCTATATTATCTTAGATGGAAAATAATTTTGATAAAACGCTTGAACTCCATTCTTGAAAAAAATATCCTTTCCACTTCAAAAACATTTTTCCTTTCTTAAAATATCATACAATTTTAAACTAAAAGAAGTTGATTAAAAATAAACTTTAAAACCTTCAAAGGAAGCTTCGTGGAAATAATTTTCTAAAAATCTGTTAATGCCGTATATGATAAAAAAACATTCTTCTCGTACTTTGATCGGAAAAGTCAAAATTACCTCGTAAGAAAAACGACAAAAGATTCCTTTCATATCATTTACTAAAAACTCTCCAAAGGGTAAATTTGGATTTAAAAAATTGTAGAAGGATATAAATAATATTACATATTGAGGAAACATGGATGTGGATGAGAAATATTCCCCAGTAAATTCTGAAGTATAAACAATCTCGGATAAAAATGAGATTGCGAGATATTCCCATACCTTAGGTCTGATTTGCTTCGTAAGTATCCGAACCTTTTGTATAATGATTTAAATAATGTCGTTCACTTATTCCAGAATCATAGATATTGTAATTAAATCATATATGGTCATATTCTTAGATTCTTATTAGTAATATTTCTTTGCTACTTGTTATTCGGGTGATTATTACTTTTTGTTCTTTTGCATGTTATGTCAAATAAATTCATATTCTTCTTTTTAGGTTATAGATACCTCATTTCCAGAATGTTATTAGTTTAATATATATCATATTTATTAATTAAATTCATTTATATAATCATTATGCAATGAAGATCATTTATAACAAGTCACATCAAATCATGGAAACGATATTCCGTACGTACACACGAGCGATGATATCATTCTCATGATCGTGGAATTGTATTGGAGTGTATTTATACTATTTCAGAATCAATATTAATTTACAATAATCATATATAGTTATTATTTACACCATTATACCCATCCAAGTAAGGTGGTTGTGGAAAATAGATTACACCATGGCGTGGAGATGGTATTCCGTACGTAAACACGCGCGGTGATTTCGTTTTCCGTAGGATGGATAGATGGTGAAATAGGGTTGTTTAATACTTATAATAACATATCATTATATGAGTGATATTGATGTTATTACTTCATAATGAAACAACTAAAGAAGAATAAGTAGAAGAAGAAATAAAGTTGAAAGAATCGGTAACAGACATTACCTCTTCTTTGAAGTGCATCTTCTTAACCTCCTCTTAGGGCACTAAATATGGTCTTTGAAGATGACCAGGAACTCTAGGATGTTTCTAGGGAAGTGGATAAGAGAAATTTTCAGAGGTTGGCCGAGCTTGAAGGCACAATGTGGAGTGAGGAAGAGAGGGAGGAGGTGCCCTTTTATAAGGGAGGAGAGGGGCACCATTGGAAAAACTAAATATATTATTTTATTATAAAGTCATATTCGGTTTTTAATAGCTCAAAATTGATTTATTTCGAAGATAATGTGGGGTTGGGTCTAAAGCCTCTCAAAAATTGTGTTTTAGACAAGTTTAGTTCATTATATTAACCTTATCATTTAGTTTTATCTCTTAGTTAATTAGATTGACATTTACCATGTCACTTTGTATTTTAATATTATATAGTTAATAAACTTACCATATACATCCAAGAGGCCCCCAAGTGGTCCATTAATGATACACCTATCATGATATAAGTATTTTGGCCGAACCATAGATTTTTAGGAATATAATAACAATTAATAATATAATATTTGTTTTAAAAACTATTTTAAGTCAATTTAGACACTATTTGGTAATTGATTTTTTTGAAAATTATAACAGCATGATTAGTTCTAAAAAATTTAATTAAATCACTAATAACATGTCATATTATCCTATAAAATTAGTGTAATTCATAAAAAGTTTCATATTACATTTATTTGGGTATTTATAACAACAATTATGTTAATATTTCAGTAATTAGATAATTACTACATCATCATTGTGTCATAAATAAATTAAATTATTTAATGTCTAAAAATTATAAATAAAATACCATTATGTAGGAAATGTTTTTAGATATCTAATGAATATTTATAGTCTAATTTATCTTATGTATAACCCTATAGTAAAAATGATTTATTTATTAAACTTTGATTTTAACCATTTTAACCCTTCTTTAAATAAATTAATAATAAATGTCCTAATCAAATCCAAGTGGACCTAAATGGTCATATTGTTTTCCTAAGGTTGTTTTTGGTCGCATTAAACTTATCCGATAGAATTAGGACATGTGTTTGGGTAATAATAATATCATTTTTACCCTTAATTACCCTATTTACTTTTAACGGTGGTAAAAAAAGTAAAAAGTTACTATTGACCAAAAATTATTTTCATCTCATTGAACCACATTTTAGTCCTTGATATTAACCGTGTCTCTCGGATTTTCGAAATTCCACTCACATAAGCGGTAAAATTATGTTTTATGTGAATTTGCAAATTCTCCTAGGAGGTGGGTAAAAGACGGTGAAAAGTTCAATAAAATTTTTATATATATAAAATTATTATAAAATGACTCCATTGAATTAAATTGAACATTTATAGGTATTATGTATAATTTTCAACCTAAAATAAATTTAAATAAAATAAATAATTATTTAAATAAAAAGTCGGGTTTTAAATAGTAACCTAGTGTTTTCACTATTCATCAAAAGATGAATGTTTTAAGAAAAATACCAAAATTTCCCCCTAGGATAATTTCAATATTCCGAATCAAAAAATGAATTCCATTTTGAAAGATAAAATTTAGAAAATTTCAAAAAGTGGGTATAACTATTCATAGTGGCTAGTTTTAATAATATTTTAACAGCATATCATTGTTTAGTGAAACTCCGTATTGCATATAACGCAAGCTATCGAGGAAGGTCGTGATTGCATGTAAAGAAAGCCAAGCTAGTGTTGTGTGTAGTGAAAGATTCTTTTGATGATGTATATAACATAAATACAAAATATTTCTCATAAAAGTCTCGGGTGTTACAAAATCACTCATATTTTGATAAAACCATTAATTTTTTATGTTATTGAACATTTTATGATGTGAATTTTTTATTTCAAATAACATTTCTAGGAAAATCATTTTTTAAATTCTTCTTCCTTGATTAATATATTTTTTCACAATAAATAATATTTTGTTTATAATAATTCCAATATAATTTAATATTTTTCTCCATATCCATGTTTTTACATCCCACCAATTCTCATGTTCCCTTAGTGAAAAATAAAATTATTTTCAACTCAAATGATAGTTTCTCTACCATTTATTCATTTTAAAATAATGGTATTTTCATCCTTTTAACTATGTAGATTTCCAATCAAATTGTTTTCAATTAAATTAAAGGGTTTTGATTCTAATGAAAGTATAGAATTTTACTAATTTTTGTAGATATTAATTATGACTTTTCATGGTCACTTTATTCTATTTTATTGTGAATAAAAATATATTCTTTTAACTATGTTAAAATAATTCTTTCTATAGAGTGAATTGAAAATCCTATATTTTTTAAGAACATATTTAATTTTTTTAGAAAAATCCATTTTTTAAAGTCTCTAAAATCCTCAATTGAATATTCTCTAATGGAGTAACATCTCAGAAATAACCCAATATATGGTCTTCTTAAATAGTTATTTTGGGTGAATATTTTTTTATATCAAATTATCAATTTTTGTTGGTAATTTTTTATTTTTTTAAAACCAATTTTCATCTCTTATATTATTTGTGATAAGATTAATTGTAGTATTTTAATGTAGAACTCATATTATCGTTTTATGACAGATGGGGTACTATATCACCCTTAAAAGCATTGTAACTATTTATATCTGATTATCTCATAGGGTACATGAGAGGACTTAACAAAATAGAAAGGGTATATTGGAGGATTTATCCTAAGAAAAATCTATATGAGAGGAATTATGTTTTGAAAATTTTTATATGAGAGGATTTATTCCAAGAATAAAGCTACACTAGAATATTTATACCATATTAAGTGGTACATGACTAGATCAATTCCAATTTAAAGTCTAAACAAGGGGATTTATCATAAGACACATGATAATTGACGGTATTTATCCTATAAAAATTGGTAAACTTGTGGATTCATCTAAGGCCAAATGTAAAATGTGAGGATTTAACCAAACAAAATGTGAATACAGGAAGATTTATCTGAAGACAGAGGGTATAAGGGAGGACTTATCCGAATCTAAAGAGGAAGACCATGGGATATATACCTTGCCTAACAGTACATTGGAGGACTATTACAAAAATAAGAAGGCAAAGAGGTGATTATTATTGGACTCATATTTAATGAATGTCTTGTTGTGTAGATATGATATATTATATCTATGATTATACTTATTATTAAAATGAATGTTTTCACTATTTTATACTCATACTCATGACTATGTTTTTCTCTCATGGATAATGTTTATTAACAATTGATTTTAACATAATTTTATTAAATATATATATTTTTCCAAGACATATACCAAGACTCCTAAAATTTTAAATATTATATTGGGTTTTATTTTCTTATTTATCTTTATTTTCTCATATTCCCATCTAATGGTCACATGTGATCAGGGATTGGTATCTTTTATGGTTCCCTTACTGAGAACTAGATCTTAAAACTGTCATATGTTTCCATCACTCAGGTTGTGAAGTTGAGTGTAACTGAGACAATTTTTAGTAGTTGATCTAGTCCTACACAAATATATATAAATATTCACAAATACTTTAAAATAATTTTTATTCTATAGTGGATTTTAAAGGACAACAAACTTTTTAAAGGGATTTTTTTATAAGTTATAATTATTTTCAAATAGAAATTTTATAAAACTATGATATGTTCATCTCACATTATATTAATTATTGTCTTTAAAATTTTTTTGTTAAGTATATAAATTGGAGTATAGATCTGGGGTTTTATAAATGGGAAATTGAATAATCACATTTTAGTAATTTTAGGGCTCTTATAATATAAAAAACAATGGGGTTACACTGCAACCATTCATTTGAGGAATGAAAAATATGTGAGACACTAGATTACAAGAATTTATCCTTATAGAATCCGTATATAGCCTGTGTGTAAAGGAACTCCATCAGATAAACCTACATGATAAAAAAATATCTTCTCCAGAAATGGATAATTTCAAAAAAAGAATTTTGTTGGGGAATCCCCACAGTGGTTAATACCACCACGCAATTAACTTGAACAAGTTAACCACACCCTCTATTTATAGATGTTATCAATTTCAACTAGAAAGTACTTTTCCTTATAACACATTATGAAACCCAGAATAGTTCCTCTAAATGATCAACAAAACTGACTGAGCACAACTACCTCAACTAATCCACTAGTTAAACTATACATGATTTGGGTTCGCCTCCACTTTAAATTCCATGGAGGATTTATCAGTGTAGTAAATAGAACGATGCTATCTTTATATGTTATTTAATATCATTCCGAACAATATTATGTTATTATATTTAAATATTTTCATATAATTGGATATGGGAATAATATTATTGTTATTAATAGACATGGTATATTACAATGAACTAATATATGTTCAAGATCTATTATGAAATTATCAATTATTAAGACTAATATAAATTCCATCTTATACCAATTTTCTACCAAGTGGTAGGTGTTTTTAAAAATAAATAAAATAATGAAAATTATCTAAATATATAAATATAAAAGCATCTAGCCCCCATCATAAGAACATATATACAACCAGATAACTCTTTTTTGCAATTAATGAATAATTCCATGATGCCTTATATTCCTCCAAGATATAAATCAAGATACAAATATTGCTTATCGTAGATTCATGGAAAATGTGTGGATATAACTAAAGGGGTTCAATCACAAATTATTAACTAAAATGATACCAAGATAAATATAAAAATATAAATTTATTGGAAGGAAGTCCCAATTTGTTGTAATTATATTTTAGATACATTGGGATGTAAACATGGAAACCACTCTCTATGAGATTATGGTTTTTAATTAATCATGTTATTTTGATTAGTTTCTGGAAACTGAATAAAACCAAAAAATAGGTACCCTCCCACAACATCTGCTACTCCCAAAAATCATCATGATGAGTCAAAATTCACTTATTTACCAAGACAAAATTGTTATAATAGAACAATGGATTATAGAATAATTAATTTTTAGTAAAAATTGGATAGATTCTCCATATAATGCTAAGTGGATAACCACATCATGGAATGTCATCAGAAAAGGGAATTTGAGAACCCTAACCAAAAAATTCACATCCCCCAATTTTTCATCATATCAGACATTAAATTTTTTATTGACCTTCACCATGATAGAGGTAAATTGACCACGTCATAGTGCCTCAATTTTTGTAACTCAAACCATATGCCAAAATCGTATAATGATTTATAGAACATGTTTCATCACAATATAGTGCAAAAAATGGTGCTTCAGCCTTCCCCATTGAAAAAAATATTACTTAGGTATACACCCTCTATAATGGCCAACTCTAAGGTATATTACATAAACACCACTTAAAGTTTCACCAAAGAAACCAAAATCATCATTAGAATCTAAACAGCTAAAAATCTAAGCTACCATGACCAGGTCCATACCATGATGAACTCATACCTTCGACCACATAGTGTAGATCAATGCATGTCAGGGTGATCTTCATGAATAATAAACCCATATCTCCACTACCAATCGTTTTACAAACACTATTTTATAACCTCCAACACCTCATTATAAAATATTAAATGTATATGAATATACAATGATCTATATTATTTTACAAACCTAAAATTTTTTCACCTTTAAAATAAACTCCAAAATCAGGAATACAAAGAACCTCAAAGACCAAATGACATAATTATATATCTCATGAAAAAACATTGATGTCACATCTAAAGGTAGATATAGGAAAAATGAAAATAAAAATGGTAACATAACATCATAAGATCAATATCATCATTTCAGATAGAATATAATCATAAAAATAAGTCTAGTTACAAATCATAAACATAGAACACATGACCCTATGTATATTCCTCTAATACACCATGCTTTCACTAGACACAGACAATAGAAATGATGTACCCACACAAAAAATTCACATATTGATCTTGGATATTAAAAGAAATTTACATATATAATGTATAATCTTTAAAATTCATCTTTAATCAATCAATGAAATTGGAGTCATGATGAAGATATATTTAACGCTACGATACATTGGAAATGTCATTAATGACAAAAATAAAAAATGATCGATTAAATGATATACTACGTCCCTATCATGATCCAACATAATAATAGTTTTTATAATCTAGGGAGATTGATTTATGAAATGACTATCTAATCAGTAACAACATACAGGAGAAAGAATTAGGAATACATAATCATTAACTTAATAATTTAGAAGTCCCAATAGTAAATAATAATAATAAGTTTTTAATTCATGATCAAATTTGATTGTCATAGGAAAAACCTTCCATGTCTTTACCCTATAAATAATATACTTTATACATGATTCAAAAACACTAAAAATGTTCTAAAATATGGTGATATACAAATCCTTCCATATATTGTTTATAATACGACCATTATAATGTTGTAATAATAACTATTATTTTGGGAATAATCAACCAAAGGAAAATATTTTTTCCATACATTTATATGATTGTGAATATATAAACAAAACATTTCCTAGATTTTTTAGATAATTTAATCTATCCAGCTATCCAGTTTTGGATAAAATGATGTGATAAAGAACATATAATAACCAAATTATCAATAAATACTGTTCAAAACATTGGGGGAATAATGGATTCTGATCATAGATGGTCATTCATAGAACCCTATGATTACGTATCACCTCATCCATCTTAAAATTTGATAAAACAATATTTCAATAGACACATTAATTTTTAGGAAATCAGTTTACTTCATCAATGATCACCTAGATGGTTTCATATGAAGAAAAATCCCAAGGAAACATTTTATTTAAATAAATTGAAATATCATTCCATTTATAGTAAAGAACATCTATTGTCTACAAAATATGATGGGGAACTATATGATCATCCTTCAGCCTCTAGAAAATTAAACTCTAATACGTGATCTCAATTATTGAAATTTTCATTCCAATACTAAAAACATAATCTTTCAAGTCATGATACCTTTTAGACATATAGATATGTACACAAAACTTGTTAAATGAAACCCTCACTTAAAATCATTATGCATCATTAAAAAAATACTCCCCTATAACAACAATAAATATTGATCATACTATGATAAAACATTATGAAAATCACTATATATTTTATGATATCAACAACAAAATCATTAATTAATACATAAATTCAATATTTTGTGTCTATTAATTTGAAATTCATTATTTTCAATTTTCAAAATATTTATTAAAGAAAAATATATTACTATAATATAATTATTTTTTAATTAAATTATCTATGTGTATTAATGATATTGTATTAAATGAATGAGATGTTATGATATTTTAAGAAGTGTAATATACTATTTGGTTGTGTGAATGTAAATTGTACCATATATTATTAATTATTAATCATTACATTAATATTGTTAATACACTATTTCAAATATTTATTATTTATTATAATGAGTAGATAATGTTACAATCCATAGTCCTTAAATTGTAACAAAAAAAATTATCTGAATAACTTCCATATCTCTTATTTAATGTCAAAAAACATCACAGTAACTTCTATAGTTTTCATTAATTTTTCCAATTAACACACCAAAAAATATAGGCTTAACTATTCTACTTCGAAATTTCTATCCCTTTTAAAATTTATTTCATTATTTCTGTTATGGTACATGTATTCATGTTATATATATAAGATTAAATGATAAAATATTTAAATCATGTAACCACTATAATTATTTTTACACATTTGTTTCTTCTAATTACTGCCTATAAACTATTTATAACATTAACTAATTATATAGTAAAATAATATTCATATTTTACTTTCAATTTATTAATTTGTGGAATTCCACCATAATTTAGTTAGTTATTTTTTAAAATTAAAAAATAATTTTATATAATAAATATACAATTTTGTTATGTGATAATGTGTGGGACTGTGTGTAACAGATTTTATATAGACATCACAACCCCCCTCTCTTGAGAAAATTATTTCATCATACTGATAAATTTAATTAGTGGTCAACAATTAGTGATTTTTTCTTTCCTAGACTGGTGAAAAAAATTTGTAGCCTACCATGAATAATCTTTTGTTTTTAGATAGGATTTTTAATAAGCCACCCATCATCCACTGATCTCATCCCCCATCTTTATCCTAATTGAAGTCTGAGAGATGTTTGTTCCTCAATTTTAACTAATATATGAGAAAACAACCAACCTATAGTATAAGAATCAAAAAATTAAATCATCATAATGTGTTGATCTGTCGATTTAATTTTATAATCCTTTTAACTTCACAATCAAATATATAATTTAACACTCCACCCAAGTCATCATAAATACAATTCATCATCAAATTGTGATCATATATGTTTAGATCCAATTTCTTATTTTATCGAAAGTACTATTCCTTGAGACCAAAATTATTCAATGGATCGTTTTATTGCATTATTAGAGAAAAATAGACACACTTGTACTCTCAGAGTATTCCTAGACAAATTCAACATAAATTTGGTGACTAGTTCATTAAAATAGTAATTATATAGTTATATAATATGATATTATTTTAATATTATTATCATAATGGAATAAATGAAAAAATAAGTAATATATACTATCAATGGATCTTAGATACAAACAACCTATTAATTCGATCTATAAATAAATTTATAAAGAAAAAGGGCCAATGTGTCCTCCCATAAGCATGCCATGTGAAATTTAAGGTGGTTACACATTTCATAGGAATAAGAAAGAAATGGACATGTAAAAAAGGAATCACAAGCCTATTTTTTTATCTCGAGACCACTCTTTACCAGTATGATTTCATTGATCCACTTTACTTAAAGATTCATTCTTCTAAACCCTTGTCCTAGTGCTTGGAGGTACTTCCTTCCATCGAGAATCATGTTGGAAAATTGGACATATCAATGTGTCCCACCCAACCTAATTAGTTTGGATTGACTATTATAATATACTAGTGATCTTGGATCTCCTAAATTAGTTTGAAATATAACTCACCCAAAAAACTCCTATAGTTCATAGTGGAATGGAAATAAGTATCTATAAAATTTTGGCTCAATCAATCCCTAGGTTATTTAATGTTCTTGGAACAGACTACCATGGATAGACTTCTCAATTGATTCAATAACATGGGAATATCACTTCAAAATACCCTCTTACTTTAAAAAAAAACTAAATAAGTCTTACATTATCTCTATTTTCATTGATTGTGGAACCTCATTTGAATTTCATTAAATACTCCCTCCATTTATAATGAATAATAACATTAGGAATATTATATATATATAGCCCTCTGGTTATTTCACATAAAAAAGGTATGTATAGTATGTTGGATCCTCCCTCCTATCTTAATTTTAGTAATAATTACCACCATCAAATTTCTATTCATGCCCCAACAGTGATATCTCAATAAATCAATACCATATACTCTATGAATGAGGGAATTAGTTGTGTTTCCATCTTGACAGAACCATGGTTATGGATGAATACTGATGGAGGTGTCTTGGTTGTTGATCGTCACCATAAATTAAAATAATATTATTAATGTAATAATAAATAAATTTAAATCATTAATAATTTATAGTTACCCTAACTTATCTTACAAGTCAATTAAATAATTTTAATGATAAGCTACAAAATATTTATACATTCAGTGACCGAAATATTTAGTTTCTTTAAAAAAATAGGACCATTCATCACATTTAAATGATAAATAATAAAAATTATAAAAATCATTCTTCTCTATCACTTTAAAATATATCACATTATCCTTAGTACATGTAGTCATATGAGCATGTACATTAAAGAAAGGGATGTGATAAAATCTAGATAAGGGGAAGGATAACGGATCAAAAATAAGAGACATAGACTGTTAGTATATGGGTGTGCATAAAAATCATATTATTGTAATAAAAATGGGATTATCATCATCAATAAGTTGAGGTATTTTGGAAAAAATCATGGACTTCCATGACATAAAAAAATGAAACACCATGTCATTGTGGTCAAATACAACACAATGTTGTGAAAAAAAGACAGTATCATGTTCTTTCATAACATATCCACATAAATCATAAGGTCATTAGTTTTAAAAATTCTTTAATTATGTTCAAAAATAATATAAATAATATCATAAGATACATCACATTAGAAAATTTATTATAGGGATATATAATTTTGGATCCGTCTCTCACATCATAATATTTACGTAATCATTCACGCTACATAGAATATATGACAATAGTATTAATATGTTAACCCATGGAATGGAATGAGTTTTTTATGGTTTTCATAAAGAATGATTTCATTATTAAACATGGGTTCCACAATTAAATTAGGGAAAACATATATGGTATAAAAATCATCATTCTTGAGTGAATAAGAAAAAAAAAGATGAGTAAAAGATGCGTTTTAGAAATAATTGTTTTTAGAAATCATTGTTATGGTATTATAAATCATTATGGAATCTTTTAAACCCAATAATTGAAAAGTAATAATAGTGGAATTATTTTAAATATACATTAGTTCAATATCCAAACTAGATATTTTGTGAGAGAGGGATAACCTAAAGAAAGAGAGTTGCGTTGGAGAATCCCCTTTCCATAAATCCGACTTTATTTCATCACCTGTTTGCCTCCTGAAAAATAGAAAAGGATTTATTAAAACATTTATATATAAATTTATTGTTGAAGTTTTTATCAATATATATCAGTTATATTTATTTGATTATATTTCTTAATTTCCACAGTTAAATTTAAGATATTTTGATAAAATGTTTTCTTATAAAAGTCTTCATTTTTGTTCAATTTCTTTATTTTGTTCATTGTGATATATAATCTTATAGAATAAATTTCAGATGATTAAAATACATATTTTTATACATTTAATTATAATAAACAATTTATAGTAACGTTACATTGATTTGAGGATAAAGAAAATAATTAGAAATTTCCTCATTGGTTGTTAAGCAACAGTTAAGGGGATAATGTTATAAAAGTCAAAATGATTATCTTGAAATTTCAATATTTCATAAATATAAAACTTTATATGTGTTAACATCACTGATATAATGTTAACATACCAAAAAATTACAAATATAATAATTTTTAAAGTGGTGTAGAATAGAGAATGTGGAGATAATAATGAGAGGGAGAATTGATGAGAATGTACCCTCGTCTCGGTGTTACCTGTAATTTAGGGCACTAAACTCCATTGATTCTTAAAGTAAGATTGATCAAAAATGGAAATATGTATCATAAGAGACTTACAATAGAGTACTTGGGATTTTCTTCAGATTTTGAAATTAAGGGTGGGGGGGGGTCCAAGGGGAGGGAGAGGGGTAATATATACTTGATGAAATTGGTATTTTTTGAATAAACTACAAAATAAAACACTATATCTATGGAAAACTATATTATAGAGATATTTTAGATAATATAAACCATATTTGAATTAAATAACGTTATTTTAATACTTTGAATCAATTTATAATTTGAATTCAATAGTATAATTAAATAAAATGGTGGAAAAAATCATAAAATATTATTTTAATGTAGTACATTATGTTTTAGGCTTTGGAATGTACTTTTATAGGATTGGAAATTAGTTATAATGCGTTTCAATAAAAATTTCATATAATTTAATATTTTTTGTTTGAGATTTATGATCTATAAATTATTACATCATTATTACATCATAAATGACATAATTTATT